>JAESUZ010005145.1:1430000-2032500 GCA_017311185.1 Proteles cristata cristata | reverse complement strand
TCTTTCTTAGATAAAGGGTAAGATATCTGTGATATTGTCTATATTTAAGATCAGCTATATTAAATTTTTTTCATTTTTTATTTTTGAGAGACAGAGACAGAATGTGAATGGGTAAGGGGTAGAGAAAGAGGGGAACAAGGATTTGAAGTGGGATCTGTGTCAGTAGCAAAGAGTCCAATGTGGGGCTTACACTCACAAAACCATGAGATCATGACCTGAGCCAAAGTCAGTCACTTAACCGACTGAGTCACACAGGTGCCCCTAAGATTCAGATACCCATGGTTACTATATAGTTTTCTCTTATTCACCATACATTCTGATGTAGATTATACTCAATATCTGTGGCAGATACGCAAGGCTTGGAAACACAAAGCTTTGGGAAAAATTCAACCCTTTCTACCAATAAGAAGATGAACCCAAAATGCCATCAAATGATGAACCAGCAGCAGACAATTTGTGAATCGAGATAGGAGAAATCAACAATTAAGGTACAATAGTTACAAACATTCATGGGCCAAACAGTGCACCAAACTGCAAAATAAGTCATATATTAAATTAGGTAGGCAGAAAAAAGAAGACCTTGTATCTCCCAAGCAATGATTCACAATGGATTTGATACTAGGCTTAAAATACAGTTTAGCTAAGCTTCTCAGAAAGATCATCTTTATCATTTCCCTGTTCAGTGAGAAATACTACTGCTGTTTATTATTCTATTACCCGGGCATTTTTTAATCCTCTGGGAAATCAACAAATTCAACAGTATAAACATGCTTTTTATTTAGTAGATGGTACAAGCAGGGAAAATACTCCAGTCACCATTTTTATCCTTAGCACTTAACACAGTGCCCACTACATAGCAAGCAGACAACAAATATTTGCTGAATGAATGCATGAGGGTCCATTATGAGCCAGCTATTTATGTTATGTTATGCAGCTAACCACATTTCTCAGGAATTCAATAATTTTCAGAATTCTCTATTGACTTTTCTTAGCGTAATTACAGAGTGATTAATAGAAAAAGCTGAATAAGAGAAATACGGCTGAATTGAGTGTGGCTTCATAATTGTTATGAACAGTGATGAAACAAAACACCAGTAAATATATCTGGCACTGTTTTCTCCCAAATCGATCAGGCTTCCAAGTCTGACACAAAATTTAATTAAAACATGAATAAAGACAAATGAGCCTCAAATGGCTTATGGACATAATTTTTATTTAAGCATGGGCTTTTAGCTTGGTTCACCCTAGAATTCAACTTTTCAGTTAGGTTAATAGAGAGTTCAGGGCTACAGGGCCATTACAGTGTTGCTGGTGTTGTACAACTTCATCAGAAGGTATGAGAATGACCCGCAGGAAAAACAATCCACGAAGAGAACACAATGAAAACATCCACCGTTTTACAAATCACTCTTGTTACCACAGACACAAAATGGCAGTTACTGTTAGTAAATCAGCCAGAGAACACTTTAAAAAAATCTTTAGACAAGGAACTGGGAACTTTGTGGGAGATAGGGTTTTCATCCACAATTTTTAAGTAGAAAATATTTCAAGGTCAAGCATTTTTCTTATCCACAAAACAACGCTAAACCAACATACATTTTAAGGAGTATATGAAAGGAGATACAATATCTTTACAACTATCTTCTTGAGTAGGCATTTCAATGAATTTTCTGCAGAATATAAGTAGCCTGAAATTCAGCAGCAAAATATTGCAACATAACAAGTAAATACAGTGTCAATGTGTTATACTGTAGAAGATAATACATAAAAGAACAATGATAATTTAATCATACATAGCTGAATGATACATAGCTGAAATACAGTCCACTTAAATAGCTCTGTGACTAAGAATGTTAAATTCTGTACTAAATGCCATTTTAAACATAAAATACCTTAAAATTTTGTGCTTAAACTTTTTTTTTCTGTTAAACTATTTCTTATTTTCAATACTGCCACTGTAACTGATATTACAACAGATCACAATTTTCACGGACACAGCAACATGAAGACATTTACTTATGAGAAAATAAGTCACTTGTCATTAGTTCACAGTGTGGGGAAGTGGTGTACACTCGGTCTTGAGAAGGGCTTTCCGTTTATCACCAAGTCCTTCACAGAATTTTCCTGATATCAGATGCAGTGCGAGATTTTAAAAGAATGGGAAGCAACACGTCACATGTTGGAAGGAAAATAAACTTTTTGATTCTTCATGGGTATCGTCTAAGTGACCTTCGTCTTCTGTTGTAGAAGTGCCTGAGCCCATGTTGTCGTGAAAAATTCATCATGTAATTTTGTTTGCGAGTGCTGTTAACATCAGAGAGGATAGAGGCAGGGAGGGAAAGGAGAAAGAGCATGTAAGTCCCATCACTGAAGGCACAATCGAGTCTATGTTGTACATTAGCCTGATATTTATTTGAAAATGTTCATGGTTAGTAGGTCATGCTGACATTACTCCCTCAAGACAGAATAAACTAAAGGTTGATGCCTGTATTCACTGTCTTTGGCCTTGAAAAAATCCCTTCCTGTTCACTAGTGAGCTCCAAACCAGAAAATATGGCAAATTCTCCTGATTGACAGTGAAAGTGAAATGAAAGTATTCTGGTTTTTGAACTTTATTTTTGGGCTTTTTTCTGAAACTGTCTACGTGGGTGGATTTCATCTGAGAGGAAGTGTGTGCTGTACCCATTACCTTATTTAAACACATCTTTAACAAGTAGGAAACAGAATTCGATTCCTTTAGTGAACATTCTCATATACAGCTTAAAAAGCAAAAGCAAACAAAGGAAAAACAAAGTTGCTAGCCGAATCAGCTTGACTTTACTATTTGATTAGACTCAGGAACAAAAGAGAGTATGTTTTTCTCAGGAAGTTGGATTTCATGGCATTCTGCAAACAAAAAGCATCCGGGCTCTATAAACACGGTCTTATGGAAAAGAAAGACACTTGACTGGAAAAAAGATCATAAAATATGAAGAAGGTGCAATTAAACGTATAATTGTGTACGGGTTATGTATTTCCTCCATGTATACATATTCAGACATACACACTATATGTGAAGCTGCTAAAAGTACTGAAGGTGGATTTTAAGAGTCGATAGGAAATTGTGCAATATTAGTACAGATAGTGGTTAGAAGTTTTGGTATGGAAAATATGCTTTAAAAAGGATCGTTATCTATAACATCACTGAAAAGAATCATACCTCTTTCAAATACTGACCTGAGTGACAACATATCAATACGTGGCATCAAAATGTGGATTAAAAAGGTATTTTTAAATATTTATTTTTGAGAGAGAGACAGAGTGCGAGCAGAGGAGGGGCAGGGAGAGGGAGACACAGAATCAGAAGCAGGCTCCAGGCTCAGAGCTGTCAGCACAGAATCCAACGCGGGGCTTGAATCCACCAACCATGAGATGATGATCTGAGCTGAAGTCCGATGCTTAACTGACTGAGCTACCCAGGCGCTCCCAAAGTGTGGTTTTTAAATGTGAGCCTATTGATATTTTTCAAATTTACTGAATCTCTTAAAAACTGTCTGGACACCAAGTTTTCTCCTCCTTAATTTCAGGGAAACAAAGTGTATTTGGAGTGGGATAATGTCTTGTGATATGATTCTGCTATGAAGGTCAACATGATGTGAACTTGAGTTAGGGTAAAAAGAATGGAAAGGGTAATTTTGCACTGAGTGACATGTTCCGGGTTATTAATGATCAGTATACCAGGCAGGGTCTAAAATGATACTTTTTAACCTACTATATTATACTAGATATTATAATTAAGTATATTATACTAACATTTGTAACATACAGAAACCTTTAAAATGACAATTTTATAGTTGTTTGATCATTAGAAAATTTATAATAAAATGTCTCAAAGGAAAATACATAAAGGCAATGTCATCAGATATATTTAATCAAAAAGCAGTAACACCTGTGCTGAAAACCTGATAAACAGATAGACATCACATTGATATATACATCTTGTATTGACATACTAATAACTTTCTACTCTGGGTTTCTATATTATCAAACTGCTAGACACTGCAGAATGGAAGGTAGAATACATCTGAAGCCACTGTAGAGAAAAACACACAAAAAATGAGGTTTATCTTTAGTAACTTTACCACTTTTCCTTTCTCCCTTGATGTGGCAGAAGGATGAAGTGAGCTTATTATTACATATTATAATGTTTTATAATAGTTTTATAATAATTAAATATTATTAAGTTTATTATTATCTGCTGTAAGTACTAATTGCTGCCTATGTTAAGTCCAGTTACAAAAAAGGACAATGAGTTAATGTCTTGAACTAATCAAGTGTCAGGAGAAAAAAATCCTGTTGCCTCTTTAGGCACAAAATCCCAGGACTGACACTAGCCATCTTCCTCCCCACACGGCAGGTCATCTTGTGGCTTTTTTCCTGGGCTGTCATGGTGGCCCCCTAAACTAATCTTCTCTCTCTCTCTCCCTTTATGGAAAAAACACCACTGAAAAGAAACCTTGAGATCCTGAGAAGGTATCATTGAACACTCAGTGGTATGTGTGTGTGTGCGTGTATCTTTCCACATACATACAGTGGATTTTGCACACGAGGGTCAGTAAACTTTCCTTCAAATGCTGACTCTACCTTGTTAACAAGCCATTTACAAACCTCTTGTCTACAAGAGCCACATTTAAGCCAACCTAGCCTGATACTTCAAGTCCTCTGCATGCTTAATTGTATTCTGTTTTTTAAGTCCTTTCTTCCACTACATTTCCTTACAGACTGCTCTATTCAAATCCACCCTGAACCTCTTCCATCTGCCCCACTGACCAATCCCCTACATCCTTTCTTAAATTTCTACATTTACCCCCCCTCCCCAAGTATCACACTTATTGATTGCTCACTGAAGGGATTTCCCCTCTACTTTGAACCCTCATCTTGCTCAGTTTCTGCTTTGAATGGAGATTAACTGTGTTCTGTTGGTGTCGTGGCCTGTCCCTCATCCCTCCCACCCCCAAACCACAGCCCTGAGCCTCCTGCCTCACCCGTGAGTGGTCAAGACATGTTTGTTGAACTTTTGGTGACTTACTGATTGGGTTCCTGTTGTAAATCATTACTCTTTAACTATAAAGAATAATTGTAAAGTTAAAGCAATGAAAATTATTCTTTTGTAAACACTTTTCAAGATATAAGGTACTCAAAGAGAATTTAAAATAGTTAAGATATTTTACATAGGAAAAGAAAAACTCAGAACACTCAAGATATTTATTGAGAACACTCGAGTTATCTCATTGCAACCTAGATTGACATGAAAGTGACCCTCAATCTATGGGAACAAAGGAACATTTAATTTTTAACAAAAGTTGATGTGAATGTTTAATGGCTTTAAAGCAACTTTTCTATATAACAGGGTAGGGATAGAGAGATAGAGTGGGGAAGGGACAGAGAAAGAAAGAGAGAGAGAGAATCCCAAGCAGGCTCCATGCTGTCGGTGCAGAGCCTGATGTGGGGCTTGACCTCACCAACCTGAGATGATGACCTGAGGTGAAATCAAGAGTCGATGCTTGACTGACCGAGGCCACCCAGGCACCCCCTATTTTTGTTTCTGATACATGTAGATATATAGTTATAGATAACCTTATTACCAAAATAATTATTGGTGTGACGGAATTTTAAAGATTTATTTTTCCACTGCAATTACAGGAGAAAGTAATTTAAAAAAATTTTAAGTTCGATGAATGCAGGTAATATTCATCTTAAGGCATATCAACTAGGCCACTTGACATACTGATTTGCTTTGGCTGTGCATAGAATTTGGTCCATTTGTAAATTATCCTTTGTAGGTCATTGAAAGAAGGGAGAGTGAACATCAGTGGCATCTTGGAAATGCTAACTTAAATTTCCACTATCGCTAAGTGAGTTTAGAGACTTTGATGGAAATGTAAGACACGACTCTGTTTCTGCATAGGAAATAGGGATCCTGCAAGAACTTTCAAGAAAGACTCTTTGCTATTTGGAACCATTATTCTTCCCTGGAGCCACTGTGTTAGGTCTTTAATTATTATGAAAAATGCAATTGAATTTTAATGGATTTTCTAATAGAAATGGAGAAGGTAGAGCCTTGGTAGAAGTAGTTTGAGCTCCTAGAAATGTAGGCTTTTTTTTACTGATCAGTAATTGATTTATTATCAAAACATATGATACAATAATTAACACCTTGTATGAATGCAGAAGTAAGTCCAGTGGACTGTCACATCTTTTAGAGAAATATTGGTGAGTATAAGATGAGAAGCTGCTGTTCAAACTAGTCAATGAAACTCCCCTGCATAGAGGGTGCTGGACATTTTATTTTCAAGGCCATGCATTTTCAGGAAGGCTACATATAAATAAGTGTAGGCTCAGATATCTCACAAATGTTGAAGATTTCATATTTATTTTCTCTGCTAAGAAGGAAGGAGAGGAATATCTAGTAATGTATACCACAGGGAGTTGTAAGGATTAAGTGAAAACCTCTAGCATAATACGCAGATGATTAAAAAATGATATAACCATTTTAACCTCTTTCCTAAATTTTAAAATATCTCCATTGGAGGACAAATGTAACTGCATACTAAAGAAGGCAAATCTTACCTAAGAATAGGACCTAGAACTCACAAATATTATGAATAGGTCTACTACCTTCTGCCAATTCACTTATTTTTTTGAAATATTTTTTAAAGTTTATTAATTTATTTTGAGAGAGAGGGGGAGGGAGAGAGAGAGAGAGAGAGCAAGCAGGGGAGGGGCAGAGAGAGGGGGAGAGGGAGAATCCCAAGCAAGCCTTGCACTGCTAGTGTGGAGCCTGACATGGGGCTCACACTCACGAACCATGAGATCATGACCTGAGCTCAAATCAAGAGTCAACTGACTGAGCCACCCAGGCACCTCTGCCGATTCACTTATTAATTTAAAGTAGAATTAAAAAGTCAAGGTACCTGCATGCATCTCTAGCACAATAGATCTTTTGAAAGACATTACATTTTATCAGGTCTTTGGCACTGATCTCTAGTTTTAATTCCCCCTCACAATAAGTTTATAAACTGTGAGCATTTCAAAAGCACCTAATACAGTCCCAGGCACAGAGTCAAATTTGTTACCCAACAAAGCAGTGCTGATTAGCAGTCTATTGTTGTGCTCAATGTTGCCTGTACATTAAAGAATTACCACAATTTTGCTGAACTCTTACTTTACATGATCTAGGTTTCAAATATCCTAGCATATCACAATATCATACATAACTTAGTTATCACAGATCTTTTTTTAACTGCAAAGGTCTTCGACCACACTTCTGTTAACCTAGGTAACACTGATGAGGCTATTAGGCAATATTTACCCAGAATTAGTAGAGAACTTACCTTACTCTAGTGGAAAACCAATGACAGCAAATAATGAAATATAACACAAGTTAAAAAATGCCTTTCAATGCATGCAGCACTGTGATTAGTCATAAAAGTCTGATCAGGTTTAGATGCAATATAGGATTTTTCATCTCTTTTGAAAATAAAAATTAAACAAGTTATTTCTTATTCTCCTACACCTGATATATATATATATATATATTTAACTTCTTAATGTAATGCAACATGCAATATTTGCTCATAACCATATGTCAAGTACATGTAGCTTAGTACTACATTTGGCATAAATGGTGTGTATAAAGTATAAATAAGAAAGTAGTAGTTAATGACTATCCTTAATTTATCATCTGTTTTTTTCAGTTATATACATTTTAGAAAATACTTATTCCTGAATATATTAAGGAATGGGCTTAAAAAATTACAGAAGTCCTCTACATCAGATAACGCAGTCAAATTAGTAAAGGATGAATATGCTTTGCAACAAATGTACTCTGCTCATCTCCATAAATCATTTGTGCCAAAAAAGTGATAGTATTTTGATAATGAATAGCATGAGGGGATGGTCATGATGGTACTCATATTATTAAAATCTGATAAATGCGTTTAAGACCATAGTTAGCAACCTATTGGTTTTCATTCCCAGTAAATGTGGTAATAATTCACTTTTTAGTAAATCAATTCACAAAGGCTCTTTACTGAGCCATTTACTTTCAAGGTACACATGCAAAAATTGGCCCACTTCATTATACACATGACAGGTTGTGACTTAGACACGTACACAAAAAAAATGTGATGTGTGAATGAAATGCAGAGTTGGGTGAGGGAGATTCTTAGGATAGAAGGATGGGTGCCCACCAAAAACGATTACAACCCAGAATTCTCTTTTATCCTAAGAAGAACCCCACCAGCATGGATCTTGTGAGGGGTCTGCCCAAGTGTGTTCACAAACATTTACTGCAAAATGAACGTTCTCTACTAGCAAGTGAATTCAGAGACGTTAGGTTACTGACATGATTGTCAGTGACTGTTCTGCTATATCGTTCAGACTTTACAGAATAAGGCCTTTTGGTAAGCTAGTGAGGCTGGAAAAAAGTAATCTCTCAATTCAGTACATCTGTTTTATGCTAGAATAGCCAATTGTCATGAAGCGCTGTTCATGGGCAGGTTTTATTGAAAAACATCACCAGAATGGAAATATTTCACTCTCAAACAAGCATAAAGCTTAAGTGACTTTGCTTGTTAAATGCTAAATGGTGCTTTTACTCTTAATGATGTGGGGCTTGTCATTCTGTACATCCATATTTATGAAACGCAAATCCTTCCACATGGAGTATTTTAGAATTAAACCATTAAATTAAACATTTGTTATGTATGTTGTCAATTTAGGATGCATTCCTAAACCTTGAAGTCTTATCCAAAGTGCTGAATTTGTTCTCATCAAACTCATTTATGTGTCTTCTTAGTTAATACGGGCAGTACTGAGGTTATTTTCAAGATACCATGCATGACTGGAATTTTTCTTTCTAGGGATTTTTAGCATGTGTCCTTAGTGCACATGCACAGAAGCAAAACTATGGTAATAAAGCTAGATTAAGGCCAGTCTTCACTCAGAAAAAAAAATATGTTCTAAAAATGTAATGGTTTTCCAACCATTAGTTGCAAAAACATATTAGCAGCCATATTTGGAGTCATCAGTTAAGTAGGGCCTGTATCTCTTTACATTTACACCCCAGTCTCCTCTCCCTTTCACACTTGAGGAGTTAGCAATGCTAGTTTATATTATTAATATAAACAAGTATAGTGAATTTGAGGATATTTCAAATTAATAGGAATTTATGGGAGTATTCTACCTCTCTATTTCTAAGTATATACCTGCTGTAGCAAAATTATAATTAGTAATATTTGTGAATCATGAAACGAATCTTGGCTAGCTTCTTTGTCCTTCATTTAGTTGAAAGACCCTTCGGAAAATTATCGTGTCTTATTTTTCTGAATTCTCTGGAACTTTCTTTTTTATTTTAAGCTCATCAAATGACTGACTTAAAGTGATTATTTTGTAGAGCTATCAAGGGCATATTAGTGAATGCCTTAAAACTTTTGACTCTTCTGAAAAGAAGTGCTATGAAAGGGGACAGTGGTATAGGAATGTTAAATCCTAAGACAAGAGCAAAATATAAAAAAAAATGGTTCTGAAAATATAATTTCTCTGTTTATCTCTCCAACAAAAAAGAAAGAAAAACAAAGTAACTCCTTTAACAAAATTTTGAAATGTCAGGTCATTAAAGAGCTAGCATTTTCTTTTAAAATTGTCTGTATAATATAAAAAAATAAAATTATATGATGATATGTGTGAATTATAATTTTTAAATCAGTCACTGAAAGAAGACACCAAATGAAATCCAAATCATGCAACACTGTGCATGTGTGGCAATGCTCTTTTCTCCTTCAAAATATTTTGGTGCCTGGAAAGTATGCAAGAATAATGCAGAGTGAGAGCAGACAGCTGCCTGGTAAGTGACAAATTCTTCAGAGGACTACATTTCTGGAGATGGAATAAAAGCAAAGTCTTACAAACAGATTCTTTCTCCAGAAAAATGATCGATATGATAGATTTCCTATAATCTGAACTTCATTCTTGTGGTAACAGTGTGATGCTGGTGGCCGCTTATAAAAATTAACACTGACACCAGGTATTTAAGAGGGTCCCTTGGAAGCTATGTGGTGAGGCTTCCTGCTGATGCTTTCAGAGACTCAGAGGCAGCAGGTCAACAGGAAAGGAAGAATAGAGTTTGCTTCAAAGTTGCAAAGGGGCTGTTTCCTATGCTGGAGTATATTTGCACAGCTGACTCCACTTGCTCTTTAATTTTGTTCAAGGGAGGGTATTATGGTGATGATCTGCCTTGGAAATCCAAAACTGAAAACTGAAATTGCTTGGTGGGGTGGCGGGAGAAGAAATCTCTAATATCTACTCACATACATGACATCTTAAGGACTGTCCTGTCTATGCCAGGACAGTATTAGCTGTCTTTAGAGGACTGTCTAGTTTTGAAGTTTACTTAGGAGTTGATAACGCTTTGCCAGGCACAGGAAGCCCCATTAATGTAAACTGTCTTGGCAAGAGACTTGAAAGATACAAAGTGTTTATTGACTAAATTGGATTCTCAACCAGTTTATTAGAATCACTCCGGGTACTTTTTCAAAAGACTGATGCTCAGGTCCCACTGCAGATCAATTTCAATCAAATCATCTGGAGGGATGCTTCTTCCAAAAGCTCCTGAGCGATTCTGACGTTCAAGCCGATTGAGAAGCGCTGCTCCGGAAGGAGAGTATTTAGGGCAGAAAGGCTCTAACTAGGATTGGTTCTTAATCTATTTGGACGTCTGTCTCTGGTTACCATATGTATGTGTTCATTTTAGAGCCCAGGTTTTGTTCTATTCTCCTGGAATACTATCATCTGAGGAAATCAATATCTAAGTAAAACATCAGCCTCATATATAGATCCAAATGAATATGGACTGTGGATTTTAAACTTCAACTTTGTCTTGTGGAGGCAGAGCCCAGCAAGTTGTCCAAAGCAGCAGAGCGCACAGTGGGGGCTTGTGTAGGGACTGGGTTGCTCTTGGATTTGGGGGTTGATATGGATGCCATGCAAGCAGGTGCCTCGGTGAAAACTAAGACGAGGGCTAAGTCAAGACTGAAAAATTCAGCTCATGGCTATGATTGAAAGAAAACAAATCTGGTAGTTTTCCTACCAATCAATCATTTAAGTTTGCTTTCAAAATGACTGAAATCAGCCAAAGGACTGATTTCATTGTTGATCTGGTAAACAGAATGAACATTTGAACCTATCTACCGAGAAGATTCGCCTCTCCTTGCCAACCACTTGGAGCCATCAGTTCGAACACGTCGAGACATAAGCTTTCCAGTTCTACAGGAACTAGATCGTTAGAGAAAAAGCAAGTCATCTCTCTGTGGAACAGTCAATCCGGCTAAGGGGAGAGCGTGCCAACTTTATTCTATGGGAGAAACCACAGGGGGACATCCTCAGCTTGCTAGGGGCTGGGATTGGTCAGGAGGAATCTGAAACCATAAGCTCCTTGCTCTAATAGCAACCACATCATTAAATGGAAGGCTGCCTCGGGCATCTGTGGCTTGGACAGGTGTTTGTAATTGGGCGCTTTAGCTAGAAATACTCTGCACCTCGACCAGTACAGACCCCTTCTGTTCTGTGGGACGTCATGCCATTTTATAAGGCAACCCGGATGTGGCAGAAACACTGTTCCCCATTTACCCCAAGGCTTTCGTTTCATCCGATTTAATGAATGTTGTCAAATGCACACGTAAATCTTTTGCTTATTGAAGTTTTCTACGGTACATTGAATCACATTTGGGACTTTGCTATTTCAGGCTGAGTTAAGCTGCAGATTGCAGTTGCCAAAGACTGTAGGCCAAAGTCTTGTGGGGGCTTCTCATCAGGAGCAGTTGTTACTGAATTAAGGAGCATGCCACATCAAAGGAATTTCAAACCTTCCTGCAAGGGACATGGGATGTTACGCATCAGATACTCACAGGACGACCTCCACATGGTCCAAAGCCCATTGATCATGACCTGTTCCATTGTGGCGTGGTTGCCACCAGCGTAATAAAACTCCTTTCATCCGGGCCTCCCTGGGTCATGGAAGGACAGAGAGGTTAAACGCTAGAAAACCAAACTTTCCTAGTATGTGATTTGCAGACTTCAACTAGAACAGGCTAGTCTAAATTTACAAAACTTAGGTGTGGAATTCAGATTAGCTTAGGTCCTAGGATTTGTGGAAGCAGCGATATTTTACTGGCTCCTCAAGGACTTGTGACACTTTGACATCTCTCAGCTTCCCCTTGCCCTGCTGGTACCTGGAAGAACACTGTTTTTGACCAACAAAAGTGACATGGCTTCTGTGTGACAGGCACTGTGCCAGAGGCTGGCGGTACAATGCTAAGCAAAAGTGACATAGTTGCCTGCCCTTGGAAAATTTTCAAGTGAGTGTAAGCAGAAAATTAATAATGTTTCTTTCTAAAGGACTAGAAACACTGGTTAGAGAAAGGGAAATATGCAAAAAGGGCCTTTGCATTTAGTTGTTATTCTCTATTCCCTGTTGCACCTGCTTCCTTGCCTAACAGAAAACGGCAACACAACTTCAGGTGGTCTGGGTTAGTCTCAGCTCTGCCACCACCTACTTCTGTGTGGTTGTTCCAGTAACTTCACCAAACTTTTAGCTCCTGTGATTCTCAGGGATCATGCAGGAGACCGTGCCTTTCCGTTCAGGCCACTTACAGGGGGACATTGTAAGACACTCTCTGCGCCTGTGTGAAGTCCTTGGGCTGGTGCTGCGCAATGACGTGCCAAGTGACCCCATTGTTGACACTGTACTGCAGCAGCACGGCCTTGTCCACGGCGTGGGGGCCACTCAGGTCGCTGTTACAGCTGTCTGTCTGTGACATGCTCCCAATTTGCAAAACAAACATGATTTTGCTGAAAACACAGGGAAACGAGTGTCAGGCGGTATTGAAAGAGTTATACTTTTTAATTTTCTTTTTTACCTTTCTTGATCCTAAAGTCCATTATTTCTGAGGTCACAGAATAAGAAAGAGAAGCATCTAGTCTTATGACTGAATCATATTAATAATACAATTTATTAATATTATCTTCTACATCACACATATGGGAAGTAATCTCAGAAGGCTGGTGCTCTATACAGAGAAAACAGTTTTGACTTTCAAAACTCTGTGCTCCTCTCATCTTCTTAGAGCATTTCACCTGAAATATCTTCTCTTCTCTGAAAGGTAATATGGGCCATATAGGGCTGAGGACACAGAAAGGACAAGGAATAAAAACACAATATTTACACTTTTTTTTTAAGCAAATAGCTTCAAGCTGAATAGCATCTGCACAAAGATAAATCACCATGTCTATTTTAGGACGGGATATCTGGAGATCAGAGCGGAGGGAAAACTGAGTTAGACATGGTCCATGGCTCTGGACCCTGTCTGCTGTTCTATTTCAAGTATCCTTCTGCTTTTCTTCACAGGCATCCTTGTCCTTAGAAGACACAGTTTTTAGATACAAAGGAAATCTATCCTAATAAGAGTCCTGGCGATTAATAGAGTAGTCGGCACTTAGGGGAGCTGGTGAAATAAAGCAGTGGACTCAAAACTTAGAAATGCATATATTAAACTCGCTTGAACAACATGGTGTGCGATTGCTGACTAAGCAGCTAGGTTTAGCTGTATATGGGGTCAAGGAAACATCACATTGTCCCCAGATTAAGTACATTTTTTTGGTAGGAAAGAACGGGATGGGTGAACAAAATTTTGGCATCTGCATGATTACCGTGCAGGACTTAATTATATTCTCATTGTTTATCATAGTGAAAGACCTTAAACTTGCCTTTCTGCCTCTGAAAATACATTACTAATATTTTCCAAAGTGAAAAGGCTTAAGTAAACATCTACATTTGGTTAATAACTAAACATCTAGTTCTCAAATACACTTGTTGCTACTGACCACTTTCCAGAATTCTGTAAATACACTGGTCCAATACTTTGCAATCTTCATTAAGCCTCGGAATCTTCTTTTTTTTAAATTACACAAAAAGCCATGTTTACACCGGCTGAAGTGGCACAGCTGGGGAGGTTGGGGGAGGGGAGGAAGGAAATCCAACTTTCCCGGGGTCTCTTTTTCTCTGTCACTTTCCTGGTCGATTTGCACAGTCTCTGAGCATCTTATTTTGCATTAATAAGCAGCTCCCTGAGCATGTGAATGCTTTTTTTTTTAAAGGCTTTTTATTTATTATTATTATTTTTAATGTTTATTATTGAGACAGAGAAACAGAGCAGGAGTGGGGTAGGGTCAGAGAGAGAGGGAGACAAAGAATCTGAAACAGGCTCCAGGCTCTGAGCTGTCAGCACAGAGCCTGATGTGGGGCTTCAACTCACGAACCATGAGATCATGACCTGAGCCAAAGTCAGATGTTCAACCAACTGAGCCACCCAGGCATCCCAAACATGTGAATGTTTAATGTTCCCATAATCCATCCATTGAGCCTCCACTTCTGTTTATTGTAACTTATATATGCTAAGTAAGTTATGTGTTTGCCTGACTACAAATCTACTTCACACACACATTTATATTTACATACTTAACAGTCAACATTAATTTATCTATGTAGATTGTCTTCAGCCAATTTAGCATTTGTAAATTTTTTTTTCAACTTTATTGAGATATAACTGATGTCAAACGTTTTGTAGGTTTAAGGTATATAACATGTTGATTTCATATACTTCTCAATTTTTTTTAATGTTTATTTATTTTTGAGAGAGACAGAGAGACAAAGTGTGAGCAGGGAGGGCAGAGAGAGAGGGAGACACAGGATCATAAGCAGGCTCCAGGCTCTGAGCCATCAGCACAGAGCTCGATACGGGGCTCAAACTCGTGAACTGCGAGATCATGACCTGAGCTGAAGTCGGATGCTTAACCAACTGAGCCACCCAGGCACCGCCCTATCATTATTTTAATATTTGGCCATTTTTCCTGGCTTGTGCCTATGCATGCAAAGAAAGACAAGGTAATTCTGCAATAAACTTAAGCAAAGCAGAATTCTGAGTCATAGAAACACATAATGCTTCCTCATCCCAAATTCAAATGACATTTTGGTTTCCACCACTTTGTGACACCCATGCTGTGAAGTTCATGATTCTATCTAATAGACAGTGGAAAGTGACCAGCCTTGCGACCAATTCTGTCTGAAGTACAACACAGGAGTTTTGTTACCTTGCTCGAGTGAGGTCCAGAGGCTTGGTGGCAGCTTGCCTTATCTGACAGCCATTAAAATACAGGGAGTCCCCATGTGCGTAGGGTGCCAGCTGCCCACAACCACTTCCTATCCCTCCGCCTTGAATGGTCTCCCAGTTTGCCTCAGTGACTCTCGCTGACTCGAAATTATCTTTAATATAACTGGGAAGATCATGACTGAAGACAGAGCAGTCGTCACCTAGAGGGAAGGGAATAATTGCAAACATTAGCTATGAAGAGCAGAATCATTAAAGATCAAGTATTCAAGTTAAGAATGACAAAATACTAAGCAGATATAGCCTCCCCGAAATTAATGTTTCTCTTTTATTTTAGCAATTATTGGCTTGTGTTCTTCAAAAAAAATCCCATTACCTTCGAGTCAATGTTTAGTAAATTATGTAGGTGTTTATGTACTTAGTGTTTATGCAGATCTACTGTTTAAATACCAACAGCATCTGGCTGTGCCTGCGTGCTTACCAAGGGTCTTGTAAGGAGCTCTCACCCTGGCATGAGAGGCCAACCTAATTTCTTTCTCCCTAGCATAACCCCGGAGCAGGAAATAGGACAAGTCATATTCTTGTTCTTCTTCCAGATCTATACTTGACTCTTGAAAGCAGAGACTGCATTTTATTCATTGTTGGATTCTAGCACCTAACACAGGACTTAGCGCATATAAGATTTACAATAACAAGATGAGATAAATAAATCAATAGTGAATAGACTAGAGGTCTGAGACCACCGAGCTGAGAAACCGGCATTTAAAACAGTACATTAGCAAATGTGCCTGTGCTTGCATTTGTCTTTGATCTGAACAGCACAGCTTTCCTAAACACCTGCAATAGTTCCAAATTAAAAGGTCATAGCTCTGTTGGATCAGGGGAGCAGGCAAATTCCAGACATCGAGGGCTCCTGGTGAGACATCTGATTTGTTCATTTGCCTAACATTCAAATTCTCCAGCTAGTACGGTGGGCAGGCCCAGCTGGTCTCAGCAGTAATAAGAATAGAGGAAAGGAGGGCCTCCAGGTAATTTCTAACATGAGAGAAGAGCAGCAGTCTACATAAATCATACTCATTTCATCTGGAGGCAAGGAAATAGCATCAACCAAGAAATCTAAATAAATTCAACTTCAGAAGTCAGATCTGTGGATTTTTACATTGTACCCTTGGGGAAGATATATAATTTTGCTCCTCGTTGGATAAATCTCTCAGTTATGAGATTGGAAAGAACAACCTAAGATGGTCTTCTTTCTGATACTGGATAGCTGTGTCACCTTAGGCAAGTCACTTAAGTTCTCTGAGTCTCAGCTTTTTTACCTGTAAGTTGGGAATAATGATATAAACATAGCTAACTTGTGGGGATCTTGTAAGCATTAAATGATTTTGCTGAATAAATTGGTGGACATTGTGTAAATAGTAAGCAGGCAATGTAAAATTCACTCAAAAAAGATTTATTGAGTGTTGCTATATGCCAAGCATTAGGGTCTGAGGATATAATGGCAATTATGTAAACTCTGTAACAGTAGAAACCTGTTGAAAACATTGCATCAAAGGAAAGCAGGCTGTATGCCTTCTATCAGGCCATGAAGGCAATTTCCTGCAATGTTAGAGCAGGAGATTTGGGACAGTAGATTCTCTGTCCCAAACTGTAAACTCAGTTTCTAGAAGCTCAAGCAGTAAGAGTGTATTTTTTTGAGTCACGGGTGTGTGTGTGTGTGTGTGTGTGTGTGTGTGTGTGTGTGTGTGTGTGAGATAGAGTGACCTGTAAAAGGGAATATCTTGACTCTTCAGCTATGTCTTGGAAGGACTGTGGCAGCTGCTGTTGGAGAGCCTTGAGAAAGAAGGAATACTGGTGAAGTATCCAGGGATGGGCTGGAGGCCAGGAAGGAGAGAGGCTCAAAAGTGGAAATAAAGTGTTGGGGGTAGTGGTTGGGGCTGGGAATTCTATGGAGGATGGGGAATGTGAGGTACTATAGAATTCTGCATTTAAAAAATACTTTAGCAAGCGGGGCGCCTGGGTGGCTCAGTTGGTTAAGTGTCTGACTTCAGCTCAGGTCATGATCTCATGGTCTGTGAGTTGGAGTCCCAAGTCAGGTTCTGTACGGACAGCTGGGAGCCTGGATCCTGCATTGGATTTTGAGTCTCCCTCTTTCTCTGCCCCTCCCTCACTCCCACTCTGTCTCCTTCTCTCTCTCAAAAAGACCATAAGAAAAAAATACTTCAAGGAGGGGTGTCTAGGTGGCTCAGTCGTTTAAGCATCTGACTTCAGCTCAGGTCATGATCTTGTGGTTTGTGAGTTTGAGATCCGTGTCAGGCTCTGTGCTGACAGCTCAGAGCCTGGGGCCTGCTTTAGATTCTCTCTCTCTCTCTCTCTCTCTCTGCCTCCCCAGAATACAAAATGTTTTTGTAAAAAAATATTTCAGGGAACATAGCAGAAGGTTATCCTTGATACTTCATTCCAAAGATCAGTAAATCTGTGATCAAAGACTGTGTCACCTATCCAAAATCTCTCAGGCTGGCGTTTTCATCTATTTCCTAGTGACCCCTGTGTACATGTTGAGATGAGGAGAACCTTATGATCTCCCATGTTAAAAACGACAGCCTGGGATGCAGACCTTGGAAGCTTTCGTCGCAGATGCAGACGGCGCCGGTGGTGCAGTACCCATGCCCACTGCAGAGCTTGGGGCAAGCCTCTCCGATGTACACGTGGTCGATCGCCCAGCTTTGCTTCTCAGTTTCTTCCCCCTTCTGGATCCAGCGGAACTGTGTTGCACTGAAAGTCCCACAGAGAGCAGAAGGGATTCAGTTGGCTGTTATTTCTCCTAGCGGTGGTCAGCCTCCAGCCCTGGGACTGTTTCTGAGAGAAGGATTTCTTCTCCTGACTTCTCCTTGAAACACCCAAGTAGAGGTGAGTGAACTTGTAACCCTCGGACTCTGGAATATACCCCAAAGTGCCAATCTGGAAGCTTGTACCTTCCCCGAGAGTGTTATGTGAATTTCCTATTCTATTGCCTAACAAATTTGTGTCCCTTTTTCCTGGAGAGGTATACCGTATTCCAGATCTTTGAGTCTAGGAAGATGGCACTCTGTTAAGTTTATCCTGTGGCTCTGTGTAACCCATACCCCGGAGGGTATCTGTATATGGGATGAGCAGTGTAGCCTCTGGGAATGACAGAAAACTGGTGCAGATATGGGGCCAACTTCACGTCTTTGAGCATCTGTGGTTCGGGGCCTGTGACTGAATTTGGAATGTGCTGTGGTATTTCATAAAAAAAAAATTGAGATCTATTCCATTTATGAAAAAAGATCCTATGTCTTCCTATTTCTTCTTGGGGCGTGCACGTGCCATTTTGGGACATGGGTTGGTGAAAGGAGGGAGGGGTTACTAGAGCTGTAATGAGATCTCTGGCCTCAGTTGCTTTCAGGTCACTGCATGAGCTCTACAGACACTGCCAGATAATTCCACAAAGTTTACCTTAGGATGCAACTTACCTGGAGGAGACGTGGTCAGGCAACTGAATGGTGATTCTCTTCCAGCTTGAGCTGTTGACAGCATTGTAGATGGTGGCTTCATGGAACTGGAAGGGGGAGCAGCCGATGCTGTTGGAAGAGGAAGGAAGGCACTGGGTCTGCACGAGCTGCCAGGAATCAGACCTGCTGAAACCACAGAGGCTGCATTAGACAACTCTGAAGAGAAATGTATGACCTGTCTAATGTCAATTAACACTTTGGGGTTGGGTTAAATTGAAGGTTTTTTTTAAGTTTATTTATTTATTTTGTCTTTTAAAAATTTAAAAAAAAATTTATTTCTGAGAGACAGCATGAGCAGGGGAGGGTCAGAGAGAGAGGGAGACACAGAATCTGAAACAGGCTCCAGGCTCTGAGCTGTCAGCACAGGGCCTGACGCGGGGCTCAAACTCGTGAACGGCGAGACCATGACCTGAGCTGAAGTTGGATGCTCAACCGACTGAGCCACCCAGGAGCCCCAAAGTTTATTTATTTATTTTGAGAGAGAGAGAGAGAATGAGAGAGAGAATGTGTGCACGAGTGGGGGAGGGGCAGAGAGACAGATGGAGACAGAGACTCCTAAGCTGCCCCCACACTGTCGGCACAGAACCCAACACGGGGCTTGAACCCACCAACTGTGAGATCATGACCTAAGCAGAAATCAAGAATCGGACACTTAACCGACTGAGCCACCCAGGTGCCCCTAAATTGACACATTTTTTTATGTAAGTTTTGTACCTCTTGTATATATTTATGTAGACAATGAAAAGAAAAATTGAAAATAATTTCATATAAGATATATTCTAATTCTTTACAAGCACAAGAATATATTCATAGATAATAGAATAAAATAATAGCATGCATAGTGCTGCATTCTAGTGGCTTCTGGTATATTACCGGAAATATACCTGGAGTTTACTGACAAAATTCTCTGTCTACTCAAACTTAACCCCACATAATTTATTTTCAAGAGTGGTGGTGTGAGTAGGGGCACCTGCGTGGCTCAGTCGGTTAAGGGTGGTGGTGTGAGAGAGGGTTATCAATATCCTAATAGGGTAATTGCATAGTGTCAGACTTTCACTGTGCTTTAGGACCCATGATTCTGGCTGAAGCATACTTAGATCTTTTATTGATTCAAATTCTCATTAAGATTGGTTGAAAATGAGAAACATGAATAAAAGAGAATTCTACTTGAGGACAAACATATCTTACTCATTTTAAAATAAAAAACATTTATTGGCTTGCAGCCAACATAGTATGAAAAATGTTTCTTCTTGGTTGGAAGGAAAATTTTGAAAATAAGACCTATATGTACATTTTATATAAATAAAATTAACATACGGGAAATAAACATAAACTATACTTTTTTGGAATGTAATTATTTCTTCCTTTTTAAAAAGTGTTTATCTTTTGAGAGTGAGAGATATAGAGAGAAAGAGCCCAAGTAGGGGAGGAGCACAGAGAGGGAGACAGAGGCTCAGAAGCAGGCTCTGTGCTAATAGTGCAGGGTTTGAACCCAGGAGTCACGAGACCATGATCTAGCCGATGTCAGATGGTTAACTGACTGAGCCACTCAGGCACCCCTGTGAACTATACTTTCAATTGCTCTTCTGTAGGTAGTTGCTTTAAAAAAGACAACCATTTGAAGTTGCATTCAAGTTTGGAGGAATGTAAAAAAGTATTTCACAAACCTTGCATCCTTAGTGTACTCCAACATCACAGAATGAAGATCACCACAAGAAGTAGCTTCACAACCCACCACAATCTAAAATGAACATAAACAACAAATATGTATAAAGAAGATTAAACACCTATCATTAATTAGAAACTCCCTCTCTCTAAATTGTAACTCTAATAAATAATCAACAAATACTCAGAGAAGCTTTTATGGAGCAGCCTGACTGAATACCAACAATACATTTATTTGGGTTCTGTTAAAAACATGCAACTCTGTGTGAAGATGAGAATTAAGGTTTAAAAAAGTACTATTTCTTTCTTTTATTTATTTTATTATATTATTATTTTTAATATTTTATTTATTTCTAGGAGAGAGAGAGAGAGAGAGACAGCGTGAGCAGGGGAGGGTCAGAGAGAGAGGGAGTCACAGACTGAAACAGGCTCCAGGCTCTGAGCTGGCAGTCAGCACAGAGCCCGACGCGGGGCTCAAACCCACAAACCGCGAGATCATGACCTAAGCGAAAGTCGGACGCTTAACTGACTAAGCCACCCAGGCGCCCCATTACTATTTCTTTCTTTTAGAGAGAGAGAGAGAGAGAGGGAGCAAGTGAGTAGGGGCAGAGAGAATCCCAGGAGAAGCAGAGAGAGAGAGAGAAAGAGAGAGAGAGAGAGAGAGAGAGGCGGGGCTCACCCAGGACTCATGTTTACCCAAAGCGGGGCTTGTGCTCACCTTAAGTGAGGCTCAAACTCACCCAAAATGGGACTAACCAACTGTGAAATTATGATCTGAGACAAAGTCAGAAGCTTCAGGACTGAGCCACCCAGACACCCTAAAAGTACTATTTCTAACCAAGAGCTCGTTGTTTGAAAAGATAAAATGGATAAACCTTTCGTTAGACTCATCAAGAAAAAAAAGAGAGAGGACTCAAATAAATAAAATCAGAAATGAAAGGGGAGAAATAACAATGGACAGCACAGAAATACAAAGACTGTAAGAGAATACTATGAACAGTTATATGCCAACAAATTGGACAATCTGGAAGAAATTAATAAATTCTTAGAAACATACAATCTTCCAAAACTGAATCAGGAAGAAAGACAAACTTTGAATAGATTGATTACTAGTAACAAAATTGAATCAGTAATCAAAAACAGGAAACAAACAAAAGTTTCCCCAGATGGCTTTACAGGTGAATTATAACAAATATTTAAAGAAGAATCAATACCTATTCTCCTTAAACTATTCCAAAAATAAAAGAGGCAGGAAAGCTTCCAAATTTATTTTACAAGGCCATTCAGAAAAAGAAAACTACACTCAGTGTGGCGCTTGAACTCAAAACCCTGAGATCAAGAGTTGTATGCTCCATTGACTGAACTAGCCAGGAAGAACATAGGTGCAGAAATCCTCAACAAAATATTAGCAAACTCAATTCAGGAATATACTAAAAGAATCATTCAACACTATCAAGTGGGATTTATTCTAGAAATGTAAGGATAGTTCAATATTTGCAAATCAATGTGATACATAACATCAATGAGAGAAAGGATAAAACCATATGATCATCTCAACAGATGCAGAAAAACCATTTGACGAAATTAAACATCCATTCATGATAAAAACTCTCAACAAAGTGGGTTTAGAGGGAACATACCTCAACATAATAAAGGGCATATGTGAAAAACTCACAGCTAACATCATACTTAATGGTGAAAAACTGAAAGCTTTTCCTCTAAGATCAGGAACAAGATAAGCATGTCCTCTCTCACTGTTTATTCAACACAGTATTGGAGGTTCTAGCTGTAGCAATCAGACAAGAACAAAAAATAAAAGGCATTCAAATTGGGAAGGAAAAGTAAAGCTCTCACTCTTTGCAGTTGACAGGATACTATACATAGAAAACCCTAAAGACTCCACTGAAAAACTATTGGAACTGATAAACGAATTCAATAAAGTTGCAGGGTATAAATTTAATATGCAGAAATATGTTGCTTTTCTATACACTAATAGTAAAAGTGGCAGAAAAAGAAATACTAATAGTAAAATATCAGAAAGAGAAATGAGGGAGACAATTCCATTTACAATTGTACCAACAAAAAACAGTACCTAGGAATAAATTTAATCAGGAGGTGAAAACCCTATACTCTAAAAACTATAAGACATTAATGAGAAACTGAAGATAAAGTAAATGAATGGAAAGATATACCATGCTTATGCGCCAGAAGAATTAACATTGTTAAAAATGTCCATACTACTCAAAGCATAGATTCGATTCAATCTGTATCAAAATACCAATAGCATTTTTTTTTCACAGAACTAGAACAAAAAAATCCTAAAATTTGAAAGGAACTACAAAACACCCCAAGACCAAAGCAGACTTGAGAAAGAAGCACAAAGCTGGAGGTATCACAATTCCAGAGTTAAAAATACACTACAAAGCTGTAGCAATCAGAACAGTACGGTACTAGCACAAAAACAGACACACAAATCAATGGAATGGGAGAGACAGCTCAGAAATAAACCCACACTTAATATGGTCAATTAATCTATGACAAAGGAGGCAAGAATAAACAATGGGGAAAAGGTAGTCTTTCCAACAAATGGTGCTGGGAAAACTGGACAGCTACATGCAAAAGAATGAAACTAGACCACTTTCTTATACCATATACAAAAGTAAATTCCAAATGGATGAAAGGCCTAAATGTGAGGCTGAACTCTTAAAACATAGGCAGTAATCTCCTGGACACCAGCCTTAAGAACAAATTAATGGATATGTCTCCTCAGGCAAGGGAAAAAGTAAAAATAAATTATTGAGACTACACTAAAATAAAAAGCTTTTGCACAATGAGGGAAATCATCAACAAAACAAAAAGGCAATGCAGTAAATATGAGAAGATATTTGCAAATGATATATCTGATAAGGGGTTAATACCCAAGATATATAAAGAACTTACATAACTCAAAACAAAAAGAAATCTGATTAAAAAATGGGCAGAGGACCTGAACAAACATGTTTCCAAAGAAGACATACAGATGGTCAACAGACACATGAAAAGATGCTCAAATTCACTAATCATCAGGGAAATATAGATCAAACCATAATAAGACAGATACCATGTAACACAAGTCAGAATAGCCAGTACCAAAAAGATAAGAAATCGCAAGTGTTGGTGAGGATGTAGGGGAAAAGAAACCCTTGTGCACAGTTGCTGGGAATGTAAATTGGTACAGCCACTATGGAAAACAACATGGAG
The DNA here is from genome assembly GCA_017311185.1 of Proteles cristata cristata. Taxonomy (NCBI): domain Eukaryota; kingdom Metazoa; phylum Chordata; class Mammalia; order Carnivora; family Hyaenidae; genus Proteles; species Proteles cristata. Next base: position 2,008,859 of record JAESUZ010005145.1, on the reverse strand, counting down.
GTTCCCCCAAAAAATTAAAAATAGGAATATCAAATGATTCACTAATTCCACTGCTAAGTAATGACCAAAGAAAATGGAAACATTAGCTCTAAAAGATATATGTACCCCTATGTTTATTGCAGCATTATTTATGATAGCTAAGATATGGAAACAACCCAAGTGTCCATAAACAGATGAATGGATAAAGATATGGGGTATATACACAATGGGATATTAATTACTCATCCATAAAAAATAATAAGATCTTACCATTTGTGACAACATGGATGCATGTAGAGGTATTATGCTAAGTGAAGTAAGTCAGACAGAGAAAGATAATAACCATATGAGTTCATGTATTTGTGAAATCTAAAAAATCAAACAAATGAACAAATAGAAATAGACTCATAAATACAGAGAACAAACTGGTGATTGCCAGAGGGGTGGAAAGAATGGATGAAATAGGTGAAAATATTGTAATAATATTTTAAGGTGATAGATAATGAGTACTCTAATTGTGGTGAGCACAGAGTAATGTATAGAATGTCAAATCACTTATGTTGTACACCTGACACTAATATAACATTTCATGTCAATTATACTTCAATATTAAAAATTTAAAAAGTTAAACAAAAGAACAAGCTCTTAACCTTTGAGAAATTTTTCTCAAAGACCTAAAAGTTTTTGTACAGAAATGACCAGGCCCATTTTCTTCCTCCCTTCCTCCCTTCCTCCCTCCCTTCCTTCCTCTCTTCCTCCCTCCCTCCTTCCTTCCTTTCTTCCTATCTATCTATCTAATTTTAATATTTCTGGATTATGCTACTGTTCTCCAGGTTTTCTACCTGCCAAGGTGGCAGTTTTGGTAAGACTGAGAGTCAGATGCCTCTTCAAGAGAAAAAGGCATTCCATGCCAATCAGAGCTGTCTGCAATTAGAATGATATTCATGGCTAAGTAGTAAAACAAACAAACAAAAGTACTAATTCTATTTACTTAATTTATATAACACCATATTAATCATAAATCTAGGAAAGATAGTTTGACCAAAAGTAAAGCAACATTTGGAGAATTAATGGAAAGAAACTCAAAGTATCACTGGTTCAAAACATTTTCACTGATATTCTAACTTCCTGATGCTACTAGTGAATTTTTATTTATAATTAAAAATAGCAATTTTTAATTACTTAATATTCATTCTTACGGTTTTTCCATTTCCATATGAATTAAAGCTTTCCATATTATATGCAATTAAATGTTTGAGTCATTAATAATGCATAAGTGCCATAAAACCTTGGTGATTTAAATTTAAGTCCTAATCATCTACCTAATCAACACGTCCTTTTTTAGTGCTGATACTGGGGAAGGTGAGCTAAAATTTCAGGCCATACACTCACGAATAAGACAACCCTGGCTACAGAGAGCAAATAAGAAGCATATTCCAATAATAGGAAATCATAAAAGATACAACTAAAATGCTGTGGTGCTTCATACGTAGGAGAGATTATATTTGATTAAGTGGATTAGAAAACAATTCATCAGAAGTGGAAGATCTGAATTATTCCAACGACAAGAAAGAAATGATGACATGATAGAAGTGCTATCACTATAAAGGCAATCATTTTACTACATATGTACATATATAATACATACATACATGCATATGGTATACATATATGCTATACATGCCAGTATATACATATATTGATTTGATGTATGTATATATGTATTTGATATTTGTATGTATGTATAGTATATGTATCAAATCACCATGTTGTACAACTTAAATTTACACAAAGTTATATGTCAAATATACTTCAATTAAAGATAAAAACAGAAAAGAATTCATCAGGTAGCATGCACGTGAGCCACCTCTGGAGAATGGGAAGACTCTGAGAGGTGGAGACAGGAGGATCACGTTTAGGTGAAAAGAGTATGAGCAAAGACACAGAGGTGGAAAGGTATTGTGGCAGGTCTACAGCAGAGCCTGTAGTATGTTTTGGTCCAAGTGTAGAGTGTATGGAATACTGGGAGAGAAGGTGAGAGAGATCAGTTGAGCTAGGGCTTCTGACCTTAATTTGGCAGACTCAGTTTGGGAGTCATTAAAAGTTTAAGAGCAATGGAATGATGTGCCCAGAGCTGTGCTCTGTAAAGATCAATCTGACTGTGCTGTGAAGACAGGTGGGAGTAGAGAGAAATGAGATGGAAAGACTCTTAAGTGCACTATTGATCTAATTAGGGCCAGAATGGAGGCGGTAACAGTACAAATGGAGAAGATGGGATAGGTGCCTTGAACACTAGAAATTAGAATCAAAAGCCTTTAGTAACTGATTAGGTGTGAAAAGTGAAAGGTAAAAAAATATCAAAGACTTCTTTAACCTTTAAAGCTGATGAGTAAGTCAAAAGTAGTGCCATCAACAGAAACAGGAGAATCTGAAAGAGGAGCTGGGAGGGAGAGGGAAGATAAGAAGTTCACTGTTAGACGTGCTGAGCTGGGATGCCAGTAAGATGTAGAAATGTACACAGAAATGTGAAGACTCTGAACTAACTGTTGATGAGCCAGTCAAGGTTGGATATGCAGATCTGGGAGCTGGTCTTAAAGGTATATACCAGAAGCCAAAGGATGCATGAAATTCTCAGTGGTGAGAATATCTAAGAGTGAAGACAGCCAGGAAGTGCTATAAAATGCTCACATCTAGAGGGCTGAAGGAAGAAGAGCCAAAAAGGGATCAGAAGTAGGTGCCAAGGAGGTAAGAGGAGAACTGGCAGAGAACCCAGAGCCACCGGGACAGAGCACGGCAGCAGCTGGAGAGAGCAAGAACCGCAGTGTCCGGTGGTACAGAGGGGGAGGGAGAGAGAAGAAATGGGTGAAGCTGTGGAATGCAGTTTAGCAAGTCTATGGTGACTTACAAAAATGCAGTTTTAGTAGTGATACTTTAAGTATTACATTTCTGGGGACAAATTTTTTTCTTTTTGGAAATAAATTGATCTGGTTAGAGAAGAAAATGTTCATCTCTTCAGCTCTAGGTTGACAGAGGCAGCAAAAAAGGAGGCTCCAATCAGCTCAATCAAACATGATGACTTTGATAGGGGCCCAGTGTGGGCCTGCTAGAGGGAAAGCCTTCACTCTTAAAGTGTGTGGCTTGGAATTATGGGTGATGTAACACTGGATATGACCTTGAGCATCCTTCATGCCACTAAGGGAGGGATAGTCCTAAGGAAGTGGTAGCATTTGGGGAGACTGCCTCACCCTTCAGTCTCTGAAGGAAAGTTCAACATAAAACTGAGGAACACAGTGAATATATCTATGTTGCCTCTTCTTGCAACAGATCTGAACTTTTAAATATTGTAAAGCTGAAACTCAATACTCGTTATTAAACAATAACTCCCCATTTCCCTCTCCTACCAGCTGTGAATACATTTTTATTTTTGCTAGAAAGGATTCTTACTATTAACCATGACTGCAGGGCATCTTTTTAAATAAGGACATCTTTTTATAACATTTAAATACATGTTTTAAACAAAAAAACCAATGTTTGTCTTTAAAATGATCTAGTAACAAAGTGTATTTCTGTAATACCTGTTTTAAAAAAATATTTTATTTATTTTTGAGAGAGAGAGAGAGCAAGTGCACGTGAGTAGGGGATGGGCAGAAAGAGGGAGATAGAGGATCTGAAGCAGGCTCTGTGCTGACAGCAGAGAGCCTGATGTGGGGCTCGAACCCACGAACCATGAGATTATGACTTGAGCCAAAGTCAGATGCTTAACCAACTGAGCCACCCAGCTGCCCCTGTAATACCCTTTACAAAAAATTTTTTAAAAATGTGTTTTATAATGAGAAAGATATTAATTGATATTGCTTTACCTTTCTCTCGGATTATCTATTAACTACCTCCCCTGACTTCTCTTCTACCCTTCTTTATGAGTAAAACATGCAATGTAAAAGATTTGAGAGTCCTTTTTAAATCTAAGGATTTGGCGCATTCCAACTGGGCTAGGGTACATGTTTGTGTTTGGAAGTCAAAGACAAAAAGAAAATAGAAAGACATGATGAAAAAGGATAGATAAGGAAGCAAAGTGGCTTGATATATGAAATCAGTGTAGAGTAAGAGAAAAGAGGTACAGAAACTGTGGGGAGAATGCAGAGAAGGAGAAGGAGAGAGAGAGGGAAAGAGAGAGAGAGAGAAATAGGCAGAGGCACCTATATGAACTTTTCATTCCTAAACTCTGGGAAACAACTCAAGATTCCATACATGAAATATTATACAGTTACATTTCTTGCTAGGTCCCAATATACAAATTGATTTTATCGATGCTCAAATAATCCTTTCTGATAAAGGCCTTTGCTAAAGATCACTTATTTTACTCATAAGTTGGAGTCTCTTTTAATGAATGCAATCATTTCCTTGTAATTGTTCAAGTAAGCATTCTTCCCGCCCTCCATTCCCAAATGTAACACCATATTGTTTTGAAAAGCCACTTCCCCTTACTTTAAACTGCATCATATATCCTGGCTGTATAATGAGCTCTCTGGAGGAGAGAGCATTGTGAGTTTTGTCTTTCTTTTTATTTGGCCAGTAGAGGTGGAAGGATGGGTTGCCACAGAATCCTGCTGTCCGTACTGCATTAGGGTAAAAACTCCAGTTTTCTTCATGGGAAGTGCCTTCTGTTAAGGTAAATTGGAAGCAAAATGGCATGTTATTCTCTAGAGTTGATTGGTTTACTGTCAAGTTACCGAAATTTCGCTTATCCCTTAAGATTGATTTTTATTTAATTGCTACAATGTATAAATCCAAGTGATTAATCAAATTTAGAAAATATTAAATACTAGCATGACTACCCAACTTAAAAAAATGTAATTGGTGGGGGAGAGGGGAAGGGAGTGATGGGCATGGAGGAGGGCACTTGTTGACATGAGCACTGGGTGTTATATGGAAACCAACTTGACAATAAACTATGAAAGAAAAAAATATAATTGGTGGTCTTGTTGACTTGCATCATTAAAAAATTTTTGGTACACTTTTAAAACAAGGCAATGTGCATCTCTGTGGTACAGAAATTCCTAAAGAAGCTAGAATTATTTTGGATACTGAAATTTCATATTATATTCAGAGCTAGATATCTGTCTTTAACAGAATTTATTAAATTATCAGTTGACATTTCAACAAACACTTAATCTTGAAGATTCATAAACCACTGGATAAAATACTAGCTAACATTTGTTGGGCAGTGAATATGTGCTAAGTACTCCTCTGAATGCTTTTTATGGAGTCACTCATCTAAAGACACTGGCAGACAAAAGGCTCACAAAAAAGACTTTCAAAGGTCTGGTTTCTTACCGTCATCAAATGTGTCGACCAGTTGACTGGGATTGATTTCTGCTCCGCCAATCAGAATGTTGTCTAGCGCCCACTGCGCACGCTCCACTCCTGAGACTACAAGTCCATTGCTGATCACAAAAGGCTGCCACCAGCGAAGTCGAGTTGTGTTGGTGAGGGCATCCTCGGGAAGAAGTATGTAGTCATGTCTAACAGAAATGTATTTCTGGTAATCCATCTCGTGGAGCAAAGTCCAAGTAATTCCTACAGTAACAAATACACCAATGTAGTAACATATCTGGGAAAACCTCCACAAAGCAACAGCATATTGCAGTTACTGTAAGCTTCCCAGAGAAATCTTCAACCAGGAAATGAGAATTGATTTCACTGACTTTAATATAAGTGTTCATCACTGTTTCCAAATGAGGCTGTGTTCAGGGGAAGGGTATTTAGAAATATTTGGCCAAAAAGAAAAATACTTAAGTAAAAATTATGTATTTTCTGCTCTTAAAATTTTGTCATACATTGCTATGTGCATTTTTCATAAACAATGAGATACATCATGTTTTGCATGTTTCTGGTCAGGGACACCTAGTAATTTAAAATTTTAACTTAGCTACTTTAATTCCAGGCAATTTTTATTTTGTTGGATTGATAAGAAGTTTTCCTCTTATCAATTGGTAAGATTATAGGTGGGATGTTTAAATTACTTAAGGAAACACCTTTGAATATGCTAAAATATTTTAAGGCCATCTATTTCTCTGCTAGTTATAAAAATGATACCTATCTGCTAAAACTGATTTTCTAAGGACCTCATGTTATTTTTGATCTGGTTTCAGCTATTTCAAAATAATGAAACAGAATTTTATTAAAATATCCTCTGACAGCCTCATGAATTCAGATTGTCATCTTTCATGGTAAAGTTTCTTATAGATTAATTATATGCTTGTTCACACTGAAGCTTTTAAAAATGCCTTAAAATGTTTTTAAACATGATCTTACTTAGAAAACCATATACAACTTATTTCTTAATTGTATCATTTATAATCAAGCTTCAGTTATGTTTAACTTTCTTTATTCATAAAGTTTGGAGCTTATTTTCAAATTTTATGATTTTTTATCTATTTTTATTTTTTAATTTTAAGTGTGATTTCTCTCTTATCTCTTTATGGGCAGGTTTTGTGTAACACAGAAGTCACATGTTTGGAAGCGTAATGTGACTAAGAGCTGTAGCTTTCTCTTTGTGACTTTTACTATTTTCACTGCAAAGTCGGCAAAGCTTTGCAGAAACCGTTCAGAGGGGCACTGGATGTAACTTGGGAATCTGCCCTGAGGTGTGGATTTCACCCCGGAAACGTGCCTCCATCGGTGGAGTAGTCCAACAGCACACCTTCCTTCCGGCAGACCGGCCGATGACAGGAGGTCATGTTGTTCTCACTACCGATGCGCCCCCAGTACTGCAGGAATCTGAATGCAAGCACATATTATCCATCAGAATGGTTAATCAGAACAAATAGTCTCCTCAGGTCCTGGGTAACAACTTCTTCCATACTTCTGTTCCTTATTTTGGGGCCAATTTGCTATGCTGTTATAAAAATAACAAAAAATGACTTACTTGGCCCCTCTGAGATCCAAATCTTGAGTAATAGCTTGTCTCACAGTGGAGCCCCCAAAATAGAGTGCAGTGTCCTCGGCAAGAATGCCACACTCAGTACAAGTACTTCCACCTTCTAAGGACATCCATAAGTCAGGCTTGATTTCCTCACTGTCAAAGCGTTCCTTCAGGAAAGTCTGGAAAAAACATAAGAGGGATGTGGTTACAAATAACAATTTTGGACAATAACTATGGAATAGTTTAGACAATATAATCTCATCTTGGATTTTAAAAAATGCTCTGGTTTCTAATGCTTTTCTGAAGCATTTGGAAAAAAACACCAAGGTATGTCTATAACATTCTTTTCCATCATACTTAAAGTGCTTAAATCTTAAAATAAAACAATTGTAAGTTGACTATAATAACACTCCTATTTGTGAAGTTACTAAAGCATATATTCTCCAAATATGTATACTATTTATATTGCATATAAAAGTACAATTGTAATTTGATGTGAAACACGTACAAAAAATGAAAATTTAAAGGAATACTATAAAATAAAGCACATGTTCTAGCACTTTTTTTCTAGCATTTTTTTTCCCCTAACATTTTTTTTTCTTTAAGTAGGCTTCATGCCCAGCACAGAGCCTAGTGTGGGGCTTGAACTCAAGACCCTGAGATCAAGATCTGAGCTGAGATCAAGAGTCAGATACTTAACTGACTGAGCCACCCAGGTGCCCCTCCCTAACATTTTTCAATGGATTGTCTTGTTTTCCTCCAGGAGTATGTGTCCCACACTTTGGAGACTGCTTTAAAGCAATCAGGACCCTTTAGCTTCCAGGACAACATGAACTTGGAATGTCTATATGGTTAAGCAGGGGCATTTGAAACCAAAACTTTTTGTGTGAGGTCAAAAGAAAATTAATCTTGGAAGTCAATTTTTACATGTTTATCAGAGTCAAGATTCAGGATGATGATGAGAAGTATTCAAAATCTAGATTTTGAATTCCGCCCCACCCTCCCCCCCGCCCCCCACCGGTCTCCAGTTTATCCTTCTAAGAATGACCAATAACCAGGAAAAATTTATTTTTCTTTTTAATTTATTAATTTTTAAAAATTTACAGCCAAGTTAGGTAACACATAGTGCAATAATGTTTTCAGGAATAGAATCCAATGGTTCATCACCTGTATACATATAACATTCAGTGCTCATCAGAAGTGCCCTCCTTAGTGCCCCTTGCTCATTAGCCCATCCCCCCACCCCAAATCCCTCCAGCAACCCTCCATTTGTTCTCTGTATTTAAGGGTCTCTTATGGGGCGCCCGGGTGGCTCAGTTGGTTAAGCTTCCAACTTTGGCCCAGGTCATGATCTCACGGTTTGTGGGTTTGAGCCCCACGTCGGGCTCTGTGCTGTCAGCTCAGAGCCTGGAGCCTGTTTCAGTCTGTGTCCCCTCTCTCTCTGCCCCTCCCCTGCTCTTGCTGTCTCTCTCCCTCAGAAATAAATAAAACATTAAAAAAAAAAAGAGTTTCTTATGGTTTGTCCTGTTACCCCCACCCCCATTTTTATGTTATTTTTGCTTCCCTTCCCTTATGTTCATCTGTTTTAAATTCCACATATGAGTGAAGTTATGATATTTGTAGGAATAGTCTATTTTTCAAAAAGAGTAGATAACTAAAATATTAGGGTTCATTATGGCTATTTTTATGCAAAATTATTTCATCCCCTCACATCATGAAAAATCTTGATTTTTCTATTAATTTTGTCCATAGTATAGTTTTGCACTGGGTTGAGGCACAATCTTTTGTATTTGTTTTTTTACATGAAAGAAATATAACATGGAAACAATTTATTACAGTTGCAATAGCAGTAATTGTATACAGAAAAACTACTTTTTCATTTCTTTAGAGGAGTTATCTAGTTGGTATCTTACTGTGTGGTTTAAATGATTTAAATGGGCACTCTTTTCTTCAGACTCACAACATAATCATCTTTACAGTCAAAGATAGATAGTGACATGTCAGTCCTATCTTACCTCACTGATGTCAGCAAATAAATGCAATTTTAAAAATGGAGGTTTACAAGTAAGAACACAAGAGTTAAAAGACATGCACTGTTAACCATGTAAACTCTCATTAGAAAGCTTTGATCAGAGTTCATAATATGGACTTATTATTTTGTAGTATAGACCTATTAAATTCTTATCCAACCGAGGAATACTAATGAAATTTGAATGCTCATGAAAGAAACTAGACTTTTTAAAACTTAATTCACTACATATGCCTAGGTTCTTCATGTTATAATCTAATTTGTTGACCAACAGTTTCAGATACATGTGAGTATTATTCCAATGTTATTTTTTAATTTATTAATCCCAAAGTTGTTGGTGGATTATAGAAAAATGATAGAACAGGCTTTGTTTACATTTTTTTTTGTCATTTCCATGTTTGATTTTAGTCAGTTGTCTTTTTTGGTTTAGTCACTTTTCTGTTATTGTGATGATGAATGCACTGTATTTGTTCAAAGAAATATAACACATATCTGGCAACTGTGTTGGACAACTGTATTTATGTTGCATATTAAATAATAATGTAACTGTGAAACTTTACAGAAAGGCCTCTCCATTCTTTTTTTTTTTTTTTAATGTTTCATTTATTTCTAGGAAAGAGAGAGAGAGAGACAGCGTAAGCAGGGGAGGGTCAGAGAGAGAGGGAGTGACAGACTCTAAAACAGGCTCCAGGCTCTGAGCTGGCAGTCAGCACAGAGCCCGACGCGGGGCTCGAACCCACGAACCGCGAGATCATGACCTAAGCGAAAGTCAGACGCCTAACCGACTAAGCCACCCAGGCGCCCCATGGCCTCTCTATTCTTAATACACAGCCACATTGTAGCAGTCAGCAAGTCGGAAAACAGTTTTCTGAACAAAAATTCAGGTAATGAGAATACTGTAATAATGCTGTATGGTGACATAATGGTGACCACGCTTATTGTGAGTCATGTCAGAACTGTTCAATCACTAGGTTGCATGCTTGCAACTAAAATAACACTGTGTGTCAATTACGGTTCAATAAAAAAATTTAGCCACTGTTTAGTCATTTTTGAAAATTTGTTTCTTTTTGATCACAGAACTATATTATTTGATTCATAACATCAGTATCTTCCTTCAAACAGCACATCTACTGAAAAAGTGAAGTAAAGAAGATTAAATGTGAGTTTCAAATTAAGAGTCTGTTTTAAAAAAGCAGAGTATTTGTGTTCTTTAATCAATACATTCTGGTTTATTTTATTTATTTAAAATTTTTTTTAATGTTTTATTTATTTTTGAGAGAGAGAGATGGAGACAGTGTGAGCAGGGGAGGGTCAGAGAGAGAGGGAGACACAGAATCTGAAGCAGGCTCCAGGCGCTGAGCTAGCTGTCAGCACAGAGCCTGATGTGGGGCTCAAACCCACAAACCATGAGATCATGACCTGAGCCGAAGTCAGACGCTTAACCGACTGAGCCGCCCAGGCACCCCTGGTTTATTTTATAAATTGAGCAAATTGTACTAGAACTTGATATTCCTATATATAAGAAGCCTGAGAGATATATTTTAGGCCAGCCAAAGGATTCATAGATCTTTGTTATAACTCTCAAAGACCACTGTTATAACTTACTAGACTCACACTTACAATGGCTTTTAAGGCACAACCTGCAGTGTGAGTCAATGCTTCCTTCCAGGGCATTAACATTACCTTCAGAGTGTGAGTCAAGTAGCAGTTGGGTCCAGAGTATCCTGGATCACAGATGCACTGTTCCTTTAAGCAATCTCCGTGGCCCCTGCAGTTGTCCAAGCATCCAGGGCCCAGGTAGAAATTATCGATTGCCCACTGCACATCTGAGTACTTCTGATAGAACCTCAATCTTACTGGACTATTGACAGCACAGAAGCAAAGGAGTGAGAACAAAAGTTAACTTTATTCAGGTCCATTCTCCTATGTATACATTCAGTACAGAAGAGGAAAAAAAACCATTTAAGACAGGCAGGATGAAAAGGGTTAATAAAAAATGTCTTCTAATCACCATTATCTATTTCTAGTAATGGAACCTTAAAGCTAGTCTCCTTTAAGCTTTATACTATGTGAGCAAACTCGTATAACAAAATGAAAACGCAGTGGAATCTCTATTTCAAGTGATAGGAATATTTTAAAACACAAATCTGTAACTATCATAAATGAGGTTGCTTATGAAACTGGAGTCGAGTGGTTGTGTCCCAATTTAGACCCATTAATTGCATTCTGAAATTGTACAGAAGGTGAGTAAAACCTTTCACAGAGACTTGTCAGCATACACACAGCCCTCAGGTGATCAGGAAACAGCAACTTCTGAGTCCCCAAAGGTAATCGATATTTTCAGAACTGTGTTAACTAGAAAACAATTTTGAAACAGTTACATGAAAGGGCAATTTCCCCAAGATTTTGATTTCATCATTGCTCTTCTCTGTCTTCTGGGGGAAAATACAAGCCTCACAATTAACCTTGTATCAAAACCTGGTGCACTATTTTGGTGTAAAAAGTTCAAAACACATGAGGAAACTGTGGGGTGGTGTAAATGTTCTGCATCTTGTTTTAAGGGGTGCTTCCACAGGTTACACATTGGTAAGAACTCACTGTGCTGAACAATTAAGATGTGTGCATCTTCCTGAATGTAAGTTTTACATCGTTATTAAATTTTTTAAATGTTTTTTTAAAAATTTATTTCTAGGAGAGAGAGAGAGAGAGAGAGAGAGACAGCGCGAGCAGGGGAGGGTCAGAGAGAGAGGGAGTCACAGACTGAAACAGGCTCCAGGCTCTGAGCTGGCAGTCAGCACAGAGCCTGATGTGGGGCTCGAACCCAGGAACCACGAGATCATGACCTAAGCGAAAGTCAGACGCTTAATCGACTAAGCCACCCAGGTGCCCCGTTACATCGATATTAGAGAGACGGAGAGAGAGAGAGAGAAAGAGAGAGAGACGAAGGGGTATAATGAGGCAATGATAACACAGGTCTCCCCAGGACCCATTTTGCTCTTGGTGAGTCATAGGAGTAAGAGAACTCCCCTAGCTATTGACTGAGTCAGGAATGGGCATTCTTGAGCTAATTTGTGCAATGGGATGCAAGAAGGTAGTTGCTCTGGCTCTGAAAGAAAAGCAACTGTTTTATAAGAAGGTTTTTCACTTAGCCAGTCTCCACGATTCATGCGGTGGAGGTACACCTGTCATTTTCTTCAATTTATCTTTTCCCCTAATTTTATAGTCAAAGGAAAAGCTTTCAGAATTGCTTAAATTAACTTATCTACAGACTTTTCAGGGAATAGCTTAATCATCTTGGCTCACCACTGCTCCAGGCTAATTACTTTTCACTGCAGGTGCAGAATGTAACAGAAAAATGAAATCTATAAACCACGCTTGTACAAACAGCATGAAGAATTAGGTTTTGTACTAATAGCATGACCACTTAAGATTAGCTTGTGTCTTCATCTATAGATTGACAAGGCAGTAATATGGAAAGCACGGGATGCATGGCGGACCACCGTCTACAAGATCCATAGGTAGCATATACCTTTTCATCTGGCTCCAAGGCTATTGCTATTGCTCTGTCCCCATGTTCAGAGATTAAGGTATGGAAAATGGAAGGGCCTGCCAAGGCCTTTCTTGAGAAGCCTGAGGATTAAAACTTGACGTTTTCTCAAGTCGGCTCATCATGGAGGTCATCAGTTAGAGAACATTTAGAGTTAGGGGGTAAGAGAGTATTTTACCCACAGTTGCACATAATTTCAGGCTCCACAAGTGTCCCTAATGCATTTCTGGATGCTTGGAATCAGGAGTTATTTGAATTTTCTACTTACTTCCCCACTAAGCTTTCAGGAAGTGGGTAGGTGATCCTTTTCCACCCTTTGGTTGGAAAGAATACAGATGGCTGGGAAACACTGCCAGAGCATTTGGGGTCTGCAGGTAAGCACTGAGGGACCAGATAATTCCAGCTGACACCAAAGTCGGTAGAATACTGCACATGAATTTGATTCTGGGCAACTTTTTCAGACACTTTACATCCAACAGAGATCTAATAAACAAAAAAGAAAGATTGGAAAAACATTAAAACCAGATTACATGCTTCTGCTCTAAGGACTTGGCAGCAAGAAAGTTGCTGATCACTTGATAGGTGCCACACCGCATCTCCCCTTTATTTTCAGGTTCATTATGTATTCTGCTGATGGACAGGGTAGTTTATGTGGTTGCCCAAGGTGACAAATTATACAAAGTGCCAAATATATTGTGCAGGGAGTTTGCAGAGAAGTTGAAAGCCATGCTCTGCCATGGTTGGCTGGTTGCCTTGGAAGGCCTGGGCCCACTCTTACAAATTGTTGTTTGTTGTGCTAATAGTCTGGCACTTCTATTTGGCAGAATGCTCGACCAAGAAGGATTGCTAATAGCTTTTTCAAGTTTACTATTTTGTTGTACAATTTATGACTCTCCATAAATCACTTTCAACTATAAGTAAGATGCAATGAAGTGATAACAGAAGGTACTTTTAATAAGGCACAGCACCTTTTCTTGCCCTAGATAGGCATACTGCAACATTTGTCACTAATACAGTGGGAGTGAGGTAGACAATATATTGGATGATATAAAATAAACTGGCTGACATAACATCTTGGCCAAAATTGATGTTGGCATTAATGCTAATCATGCCTTTGTTTTCTAGAATTTTCTTTCTCTAGAAACATTATAATAGCTTTGTAGAAACAACAACAAAAAAGGCAGTTATAATCATAATAGCTTTAATCTTCTCTTAAAGGAAGAAGTTGGTTAAGTCATAATTATTTAAAATATGATAATTGAACTCAGTGTCCTACATTTTTATTATTACTATTTTGCCCTATCAGTATTTAACCCTGGGCAGAAACACATTTACTCTTATAAAAGTTTTACATTGGCATAGTTCAGAAGTAAAATCATTTTAACCACTTTTAACAATAAGTTATATATAGTTGAGATGTATAATGCCTAAAAATTACATCTTATTTTTCAAAGCGTATATCAAGTCAATGAAATGTTGTATGATCTTTGTCTCAAATTTTTTTATTTTTATATTGCTAGTGTATAGTTATTTATGGAATCGAGACCATAACATTTTCACCTTGAATTGCATGATCCAGCCTTCAGTGGGAGTCAGATCATGGGTCACTGCATACACTTCTCTTCCATCATGGCTGCCACAAATCATGACGCCATCAGGGGAATCACAGAATCTTTCTACCGTGCAATCATCATGGAACAGCCAATGTTCATTCACTTAACAAAATAAAAATTTTATGACAAATTTATGACCAAATTACTTGAAGCAAATTTATACTTTACACAAGATCTTGTATTATTTTCAGTAGAAATCTCTTTTACATTACATAGAATCCACAGGCAAAACACTAATGTAAGCATGTCATTTTAGGAACATGGATCCTAGGAGATTGAGATATACCTACTGTCCAATACTGGTAAGTCTACATCTAGAAAAAAAATATTGTATGTGTTATAAATGAAAAGCGAAGGAAAATGTATATCAATTCTTTTTAAAAGTTCATTTATTTATTTCTTAGTAATTTCTACATCCAACATGGGCCTTGAATTTATGGCCCCAAGATCAATAGTCACATGCTTTCTGACTCAGTCATCCAGGTGCCCTTACGCTGATTCTTTTCTGACAGACATTTAACTTTTAGGCAGGATCTGAAGAAGGATAAAGAATCTCTAGTAATATGTCAGGGAAGAGAGCTAGCTACTTCTAATCAAATTCTGGCAGTGTCATCTGGGTAATTAAAAAAGTCCAATAGTCAAATTTATAGAACCAAAAGTTAGAATAGTGGTTAGTAGGAGCTGAGGAGAAGGAGAAATGAAGAGATGTCAGTCAAAGGGTATGAAGTTTCAGGAATATAAGGCAAATAAGTTCCGGAGATCTACCGTGCAACAGAGGGCCTATAGTTACCAATACCGTATGGTATACTTAAAAACTTGCTAAGTTGGTTAAAAAAAGAGGAGAGGTGATTTGAAAGTTAATGTTAGAAGGTGATTGATAAATTTATGGACTTGATTGTGGTGATGGTTTCATGGGTGTATCCTTATCTCCAAACTCATCAAATTGTACACATTAAAATCAACAGCTTTTTGTATATCAATAGACCTCAATGAAGTGACTAAAAACAAGCTTATAAGAGTCTAAGAAAAACTTAGGCAACAAGACAATGGCTTGATTAGCATGGAGTACATCCTATTGTCTCTCCCTCTCTTTCTCAATCACACACACACACACACACACACACACACACACACACACACACACACACATCATCCACAATGGCCTTTCTTTTCTGGAAGGGGTATGTTTAAAAAAAGTTTATTAATTTATTTTTGAGTCAGAGAGAGCACAAGAAGGGTAGACAGAGAAGGAGAGAGAGAATCCCAAGCAGGATCTGCACAGTCAGTGTGGAGCCAGATGCAGGCTCGAACCCACTGCTGTGAGATCATGACTTGAGTCAAAACCAAGAGTCGGATGCCCAATTGACTGAGCCACCCAGGTGCCCCTGGAAGAGGTATTTTTAACACTATGATTTTATTCCAGAAAGTTTAAGAATGGAACATATTCAAAAGTTGCATTTAATTCATGATACACTTTGATTTTATAGGTCCAGCTTTTCTCTGAAAGTTTCCTGGTTAGTTCCAGCATTTACACTGGAGATGAATGGGTACAATCACAGGCTTGGGGCCACTGTGCAAGTCACAGAGCTGTGGCTGCAGAGGAGTCAGAGGAGAGGCCACACAAATTGGAATTCAGCCTTCACCTATGCTGTGTCCCTTTGAGTTCGTCTGGGCATTAACATATATCTACAGAACAAGCATTTTATGTCTGGTATTCAAATGGCTACCACAATGCCAGGACCTCTGAATTTTCATTCCCAATTCATGGGATTTTGGAGCTACATTTAATCTTGCATCTAATACTCCAGAGTCAAAGTGCCAAGAAATTTGAGTTCCAGTTTATTTTGGGGAACATAGTTTATTTTATGCTAGAACTCTGCAATCCTGATGAAAGTAGGTTTTTACATTAATTAACTACCTCATCAATCTCTCCTGAAATATCAGAAGCTACTTTGGAATTAGATATTAGAGTCTTTGGAAAATTATTTTTGCAATTCTTCAATTGTACATCACCAATCAGGCCTAAAGTGAAAATTGGTATTTTAGGTACTTGAAAAAAATAAGATGTATTTGCTTTTATTTATACAGAAGCAGTGCTTAAATTATTTTCTGACCATAAACTCGCTTGTGTAAATTATTACAGGGAAAAAATGAATAATTTAGAAAGGTTCTGAACCAGATCTCTGTAAGTAAATCTTCTCAATAACCTTCTTCAGAGAATTATTTTCACTGTTCAGATAATACTTGCAGTGTTGGTATGAGCTGTGTAATTTAACATCACTAGTTAACCTGAAGATACCATGTTTTATGTAGTATTACCAAGGATGTGGCATGACAAAGCTACAAACTTGATAGAAGGCACCATTTTTTAAAAAGATGACCAGAATAGGGCACCTGGGGGGCTCAGTCATTAAGTGTCTGATTTTGGTTCAGGTCATAATCACAAGGTTTGTGAGTTTGAGTCCCACATGGGGTGAACTGAGACCCGCTTGGGGTGAGCAGGAGCCCCACTTCAGGTGAACTCTCCCTCTGTCTCTGCCCCTAGTGAGATTCTCTCTGTTTCTCTGTCTGTTGCTCACTTGAGCCCTCTCTCTCTCAAAACATAAAAAAGTACAAAAGATGACCAGAATAGTTTCATGAAATGAAAACAAGACATTAGAAATGAGCATAGCATGGAGAGATCTTTTCTAGGTTACCAGGATCACTGCTCTACTACTATTGAGAATAAACAGAAACAAGCAAGATGTGAGACACTCTCTAAAACATGAAATGCCATCATACGTGCATCTAACACATAGCAAAACAAGACACTTGTCTTTGGATATTAAAATAAATGACCAGGAAATGTTGGCTTTCTACCCAAAGGAGAAAACAGGAAACAAAGAAAGAAATAATTTCTTAAAAAAAGTTACCATTACTGGATGCTATTCATTAAAACATACTTGCTGAATGAAAGAAAAGACGTAGTTCCATGACATATCAGCAAGTTTGAGGGAAACAAAAGGGTGAAACCATTTTCATTGTTTCTATACTATTTGAGAATCTGTAAGAGCTCCACATTCTACTTTTTTGCAAAGACACAATTCAAGCTACATTTCTGCTGGATTTGTATTTAACATTAGTGACAAATGTACCTGCAGTTTTATCCTCCATAAACATGTCAAAAGCAATTCTCCCGACGGGCCCGGCGTCTGCGGGGGAGCGCTCATGCTGGGGCACAGGGGCACTGCTGAAGGTGTCCAGCATGACCGTCCTCTGGTCGGCAGAGCCCGAGATGAGGACGTTGTCGATGGCCCAGTCATTCTGATCCAGGCCGTCGTGTCTTGGCTGCCACCAGCGGAAGCGAGTGGCAATCTCCTTAGCATCAGGAGGGAGAAGGATATTCACGAACCTGTACGAAAATGATGGCGGTGGTGGGAAGGGGGGGACAAACTTGTCAAATGTCTCAAGTGAGTAAAAGATTTAGAAGAGGAAAGACATTACAAGTCACGTGGTGGTGAGGGGAACACATGAGATAAAATTTAAAAATTTAATTCAAATAGTTGATTTAAAAGTTTATTTTCATTTTTTTAATGTCTGCTTATTTTTGAGAGAGAATGAGAGACAAAGAGAGAAAGAGAGTGAGATATCAGGGGGTGGGGGTGCAGAGAGAGAGAGGGAGATAGAATCCCAAGCAGGCTCTAGGCTGAGAGCTGTCAGCACAGAGCCCAATGCGGGGCTCCAACCTATGAATGGTGAGATCACAGTTTGAGCCAAAGTTGTACGTGTAACCAACTGAGGCACCCAGGAACCCCAAATTTATTTTATTTTTAAAAAATTTTAAAAACGTAATTTTTATAAACTATGATAAAATGGTTTGAGTTTATGAAGGCTTAGGAGTCCCTAAATTGGGGAAACAGAAGGTGAACAAATTCAAGGATTCTGGAACTACCTACTTATTCTAACTGTCCCTGGGCAGGCCTTAAAGGCCCTTTAGAATTTTCTGCTTGGGGCCTGGAGCCTAGGGGCTTCTCTGGATCTGTAACCCTAGAGATATGCATGTTAGAAATAAGCCAATACTAACTTTTTTTCCCCCTGTCTCCTAGAGGTTGGTTTCATCTATTTGCTTCCCCTGGCATCTTGATTTCATTCTACTCTCATGAGTATCAGCAATTTGCTTAGAATTCAGACACTGGATTATAGCAGGACATTTGGGCTCTCAGCTTGAGGGTACCAGGTTGTATGTAATATGTGGTTTGACACTGACTTTGTCTTTATGTTTTACTGAAAACGTTATACTAAGAAAGGCTGAGTAGGAACCATGGGGTAACAAGCCCAGCATACTGTCCCCAACTCAGTCACTAACAAAGCACATGGACAAATATGACTCCATGCTCCAAGATGAACCATAACTAACTAGACATGAAGTCTAAAATATCTCTTGATCATAATTATGCATTCAAAGCCCAAGAATATATCAAACCCCTTTGAGCTTATACTCACAACGACTAAGTCTACTGGGGAAAATAATTTCCTGAGGTTTACTTTTCTCTGCATAAATTCCCATCTTTCTATTCATAATCTACTTCCCTTTATATTTAAGGGCTGCCTCTTAGTGTTAGTTTTCCAAGATAGGCCAATAAGCCCAAATCCATCCCGAGAGGAACCCTTGAGTTGAGGACAGTGGCCCCTTTAGTTTTTGTCTTTCACACTGAAGAGGGTTTAGTGTTTTAATTATATTTATATAGGATCTCTTTGTTGATTTTATTTTCCTTCCTCTTTTCTCTTTTATGTCTTTCTTGAGAGATTGGGACCAGAATAGTAGGCAATATTACAGATGGGAATCCAACATGTTCCATTCAATCCTAGGGTCCTTTGCGTTGGATTTTTAGTACTTGACTTTAAATACTTTTTTGACTATGTCCATCATTTTGCATACCCTGTGGGATAAGATGGCTTAATGGATCTTGGTCTTAGGGAAGGAAAACGTAGACTGTGAATCCTAGATCTTTGCATGTATAGTTACTGGCAGCTTGGAGACCATTCGTGCTCAAGCAGATAATCTTTTCCAAAGTTTACTTCCTCATGCATCTTACTTTCAAAGATCATCTGCAGCTATCCTTGCCCTCTTTTTTATGTATCCTCACCTTGTATGATCTTTCTATAATTTACCTGCTTTGATTTGGTATCTTTAACATTTTAAAGTGTATTAAATAATATCAGAAATCTGTTCCTGGAGGAACATACAATCATACTTATTTACCCAGAGCCATGATCCTTACCTTTTTTTTTTCCTTTCCTATTTCTAATGTAGTTTCCTTTCTCTGATAAATCCTTGACCACATTTTAAAAACCCTTGGAGTGGAAATTTGTCTAGGCTGTTGAAATTTTAAATAAATTATGACCACTGTTACTACTTGGGTCAATTTATTTCTCCTTTAGAGAACTAAAGTAGATCAGACAGACAAGAAACTCATTTTAGATGGGAAGATACCTTCAGATTAAAAGTAAGGGGATGGAGAAATATATATCATGCTACAGGAAATCAAAAGAAAGCCGGAGTAGCGATACTTATATCAGACAAACTGGACTTTAAATTAAAGACAATCACAAGAGATGAAGAAGGGCACTACATAATAGTTACAGGGTCCATCCATCAGGAAGAACTAACAAGCATAAATGTCTACGCACCTAATATGGGAAGCACCTAAATATCTAAAACAATTAATCACCAACAGAAACAAGCTTATAGATAAGAATGTGCTAATAGCAGGGGACTTTAATACTCCACTTACAGCAATGGATAGGTCAACCAGACAGAAAATCACTAAAGAAATAACGGACTTGAAAGACACATTGGACCAGATGGATCTGACGGATATATTTAGAACTTTACATCCTGAGGCCAGGGAATTTAGTTTCTTCTCAAGTGCGCATGGCACATTCTCCAAGATAGATCACATACTGGGACATAAAGCAGCCCTCAATAAATTCAAAAGAATACAGATCATACCATGCACACTGTCAGATCACAATGCTTTGAAACTTGAAATCAATTACAGGAAGAAGTCTGGAAAACTTCCAAAAACATGGAGGTTAAAGAACACCCTTCTAAAGAATGAATGGGCCAATCAGGCAATTAGAGATGAAATTAAAAAACATATGGAAACAAATGAAAATGAAAACACAACAATTCAAAATCTATGGGATGCGGCAAAGGCAGTCCTAAGAGGAAAGTACATTGCTCTCCAGGCCTATTTCAAGAGATTAGAAAAAGAGCAAGTGCAAAATCTAACAGCTCACCTAAAGGAACTAGAGGCAGAGCAACAAGAACACCCTAAACCCAGTAGAAGAAGAGAAATAGTAAAAATTAGAGCAGAAATAAACAACATAGAGACCAAAGAAACAATTGAACAGATCAATGAAACCAAGAGTTGGTTTTTTGAAAAGGTAAACAAAATTGACAAACCTCTAGCCAGACTTATCCAAAAGAAAAGAGAGAGCACCCAAATAGACAAAATTATGAATGAAAATGGACTTATTACAACCAACCCCTCAGAAATACTAGCAATTATCAGGGAATACTATGAAAAATTATATGCCAACAAATTGGACAACTTAGAAGAAATGGACAAATTCCTAAACACACACTCACTACCAAAATTCACACGGGAAGAAATAGAAAACCTGAACAGACCTATAACGAGTGAAGAAATTGAATCAGTGATCAAAAATCTCCCAACACATAAGAGCCCTGGACCTGATGGCTTCCCTGGGGAATTCTACCAGACATTTAAAACAGAATTAATCCCAATTCTTCTCAAGCTATTCCAAAAAAATAGAAATCGAAGGAAAACTCCCGGGCTCATTTTATGAAGCCAGCATCACTCTGATTCCCAAGACAGACAGAGATACAGCAAAAAAAGAGAACTACAGGCCAATATCCTTGATGAATACGGATGCAAAAATTCTCAACAAGATCCTTGCAAATCGAATCCAGCAGCATATAAAAGAATCATCCACCAAGATCAAGTGGGATTCATTCCTGGGTTACAGGGCTGGTTCAATATTCGCAAATCAATCAATGTGATCCATCATATCAATAAAAGAAAAGATAAAAACCATATGATCCTGAAAATAGATGCAGAAAAAGCATTTGACAAAATACAGCATCCCTTCTTAATAAAGACTCTCGAGAAAGTTGGGATAGAAGGAACCTACTTAAACATCATCAAAGCCATCTATGAGAAGCCTTCAGCTAACATCATCCTCAACGGGGAAAAACTCAGAGCTTTCCCCCTGAGATCAGGAACACGACAGGGATGCCCACTCTCACCACTGTTGTTTAACATAGTGCTGGAAGTCCTAGCATCAGCCATCAGACACCAAAAGGAAATAAAGGCATAAGAATTGGAAAAGAGGAAGTCAAACTTTCACTCTTCGCAGATGACATGATACTCTACATAGAAAACCCGACAGACTCCACCAGAAGCCTACTAGAACTGATCCAAGAATTCAGCCAAGTTGCAGGGTACAAAATCAACGTACAGAAATCGGTTGCATTTTTATACACCAACAATGAAGCAACAGAAAGAGAAATCAAGAAACTGATCCCATTCACAATTGCACAAAAAACCATAAAATACCTCGGAATAAACCTAACCAAGGATACAAGAGATCTGTATGAGGAAAACTATAGAAAACTTATGAAGGAAATTGAAGAAGACACAAAGAAATGGAAAAACATTCCATGCTCATGGATAGGAAGAATAAATATACTTAAGATGTCATTACTACCTAAGGCACTCTACACATTCAATGCAATTCCAATCAAAATTGCACCAGCATACTTCTCAAAACTAGAACAAATTATCCAAAAATTTGTATGGAACCACAAAAGACCCCGAATAGCCAAAGTAATCCTGAAAAATAAAACCAAAATGGGAGGGATCACCATCCCAGACTTTAGCCTCTACTACAAAGCTGTCATCATCAAGACAGTATGGTATTGGCACAAAAACAGACACATAGACCAATGGAACAGAATTGAGAACTCAGAAGTGGACCCAAAAGTATACAGCCAACTAATCTTTGACAAAGCAGGAAAGAATATCCGATGGAAGAAAGACAGCCTTTTTAACAGATGGTGTTGGGAGAACTGGACAGCAACATGCAGAAGAATGAAACTAGATCATTTTCTCACACCATGCACAAAAATAAACTCAAAATGGATAAAGGACCTGAACGTGAGACAGGAAACTATCAACACCCTAGAGGAGAAAGCAGGAAACAACCTCCTTGACCTCCACCGCAGCAACTTCTTACTTGACACATCCCCAAAAGCAAGGGAATCAAGAGCAAAAATAAACTGTTGGGACCTCATCAAGATTAAAAGCTTCTGCACAGCCAAGGAAACAACCCAGAAAATAATAGGCAACCAACGGAATGGGAAAAGATAGTTGCAAATGACATATCAGATAAAGGGTTGATATCCAGAATCTACAAGGAACTCACCAAACTACACGCCTGAAAAACAAACAACCCAGTGAAGAAATGGGCAGAAGACATGAACAGACACTTCTCCAAAGAGGACATCCAGATGGCCAACGGACGCATGAAACGATGCTCAGCATCGCTCCTCATCAGGGAAATACAAATCAAAACCACACTGAGATACCACCTCACACCAGTCAGAGTGGCTAAAATGAGCAAATCAGAGAACTCTAGATGCTGGCGAGGATGTAGAGAAATGGGCACCCTCCTACACTGTTGGTAGGAATGTCAACTGGTGCAGCCCCTCTGGAAAACAGTGTGGAGGTTCTTCAGGAAACTAACAATAGAACTCCCCTATGACCCAGCAATAGCACTGCTAGGAATTTACCCAAGGGATACAGAAATGCTGATGCATAGGAGCACATGTACCCCAATGTTCATAGCAGCACTCTCCACAATAGCTAAAACCTGGAAAGAGCCTAAGTGTCCATCAACAGATGAATGGATCAAGAAGATGTGGTTTATCTATACCATGGAATACTACATGGTAATGAGAAACAATGAAATCTGACCATGTGTAACAACATGGATGGACCTTGAGGGTGTTATGCTGAGCGAAATAAGTCAGGCAGAGAAGGAGAAATATCATATGTGTGCACGTATAGGAGGATTAGGAGGAACTTGACGGAGGAACAAGGGGGAGAAGAAGGGGGAAATGGTGGGGGAAAGGGAGAGAGGCAAACCATGAGAGACTCTTGAATGCTGACAAAAACTGAGGACTGATGGATGTGGGGGGAGGGGGGATGGGCATGGAGGAGGACACTTGTGGGGATGAGCACTGGGTGTTATGTGGAAACTAATCTGACAATAAACTATTTGTAAAGAAAAAAAAATAAAGGAGATCAGACAGTTATGCTTTAACTTAGCTTCATTCTCTCTGCATATTATGCTAAATGTTCAGGAACTCATACCTGAGAGTCTTTATGAATTTCTCCAAAAAGACTAAGGAAATAGTTTATTTGACTTATCTTATCTCCTAACTAATAGATGAGGACTTTTCCTTTGCTATTACCCTGTGTTTCTCTTAGCTTCTATTTTAACTCCTTTACTGCTGTCCAATTTTAATGTAAGTGCAGGATTTAAAACTTTTGCTTGTGGCTGGCATTTCCTCAATTGCCATTTCCCCCTTATTCCTTCATAACTAGAGCCCATCTTTACAGTGAGGTGAATAGTTGTCCAGGAAAAAGACAGTATAGCCAGACTCCTTGCATCTGGATGTGTTTCTGTGACTAAGTTCTGGCTACTGGAATGTGAATGGAAGTATGGGCAACTGTCAGGAAGTGTCCTTAAAGAGAGACAGCACACCATTCTTGCCAATCCTCCTTCCTGCTGGGGGGAAGGTGGAGGGGCTGGGGTCGCCATTTTGGACCACAAGATGGAGGTCATGTGTTAAGTGTGGCAAAAACATAAAGTAGGAGGAACCTGGGTCTCTGGTGCGTGTGGTACCACTGTAGTGGCCCTCAGCTATTTTCTTCCAGATCCAATTTATATGAGAGAGAGAGAGAGGGGCAAAAAAAACCCCTTTAAGTTACCTGGAGTTTTTTGTCATTCACAGCCCAACTTGTTGTTAATGGATACATTGAATTTAAATGTATCTTTAAGTTACCTGGAGTTTTTTGTCATTCACAGCCCAACCTATTGTTAATGGATACATTGAATTTAAATGTATCTTTAAGTTACCTGGAGTTTTTTATCATTCACAACCTAACCTATTGTTAATGGATACATTGAATTTAAATGATCATTTATAAGATTCTTTAATTGTTTAAATTTTACCTAATTTTTAGCCTATACCTGGTTTGCCATACACTGAGATTATCTATGTTTTGTCTTCCTTTTTTGGTGCTTTTAATTATTCTATGTTTCTGGGTTGGGGTGTATTCATTTCTCCTTTCCCTTTTCCTCCCTCAACCTCCACTCTGCTGTCTCCTCTCCTCCAACCTTCTTTTTCTCTCTCTTCTCCTCTTTCAACCTTAACAGATATGCTCTTTTACTTTTAAAAACCCTTTTGACTTTTTTCATTGGTTACATCAATTGCTTTTTGCCTTTCCAGAATATATATCTTTTAAATGACTCCTACATTGTGTTTATTAAACCCATTGTGAAGGTTTTATTTTATTTCTTTATTATTATTATTATTTAATGTTTATAGTTTTGAGAGAGAGAGGGAGAGAGATAGAGAAAAAAAGAAAAAAGAATATGGGAGGATCAGAGAGAGAGGGAGACACAGAATCTAAGCTGTCAGCACAGAGCCTCACACGGTGCTTGAACTCATGAGCCATTAGATCATAACCTGAACTGAACTCAGACACTTAACTAACCAAGCCACCTAGGTGCCCCCAAAACTAGTTGTTCTTAAAATAAAAACCCGAACAGCTCTTTATCCAGCTCAGAAACCTTATCTTCATGTCAGTTTCAAAGCATCTTTTTTTTATTTAAAAAATTTTAAAGCTTATTTATTTATTTTGAGAAAGAGAGAGTATGTGAGCAGGGAAGGGACAGAGAGAGAAGGTGAGAGAATCCCAAGGAGGCTTCGTGCCGTCAGTACAGAGACCAATGTAGGGCCTGAACTCATGAACCACCCAGGCGTCTCACAGAAGCATCTTCTACCAGTGGGTCCAGTTCAGGCCCCCTGCAGCCCCTGCTGACTTACTGCTGGCAGGCCTTAACAAGCATCAGTGCTTGATATACTAGTTATTAAAGATAGAATAGAATATACAAACCCAGGTTTACTGTATTGGTCATAAAAAATCTCCATTAGCAGGTTCCAGGTGATGCCTCCATTGACAGAATATTCCAGAAGAACACCTTGGTTACGGTTATTTGGTGTAATCAAGCATCCGTACATGAAGTAAAACTGGATAAACTCAGCATTAGTGAGGTTTAGATCCACAGTGACTAACAGTCGACTACAACCCTAAGGAAAGAAACAGAATCCAACAATGATAAAGAATCATAACTGCAGCTTAAGGTTTACTCTGGCTTCCATCCTTTTTATATTTCTTTTGTAACACAAGTCACATGGCATTGTAACACTAATTTTTGTATCATCTCTCCTGTTACCCTAGTTCCCAGCATGGCCTCTAGCACACAGTAGGTACTCAGCAAATACTTGCTAAACTTTGAAATTTCAGGATTAGAACTTACTTACAAAGGATATTTTCTCATTGGCAATATGAGAGCTGAAATTAAAGTAACTATTCTGTCTTTACTAAACTATTTCCAGGTATTCATAGGCATTTTTAAGTTTTTCAAAACGTAGCAGCTATTAATAAATTAGCATTTAAAAATGTTTATTTATTTTGAGAGAGAGAGAACGAGCAGAGGAGGGGCAGAGAGAGAGAGAGAGAGAGAAAATCCCAAAAAGGCTCTGCACTCGGTGCAAAGTGTGCTGTGAACTGTGAGATCATGACCTGAGCTGAAATCAAGAGTAGGACACTTAACCAACTGAGCTATCCAGGCCCCCCAGTAAAATAACATTGCTGAGATGATTATTGTAATATGAAATTTAACAATGACTACCTCTGAGAATTTCATATAATTTAACTATAATTAGAAGTAATAGTTGCAATCATTTTTATTTAAACTTTTCTGGCTGATTTTAGTGTCATCTATGTTAATTCATTCATATAGATAGGCAGATGTCTCTTAGTTGAACACATGAGGGAAACTAAGCCTCTTGGAGTTCTATTTAAGCCAAGAAGAGTTTTGCCAACACTCATTCTTACCCAGCATTGAGGATCATAGAGATCCTATATTGTTACTCTTGGCTAAAACACTGAATATAGGGGCTCAGTTGGTGAAGCATCTGACCTTGGCTCAGGTCATGATCTCATGGTTTGTGGGTTCAAGCCTCACGTCAGGGTCTGTGCTGACAGCTCAGAGCCTGCAGCCTGCTTTGGATTCTGTGTCTCCCTCTCTTTCTGCCCCTCCACTGCTCACACTCTGTCTCTCTCAAAAATAAACATCAAAAAAAAAAAAACCCAAAAAAACCCCAGCAACACTGAATATAAATAAAACACTTTATTGGCACAAATGCAAATACTAAGGTAGGAAGTGGTAGGGAAATAAAGACCTAACAGTGAATTAGTAATTTTTTAAAATTAAATTACTTTCGAAGGGTTTTTAATTATTGCATTAAAGAAATTCTATTTTTATACAAATCATCTCTGGCAGCAAGGTAGAATGACTATAAAATTTCTCAAAGAAATTTTCTAACATTGCTGTTGTCATTCACAAAATAATCTGCTATAAATAAAAATATGTAGTTAGAGGAAGGGGCAAGATGGTGGAGAAGTAGGGAGCTCCACACATTTCACTCACCCCCATCTCTTGGATGGAGAAGGCATGAAGCCATAGGAACCCTTACTGAACCGTAGGAGTTTGGGGGGAAAAGGAGACAGACTCCACTGAGAAAACAACCTTATAGGTGCATGAGTGTGAACCAGGAAAGATAAAAATGGGCTGGAACCGAAGACATGGAGGGAGAGAAGGTAGCCCCCTTTGTGGAGAGCTGCGGTGAGTCAAGGGGAAAAGAAAAAGTGGCTGCAACTGCTCAAAGAACTGTCCCTGGAGAAGAGAAAAACCTCAGCTTGGGACAGAGAGCAGTCTGGTTCCCAGCTCTGGTGCTAACTTTGAGCTGGTGACCCAGTCCCAGACGGCGCCAGGAGAAACTGCTCCTCTGCTTTCCAGCTCGATCCAGAAGGGAAGAGGCGCAGCCTGAAGCTGCTCCACCGCTCTCCCGGCTGGAATCGATCCCCAGTGGGGAAGCGGCAGGCTTGAAACTGCTCAGAAGGACTCGGCCTGCAGGTTTATATTTCGGGCGGTATCAATAAAGTGTGCAGACTAAGATCTGGAAACGAGGCGTGGCTAGGGACACAGAACATGGCCCACTTTGGCTACACCCGTGGCACAGGGAGATTGGACCCAAAAGAGTGATTTGCAATGCTTGGTTCCAGAAGGGACTGGGGCGCTGCCATTTTTTCTCCCCACAAGCACCAAGGCGAGACCTCAGGGAGCGCCCGTGGGTCGCAGTGGAGGCTAAGACCTGCCTGCACCGAACCACCCCCATCCTTGATAGAAAGCTGCTTTCTTCCCCCCCTTTTATTGGAGCCCTGGGCAAGACCAACATGGATGCACTGCTGTGATTAATTCTAGATCAGTTCTTACTATGCAGATATATTTTCCCTTGTCTCATTCCTATCCCTCACCCCTGCTGGACTGGGCACTCTGGTCATTGGTTTGCTTAAACAGTCACATTTAATCCATTCTCTAGATGTATATTCAACACCTCCACTGCTACCTTTGTATCTCTCTCTCTCTAGAGTAATCATACTATATAGTTTCTCTGAGTAACATTATCTTTGTTTCTTTCTCCTTGCTTCTTACCATATTCTCTTCTTTCTCTCTCTGAATTAAGCCTCTTAGTCTCTCTACCCGGTCATTTCTCTTCCAATTTCGCTTCCTTCTCACCCAGTCATTTCTCTCTTTGTATATGCTCTTCCATCAGCACTGCATACACCCGGCTCTTTATTTGTAGCTGGGAATTCTGGTTTTATGTTTTTAGACTGTCCTTTGTCTACTGGGTTTTTTTCTTTTTTCTTTTCCTTTCTTCTATTTTAATTTTTATTGTTTTTCCACTTTCCTCTTTTTTTCCCTTCTTTTTTCTTTTCTTTTTCTTTTTCCCTTTTGGTTTGTGTATTTGTTGGATTTGTCTGTGTGTTTGGGTGCCTTTGTTCCCGGTGTGCTTGTCTGTCTGTTTTCTTTTCCAGGGCTACCTCAAGAAACAAACCAAAGTACAATTGGTGGAGAGTCCTAAATGCCACTACGAGTAGGGAAATAAAATAACCAAAGTCTCACCAAGACAGACCAAGAGACACCATTCAAAGAACACTTCCTGAACAGACAGGCCCCTGGACAGTCAAAGAGCCTTCTTTACTACAGTAGTACTTGCAGGTGCAGAGCGCATAACAAAATTTTAAAACTAACAAGAGACAGAAAGCTAAACAAAATGATGAAATGGAAGAACTCTCCTCTAAAGAAATTCCAGGAAGAAATGACAGCTAAAGACCTGCTCAAAACATATATAAGCAACATAACTGAATAAGAATTTAGAACAATAGTCATAAAAT
Organism: Proteles cristata cristata; assembly: GCA_017311185.1. Classification (NCBI taxonomy): domain Eukaryota; kingdom Metazoa; phylum Chordata; class Mammalia; order Carnivora; family Hyaenidae; genus Proteles; species Proteles cristata. The sequence goes on along the minus strand of JAESUZ010005145.1, from coordinate 1,980,103 downwards.
TAATTGCTAGGCTTGAAAAAGGCATGGAAGACATCAGATAAACTACTGCTACAACGACTACGGAGCTTACAAATAGTTGTGATGAATTAAAAAATGCTATAAATGAGATGCATAATAAAATGGAAGTGTCCAATGCACAGATTGAAGAGGCAGAAAGGAGAATAGGTGAATTAGAAGACACAACTATAGAAAAAGAGGAAGCCAAGAAAAAGAGAGATAAACTGATCTAAGAACACAAAAGGAGAGTCGAGAGCTGAGCGATACAATCAAACAGAACAATATCTGTATCATAGGAACTCCAGAAGAGGAATAAAGAGGGAAAGGCGCAGAAGGATTCCTTGAACAAATTATAGCAGAGAACTTCCCCAATATGGGGAAGGAAACAGATGTTGAAATCCAAGAGGCACAGAGAACTCCCCTCAGATGTAACTTGAATCGAACTTCTGCACGACATATCATAGTGTGAAACTGGCAAAATACAAGGACAAAGAGAGAATTCTGAAAGTAGCTAAGGATAAAAGGGCCCTAACATACAAAGGGAAACCTATCAGAGTGGTGACAGACCTATCTACTGAAACCTGACAGGCCAGAAAGGAATGGCAGAAAATCTTCAATGTGATGAACAGAAAAAATATGCAGCCAAGAATCCTCTATCCCGCAAACGCGTCATTCAGAATAGAAGGAGAGATAAAAGTCTTTCCAAATAAACAAAAACTGAAAGAATTTGTAATCACTAAACCAGTCCTAGAAGAAATCCTGAGGGGGATTCTATGAGGAAAATGTTGCAAAGAACACAAGGTACCAGAGACACACCACAAACATGAATCCTACAAAGAACACAATGATTTCTAACCCCATATTTTTCAATAATAACATTGAATGTAAATGGACTAAATGCTCCAACCAAAAGACACAGGGTAGCAGAATAGATAAAAAACAAAATCCATCTATTTGCTTTCTATAAGAAACTCATTTTAGACCTGAGGACACCTTCAGATTGAAAGTAAGGGGGTGGAGAAATATATATCATGCTATTGGAAGTCAAAAGAAAGCTAGAATAGCTATACTTACATTAGACAAACTGGACTTTAAAGTAAAGGTAGTAATAAGGGATGAAGAAGGGCATTATATAATAATTACAGGGTCTATCCATCAAGAAGAGCTAACGATTATAAATGTCTACGCACTGAATACAGGAGCACCCATATATATAAAACAAATATTCAAAAACAGAAACAGTCTTTTGGACAAGAATGTGCTAATAGCAGAGGACTTTAATACTCCACATACAGCAATGGATAGATTAAGTAGACAGAAAAGCACTAAAGAAACAATGGACTTGAATGACACATTGGATCAGATGGATTTGACAGATATATTTAGAACTCGACATCCTGAGGCCATGGAATTCACTTTCTTCTCAAGTGTACATGGCACATTCTCCAAGATAGATCATATACCGGGACATAAAGCAGCCCTCAATAAATATAAAAGAATTGAGGTCATACCATGCACACTTTCAGATCACAATGCTATGAAACTTGAAATCAACCACAGGAAAAAGTCTAGAAAACCTCCAAACACATGGAGGTTAAAGAACACCTTACTAAAGAACGAATGGACCAATCAGGCAATTAGAGAAGAAACTAAAAAATATATGGAAACAAATGAAAATGAAAATACAACAATCCAAACTCTATGGGATGCGGCAAAGGCAATCCTAAGGCTGCACTCTAGGCCTATTTCAAGAAATTAGAAAAAGTGAAAGTACAAAATCTAACAGCGCACCTAAAGGAACTAGAGGGAGAGCAACAAGAGCATCCCAAACCCAACAGAAGAGAAATAATAAAAATCATGGCAGAAACAAACAATATAGAATTCAAAAAAACAGTTGAACGGATCAATAAAACCAAGAGCTGGCTTTTTGAAAAAATAAACAAAATCGACAAACCTTCTCAAAAAGAAAAGAAAGGGCACCCAAATAGACAAAATCATGAATGAAAATGGACTTATTACAACCAATCTCTCAGAAATACAAGCAATTATCAGGGAATACTATGAAAAATTACATGCCAACAAACTGGACAACCTAGAAGAAATGGACAAATTCCTAAGCACACACGCACTACCTAAATTCACATGGGAAGAGATGAAAATCTGAACAGATCTATAACTAGTAAAGAAATTGAATCGGTTATCAAGAATTTCCCAATAAATAAGAGCCCTGAACCATATGCCTTCCCTAGAGAATTCTACCAGACATTTAAAACAGAGGGAATTTGGGGCGCCTGTGTGGCTCAGTCGGTTAAGTGTCTGACTTCGGCTCAGGTCATGACCTCACGGTTCGTGGGTTCAAGTACCGCATCATGTTCTGTGCTGGCAGCTCAGAGCCTGGAGCCCGTTTCAGATTCTGTGTCTCCCTCTCTCTCTGCCTCTCCCATGCTCATGTTCTGTCTCCCTCTGTCTCAAAAATAAATAAACATTAAAAAATAAATAAATAAAACAGAGCTAATTCCTATCCTTCTCAAGCTGTTCCAAAAATAGAAATGGAAGGAAAACTTCCGGACTCATTCTAGGAAGTCAGCATAACTTTATTCCCAAACCAGACAGAGATCCAGCAAAAAAAGAAAACTACATGCCAATATCCCTGATGAATATGGATGCAAAAATTCTCAACAAGATAGTAGCAAATCAAATTTAACAGCATATAAAAAGAAATATTCACCATGATCAAGTGGGATTCATTCCTGGGATGCAGGACTGGTTCAATATTTGCAAATCAGTCAATGTGATACATCACATTAACAAAAGAAAAGAACCATATGATCCTGTCGATAGATGCAGAAAAAACATTTGACAAAATATAGCATCCTTTCTTAGTAAAAACCCTCGAGAAAGTCGGGATAGAAGGAATTTATTTAAACATCAGAAAAGCCATTTATGAAAAGGCCACAGCTAATATCATTCTTAATGGGGAAAAACTGAGAGCTTTCCCCCTCAGATCAGCAACACGACAGGGATGTCCACTCTCACCACTGTTGTTAACATAGTGTTGAAAGGCCTAGCCTCACCCATCAGACAACAAAAGGAAATAAAAGGCATTGCAATTGGCAAAGAAGAAGTCAAACTTCCACTTTTTGCAGACGACATGATCCTCTACATAGAAAACCCAACAGACTCCATCAGAAGCCTAATAGAACTGATCCAAGAATTCAGCAAAGTTGCAGGGTACAAAATCAACACACAGAAATCAGCTGCATTTCTATACACCAATAATGAAGCAACAGAAAGAGAAACCAAGAAATGGATCCCATTCATAATTGCACAAAAAGACCATAAAATACCTAGGAATAAACCTAACGAAACATATAGGAGATCTGTATGATAAAACTACAGAAAACTTATGAAGGAAATTGAAGAAGACACAAAGAAATGGAAAAACATTTCATCCTCATGGATCCGAAGAACAAATACTGTTAAAATGTCATTACTACCCAAAGCAATCTACACCTTCAATGCAATCCCAATCAAAACTGCACCAGCATTCTTCTCGAAGCTAGAATAAACAATCCTAAAATCTGTATGGAACCACAAAAGACCCCAAATAGCCCAAAGTAATACTGAAGAAGAAAACCAAAATGGGAGGCATCCCCATCCAAGACTTTAGCCTCTACTACAAAGCTGTCATCATCAAGATAGTATGGTATTGGCACAAAAACAGACACATAGACCAATGGAATAGAATAGAGAACTCAGAATTGGACCCACAAATGTATGGCCAACTAAGCTTTGACAAAGCAGGAAAGAGTATCCAATGGAAAAAAGACAGCCTCTTGAACAGATGGTACTGGGAGAACTGGACAGCAACATGCAGAAGAATGAAACTAGATCACTTTCTCAAACCATACACAAAAATAAACTCAAAATGGATGAAGGGCCTGACTATGAGACAGGAAACCACCAAAACTCTAGTGTCCCTCATCAGGGAAATACAAATCAAAACCACACTGAGATACCACCTCATGCCAGTCAGAGTGGCTAAAATGAACAAATCAGAGAACTCTAGATGCTGGCGAGGATGTGGAGAAATGGGCACCCTCCTACACTGCTGGTGGTAATGTAAAGTGGTGCAGTCCCTCTGGAAAACAGTGTGGAGGTTCCTCACAAAATTAACAATAGAACTTCCCTATCACCCAGCAATAGCACTGCTAGGAATTTACCGAAGGGATCAGGGGTGCTCAGGCATAGGGGCACATATACCCCAATGTTCATAGTAGTATTCTCAACAATAGCCAGTATATGGAAAGAGCCTAAGTGTCCATCAACTGATGAATGGATCAAGAAGATATAGTTTATCTATACAATGGAATACTATATGGCAATGAGAAAGAATGAAATCTGGCCATTAGTAGCAACATGGATGGACCTTGAGGGTGTTATGCTGAGTGAGATAAGTCAGGCAGAGAAGGACAGATATCATATGTCTTCACGCAGAGGTGGATTAGGAGGAACTTAACGGAGGACCATGGGTGAGTAGAAGGGGAAAAATAGTTAGGGAGAGGTAGGGAGGCAAACCATCAGAGACTCTTGAATGCTGAGAACAAACTGAGGGCTGATGGGGTGAGGGAGAGGGGAAGGGGGGTGATGGGCATGGAGGAGGGCAGTTGTGGGGATGAGCACTGGGTGTTATATGGAAACCAACTTGACAATAAACTATTTAAAGGGAAAAAAAGAAAAAAAAGAATAGAATTATACAAGATTTTGAAAAAAATGTGTAGACATTACTGATAATTATTCTTTCTTGGCTAACTGAAAGAATTAATTGTTGTTAATAAATTCAGGAAATGCTGAAGTTTATTTTCCTGCCTTTGGCTCCTTAAATCCCAAATCTGTTTCAAGCTGAGTTTTCAATTAGAGCATCATCCAGATGGAAGATCCTCACATATTGTGCAAGCTCTCTCTCCCAAGATGAAAATTCACTGAAGTCTTTTTTTGAATGTGTACTTAAATATGCCTTGTGCTGACACTACCCTGCATAATTAAATGGTCTCAGCTGATTTGTGATAGGAAAATGTTAGAAATAGTATTTTCTGATTTGTACAATGTTGCGAGTTCTCATCAGAGTTGTGCACTGAGAGGGTCTAATGCTGGATCTTGATTTGCCAATTAAAATTTAAAAAGAGACTCGGTTCTTCTGGGGGAAAACTCAGAGGATGTAGAAACGAATAACCAGGAGCCAAACACTCACCCCGCTGAAATGGAGAGCCATTCCCGAAGCCACTGCGCCACACACAGTACTTAGTTTCCCTCCGTTCACAGTCAACCAGTTCTGGGTGGAAGGAGCCCGATTGAAGTTGTCTTTGAGCTGGGTTGGAAGGGAGGTCTCGGGCTCATCACAGTACAGCCCACCCCACTGCTCATCACAGCTGGGTGTGTGGACAAAGAGAAAGGAAAAGTCAACATGAAACAAAATCTCCACAATTGAGTTCTCAAATTAGTGAAGCCAATGGCTATTCCTAGTGCAGGATGATGAAAGGTTACTTATCTTCACAGAACTTTCCAGAATTCACCTGCTCTCTTGAACAGTGCATTAGGTTAGAAATAATCTGTGAATTAACTGCCTCTAGGCATACCTAAAGTAATGACTTGGGTTTACAGAGAAAGAAGCAACTTCAAAGAATTTACTAAAGCCCTGTACCTACATGATACAGCTCTAAAAAATAATTGTGGCTGCCACACTGAACTGGTAGGTCCAAATTCCTTATGAAATTGGTGTTTGTAAAGAGGCTTTGGGCCAATTAGGAATCCAAGATGTGGTGTTCCAAACAGCAGAGGGTACTCTGGGTAGCATCTGTCATCTCTGCCCAAAGGACTGACCTCCCTCCCTGTTCAATGTGGGAGGAATATGAATATAGTACTGGAGGCTCTGGGGAATCATTAATCAATGGAAAGACCTCCCAGGCACGCAGATTAATGGAGAAGGGAGTATAAATTCTCTACTGGCATCTTCATTCCTATTATGCTATTAAATAGCAAAATCTTTGAAAACCCAACATATAGTTTATAAAACACACACACACACACACACACACACACACACACACACACACACACACACACACACACACACAGTTTATTTAGATCCTTCCAAGGATGCTACAGGTCTCTAAGAGTAAAATACTAAGCTTCCCCATCAAACACACGTGGTGGATTGAGCAGGCATTTAAAAACTTTCTTACGGGAATACCAATTTGACCACAAGTCATGCACATCATTAAATATACTCAGACCTAAGTGAGAAAAATACTTATGAAATAGAATTTTCAGTCGAACCTCTTCTGTCCTTTTCAGGTCTCAGGTGTGCCACAGGAACACAGAGGGAAATAAAATTCAGTCAATCATAATTCACCTTTCTCTGGACAAGATAGCTATTGTTCAGTTCCTAATCTCTAAGCAAGAATGAAGGTATCATGTGCACAAATTCATAGTTAGCTCAGTATCAGATTTCAAGAAAAATGTGTAACTGAAGGCAGCTTTGGAGTGATTAAAAATTCAGTTTCAGAAAAATCTCCAGGCTGGAATGTGAGTCAGGAACTCCCTATGGAAGGAAGGGGAAAAAAAGCTTACTTACACACAGTTTCCTTGGATGCACCTTCCATGGCCGCTGCACATATCTATGCAGCCATCCCCGATATAGACATTATCTATTGCCCATGTCTGCTGCTTGTCAAAAGGAGCTGGTTGATGCCATCGGAAACGAGTGGCTTGAGACCTTTGAAGAAAAAGAGAATTATAATGAAGGATGTGGTGGAAAAGAAAACGTGTCCTGGAGTATTTGAGCAAGTGCATGGAAGGGTGTATCAAAAATACATGTACACCCCTAACTCGCGTTCTCAGAAAAAGAGTTCATTATTGCAACAGTCTCTGCAAAACTCTGATTAACAACATTAAACCACACTGAACTGAAATAGCTTAAGAGTATATTTTGAGCTGAGGATCTTTCTGAGCCTTGTAAAAACAGACTAAAACAGAAACTAAAACTAATCCTAACCAGTAGCCTCAGGTGGAACAGCAAGCCCTGAATTTTGTGTGGAAACCACTGTAGAATAATACCAGGACTGCTGCTAAGTTATATTAGCAAATTAGTGAAAGATGCCTGTCCTTGAGCATCCTATACTCTCCAGCATTTGACTTAGAAAGTAGCATGTGGGCTCAACTTCAACTCCTATGTGCTCCATAAGACCAGACACTTTTGTGCAGTAGGTCTACTGGTCCACCTCATACAGCATTCGTGAGGAATTCTCAACAATGAAAGTCTTTAAAAAAATTTTTTTAATGTTTTATTTATATCTAGGAGAGAGAGAGAGACAGCGTGAGCAGGGGAGGGTCAGAGAGAGAGGGAGTCACAGATTGAAACAGGCTCCAGGCTCTGAGCCGGCAGTCAGCACAGAGCCCGACGCGGGGCTCGAACCCATGAACCGCGAGATCATGCCCTGAGCGAAAGTCGGACGCTTAACCGACTAAGCCACCCAGGCGCCCCTCAACAATGAAAGTCTTAAGAGAGAGCAACGAAACCCTAGATAAGTGGATAGAGAAAAGAGAGAGGGTAAGAAGGCCAGACTTATTTTATATTCGTTCAAATGCAATATAAATAAAATCAAAAGCAGAAGTACATTTGCTCACTTGCACGGTTTTGGGGAGTGTTCTGTTCCGAAGCACAAATAAACGTATGTTTTCAGAGACACTAGATGGCAGTAAATCCAAACAGTGCCCAAGGCTCAAGGGACTGTGAACATTCAGAGACCCGGAGACGAAAACACTTGCCAAAGCAAGTTTTGTTTTATGGATTCATATACTTTTATCATTAAGAGACTGTTAATCACTTGACTGAGAGCTATTTGTTTCAAGCAGGACAAAAGACCAAATACCAGCAAGGACTGTGTATTTTCTAATTGAAAACATATGCATTAGGTTGAGAAAATAGAGAAGATACAGACCAGCACTAAAATCTCCATTCTGAAAATGCATAGTTCGGTTTGATATTTGCTTATGGAACATCTATGCACTAACTGATTTTTTTCCATTATACTTCTTGCTCCTAAGCTCCCAGCAGGCTACCTAACATCCTCCTATCACTTCTATGGCATTTAACTTCAACCTCAGGATCCACCTTGGTCCATGAGGTGCTGCCTGAGCTGGGCCCCATCCTCCAGCCCTGCATCCTGGCTACTCACTGTGGAGCGCTGTTCCTTCTCTCAGTTCCCAGAGCTCAAGACACTTTGTCCCACCTTCCGCCTGCACGTTCTTCCTCTCTCTGCCTGGTTCCCCTTTATGTGTCCTTCAGGTCTTGGATGCACTGTCAGGTCCTCAGAGAAACTCTCTTTCAGATCCCTTTAAAAATCATGTTTATTCCGAAGCAAGCTGTTCTTTTCCTTTTACCATACTTATTATCACAATTATAGTCATATATTTATATTTATTTGCATATGTATTTCTTGAATGTCTGCATCCTCCTCAAAAGTGTAAGTTACCAGGGAGCAGCATTATTCCCTTTGTTTCAACATTATCCCTTCAGTGCACAGTGCCTAGCACTTAGTAGGTGCTCTATAGGTGCAGAGAGTTGGTATCCAGGGTCCACCATTCTCATAGGAAGCAGTGGGAAGATGCCCCCCTGAGGTTGTGCACATCAGTGGCTGTGCTGTTTAGTTAATGCTTAATGATGACATTTACTAATGTTTACACCTGTTCACATGCCGCAACATTTACAAATAGCACAGTGGAATATCATATTTACACAGCACATCATTACTTGGATTCTTTAAAAAAATTTTTTTAAGTTTATTTATTTATTTTTGAGAGAGAGAGAGATTGAAAGAGAGCACACAAACCAGGGAGGGACAGACAGAAAGGGAGAGAGAGAATCCCTAGCAGGCTCTGCACCACCAGCGGAGAGCCCAACATTGGGCTCGAACTCACAAACCATGAGATTATGACCTGAGCTGAAATCAAGAGTCAGATGCTTAACTGACTGAGCCACCCAGGTGCCCCACCGTTACTTGGATCCTAATAACAAGTCAACACTTACACTCTTATCCTTTATTTCAGACTACAAACTTCTGAGGGGCAGGAAATATCTCTATTCTTCAGAGAATATTGTTTTGTATCTCTAGTGCTTATAGAGGGGTAGGCAAGTAATCTTTGTTCTGCTAATGTTTTATAAAGCTCCATCAAAGCCTTTATTACTTTTTTATTAAAAGTGCTTATTTATGGAGGCACCTGGGTGGCTCAGTCAGTTAACTGTTCAACTTCGGCTAAGGTCATGATCTCATGGCTCATAAGTTCAAGCTCTGCATCGGGCTCTGTGCTGACAGCTTGGAGCCTAGAGCCTGCTTTGGATTCTGTGTCTCCCTCTCTCTCTGTCCCTCCCCCACTAGCCCTCTTTCTCTCTCTCTCAAAAATAAACATTAAAAAAAATTTTTTTAAAAGAGAGATTATTTATGTGTAGTTTCCTCTGTTGGATTATTCTCGTTATTTATCTTTTATGGTTGGTGACACCTATAGATGGGGCTCCATAAATGTTTCCTGGAAGAATAGTAAGTTGACAGCAATCAAGATGGCCAGGAAGAATAAAAATAAGAGACGTCTTGTAGGTGGGTAGGCAGGGACTGGGGGTCAGCTGTGGAAGGGGCAGTGATTTGATGGCTGTCAAAGGAGGATAGGAACTCCCAGGAAGTTGAGAGGTGGCATGAGCTGCCTAACAGGTGGTGGTTTTCTGAACACTGGTTGTGTTAAATCACAGTCTGGGCAGCCACTTAACAGAGAGACTGTACAGAAGATTTAAGAGGCAAATGCATTGTTGGGGTTGACAGCTTTTATGGGGACTTCCAACCATGACATGTTCAGTTTGTACAACTCCGTGGCATTCCACAGAAAAGGAAACAGTGGGAGACCAAGTGTAGAATGTACTAAAACTGAAGTTGGCCACCAAGAGTAAAGATACTGAAGGGCACTAATCTGTACTCTGGTACTAGTAAATCCTATGTCCATGGCGAATAACTTAACATAAACAATGAGGGGTTAACTTAGGGGACTTTTAAGGCCCTGTCTCAAACGTGATGATTTTATATTCTTGGGAATAACTGCACTTAGTAATTACATATCCATAAAGCTGGGGTCAATATATTATCCAATATTATTTTATAGGAAAAGGAAATACTTTCACTAAGGGGATGAATTGGAATAGTAGTTAAAAATGAAGGTATGGAAGTTGTATTTCCAGGACTTCTTATTCCCAGCCCTGTCACAACTTCACTATGTAAAGGGACCAAATCATTTATGTTTATGTGCTGACACTTCCCCATCTGTAAAACTAGGAAAATGTTACTTCCTACCTCACAAGGGTGTTGTGAAAATTAATTAGCTCATGTTTACCAAGACCTGTGAGTGTCTTGGTGAAGTCCCTCGGCAGGCGTCATCATTTTCCTGAAGCTTCTTTATAATGACGGCCACCACCAGATGCTGCTTCTTGGTGTTGGGGGGAAATGGCCCTAGAGCATATTTCTCCTTTTCCATATCCTTGAAATGTCTCCCCTTGCTGCTTTTCTGAATTTATATCATTTCCTCTCCATCTACTGCACATAGTAAGTGCTCTTTAAGTGTTGTTTAATAATTGAACATCCACTGCTATGAAGTTAAAAAATGTTACTGTCAATAGTATGGTTTCCATCACTGCTCACCCCAGGAATCTTTCCCCACACTGTCTCCACACGTTTTAATAGGTTTCTACTCACATTTTGGAGTCTCTGTATCTGCTCGTTTCCTTAAGACCACTCTGTCTACCTATGACGTTTTCATTGTCATTATCATCTTCAGGAGGAAAAACCCCATTGATATGAACCATAGGGAATTTTTAAAAAAACCTTTTCAGTCTTGCTTAATGTTTCCTTTACTCTCAGTGATACATGAAATATTCAGGACAAGTAAATATAGCCAACCCTCTTATCCTACCAGTGTAGAAGTCAAAGCCCAGTGCACTAGCTAGGTCACACTGATGCACTCACAAAACTGAGAGAGGGCAAGAATCTCTTGGTTTACTATTACAATGTATTCTCAATGAGGAAACCCTTCAAAACCATCTCAACCTATACAAAATAATCCTATCCCTACCATTACTCCTAAATATGGACAGCTGTTTAGCTATGGAAGGCTGTGTATATTGTTGCTGTATGTGCACACAAGTCTATATATATTGACTTCTGCAGGTTAATGTCATAGCGGAAACCCCTGGCCATCCCTGTTTAGTTAAAAGCTTTGCAATGCCCCATTTCAAAATGTGTCCTGTATTTCCCTTGGTAGCCAAAGCCCTGTCTTTATGTTGGAAAAAAATTTCCTCTATTAGCCTATTTTTCTCTATTAGATAAAAGCAGAATATTCCAGGGGAGATATATAAATGGCTTATAGGTGTGTGAAAAGATGTTCAACATCGTTAGACAATAGAGAAATGCAAATCAAAACCAAAATGAAATACAACTTCATATCCCCGAGGACAGCTATGATTAAAAAAAAAAAAAAAAAAGACTTGCCAATAACCAGTGTTGGCAAGGATGTGGAGAAATCTGAACCTCTATACACTGCCAGTGGGAATGTAAAATGGTGTGGCTGCTGTGGAAAACAGGTTGTCCATTTCTCAAAATGTTGAACATGGAGTCACCATATGACCTAGCAATTCCACTTGTAGGTATATACCTGGGAGGAAGCATAGATCAGCTCAACTGAAGAGAGTGGACCCATGGGTCACAGCCCATGACCTACAGGTAAGAGTTAGAGAAAAAGCAGGCTCTAGGAAGGAGGTCTGAACTTTGGTACCAGGAATGTGAATGAGTTACTTATGGCGAGGGGCTCTCAAGGGGTGGGCCATCTGCCAGGGGGCATGAAGACCCAGCTTTGGGGGATGTCCTCATGAAGAAGACACTGAACTATGACCAAAAGGAGGAAATTGAATTTTCATTCTCATGGAAATGAGAGGATGACTCTTAGAAAATGTTTTATACAACTGTCTCATTTCATAGGTGTAAGGACTGTGTTTGGAACTGGATCTAGAACCTTCATCTCCTGCTGGAGATGATGTGTTACCGAGAACCCTGATTGTCTTGAATGCCAGGTAAAGGCTGGAAGACCACTGACTGGCAGCTAGCTGGGGCACTTCATTTAGGCATCCCAGATCTTTTAGTAGAAAATTCCCTTGGTGATTATAATTAACACCAGGAATTTGTAGGATGCTAAATGACTATAACATTTTGGGAGTTTTAGGTAACATTAATCTGTCCATGAAATAATGTGTACTGTCATTCAATATTATTTTCTTCTAAGTTTCTTATAATACACTGGGGTTTGAATGAGAGGATAAAGTATTTAGACCACAGGTTATGACCCCAAACAAATGTGATAAAGGTATCCTTATAAGGTGACCTAGATCCTTCATGATATCGCTCTGGAACTAGTGTGGAAAGCACATTACAGAGTTAGTAATAGAAGAATTTCAACAAGCCACCCACATGGCCTTTTTTTCTTCCTTGACAGGGAACAAATGGAGAACTTTGGTAAAATCCTGGCTCAGCCACTGTGCATCTGTGGGGAAAATCATATAAGTTTTCTGTGTCTTAGTCCATCTTAAAAGGTAAACAGAGAGACTTCAAGGTTAAAGAATATTTAAGAGAGATGGCAGCCAATTATATTATTTGTATCCTAATTTGAAAAAAATGATATGTTTCATGAGACAAACAGGGACATTTGAATACTGAGTATTAAGTAAATATTGAATAAGAAGCTGTCATTGATTTTTAGGTGTGGTAATGATATTGTAGTTACATTTTTTAAGTTCTCTTTTAGAGATACATACTAAAATATTTACAGTTGAAATGATATGTCTGGGAATTGCTTCAGAATTGAGGGGCAGGAGTGGTGCTATTGAAAAAATAAGGTTGCTCATAAGTCAGTAATAGTTGAATAATAGTTGAAGCTCGGTGATGATTCTATTGAAGTACAGTTTGCTATTTTCTTAAGTTTCATATGTTTTAAATAGATAAATGTGAGCCAAAAATAATCTGTGGTCCCTTCAAACTCACAGTAAAATTTTGATTTGAGGATTACAAAGAAACGAAAATTCCTATCCTATTATTTGGTAAAACAAGGATTTATTATTTTTGCTGAGAATCATAATTAGTAATGATAATAACAACTACAGTGTTCTGAGTAGGCCTACTGAGAGCATAAGAGACTTTGGGCCATTCTTCAAATAAAAGGAATTTCCTATAATTCTTAAAATACCTTCTCAAAGAAGAATGACTTCTATTTAATTGTTAAAGCAACCTTAAGAAACAATACACAGTTATATGGGCGAAGTACAGCCAAATCTCAAATTCTCTAATAAAACTTGGCAACGAGAATGACAACAGAGAAAGCTTAGTTGGAACACAGAATTTCTGTAAATAGTTTTATTCTCTGTTGTAGTGGAAATGGAAGTAGATTTTACTTGTCTTCATATGAAAATAATAATATATTCAGTATGTGAAAATCAATAGTACCACAGTTTATACCTGACAAAATTATTTTTTTAATGTCTATTTATTTATTTTTGAGAGAGACAGAGCACAAGCAGGGAAGGGGAAGAGAGACGGAAACAGAATCTGAAGCAGGCTTCAGCACAGAGCCCGATGTGGGGCTCGAATCCACAAACTATGAGATCATGACCTGAGCTGAAGTCAGTCAACAAACTAACCTACCCAGGCACCCCAGAGAAAATTATTTTATGTTCTGTTGTCCTGAAAGACCAAGAGAAATTTGGTAAAGTAACAGCAATGATGTTCAAAGTATCAAAATTATACATGAGAAAATGGTTACGTAAGATAAGCCCAAGGCTTCCTTGACCCGATTGAAAATTTTTAGCGAGATCTTCAGTAAAATGAATGTAAAAAGTCTTTCAGAAAATGCTGGAAAACTGGAAGTAACAATGGAGATAAATAATATCAAGGCAAGTTAAAAAAAAACCACTCCTTTAAAAAAACGAACTTGTAATTCTCTTGAATATTTCTCCATGACAAACCCCTAAAATACTATCTTTGGTTATGTGGTTGTCTTAGAATAAGATGTTTTCTTTGCAGTTATAGTTGGGATTATCATTGAAAAATATCCTCCCTCCCTAAATCTGTTTCCCTGCAAACATGTAGAGCTTCCTCTAACCCCATTCCATTATCCCAATCCTTCCACAATCTTTTTACCACTTCTTGTGCTTATCACTTTCCCTGTAAACTTCCCGCAGACATTAAGAAGTGTCCATGCTGTGGCTAAAACCACCTGGCAGTTAATCTTTAAATACAGTGGTATCACTAGGTCATTAGGGCTGGTAGGAGGGAATGGATCATATTCAAACTGTGACTTAAAATAGCCAAGTCACACCTGAGCCTTCCAGTGGCAGCACCCCCTGCCCCCTTTTCTCAGTAGATTTGGTTACCTGCCCTTCGGTTGACTCACCCTCGTTCTCAGGTGATGTTTCAAGAACCCATGCTACCTGAGCCACCTGTTATTTTTAGATCTGGGGTTAGTAAATAGGAGGAGGCAGACTCAAATTAGGGGCTAGGAAATTGATTTTGGCCTCTTCCCTTCTTTTTCAGCCTCTCTCAAGAACTCCTGAATTCTCCCTTCCTATTTCTTCTAGGAATGTACCTTTAGGCAAGCAATAAAAATGTAGAAATAATATAGTGGTTAAGCCCATGGGCTCTGGGGCCAGACAAGCTGTATTTATTTCCCGTATCTTACTGAAACTTTTTTTGAAGGTCACCGACTATCTGCTTATGGGAAAATCTAGCAAATTTATTGTGAAACTGTTTTTTTCATTATATGTAGTGTGTCACTGATGGCCACCTCTTCGTACTTGATATTCTATTTTTACTTGCTCTTGGATACCATGTTCTTCTGATTCTTCTTCTACTCCCTTGGCTATACCCTCACGGTTCCTTTAAGAACCATTTCCACTGAATCTGCTATTAAATTTAAGGATCCTTTCTGTCCCTTTTGAATGCTCTCCCATGGAGAGCTGCTTCGGTTTTACAGCTTTGCCTATCACCTCTATGCTCATATCTCCAAACTTTATTATCTTTCCTTGGGCTCTGAACTTCGTATTTCTGTCAAATGGATGTTTCCATTTGTATTTCTAGTCATCACATTTAATTTGGGATCATTGGGTTAAATTTGCCACATTGTTCCTCCTGGGATCAACTTTCGCTTCTCCCCACTTCTTTTCACCACTCTCTCCGGCTTCAAACTTTAGTCATCTCCTGATGTGTGCAAGGGAGAAGAACCTAGTGAGTTTTATCAATTCTTTCTTTGAAATGTTCTGAAAATATCTGTCTTGCTGGCCATAGCCCAGACCCTTGGGACTTCATGTAAGTCAATATCACAATGCCTTTGCCGCTTTCTCTTACTTGAGCCTCTCTATTCTCCCAACTGTTTTTTTTCTTGGAAGAATATTCTCAGGTCGAAACCCACCACAGTTCATTTTTCCAACAAGTCTACACTCCTCTGTCTTGCTTCAGTGCCTGTGGTAGTCAAGCCAACTCCACTAACAGACGACTTTCCATAGCATCCAGATATGAGCTCGCTGCCTTCATCAGTAACTTCTGGGCTCTTGCCAGGCTCATGTGCCTTGTTCACCTTATTTCCCCAATTTAGAAATCTCCTTCTCCTTACCCACCTAATTCCTAGCCATCTTTTTAGGCCATGCCCCATCTCTTTCATGAAACACTCTCTAACTCCAGCATTCAGCATTGTCTCCCATTTCTAGCCCATTCTCCACTGAAGCTCTCAGCTATATTCAGCATGTTTTATTTTTAAGTTGTGTATTTTTCTCCAATGAGATGGTAACCCCCTCCAGGGCAGGAACGTAAGACAGTTTCCTACCATTACCATGGGTTTGCTTATGTTAAGGGAGCTTGGGAAGACTTCTTAGTCTGACTGAAGGTAAAGTCTGATGATAAACGTGCTATGGTTAACAAGTGTGATTATGTTGTTAACTCATACAATGTAAAAATGATTTACATTTTATAAATGTTTACAATGTCCCAAACTCATCCATGTGAATTGATTAGATTTTTTAAACGTGTATTTATTTATTTTGAGAGAGTAAGAGAGCAAGGAAGGGGCAGAGAGAGAGGAACAGAGAGAACCTCAAGCAGGCTCTGTGCTGTCAGCTCAGAGCCTGACATGGGGCTCGAGTCCACAAACTGTGACCTGAGCCAAAATCAAGAATCATATGCTTAACCACTGTGCCACCCTGGCACCCATTAGATTTTTATATGGCAAAAAGTTTCATTTTTCACATGAAGACCTGCAACTTTGGGACATGGAATGACTACCTTACAAGCTCACAGGGATAAACTGGAACTCTCCACTAAAACACAATGCTTTCCACTCATTTTTCCTTCCAGTAAGCTCTAACTTAAGCAGTGTATATGGGAGTAATAGAAACTATGATTCTATGACTCTATCTATTGCAGCTGATTTAGGTTTTAACATAGAAATGTCTGGAGCAGAGTGTGATGTCTCTTGTGTTTAGTCTCAGTGTCCCCTTCCCAGAGAAATGTACCAGCATCCATTCAGTTCAACTCGGAAACCAGAGTCATCTTTAACGCTGCGCCTTCCCTCACCTTCCCACGTCCATTTCGTCATTAAACAATTTTATTACTTCAATTTCTCCTGAATTTCTCCACTTGTATTCATGTCTCCTGCACCTTATTCCAAGCTTCCCAACACTCATTGCCTCTATAAGAGTTTCCTTACAGCTACTCTTATCTTCCCCAATTTGTTCTCCAGTTAGAATAAGCTCTTCTGATGCAAATCTGAGCATGTTCCCCTATTCCTGGAGCACCTTGGCAGGCTTTTAAGCACCTATGGAACTATCTCCAGATCTTCAGTACGACCTACAATGCTCTTCATGGTCTGACTCCATCTCACTCCACTCTCTCTCTAGATCTGATCCATTCTTTCAGTGTCCCACATATGCCTGCTTCCTCCTATCACAGGCTGTTTTCCTGGAACATCTCCCCTAATTAACTCCTATCCATCCTTTATCTTTTACTTCAATTATGCTTTCCTCCAGAAAGTGTTCCTTGACTTTCCTGATAAAGGCAAATCTCCCTAGGACATATCATCTCTCAGCACCATGCAACTGCCCACCATCAGTTACCACAGTTGAATTTTTTATTTACTTCTGTGATTACTGCTGTTTTCTGGTTAGTACTTCTCTCTCCCACTGGACTGAAAATTTGCTGAGGCAGGGGTACGTTTGCCCCCCTCACACAGACCTGGCATCCAATGAAACACTTCAAAAAATATTTGTTTAATGAATGACTAAGTCAATGCATAATCAGTACTGATGACTACTGGCCATTCTAGTTTGGGTAATGGTTTGATGCCAATTTGTGGATAACTAATTGACTCATAACTACCACTGTGCCAATAATACTGGGATCCTAGCCTTGCGGTCCTATGATAAGTGAACGGGTGGACAAATCTACCATCAGCACATTGTCTCTCCTCAGCCCTACTGAGCACATGGCTTTGTCATCAGCATCATGTTCGTTTACAGTGAAGAGCTACAAGCTCAATTCTATCCTAGTGAACAAAGTAAACATAGGTGTCTCAATATGTCGCAAATGTTGAGGCAGTAAGTTGAACTCAAAACAAGGAAATACCACATTTAAAAAGTAGCTGGGTGTAAGAGTAGACAGAGTATAGATACACTAAGTTGTGTTTCAGACAAAGTGTTCTGAGCCTGCACACTGTTTTCATGATCTCCGGCATAGGGCAGAGCACAATAAGAAGTGGGTCTGGCCTGGGCTCCATCCATGTGCATTTCTTTTTGAATTACCCAAAAGGCCTTATTATAAGGCAGTGTCACCTTTAAGACCACTTTGAGGGTAATACAATAAGCAAAGTGCATATTTTCAATATGATAACAAGAGGAAATAGATGTTCATCAGATTCTTCAACTTATCATTTGAAAGGGCCAAATTCTTATGGGTAGGTGCAAAAGACAATTAGAAGATAGATTAAAAGATGAGGAATAATTACCTTTCTTGAGTAGAAGAGTCAAGGGTATAATCACTAGCTGGAGTAAATCTTAGAATGTCTTTTATTTGCAAAATGCTACCAAGTAGCTGGGTAATAATTCACAGAATTCATAAAGTCTTAAAAGACTACTGCCTTAATGGAGTTTTTTTTTCTATTTTACTTATTAAGATCACCTTAATAATTCATGCATGGCAATACCTTTAATGAGCAACAAAATCTCACGTATCTCATTTAAACCTGGCAACTCTACCGACAGTTAATATAGTCTCGTACTCTGAGCCAGCAATTGTAGAGGGGCCTCAGGCTGTTAGTAACTGAAACTGTCTCATTTATGATAATACCAAGAAAAGTTATGTCCTAGATGAATAGCTGAATTTTATGATCATTTGCTAGGAAGATTTATTCATTCTTCATTTGTGGGGAGGTGAGAGACCAATAATGAGCCCAAACTGTAACTCCTGCTCCACATAATTGCACTGGTTGCTTTGCTTCTTTCTTAATGGCAACAACTGATTACCGTTTTTTTTCTTGGAGGGAACAGGAATTCCCTCCTGTTATCAAGATTTGAAAGCTTCCCTATGATTAGCACCTCCTTGGATAGTGAAAAGAGAGAGTGTCAGGGAACACTGTCCAGTAGGCAAGATGAATTCTCTGTGTAACTCAAAGCACTTCCCAGGCAATGTTAGTAAGCCACCACTATTTCTTATAGACTCAACGAATGACACATTCATAAGTGTTTTTCATATAAAAGAGTGCTCCAGGTGGTAATTCTCGAGATGTTGTTTAAAATAAAATTTCAAGGAGTGCCTGGGTGGCTCAGTCAGCTGAACATCTGACTTCGGCTCAAGTCATGATCTCATAGTTTGTGGGTTTGAGCCCCATGTTGGGCTCTGTGCTGACAGCTCAGAGCCTGGAGGCTGCTTTGGATTCTGTGTCTCCCTCTCTCTCTGCCCCTCCCCTGTTCTTGCTGTCTTTCTCTCTCTCTCAGAAATGAATAAAAACATTAAAAAAAATTTCAAAAGCAGACAATAATTTTAATACACATTTATTTGCTATATCTATTGATACAACACCACTCACTGCTATATCTACAGTAGTCTGATGACAGACTCCATTTAAATCTATTCCGTATGCAGGCAGAGAAGGACAAATATCATATGTGTGCACGTATAGGAGGACTAGGAGGAACTTAACAGAGGACCAAGGGGGAGAAGAAGGGCGGAAATGGTGCGGGAAAGGGAGAGAGGCAAACCATGAGAGACTCTTGAATGCTGACAAAAACTGAGGACTGATGGATGTGGGGGGGAGGAGGGATGGGCATGGAGAAGGACACTTGTGGGGATGAACACTGGGTGTTATGTGGAAACTAATTTGACAATAAACTATTTGTAAAAAAAAATAAAAATAAAAACAAAAAAAAACAAAAAAAACCCTATTCTGTATGCAATGTGCCTGTTTTAAATTTAAGTGAATCAAGTTGGAGATTCTCACTGACCCACCCATTATTTTCTTGCATATGACTTTCTTTAAAAATATTAGTTATGTAAAAGTCAGCATAGGCCTGGCTTCTAGGAAAACACAGAACAATGTCACCACAAAAACTGGCTTCTATTTTGCTTACTTTTTTATTCCTCTTTTTTTTTTTTTAAAGTAAGCTCTACACCCAGCATGGGGTTTGAACACGACCCCAAGATCAAGAGTTGCATGCTCCACTGACTGTGCCAGCCAGGTGCCCCCTATTTTGCTTATTTTTTAAAACTAAGCCCAGTGCCTCATATGAGGCTCAAACTTGCAACCCTGAGATTTAGAATCACAGGTTCGACTGACTAAGCCAGCCAGGTGCATTCTTTTGCTTCCTAAGATCACCTTGTTAATTCATGGCTAGCAATACCATCAGTAAGTAACAAAAGTGCATGTATCTCATTTAAACCTTCTGTCCTCAACTCTGATATGCCAAATTATATCAGATTTGGGCTCACCACATGCAGAAGAATCCATACCTTGTATAGGGAGGGAGAGGCAGAGTGATTCTGGTCCATTTGTTGAAAGTGTCTGACACCAGGATCCGTTGCAGATGATACCGACTGCATTCAACATTGGTAGGTAGACAGTCCCTTACCAATGGGTGCCATGATAATCCAAGGTCTACTGAGTATTCCAATTCAATTGCTGAAACAGGAAACACCATTCTGAATAGAAATACATGTATGTAGACCTAGGAATTGTCATTACTTATGCTTCCTTATGTTTTAATTTCACTCAGATGTTAATTTGATTTTTCCTCCGTATTTATGTTCTTATTTTGAAAGGTTCTCTGGTTTGATTTTTCCCTCCATGCAATACTAGTTATTATTTTTCACTTTCCAGATTAAAATAATTTTTCTTTTAAGGAGGTATGATCAAGTGAAACATAAATTTTCCTGAATCACTCCTTATAGTGAGAAACTTTCAGAACAAGCATAACAAAACCATTGTTTATATGCAGTTAAAGCAATAGTTGTGGTAGTTATATATATTTAATGTTTAATCTAATAGTTAAAATATATTATAAAATTATACAAATTATATGTAGTTTGATGTACTGTATATGGTATCTATTTATTTAACATACAAATACAAACATAGTTACATATATTTTAATGATCACTTTTTAAAAAGTTTTAAAAAACTGAGCAACTTTCCCTAAATTTGACCATTCTATAGGAATCCTGACCAACAATGCCAGTTTTGCACCTGTTACAGGTGAGACTTTCTAGAAGTTGCAAAATCTCTTTTGCTCCTATATCCTGCTCTGCTGTGTTATATAATATAGGAAATCAGAGAAGTATAAGGAAGGAACTGAAGGCCATGTAATTTGTGCCAAAGCATGCAGTCAGGCTGTGGGTCTATGAAAAGCCATTTTTCTTTTTCTTCTGAAAAATACGACTTATGTTCTATGCCTTGTATTTCTCTTTATTTCCTGCATAAGTCTTTAGAAACTGCTTCAGCCCCTACCTCCCTATTGAAACTGCTTTCTGTAAGGCCGTGATTCTCAATCTTGGCTGCACACTGAAATCACCTGGGTACCGTTAGAAACCACTAATGTCTGGGTCCCACCCCCAGAGATTGTGATTTCACTCTTCTGGGGCACAGCCAAGGTGTCAGGAGATTTAAAGCTCCCCAGGTGATTGTCATGCGCAGCCAGCGTGGGACCACTAACTGCATGAAAGTTCCTAGCAACGCTTTCTGGTTAAATACAGTGGTTCATCTCAGTCTTTATTGTTCTTGTCCTTCCTACAGTGTTGGATGTTATTGATTATTCCCCGACTCTTGAAACATTCTTTTCTTTTGGAGGACATTATTCTGAACCTCCTGTCTTATTTTCCTCTGACTCCTGTGCTAACTAGCCCAGCTATGGGCATTCTTCCAGACTCTGTTTCTCGTCTTCTGTTCTATGTGTATACTCTTTGGGCTTCAACTATGATCTATGTGCCCAGATTTCCAATTTTATGTCTCCAAGCAACTTCATTAGTTCAATAAATGTTTGCTCAGCCTGGTAGTGCACTGGGTGCTGGCTTATTGTGGGTGCACACTATAGAAAAAGTTCCTGCTTTCCATATTGTAAGTCCTCCTGATTCAGGGGATGGTCACTTAAAACTACTTTCAGCACTTGTGATAAGCACTTGGTATTATATGTAAGTGATGAATCACTAAATTCTACTCCTGAAATCAATATTACACTGTTTGTTAACTAACCAGAATGTAAATAAAAACTTGAAAAAATAAATAATAAATGAAATTGCTTCTACCTCAACTAAAGAAAAACTCACCATTTTCCCTCATAAATAAACATCTTTTCTTAACTACTAAATTATTTTTTAAAAATGTTTATTTATTTGAGAGAGAGAGAGAGTGCACAAGCAGGGGAGGGACAGAGAGAGAGGGAGAGAGAGAATCCCAAGCAGACTCTGCACTGATACAAAGCTCGATCCCATGAACTCTGAGATCATGACCTGAGCGAAAATTAAGAGTTGGACGTTTAACCGACTAAGCCACTTAGGCACCCCTCTGAACTACTAAATTCTATCAATGGCAATACTTTTGCACTACTTTTATGGGTTCAAAATTTATAAATTATTTTAGAAATTTTACTCTTCTTTCTTCTTTACCCTCTGTATTCAAACTGTTATCTGGTTTGAGATTTTTCTGCTTCTTTCCTTTTTGTTTGCATGTCTCATATTAACTTTATTCATCCTATTTCTCTTCATCCCACACAGTGCATGTATTCATGCCACCTCTCTAGAGATTACCACTGAGGCTGCCTTACTGGGATTCATCCCTACCCACCATCATCAGCTTCTGGACTAATCTCCTGAAAACACATCATGTTGCTTCTCTGCACTTGAGTCCTTTTATTCATGTCCTTGTCAAGAACAGATTCTTTATGTGCCTTGTAAGGCTCTTTTTAGTTGGCAACTCTGCTTATCCATCTCTGCTTTCCTCTTTGATTTTATCATTCAGTTCAACCTTTCTCAAGAGGCTGTGCCAGCCTACAGTAGAAAGTACATAGGATTGGGCTAATGAAGGCAGACTGTCAGTTCTGTGCTAGTGCAGGCCTGTTGTGTCATAGCTTACCTCCCTGGGTCCCCATAAACTTCCTGTGCTACTGAGGGAGCAGGCATCTAGGTAGGACCTTACAGCCCTTTTCCATTTTCAAAATCAGCACTCTCTTCTCCTCCACTAGATCCAAATATTGCCTGTTCAGGCTCATCTGCTCATGTTTTCCACGTGGACTAGGAGAAGTCCCACTTCTGTTTCTTTGCTTATGCTGCCAGCCTAGCTTGGGGTGTCCATTCTTCTCCACTGACTCTTCAAATCCACTGCAACCACCAATGCCCACTGGAGACTCAGCTTCTTTGTAAAATCTTCCCAAACTCCTTGGACTGGCCATCCATTGGTCATCTCAGTCTCCTTTGAGCTCTCATCACATTTTGCATCAGCCACAGAGCACTTGATTTAGTCATTTATTGGACTCTAATTTTTTGAAGTATCCCCTCAACTAGACCTCTTGAAAACAGATGGGTACCTTAAACTTTTCCATGTTCTACCTCTGCTGACTAGGTTAGTGCTGACTATTCAAACCCGAGGTAGAAAGTGCACTTCTGGGAGTCCCCCTAAGACACGTCCATCAAGTTCAAACTAACAGAAATGTGAAAAATATGGATTTTGTAAGACCTTGGAAGTAACCAAATTTGTCAGATGGTGGCCCCCTGGAATCTAAAACAGAACAACATCTTGTGAACATTCTAGTTTGTATCTCTTGGAGGAAGAACGA
Source organism: Proteles cristata cristata (assembly GCA_017311185.1). Lineage (NCBI taxonomy): Eukaryota > Metazoa > Chordata > Mammalia > Carnivora > Hyaenidae > Proteles > Proteles cristata. The sequence continues at coordinate 1,956,663 of JAESUZ010005145.1, read as the reverse complement.
TAAGAGGTGGTAAAAGGCCAGGACTACCAGAATCCCAACACGTTTGCATTCCAGTGAAGGCTCCAAGTATGCAATGACATCCGTTTTCATATCTCCTAACATAGGTGTGTGCATGTATGTATGTGTGTGTGCAAGGCATGCGTGAGTAGGAGCGTGTGTGTATACAACTTTGGGGATGCAAATCGGTCACAGTGAGGGTGGCCTAGAATATGCTATGACTCAGAATGGCAAAAAGTATAAGGCAAAATGGGAACAACAAAATGTCACGATTCCCAGGGAATTGGGAAGAAGACAGTGACCAGACTAGTCTAAAGCCCTATAAATTAAAACCTATGCAAATACAAATTTATGTGTAAATCCTATTGCTTATTATGGCACTTTCTATGTGATGAGAGTCCCTGATTCTGCAAATCTGATAGTACAAGAAAATTCTGGACTTTCCAAAAAGAGATAAATTAGGGATTATTATACATATATATATGTATATATATATATGTCATATGTAAGTGATGAATCACTGAGTTCTACTCCTGAAACCAATGCTACATTGTATATTAACTAACTTGAATGTAAATAAATAAATTAAAAAAGATCTTCCGTACATATGCTTAAAAATAAGCTCACATTCTGATGCTTTAAAAATTAGGCTCCTAAAATTATGGTTTGATTCAAGTGCACTTTTGTTTTACTTACAGACTTGTCAGAAGTGGCACAGATGCCCATTTACACGTGTCTATCCCTCTACCTGGAAATGGAATTTTTACCGTAACAGGAGTCCGTGACAGAGCAGGAGGCAGCGAAATCTATCTGCAGGAATGAGTCCTCATTCACAGCAATGTCCGTGGTGACTACATAGCGGGTGCTGGCCTTTTCAATGAAGACCAGGGCATCACCAGTAGAGCCACACACAGGCATCTTGGTGCCTCCAGGGTGGAGCAGCCATTTTCTACTATCCAGATTTGTGAAATCATCCTCCAAGACTGTATTCCCAGAAATATTTCCTCCAATAAGAATCTGAAATGTATTTTCAAGAAAACAAATTTTTAATATGGTTTCAAGATACAAGAAGAGTTCAGTCTTTTTGTTTGTTTTTATTTGTCAGATTGCTCAAAACTGGCATCGTACAGCAAGCATACTGTTCGGGGCCTTTCAGAATGCTTCTGTTTATGTGGTCTGCTTGCCCATCTGGCAAGAAGCTACAGGAAACAAATCGAAGTATTGACAAAACCATTCACAGCCTTTATGGGCCAAATTGTGCCTTTGGAAACTACATGCACCCAAGCTGGGAAAACAAAAGTTGGCTTACATGTGATTATTTTTCATGTGAAATTTCTATTTAAGGACAGTTGTATCCTAAGGCATTTTGGTTCCAATTCTTTGCATGGATTCTATCATTTTTTAACAGGTTCTTTGAGTTCTATTAGATACGCATTTTATTATGTATGAAGATCCTTTAGAACTGTCCATGAAGCTGTTAGGAAGATTTACTTATTTCTTCTTCAAAGACTAGGAAAGAGGATTTGGAAACTACTGCATGTGGTACCAATGCTAATTTTCACATTTTTCTTTTCAGAGAATTATAACCCCGTATCACACTTGATAAAGTCCCTCTACCCATATGGCAGAATTCTCTATGAGCAGGACCCGGGCCTTCTATTGTGTCGTTTGTTTTTATAGGCTCAGGAAATTGAAGGAAAAGAGAATGAAAGGGAGCTAAAAGCCATATCTAATCTAGCTGTATGCTCTTGGGCAAGTCATTCAGTTGTTGGTCCTGGGCTTCCTCTACTGAACAAGGGGGAGGGGGCCGGCTGACTGGATGCTCTGTAGGCCACATGCAGCTCAAGTGCCAAACATTACAGTAGTTAATCCTGAGTGAACTGACCTGGTCGATAACCCAGGGACTGTAGAAGTGCCCATTTTCAGATGGTTGCCACCAGCGGAGGCGAGTAGAAGTGGAACGGGCTTTCAAGGGTATCTCTAGGGCAATGTACCTGCCCACGTTGCTGGAATTGCTGAAAAGGAACTCTTGAAGGAGGCTCCACGAGAGGCCGCCATTGAGTGAATACTGTAGAAGCACGGGTTGGCTCCTGGGGTCAGGAACACCTTTACCACATCCCAGCCTCATGAAGAACTGCACAAATCTGACATGAGTAAAATTTATTGTAGACTTCTTTACTTCAGTGAGAAATGCACACTATTAACACAAGACAAGCACGCAGGGTAATATGGGAGAAATGCTTTGTTTTAACGAATATGATGATTTAACCAATGTCAAAAGCAAAATTTCAAAGCCCAATTTTCCTTGTTAATATAAGTTAATAAAATAAAAAAAGGCAATACTGTAACAAAATTTATATTTTGTACACTTCTGCAGAAGAAAGTCTGAGGGAATGGAGCATTCCCCAACCCTCTGGCTACTCTATAAGAAGATGGGAGGGGTTCAAAGACTCTCCAATTTCAGGAACGTGTATTGTTATCTATTTAAGAAAAATCTGTCCTTAGTATCTAAAACTGGAAGAATGTTATGAATGTAGTTTATGCCATTAATTGGCAAAATCATCCATTTTCGGGTCTTACCAGTTTTTCAGATCTCATATTATTGGCTTTGGGGAGACATATTTAAATTCAACAGTTGTAGCACCTCTTTGTGAAAGACCAGGCATCTTTTGGAAGAGGTGTGTCAAGCCAAGCCAAGCCGGGGCCTCTTTTCTGTCTTTTGTGCCAGGAGCAGGGAGGCATGAGTGTGGGGTAGTGGTAATGGTAGGCTGTGCCAGCCTCTGACTATTGCTGGGTCTGGGATGGATGACACTGGCCATCGAGAATCATGGCAGCCAGCCACTGGCAGCCTTCCCAGCTGGCAGGGAGGTGGACAGAGTGGCAGCAACCAGCTGGGGTGCCAAGGAAAACTAGCTCACATGTTATCTTTGGCAGGCAAGTGGCTGGTGCCTGGTCTGGCTGCTGTGCTAGCTGGTAATGCAGAATAAATTTCATGTGTAACCCAACACATACATCCAATTACGTATGCATGTCAAACACAGGCAGCATATTGGGGCTTCTAATGAAAGTTATCAGTTCCATATATAAAACCATGCATTCTTCATGGGTTCCTCCCCTCCCCCACCTGTATTAACTGGGCACTCATTTATCTCATAACCCCGAGAAAATTGGGATTTTACATGGAGCATTTTGAGGTCAATATATGCAAATCCCACACAGCATGCTACTGAGATGAGATAAGTAATGGAGCTTTTTAACATTGGATTAATGAAAAGAAATACGTAGTTAGTGCCTAGTGACGTTTAGATCTATAAAAACAATACCATTTACAGAAAAAAGCCCTTTAGCCTATTGTTCTCTTGTACTGGGAAATGTTTATATTAATTTAGTTATGGACAAATCCATGTCAGAATTATTATGGAAAAACCAAATAATTTCTAAATTTAAGAACTTGGCTGCTAACGATAAATCTGAAGTAAAAAGCATCAAATTAAATCATATGCATTAAAATAGGATAAAGATAAATAAAATCTTGTTTTCTATAACTGTAAAATCATCTCACAGAATTGTATTTTTATGAGGCATCTTCAAGTTTATAATTCAATGAAATAAAAGATTTAGGTGAAAGAGAAGGATAAAAATATTAAGATACATTTTAAGATTCTCTGAAATGTCTTGAAAAATAAAAACACAATTCTTTGTTCACTTGCAAAAATAGGTCAGGGTTCCATTTTACACATGTTAAGTTGTCTTCTTGATTTTCCTGGCTAAGTTTTTGGCTCGTCAAGTGATCAAGGGATACACATCTTGACAGGACATAATCTTCTGAGCCAGTTTAAAATGTTTGTTTCTCAGTGGCTATGCTCAAGTTAGAAAATGAGTACCTAGAAAGCATGAGCAAATAATTGGAAAGAAAGGCTTATAAAGAATAAGGCTACACTTCAAATATTCTTAAGGTAAATTGCTAATGGCCATAAAATCAATTGTGAGTAATTGGAGGATGTATGGTATTTCAATTAAGCTTCAAGTAAGCATGGCGTAGATAATTTTCCACATAGTGCAAATGCTCATGAAAAGTATTCTATAGAAGATAGATAAAAAAGATGCAACATTATTTTCTAGAAGTGAAAGGGAGTTAAACATTGTCATTTCCTAGTCACAGTCTTATAATTATCACTGTCTGGATATTAACTTTTGTCTGTTTAGTTAGGTTTCATTTCTGATCTAGTTTATTTCGTTAAGCTCTCTGTTTTAGAATGGAAATTATGTACAAAGTGTCTTAATGGAGTCTTAGGTAAGACAGCAGGTCAGCATGTCCAATGGAGAGCCTTTTCCTTGACACGTATGCTCTTTCTGATGTGCTTATGTTCTGTTACTATCCACCACAATGTGGTTTCTCAACAGCATCTGAAAAGGTTTACCTAGCATGTGATAAATCCAGATCTCGTGTTGTCAACATGCGCAAGCCATCTTCATTGAAAAAGAGGTTGTTTCCACTGGAAAGGATTCCACACTTCCGAGATGGCTTTCCACCACTCATTAATAAGAATCTATCAGATTCTAGCTGACCTGAAAACGAAAAAAAGCAGCAAATGTGATTTACCTATGACCCCAAATATAGGCATATTCTTTTTTTTTTTTTAAGGTTTTTATTTATTTCTAGGAGAGAGAGAGAGACAGCGTGAACAGGGGAGGGTCATAGAGAGAGGGAGTCACAGACTGAAACAGGCTCCAGGCTCTGAGCTGGCAGTCAGCACAGAGCCCGATGCAGGGCTTGAACCCACGAACAGCGAGATCATGACCTAAGCGAAAGTCGGACGCTTAACCGTCTAAGCCACCCAGGCGCCCCAGGCATATTCTTTTTTTAAAGGAAAAAGGCCTTATGTTGTTTTGAGATACAAAGTCATAAACATCAAAGTCACTGACTTTAGGATAAAAGGTCTTTTCGACAGTTTAGCTTGTGTGAATTGTTTAAACTTGGCTGAATAATTTAAGGGTCCATGTGATAGAAGGGGGCAGGTAGCTTTTCCTGAGTATCTATGGTCCAGCCAGATGGGTCCTTCCTTTCTGGTCTTCTGTACTGCAGAAAATGACACTGGCTGGTCAGAGAGTGATTCTGGCCAAAAGTAAGAGCATAATGTAGCTTTTCCATTGGCTTCTTCATTGTATCTTTGCTACTCTGAGGATGGTATCAGGGAGGTGTTCTAAAATATTTTTAAAAAACACAGTTTCAATGGGAGAAGTTATAGAGTAATTTAATATATTCTAAATACTGTCCTTCAAAACCAGCTTACAAATCTCTTCAGATACCTTAGATCTAGGGGTTTTTTTTGATTGTGGTAAAATGCACACAACACAACATTTATCATTTCCAACATTTTATTATTATTACTATTATTTTAAAATTTTTAATGTTTTTTTTCCTTTTTTAAAAAATATTTTATTTATTTCTAGGAGAGAGAGAGAGACATCGTGAACAGGGGAGGGTCAGAGAGAGAGGGAGTCACAGACTGAAACAGGCTCCAGGCTCTGAGCTGGCAGTCAGCACAGAGCCCGACGCGGGGCACGAACCACGAACCACGAGATCAGGACCTAAGCGAAAGTCAGACGCTTAACCGACTAAGCCACCCAGGAGCCCCATAATGTTTTTTTTTTCCTTAGAGAGAGACAAAGCATGAGTGGAGGAGGGGCAGAGAGACACAAGATCTGAACTAGGCTCCAGGCTCTGAACTGTTAGCACAGAGCCCCATGCAGGCTCTAATTCACAGACCACAAGATCATGACCTTAACTGATTGAGCCACCCAGGCCCTCTTATTATTTTTAATGTTAGTTTATTTTTGAGAGAGAGAGAGAAAGACAGAGCATGAGCAGGGAGAGGCAGAGAGACACAAGAATCTGAAATAGGCTCTAGGCTCTGAGCTGTCAGCACAGAGCCTGATGCGGGGCTCAAACCCACAAACCATGAGATAACGACCTGAGCCAAAATCGGACACTTAACCCACTGAGACACCCGGGCTCCCCTCCAACATTTTAAAAGCAAACAGCTCAGTGACATTTAGTACGTTCACATTCATGTTGTCCAACCATCACCACCATCCAGTTCCAGAACTTTTTCATCACCCATAAAGAAAACCTTATGCCCATTAGGCAGTCATTTCCCACCTCTCCTTCAATCAGCCCCTGCCAATCACTAATCTGCCTTCTGTCTCTATGGATTTGACTATCCTGGAGGTTTCAAATAAATGAGTCATATGATTTGTGGCCTTTTGTGTCTGACTTCTTTCACTTGGCATAATGTTTTCAAGGTTCATCCATGCTGTAGCATCCATCAGTGTTTCATTCCTTTTTATGGCTGCATCATACTTCATTGTATTGATATACCTAAATCTAATATATTTTTTTTCAATGTTTTATTTATTTCTAGGAGAGAGAGAGAGAGACAGTGTGAGCAGGGGAGGGTCAGAGAGAGAGGGAGTCACAGACTGAAACAGGCTCCAGGCTCTGAGCTGGCAGTTAGCACAGAGCCCGACGGGGGGCCCAAACCCACGAACCGTGAGATCATGACCTAAGTGAAAGTCAGACGCTTAACCGACTAAGCCACCCAGGCACCCCTACCTAAATCTAATATTAAAATGTTCTTCAAAACCATAATTGTAACAATTTTATAGGCAACTTGGGAAAAAGAAAAAAAAAGCTTTTAATCTCACTATCCTAACACACACAGCTACTACATTAGTTTAAGACTTTCTTGGGGTGCCTGAGTGGCTTAGTTGGTTAAGGGTCCAACTTCAGCTCGGGTCATGATCTCACAGTTTGTGGGTTCAAGCCCCACGTTGGACTCTGTGCTGACAGGTCAGAGCCTGGAGACTGCTTTGAATTCTGTGTCTCCCTCTCTCTCTCTCTTCCCCTCCCCTGATCACACTGTCTCTCAAAGATAAATAAATGTAAAAAAAAAAAAGACTTTCTCTTAGAATATTTTTCCATTGTTTGATCAGAGTACATCTCCAGTGGACATAATTATGAATAATTTCAATCATTATATCACTATGTTATAATATTAACATCATGTTATATCCTTTTTTTTCTATGTTATAACATTACCATCATACATAATGACATTAGATTCTGTATATAAAACTGAGGTACAGAAAGCAATGAGAGGCTGCTTATTGAGTTGATGACAAACAATGACAGGAATTTAGATTTCCAGAACTTGTTCCCTCTGCCCAAGATTAACCCTCTAGAGACATTTTCTTTTTCTTTTCTTTACTTTCTTTCTTTCTTTTTTAAAAAAATATAATTGATTATCAAATTGGCTAACATACAGTGTGTGTGTAAAGTGTGCTCTTGGTTTTTGGGGTAGATTCCTGTGGTTCATCACTTACATACAACACCCAGGGGGGAAACATTTTCTAAAATTATCATTAATCATAAATTACACGTGATAGAAAAAGTGGTGAAAATAGTTTTAGCTTTCTCAGTCATAGTCTTGTGCATTCTCACTGACCATTGTTTCCAAAATAGAACCCTATACAATTCAGAAATAACTGAAGGCATGAGTGGTCCCAATTGTAAGGATAAGTAACGAAATACTAAAGTGGAACGTAATGATTACTTGTTTTTTTAAAGTAGGCTTCATGCACACTGTGGGGCCTAGTGGAGGACTTGAACATACAACCACGAGATCAAGACCTGAGCTGAGGTCAAGAGTTGGATGCTTAACCCACTGAGCCACCCAGGTGCCTCAAAAATCACTTCTTTTAATTACTTGGATTTGATAGTTCTTTTACAAAGCTACATGGAACTTATTTTAAAAGATTACCTTCAAAATCATCTTTGAGAAAATCAGGATTTTTGGTGCTTATTTTACAGGTTGGACCTGAGTAGCCGGGATCACATATACACTTGGTCCCATTGATACAACTCCCGTGTCCGTTACACATCTCTTCACACTGGGGACCAATATAGACATTGTCAATGGCCCATGTCACGGGTTGAGAGCCAGCAGGGTAAAATCCTTGGTACCATCTGAAACGCACAGATCTGGAAAAGAGGGACAAGTCTTTCAAAACTGAATGAGCAGAACGATATACTTTCAAAGTAAGCACATCTGATCAGTGAGTAGTGGGCAGTTACCACCTCTGCACCACACTCAAGAAATAGAAAAAACAAATAAACTATTTGTAAAAAAAAAAAAAAAAAAAAGAAATAGAAAAAACAAGTTGACATTTCAAGAACCAATTTTCTTTGTCCATTCCTCAGTTGATGGACATTTGTTTGCTTCTACCTTGCTTCTATGAACATTCGTGTACAAGCATTTGCTTGAATACCTGTTTTTAATTCTTTTGGGTAGAATAATAGTAGAATTGCTGGGTCATGAGGGAAATAACTAGCCCTTTACTTTCTCTCTCTGCTATATTTTTGACAGAATTTCCGTTATTATAGTTATCCCAGCTGGAGATATTCAAAAGTGTACCTATCTCCCCTATTGGTTTTGAACTCCTAGAGGCCAATGCTTATGCCTCTTTCTTCTTTGACCCTTTCATGGTACCCAGTACAGTGTTTCATATACACTAGATGCTCAATAAATGTTTGTTGTTTGTCATTTGTTGTGAAGAGTCTTAAGAGCCAGACTGAGGTTTTTTTTGATTTTATACTATTGGCAACAGAGAGCTGCACAAGATTATTCTATTTTTAATTTTTTAAATGTTTATTTATTTTTGAGAGAGAGACAGAGTGTGAGTGGGGCGGGGGGAAGGGGCAGAGAGAGGGAGACACAGAATCTGAAGCAGATTCCAGGCTCTGAGCTGTCGGTACAGAGCCCCAGTCAGGGATCAAACCTACGAACTATGAGATCATGACCTGAGCTGTATCATGACCTGAGCTGTAGTCAGATGCTTAACCGACTGAGCCACCCAAGTCCCCCATACAAGATTATTTTAAAGAGAGGAGTGACAAAATCAAATCTGTTTAGTTACATGCCTCTTATTTCTTAATTTCTTTTTAAAAGATTTTATTTATTCTTAATTTTTTTAAATGCTTATTTATTTTTGAGAAAGAGTGAGCAGAGGAGCAGAAAGAGAGAGAGAAGGGGCAGGGAGAAGCAGAAAGAGACGGATAGAGGATTTGAAGCAGTCTCTTGCTGACAGCAGAGAGCCTGATGTGGGGCTTTAACTCATAAACCGTGAGATCATGACCTGAGCTGAAGTCAGATGCTTAACCCATTGAGCCACCCAGGTGCCCCGAAGATGGGTTTATTTTTGAGGGAATGGATACAGAGATGGCATATGCACTCATTTTTGTACCCTGTGAATTTGCCCCATTTTCAGTTATCATAGAAACCAAATTCAGAATTAAAAAAATGAGAAACAGAAATTAGAAGTCAATTTTAGAAATCCTTATTAGGCTTCTAAAGTTTAGTAGATAGTAAAGCAGATGGAGTCAAGTTCCCACATATAATTTTAAGCCTAATTTCATTGTTTATATCAAGACTCCCACTATATGGAGCTGCTCTCAAAATACCAGTTCATAATTACATTTTATTTTCAAATACTTGTCAGAGTTTAGTCTTGGCAAGAGGCACTTTCTACCCTTTGAACTTTCAGACTGCTGAGCTGAGGGAAATGGCTAGAGTTTTCCTTTGAACAAAAGCCTACATGGATTTTTTTGAACTTCTTATTTATTCAAATGTTCTGAATACAAATGAACCACCTTGGTTGGATATTTATTATTGTTCACCTGCCTTGACACGGAAACTGCAAGCACTATGATAAATGGGCTGACGGGTCTGGTTCCATCGTGGGTCCCTTCTGCTGAAATCTTATTTTGAAAATTCTTCACTGCCACCCTCCTGGGTGAATGTCAGTGTCTGTTCTCCCAAGCCAGTGGTACTTAAAAGGACCTGTTTTTTAAACGTAAACTTAAAATTGTAAGCACACAACGGTGCTTTCATTAAATGGGAGTTTTGGTTGACTCACTATGAAACTGTGTAAAGCAAAAGCAATTAGAAAGTTTTAACCACAAAAAGACTCTAGATAGAAAGGACACAAAGGTGATGTGAATAAAACTCGACGGAAGCTCAACATTTCATGCTTCAAATGTGAACAGACTATATGTAGAGACAAAAAGGGTCATTTCTGCACCTGAAAACATATTTCATATACTTTTTGGGTACCTGGTGCCCAGTGAGTGCACAGAAAGAGGTCATGTGAATATGGGTTATATATATATTTTTCAGCATCTAGCTTGCGCTGTCACTATGTACCATGTTGAATACAAACCAAGGAATTGTTGACCGAGTTGGAGAAAATTTAACTTTTGCCTTCCAGCAATTCATGCCTGTGTGGGTTTTAAGAAGAGTATGAATTCTTTTACTGAAACACAGACTAGACAACACTATTAATGCAAAATTTTCTCTTTGCAGAAATGGTTGAAGGCAGTTTTCAAAGGTAGGTTTAAACCATTCTGAGAGTGGGCGTACCTCTTCAACAGATTTTCTCTCTCTTTTTTTTAATGGAAATAAAAATGACATGGAGTACAAATAACATGATGGTCTAAGTTCTGTACCTTTAAAATTGGAGGAGATATATTTTAAACTGACACCCCAAACCAATATATGAAAATATATATATTTATCTTGTTTGAATTACATTGCCTTATAATTTCTCTTGTTCACATTTCCAAACTGTATTTCCCTATGCATCAGCATAGCCCAAAGGACATTACCAATGCTAAATTTGGTGGTTTCCATGAAACTGGAGCACTGTCCTGTGACTTTATTGCATAATTCTTTAAATAGGGTTATTTCCATGTGGAAACTTGCTGAAACAAGTCTCAGTTGTTAAAACAATTTAATTCACAACTTATCTTTAGGGTTGTTTCCTAGTTGATCCAATTCTTAGCTGAGCAATAGAAGGAAATTTGAGGTCCATTAAAGAGAAAGCCTGGTGCGTTGCCTGGGTGGCTCAGTGGGTTAAGTGTCTAACTTTTGATTTCGGCTCAAGTCATGATCTCACAATTTGTAAGTTCAAGCCCTTCATAGGGCTCCACACTGTCAGTGAGGAGATTCTCTTGAGATTTTCTCTCTTCCCTCTCTCTCTGCCCCTTCCCCACGTGCTCACTCTCTCTCTCTCTCAAAATAAATGAACTTAAAAGAGAGAGAGAGAGAGAGAGAGAAGCCGGGAGCTTTTCAACAATACTACAGTGGTCAAGGTCTTGGTCATAGGTGCCTGTGTAACTGGCCAGTAGGCTTTTTCCCTGCCTACACTACATGGATTTTTTACAGCTAGGTTTCTGTTGCACAGCTTAGCTTTCTGATGATAGCTGATTGATTATATTTTCTTTTCCAGGAATGTGGAATTAAGAGCTCCAGCACATGAGAGCTATGATTTGCTGAGTGATAGTAAAGTCAGCCTGATAAAAATGAGAGTCACACACTCCTTTTGCTGAAGTCCTCACACTTCCTGGGTGGGGTCCATGCAACTTCCCCAGGATGCCCCCAATAAGCTCCTCCACTTTTTGGTGAGCCCCTTTCTATTTCCTGCAACATATAAGCTTAAATAACACAACTGATTTTGGCTGAGAAGTTTTTCGTGAGCTATTTCTCTCTGCTCTATTCTACAGATAATCTTCCCCATCATCCATAATAGCAGCTTCCTGGTTGTGCTGGCCAAACTGTCAGCTGTAACTTCTTGAAAACATTCTGCTTCGTAATGCTTCTTCTTCTTCTTCTTCTTTTTTTTTTTTTAACAGTTGGATTTTCCACTGGGATAATATCCTGGTGTAATAGCAAGGATTAACAAATGATATACTTGACAGCACAAAATATTCAAGTCCTTAGCAGTCAAATTATAAAAATTATGCTGATGATATGATGAGAAGAAAATGGATTTATGTTCAAAGAGAATGTAGACTTGTGAAATTCACTTTCACCCTTTTGGAAAAGTACTAGGTATTAGTAGTTTTGCTTGAAGACCCAAGACTTCTAATTATGCTGAGTTTCACATTGGGAATGTAAATCTATTTCCATCTAAAAAGTATATTAGTACTTTCTTCTTTTCTTGACATCCTTGAAAGAATGAGTTCTTTCTTCTGAGAGAAAAAGGCAAATTCTGAGGCAGGCTGCTTTGTTGACTTCGTCTCTTTGTTCACTTGTATTATTAGTTTTATATTTTGAACTATACTTTTCATTTCATTTCTGTTAGAACTGAAGTTCTTTATCTCCAAATAACTTTCAACAGAAGAGAATGTAACAAGTATGCTGAGAGAGGTTGAAAAAGCAGAAATGCCTGGGGCAGGGGAGACAGTAGAGCAATTTTTTTTAATGAGACATCTAGAATATTCTGTGGGGTTCCATCCTCCAGCTGTGCTCTCTCCCTACACAAGGGACACAGGTAGATGTCTGAAAGTCATAAAATTATTTTTAAAAAAATGTTTATTCATTTTAGAGAGAGAGTGACCAAGAGAGTAGGGGAGGGGCAGAGAGAGAGGGAGACAGAATCTGAAGCAGGCTCCAGGCTCTGAGCTGTCAGCACAGAGCTCACCATGAGGCTCGAACCCTCTAACTGTGAGATCATGACCTAAAGTCATAAAATTCTAACTGCCTTTATATTGAGAAGTGGAGGCAGGAGAGGGGGATGATTACAACATTAGGAGAGAATCCTATTTCTGTTGCTTCCTAAGTGATCTAATAAAGCCCCATGGGGATGTGAACCACTACTGGGTGCAGTCCATGGAGCACTCTTTTAAATCTATCTTCAAACCATTAATGAGTAGTGTCAGCTCAGTGTCCTATGTTTTGAACATCCAGTGACCTGAAGCGGAGAATGAGGAAACGTAAGGTAGAAGGTGCCCCTGGGGAAGTGGCGAGTCAAGGATAACGTCACCTAGAAAACCGTCCAATGAGAAAAGCGTGGTGTCCTCACCCGCAAAGGTGCAGCTTCCCGAAGTGCACCACCTCCCTCCTCCAGCCCTGGGTGGTCCCCGCGTAGTAGGTGCTGCTCGGGTGGTGTTCGGTGGAGCACAGGGAGCTAACGTGGCCGCTGCTGTGGTAGCACAGGGGCAGCAGCAGGTGCCAGGTCGCGCCAAAGTCCCTTGAAAATTCCAGTCTGACTGGATCAGTAGATGAGCTATCCGTGGAGCAGCCAACGTTGATCTTGGAGAAGAAGAAAAAAACCCGATACAAATTACTTCGGAGCAACAAGCCTTGAAATGATTCACCACTTCATTATTTTCTCAAGAGTCCATTTTCCTCGGAACTGTCTTGCTGAAATATTTAACACTCTCAAATTCTGTTTTGCCTAACTGAGTAATACCATATATTACCTTCAAATAATAATTTTTTCATAAAGAACCTCAAAGGACCTCATAAAAATTTTATTTTCCCTCATTTTATAAAAAGCTAGGAAGTGGGGAAGGCAGAGGCTGACAAGGATTCTAAATTTTACCTCTGGCCTACTTTCATAGCCAAGCCACGCAAGTCTAATGATAAGACTGTTGCCTTATTTCTAACCATTGGCTGTTTTTTTTTTCAGTCTGCTAGATAGGAAGAATTTTGGTTTTCCTTCTTGTGACACCTTCCAAATACCCGCCCAAGTTCTGCATGTGAAGAAACTTTAATATGTCAATATTAAAACAAAACAAAATACAATTATTGTCACCATTTCCTTTGCACAGGAAGAGAGTTCTCAGAAAGATCTTCTTAATCACTAGGGAAATAACCACTTCAATCTTTTTTCCATGCTTTCAAGTAAATAAACTAAAAATTAAATAAATGCATGTAATTCTTTCTGTGGAATTTTCCCCTCTTGCAACTCAGATTCATATTTTCTTGCTGTTGTAGCAACTGGATATATTTATGATTTTTGTTGTTGAACTTACTCCTTGTGCCTTTTGATGAGTAAATTAATCAACATTTGATAGACTTTTCAACTTTAAGCATTTGTTTCTACCTAGATCCTTTTGATAACAGAACAGGGCTACAGGCACTACTTTCTATTAACATTTAAAGCATCAGTTTAGAAAATATAACAGAAAGTTATTTAAGTAACTTAAAATAAAATTAGAAAATAGAGCAAATTTTAAAATAGATACAGAATAATTTCTTCATGAAGGCATCATTTGGTCTCTGCCATTTGAGAGGCAAAAGAGGAGAAGTCTAATTTAGAGGCTACAGTCAGTTCACTTAAAACAAATATTCAAAATTCTGTTGATGCAGTTAGGCACTATTTTATGCCTTCCTGAAGACTGATATAGACCTCAGCTATGAAACAAGTATCTCTGAAAGTTAATAATATTGAGTACTGGCACAGCACACCCTTGGTTCTGCTGATTTTATCTAAGTTTTCAAAACACATAAAAGTTTTCTTGTATACATTATTAATTTGCCCTCTTCAAAATTAGAAGGAGTTCCATGAATATTAATGAAATATACAAAAATTAAAAAAATAGCATGGTATTATTTTCTCTGTAAAGTTCATAGCACCATGATAGGTATTACAGAAATGTGCTGGCATGGTATAATAGTCGTTATGTTGACTGGGTCTTAAGTAACGCATAAAAATTGTGAAAACAACACAAGATTAGTATCGCTCTTTGCATTTTTATAATGTTTAAAGTAATTTATTTCAACAACTTCCCATTATAGTAAGTGGGAGATTATGTAATAAATAAAGGACAAAAATTCAGAAGTAAGCCTTAGTAGGACAATTTGTTCTGCTAATAAAAATGAATTATGATGTAAAATCTTTTTTGTCCTTGCACAAAAATGGAAGGTCATAATGCATGAAATTATCTGAGATTCTCCTTCCCTTTCCTGGATTTTGTTGAAGATAAAATTGAAAGCATTTCTGATAGAACAGAATCAAATACCTCAAATTGGATGATGGTGTTCTCATTCACATCCAGGTCACGAGTGGTAATGGAATGCTCACCAACTTCATTCGAAACAAATACCATAGCTGAATCTTCCTCACTGTTATATAAGAAAAACAACCAGAAATCCATTTGGGCAAAAGTTCATCCTGATTTGTGTAGAGCAGTGGTTTTATTTTTAGCATCTCAATTAAAGACTTACGGTGCTCCTTTTGAAGAGTATGGGCAATAAAGACCAATGTTACCACCAGGATAGAAAAACCAATTGTCTTCTCTGGGCCCAAAGTCAAACGTATCCAGAAGCATCAGAGGGTTATTTAGATTATTCCCATCAATAATGAAGTCATCAACAATCCAGATTTCTTCTTTTTTACCTAAGGCATTATTGGATTAAAAAAGGTTTTCCAATGGCACAAATCAGAGACACATTTTTGCTCGTAGGAAGAAAGTAAAGGACAGAAGGGAATCAGTGACAACAGGTTGGATATATGCCCTCCAAAGAAACAGAAACTTTGTAACAGTATATCTACAGTGGTTCAAGTAGGAAAAAATTAAGTTTTCAATCATATTAAATTGACATAGCATGGAGCAGCCTCATGGATTTCAGGAAGCTGAGACAGTTTGTGAAAGTGTGCACAGTGGTGTTTCAGACTCCCCACTCACAAGAATGGGATTTGAGTTATGTTTTCACGGTTTAGTGGAAGCTGTAAGATACCTAAATCTGTGAAGATAGGTGATCAAGACTGCAGATTTTAAACTGAGGTACACTAGTCTATTGAAGCAGCAACTTATAACCTTTCATTTAATTTTTTATTTTATTTTTTAAATGTTTGTTTATTTATTTATTTTTTTATTTCTAGGAGAGAGAGACAGCGTGAGCAGGGGAGGGTAAGAGAGAGAGGGAATCACAGATTGAAACAGGCTCCAGGCTCTGAGCCGGCAGTCAGCACAGAGCCCGACGCGGGGCCCGAACCCACGAACCGCGAGATCATGACCTAAGCGAAAGTCGGACGCTTAACCGACTAAGCCACCCAGGCGCCCCAATGTTTGTTTATTTTTGAGATAGAGAGTGCCAGCAGGGGAGGGGCAGAGAGAGAGGGAGAGAGAATCCCAAGTAGGGTCTGCTCTGACAGCAGTGAGCCTGACGTGGGGCTCAAATTCACAAACTGTGAGATCATGACCTGAGCTAAAGTCGGTGGCTCAACTGACGGAGTCACCCAGGTGCCCCAACTCATGACCTTTTAGAGTCAACCCAGGACTCAGCACCATGCTTTGGTCAGGCCAAAGGACTGTGGTCACTAAAACATAGGCCTAATGCATAATTTTATTTAATTGTTAAAAACTACACAGAAGAGGGGCCCCTAGGTGGCTCAGTTGGTTGAATGTCCACCTCTTGATTTTGTCTCAGGTCATGATCCCAGAGTTGTGGGATCGAGACCCATGTTGGGCTCTGTGCTGAGCATAGAGCCTGCTTGAGATTCTCTCTCTCCCTCCTCCTGTCGCCAGTGCTTGTGCAAGCTCTCTCTCTCTCACTCTCAAATAAAACTTAAAAAAAAAAAAAAAAAGAAAACTACAAAGAAGAAAATACCCTGTGTTATATATATATATTTTTTTTCTTAATGTTTTTCAAAAGTTTTATGTTTATTTGAAGCTACATGGGAATGTACAGAAAACCAGTAAAGTCACTGCTTAGGCTATCAGAGAATTTGATTTAGCAGCTTAGGCTGGGTGTTCAAAGATATTACTGAGTAGATAAGAAGGGTAAACCCATGCTGCTTTTGCAAAGTACTGTTTGGACTGAAGGAAAAAAGGAAATAAGACCATGCCAAGCAGAAACATCAAGGTTCTCCAAAGTTGCTTCTTCACTGATTTCTACTTTTACTATAATTTTAAAAGAGTAAAAGAATCTAGAGGGCCATCTGGGTGACTCAGTCAGTTAAGCCTCTGACTTTGGCTCAGCTCATGATCTCATGCTTCATGTGCCTGCGTCAGGCTCTGTGCTAGCAGCTCAGAGCCTAGAGCCTGCTTCGGATTCTGTGTCTCCCTCTCTCTCTGCCCCACCCCAGCTCATGCTCTGTCTCCCTCTGTCTGTCAAAAATAAATAAAACATTCTTAAAAAACTCAAAAAAAAAAAAAAAAAGAATGTAGACATAGGAGCCTGTAGTTTTAAATGAAGTTACATGAAGCTCTCTCTATCACTGTTCTAATTCAAGTAGTCTTCTCTTGTTTTGGCAGCATTTGGTGAAAACAGTAAAGAAAATCAGTTAATAAGAGACTGCTAAATACAGAGAACAAACTGAGGCTTGCTGGAGAGGAGACTGAGGGGTGGCTTAAATGGGTGACAGGCATTAAGGAAAGCACTTTTCGGGATGAGCACTGGATGTCATATGTAAGAGACGAATCACCTGGTTCTATTCCTGAAGTCGAGACTACACTGTATGTTAACTAACTTGAAAATAAATTTTAAAAATAAAAATAACAATCAGGTAAGCGTTCCAATCATACCATGAAGACAACGATCTTTTGGATTGTGAAACCCCTGCATTTATTTATTTATTTATATTTTTATTTGGTGATTTTAAAAGATTATTTTTACTGTTTATAATAAGTTAAAATTATTTCTTGGCTTATGAGTTATAAATTAAATATTCAGATTAAATTTTAGAGATAGCAGTACAGTTTTCTTATCCATTTCTGTGTTACCTCTGCAAAGAATCTATTTAATGTGCTATCTCTATACTTACTCAGGCCATTAAATGCATGATTTGGTAGAGTCTGGTCCTTTATAATCAGCAGTTAATAGAAATATTGGAAGCAATAAAACATTACAAATTTGTAAAATCATTTTCTGTAACCATTTGAAAATGCTATTAAATTAAACATTCACTTTAACTTATCACTGAAGTGAGCGTATGTGGTAAGAATATTTTATCTAAGCCACTATCTCGTTGGTGTATGTCCCTCTCACTTTGTCATGGTATTTTGCTACAATGTTGTTCTATCTCACTACTTAAATGCCACATTCAGAAGAACTATGTATTCCTAAATGAATTCAGCAAAAATGTAGTTATAGCTGATGAGTGACTAATGATAATGCTGAATTATTTTTTAAAAACCTTAGCTCTGTAAGAGGCATTAGCTATATACATTATTAAGAGAACTCAGGAGTCAAGCATTAAGAGGTGATAAAGATATATAAAGTTAAATGTTCATTGAGACTCCTCAAAAGGGAAGCATTCAAAATGTGTGGTATGGACAATGAAACCAATCAGTTGACAAACACTCGCTCCACATCTTAGAAACAAACATGTTAAAAGGTCACAGTCAGTTCTGATCATAGGAGAACATGTGCATTCTTACCATTATTATAAGGCTGCCAGAGTCTGAATCTTGTAGCGTTGGTTTGGGCAGTATATGGCAAGGGGACATTAATGAAAAGTATGTTCGTTGTTTGAGGGAAGTAAAGTTCATCCATTAGGAGCCAGGTGATTCCCCCATTGATGGAGAATTGTAATAGAATAGAGTGAGACCTCTCTGGGGTACCTAAAAAGAAGATACCACAGGCATAAAACATTGTGATAAAAATGGGGAAGTGGTATATTCTAAGAGAATATTCTTTGGGCATTGATGCAGAAGCTGACTTGTATTTGCATAGAGGGTTTATAGTCCAAATGCTTGGGAGGCGGCTTAAAGCAATGACAGGTGGGGCTTTCTGGATGAGTGTATCTCAATATGCATACAAGATCCTGGATTTTCACGTGACAGTATCTCTCTCTCTTCCTCAGATATAAACACGTATCTTTCTATATTTCAGTTAGGAAATACTACATCAGAAAAATTTTATTCTACAGGCATCACCATTTTCACAAAAGTCAAACGTTTAAGTCTCAGGACACAAGCAAAAATCAACTTGACAGTTTATTTTATCCAAATGGCATTATTTGTCGAGAAAATGATTTAGTTAATATGAAAGGTCATATGGCAAAGAGCTGTCCCTTTTGGGTTCAAATCTTTCAAAGAAAACCCAAAATTCCTGTAAGTTAAATATTTTTAAAACATAAAATTTTTACACCTAGGAAGTAGAGGTAAAAAAAAAAAACGCTCAGGGACATGATGATAAATTTACCATAGAACTAGTATGATTACTTACTACAGCTTTAGGAAATCATTTCAAAATCAGTAGTTATCTTACCCTTGTATTAAGGTGAACTTAGATTATAAAAGCACATTTGTGGGCATTTATTTACACAATTTATGTTAGTTCTTTCAGGTAAAAGAATCTATGGGCCTCAAATCCATTATTTCTCTGTGGGGGAGTAATTGTGCAAGATAAGGGGGAGTTCTTCCGAAGGGAAATAATGAATTCTACCCACAAAAATGACTTACCTTTTGCTATAAATCTAAGTGAAAACTGGACATACATAGTATTGGTACAGTCAAGATCTCTTGAAATAAACATCCTCAGTCCTTCCTGAAAACAAAAACATACATGTTAAGCAACTTTATTTCATTCGCAAAATTATTTTCCTTTGATTTTTGTACAACTAACTTGCATTTAAGTAATAGATACATACAAGTAATGATCAAGAAGTAATGTTTGGTCCACTTCAAAAGGAAAAATTGAGGATTTCCCCTTTCTTGAGGCTTTCAAGTCCTATGACTACATAACACAATTTCACTGTCTCAGCTCTAAATCATGCTTTGCTGTGACTTTTCTGAAATCTACAGTCCTTTTTAAAAAAGTTGCCTCCTTTGACCACAGCATGCCATACGAGGAGTAACAAGGAACCAGACTGAAATTCTCCGCCAAGTGTGCCTGCTGGAAGTTGGGAATTAATAGGTAACATTTACAGTGTTCCGAGGAGTCTCAGGAACTTGCTATTCCTTTGTGCACTCTGACAGCTCTGGGAGGGTCTCATTCAGGCTGACACAACACCCTCCAGTTGGTCAAGTTAAATAAGGCATAACTAAGCAAGTCCCCATGCTTCACCTGTAACTGTTCATGCAGAGAAGCCAGGGAAGAAAGAAAGCGATCACATTAGCTTTGGTAATTTTTTCTGCTAATTAACTATTTCTGGTTGCCTGTGGCTGACAGCTCCGTAGATTTTTTTCTCCATGTGTTTACAGCATTGCAGTGATAGCCAGTAAAATAGAATTTCTCTATGCAAATGTCCTAAGGTACAAATAGGCCTTTTAGCTTCTTAGCTATGACCTCTCAATGAAGTGACTCTTCGGGGGTATAGGGATGTGTGATACTGAATGGACACTGGATTTCTTAATTATCAACTAACAAATGCCAAATGTAACCTTTGCTTGAGAAAGAAAACTCTTCCTCGTTTTCTTAATATTTACTCGACAGCACAATGCTCAATGAATGAAAAATTTTAAATAGAATTACTGAACCATATTATTGAATACCTATCACATGCTGGGTTCTAAAATAGATACTTTTTTAAAGCACATAGTACTTGTAAGGGCAAGAAATTATTATCTTTCTGATGCAGAGAAGGAAACTGGTACTCGGAGAAAGTAAATTGCTCAAGATTGTACAGTTTAAAAGCAGTGATGGTAGAATTTGAACCCAGATACGTCAGACTGTGAAACTTATTTTCCATCCTTTATGGGACATCAGTGTTTTGCTTATTAGATCATTTTTGGGTTTGAGGAGAAGAAATCCAGACGATTCTAAATTTAGAGTTTGAGAATGATTTAACACCATTAAGAAAAAGTAACCACGGGTCTATGTATCCCTGAACTTTACAAAGCATAGATTCAAGCTTCTGGGATGGAAGGTTGCACTTGAAAATCCTTCTATTTCCGATCTTCGCTTTTCTTTTATCCTAATAATTCACTGTCTTGCTCGGCCCATGGCATCTAATCAATGCCTATTCTTCATGTCTCACCATCTCTTTTCTCTCCCTCATACCCTGAGAAGCACAAAGCCTTAAAGAGTCTGTGGAGGTAGAGGTTATGAGGAACGGTGACTTCTTTAAGTTGCAGTGAAAAAACTCTGAGGTGGGTAGTTAATAGATCCAGCTAACAAATAGTCCTTACTAACATCAAGTTAAAACAATATGATGACTCTGCCCCCTTGATTATGGAATTTAAGCATAAAGTGGTTCCTGCAGGCAAATACAGATCAGCCTTAATAAAAGGACCATTTCACATTGCACCTCATAGGAATGACTGTGTAGAAAGTGGGCATGACATATATGAAAGTATCTTTCATCTCTGCTTATAGTTTGGCCCTTGATATTAATTACATGGTGGAACTCATAAGCCCTGCTCCCATAGATAAATTTCTTTTCTCATCCTTTTTCTGGGCTCATTAATCCATTTGAGCTACATGTGGGAGTTCTTTGGCATCCAACAAGCTATTTGAATAGCTGATAGTACTCCAGAATCTATAAACATTAAAGAGAGACTATCATTTCCTTTTTTACGAAAGAATGCCTTTCTAGGTCAAGCTGCAGCCTACTGAATGGCACATGCTGAGTCCTCTCTACATCTTGAAGGGCTGATAGATAATATGTCTAACACATACAATGCTTGACTGCTCTTGCACTTGGATGGCTAAAGGAAAAATAGAAAACACTGTGTGTCTTCTTCCTTTATAGGATCTAGGGACCAGGTTACTTCCATTGCTTAAAAATTTATCAGGTAAAGATATTTAAATCATGAAAAGTCCCAAGGATTCTGCTCTTTTGGTCTTGTCCATGCTGTAAACAGATGGGAATTAAGCTAGTGGTCATGAGAGCTAACACCTCAGATAAGACTGAAAGCATACGCACAGACACACACACACACACACACACACACACACACACACACACACACACACACACACGAGTAAAACTGGTAGTTTCCATCCTGAAGGGTCCTACCTCCATTTCTTGGGCCTCTCATAGCTCTTAGGGACTTGTAAATATCTCAGACCCCTAAGTGTTTTTTCTCTCTCATACAAACTTAAGAAGAATTTGGGATTCAAACAAGGGTGATAAGCAGTATCTATCAGCTATAATTGAAAAAGTTCCAGAGTGTCCAATTTTCTAAGTGTTAGGTGTTCATTATTCAGGCTGTACAGAAACCCATGAAGATTATTGTTAAAGGTTTCATTTGCACATCTAGATCAGCTGATTTCCCCATGTTGGGAGATGTGATACAGCATGTATTCACACAGGAAGATGAGCCAACCAGTACAGTGCTTCACATAATTGCTTAACATCTCTCTCATCAGATATCCAGGTTGTAATACAAAAACATACTAACAGTGTCTGAGAATGCTAGGTCACTTGACTCACAAGTTTGGCTTTATTAAAGTCACGAAAGGGTTCTATTAGCAGGAGGAAAAGGGGAAAAGAAAAAGAAAGGAAACAGCAAAGACCTTTTATAAAATCAGCTTTTACAATTCTGCAAGTTATATATTCAATACCACATAAACTGCTACATTCTAGAAGTCCAGATTCTAGAAACTGCTTATGCATAATTGGTGTGTGTGTGTGTGTGTGTGTGTGTGTGTATAATTCCCACAGAAAGTAACGGAGGTCTGATTATCAAAGCAGAGGAAAGACTTTATGCCTAAGTAATCCTAAAGAATGATTGTGCTGAACAGAGGAGGAAACATGGTCCGGGCTAGAAGACAATAGCTAGGTATAAATTTATGCATCATCTGAAAAGATTCAGGAATGCATTTTTGTGGAGCAGTGTGTGAAAGAAGGAATTCCAGTAGCAGTGTAGAGGAGCAGAATCTTATCTGACCCCTTTAAAGATGAGTGATGTTCCAGATTTGATGGTTTCGCCATTCAGGTTCCCCCTCTCTGCACCATACACTTCAGGCCAAAGGTCAGGATGTAGGTTTCCATTGAAATCATCCTTAAGGATCGAAGGCAGGGGAATCACAGGCACACAGTAGGCGCCCCCAAAGCCCCGGTCACATCTAAGGAAAAAAAAAAGGAGTGGTGGGAAGGCATTTTTTGTCTTGAGTTTAAAAGCCATTTTTAGTTTTGCAGGGTAAAGAAAGAAATTGCCAGTTTTATTGACTTACACACAGCGTCCACCATCACAAATCCCTCGGCCCGAGCACATCCAGGGGCACCCTGAGGCCAGCACAACATTATCAATAGCCCAGGAGTCCACCCCCATGGTGTAGTTGGACTGAATCCATCTGAACCGGGTCCTGGGAGATCTAACCAAGGAAAACACACTTGGTTTGACAAGCAACATTGACAGTTGAAGAACATTTATTTTACCTCTCCTTTTGCTATGAAGCGCCCCCTCTGCCCCCATTCTAATCCCCCTTAATTTGACATCCTCCCTTCTCATACCAAGTACTGGATGCCCTTGCCTGTTGAACCCACCAACAAGAGAGTAGAAGAAAACATGCTTTTTAAATATTTCACCCTTGCTTCCATGGAAATGTCTCTGAACACGCCTGGGATGGGAAAGTTATTTTGAATTACCGATTTATTCTGTGTTCGAATGACGTTTTTGGTTTTTGCTTTCAGGCATTTACTGCCGTTCAGGATGGGGAAAGAGATGGCAGATGATACACATGAGGAAAAGTTGGGATCTCATGAAGTTTTTGCCTTGAGGTCCCTGTTCTGCTGTCCCCAAATGGTTTCTGAGACACTAAAATGGAAGCCCTGGGGACGTTCTGCCTCCATTTTGGTGCCTGAGGTTCTAGCTCCCTAAAGGTGAGGTGCTCCCATATTTTCTATTATATTTGCAATCTGTGACTTGGAATAGACTGTCAGAAGATCACCTTATCCAGAAGGATATGCAGCCTTCATCATCTGACCTCTTCATCATCTGACCTCTTCATCATCTGACCTCTTCCCTTGCCTTATCTTTCCCTGTTTCTTGCCTCATAATTACACTCCAGCAACATTGAATCCTTGAATTTCCCCATCAGCTCAAGCTTTCTCTGGCCTTTGGGATTTTGTTTTGGCTTACACAGCATAAATGCTCTTCCATGAACCCTGTTCGCCTGGACAAGCTCTACTCGCTTATTCAGTTCACACACTGGCTTCTCGAAGAATCTCCCCCGGATCCCCCCAAACTCAATTAGGTTGTACTTCCCTGTGTTTCAATAATACCCCTGAGTATTATCATTGTCACCATTTGGTATCATGAACAACTGCTTAGATGTCTGTTATCCTAAATAATACATTTGGATCCTGGAATTGGCTTATTCATTCTGTATCAGAGTTCTCAAACATAACAGATATTCAATAAATGTTTGTGGAGTAAAAATAAAGTGAATAAACAAGCTACAGGTAAGCACTTGCTAAAGCTCTGGGGATCCAAAGGAAACCATTTTAGGTTAAACAGTGAAATGCTTTGGTTTCCTGCATTTTTTCCCTTCCACTTGCTTGTGCATTTCTGAATCAGAATTGAATCAGCAGAAAGGAGACCATTATAAGTATATGATATAGAGAGAATTTAACACAGGCAACTGGAGGGCAAGTTGGTGCCAGAGCTGAGAAGCCAGCAGGGACGGGTGAGGAACCCAGAGTTGAGCAAAGTCAGGAGGCTACTACAATTCCAAGCTGGAGGGGGACAGGGAGGAGACATGGTTGCTGGTGCCCAGAGGCCAGGGTCACATGGAGGGCCATCTCCGGGGAGCTAGAGCCACTGAAGGTGGCCAAGATGCGCTTGACACAGAAAGGGAAGGGGAGGAATGCCCTGGTTTATCTCTCTGCTCTGAGTATCCTGCCAGTGCCTGCCACTACGATGATCAGGAAGCCAGCGGATGCAGGAAGCAGGAGGCTGACAAACACAGCCTGCAGAAGTCAACTTGCCCGTCATTCAGAGTAGAGCGGTGGCGGGGAGAGGCAGGAATTCAAGGGAAGCAGTCCCAGGATGGCACAATCTCTAAACAGCCACCACAGTGCACACTGTTTCCTAGAAAGATCTCCAAATTACCCAAATGCCTGAACCCCCAAAGTAGGAGCCTGCCATAAGCCCTCCTACGACTCCTGAATGTGATCTGAAATATGCCGGGGAGGGGAAGATATAAAACAATAGGAATGTTCTGAAAAAACCATTTTTTTAAATCTTACTGTGGTACTAAGAATAAAAAGAAACTAAGGGTACTCTTCCACGTGTGATGATTTCACACACTGCTTGATGTGAACAGGTATCGCTCTGGCTATTGGGTAGATACTTATTTTTACAAGTGAATCTGGTGGGCAGGCTTCAAGTTGCCAAAGAACAGAAAAGTTGAGACCCATAAAACTTTTGGAACTCACTCACGATATATATTAAAAAAATTGCAACCCAAAGCACCTTGTACCTTTTCTTGTTTTTCCTCCCCTGGCTTACTCCATGCATAATTATCATGAGAGAGTAACAGAAATGCCAAGTGGAATCGCCATTATTTTCAAATTAGGTGACAGAACCTAACATTCTGACATGAAGCCAAACGACAATTCTCACATGGAGGCGAGGGGAAGGTAGACAGTGATCCGCTTCCAATTCTGGAATCTGTCTGAGGTGTAAATGGAACTTTCTGTGTAGTGCAGACAGCCGATGGTTGGAGGTACACACTCTTCAGTGACGAGATGCCAGTCCCTGCCGTTGTTTAGAGAATACTGGAGCCGCACACTGTGGGCATCGCTGAAGGGCTTGCTACACCCCATGCTCATTTCAAACTGCAAGAAGGTCGATGCCGACACATGAAAGTCCCAGGTCTCAGCATAACGAGGTTTCCCTACAATAAAGGGCGAGTTTAATGGCAGCACACAATTGTTCTCTCTTTGCGTATTTGGCATCTGTGCTTATAATGCCAAACGAAAACCATGTCTGATCTGAAGTGACTTTTCATCTCCCAATTAACTTGTTATTTGGGTTAGCCTACACTTGGACATATGGAAGGCTGCTAATTCAAAAAGTGTTACCACCTTAAAAAGTCTTACATCTGCAATTCTGCAAATTATGAAACATGGGAATGTCTTCAGATAGAGACGTTTTACTCTGCGTTTAAGAAACCTTGGATCTCACATGAAGGGCAGTTCTAATGCCACCGAATGCACTGAGCTCTATTAGTGGTCAACCCAACTCCCTTTTCCCTCAAGAGTGTCCCCCAGCACAGGCAGTTATGTACACGGTTTTGCATTAGAGAGGTTCCTCTTGGGTTTTAGTTCATTTAGTCCTCTAGTTAATTAAATATCCTCTCCTTATCTGGTGAAAATATATACCTATGTTTTCAGTGAATATCAGAGCAGTATCCATAGAGAGACAGTCAATGCCGACTTGACCTCCTTGTATTCGATACCAGCTGGCTTGCAAATCTATGGAGCCATCAAATTTGTCTTGAAACCCAGTTTGAGAGCTGTCATTCATTCCTATAAGGACATCATCCAAGGCCCACTGGGCTGAATGCTTCCCTGCAATCAGATGAATAAAGACAGTTAGAGCAGCTTTATTACAGAGCAATATGAATACCTTTATGACTGTGATCTTAAATCATATTGTCTAGAAACTGAAAGCAAATTGAGAAGCATATAGTACAATGCGGCTTTAACTGTTTGCTCTCAATGCTACCAGGAAGGGTGGGGTGAGCGGTAACTTGCCATGTTCAGGTTGCCACCATCGAAAAGCTGTAGCAGAGGTCTTCGCCTCCCGTGGCAGGTCAATGGAAATGATCTGTGGCTCCAGAAATGACATGAAGTCCAACTCTCGAAGCAAATGCCAGAGTATGCCGTTGTCATTTGAATACTGAACAACAAGCCCTGAGTTAAAAGACATAAATCCAGTTACTTGGACAGCTTTCCCAGAGGCGAAAAAGGCAAAGAACAGTATATTTTAAATGGCAAGACTGCAGCAGAAACTTCAAATTGCATCTCATAGAATGAGGGCACATTCATCTAACTTCCAAGGAATGAATTAGTAGACCTGAAGGCTCATCAATTCCTTGACAGTTTCTAATGCACCAACTCCCAGGAAATTGAGGAAAAAAACCAAATCAAACCAAACCAAACCATAAGCTCTTTTAAAGCTACTCAGCTCTGTATGAGTGATGAGTAGGTTGGTAAAGGGGTTGTAAAAATCCACTCCAGACCATGTATTTGAATTTTAGATTCTGTCCTGAACATTACCAAGTCTCATATCATTATTATACACTCAGAAGAAATATCTCAATCTCCCCAGAACAAAATCAAGTAGTGTTTTTCTCTGCCGAAGCACTAGACAGTAAGCATAGCCCAATTTGAAATTCTATTCAACAGAAAGATCCTTTTACTGGCACTTCATACTTGGTCAGGCTTTAGTTAATAAAGCTGAAATGAAGACATTTACTAAACAGCAAAGCAGAAACAGAAAGTTAATTCCTCTCCAATGTTAGTTCTATATTCCTTTCTGGGTCACCTTTCTCCTCTTCACCCACCCTTTCTACCCAACACCCTTCCACGTGTTACTAGAGTGACATGATTTAGGGACCTGGTCATTAAAGTTATGGACCACATGTGCTGCCTCTGCCACCTCTCCTGGAAGAGTTTTTATTTTAAAAGAGGGCATGGGAAAAGGGTAAGGTTGGATGCAAAAAAAAACTGCTAAGATGAAATGGTGGGAATCAACAGGATATCTATCTATCTATCTATCATTATTGACGGGAAGGCCAGATGGCTTTCTTGCATGATCTAATTGTCCATTCCATAACTGCTCCTAATACTGGCACTGCATACTTATAATTATGAAGGGGGATACTAAAGTACCTTCTAAGTATTCATAGAAATTATGATCAGTAAAGTTGTATTTGTTATACTAATTTTATAATACCATAACCATTTTGGAAAATTTTAAAGTTTATTTATTTTGAGAGAGAACACACACACACACACACACACACACACACACACACACACACACACACACATATGCATAAGCAGGGGAAGGGCAGAGAGAGAGGGAGAGAGAGATTCCAAGCAGGCTCCGCACTGTCAGTGCAAAGCCTGATGTGTGGATTGAACCCACAAACTGTGTGAACTGAGCCAAAATCAAGAGTCAGATGCTTAATGGATTGAGCCACCCACATGGCTTGGACAATTTTAAATCATAATGGTACATATAATAACTCTTTAATTTCTATATTATAGACTGATGGGAATATCTTTTTTAAAATTTTTTTAAAAATATTTTATTTCTTTCTGAGAGACAGAGAGAGAGACAGCATGAACAGGGGAGGGTCAGAGAGAGAGGGAAACACAGAATTTGAAGCAGGCTCCACGCTCTGAGCTAGCTGTCAGCACAGAGCCCAACATGGGGCTCGAACCCACAAACCATGAGATCATGACCTGAGCTGAAGTCGGACGCTTAACTGACTGAGCCACCTAGACGTCCCGGTGGGAATATCTTAATCCCTTTATCATGCTGGACAACAAAGAGTTTACTAAAACTAAGTTTCAGGAACAATATATTAGGATAAAATATAGAGCCAGAAGAAAGCCTTTTAAGGCTAATTGATAGCACATGGAATTATTGTCACCACATCTGACAAGGGATGATGCCAGGAACAACAATGACTCATATACAAAAAATCAGAAATCTCAGGAGAATTAATCTTGCCATATTTAAAATAGAAATCATCATTTTTAATGAGAGTATAAAAATAGCTCAAAGAATAGGAAATCTTTGGGGAGAGAGCGTGATGTATACAGGTATAGAGATTGGCAGTCAGAGCTTCAGTGGGTGGCTATAGATGCGTGTATCAGAGGAAGAGAGTCAACTAAAGTTCATGAAGAAAATGGAATGCAGGCTGCTTCTGATCTTTCTTCTAGTTAAGTTGAGGAACGGCTGACAAAACTGCAGCCCCTAACCCGTGATGTTTGCTCAAAATATATCCTATTGGCTTTTAATGTGATTTGGGGTGAATGAAAGAGTGAACACTTCAAAATTTGGTTTTTCTTGTGGTTATTAGTTTGTGTTGACAGGGTTTACATTTAATAAGATGAGAGAGGGAAGTAGAGAGAGAATAATTTAGAGAGTGATCTTTCTGGGGAGTAACTTACTCAGAAGGTCGATTACAGTACCAGAAAGGAAGCATCATGAGAATAAAATCTCAC
Source organism: Proteles cristata cristata (assembly GCA_017311185.1). Taxonomy (NCBI): domain Eukaryota; kingdom Metazoa; phylum Chordata; class Mammalia; order Carnivora; family Hyaenidae; genus Proteles; species Proteles cristata. The sequence continues at coordinate 1,927,734 of JAESUZ010005145.1, read as the reverse complement.
TGGGTGGTCCTTTCTAGTACCTTCTACTCAAAGTATGGTCCCAGGACCAGCACCTGTATCAGTTGGGAACAGGAGCTACCTGTGGTGGTTTTAAAACCTATCCACAAATTCTTTGACACTCTTTCCTTCAAACAGTGGCACTTAATTCTCCTGTGTGTGTGTGTGTGTGTGTGTGTGTGTGTGTGCATGCATCACTGCCCTTAATAACTTACATGTAATGAACAGAATATGGTAGCAATGACAGTGTGTGACTTTTGACACGAGGCCATAAAAAGCATCGCACTTCCTTGCTCTCTCTCATGGATCTCTTGCTGACGAAAGCCAGCTGACGGGTAACAGGGGACACCCAAACAGCCTAGGGACAGTTCACACAGTGAGAAACTGAGGCCTCTTGCCAAAGAGCCATGTAAGTGAGCATCTTAGAAATAGATCCTCCAGCCCTGGTTGTGTCTTTAGACGTCTGCCCCCTTCCTGGCTTTTATTTTGTATCCAACCTTATGGAAGATCCTGAGCCAAAGCCGCCCAGGTAAGCTGGTCCTGAATTTCTGACTCCAAGAAACCAGGAGATAACCAATGCTTGTTGCTCTAAGCCACTCAGTCTTGGAGACATTTATTAGACAGCACACCACCCCAGTCCTGCTGAATCAGAACCTGCATTTTGAAGCTTCCTGGAGGATTCAGGTGTCAATGGGAAGCATGACTCAAGGGGTCCATATTCCATTTGGTTTCTGCTTACAACCCTTCTCATTTGCTTTTTTAGGAGGGTCACAAGAAAGTCTACAGGGATTAGAGCCCAATCTCAAAAGACAATAAAGGAGTGCCTTCCAAAGAAGTCTCAAAGAAGATAGGAATGCAAAAAAGGGAAGCAGAAGTATCTACACTTCATGTAAATTGTTGAGCCCCATTAACTGTGTCATCTGACACACTGCACATCTGAAAAAACAAAAACAAATCTACTGAGTGTTTTGGGCATGTACAACATTTCTCTTTTTAAATTACAACTCCATCTGCGTTCTGCCCAGTCTTACTGAAAATAGCCTAATTTTGATTTTAATTCCAAATATGTAAATTAACGCTTCAGCTTGAGTAAGTAAAAAATCTTTACTTTCATCAACTGGAAGAGATTTGTTCAAGGATTTAGGCAGATTTACATTTTAACAACCCGTTTTCAAGACAAGGCCTAGAAGTACCCGTGGGATATGAATTACAAGGCTGGCAATGAATTTAAGAAAATGGCTCAGGAGCAAGTTGAGAAACGTTGCTTGTTCCTAAAAGGATCCTAAGGGAATCTGCCCTGCAGGGCAGGCAACGGCACTCGTGGTCAGAGGCTAGGTGTAGAGTGGAACTTTCATGTCTATGATAAGTAGATGCTTCCTACTATACTCTGGTCAGTTCTTTTTTGTAAGGTTCATATACACATGGAGTAGGGATCTGTGATTTTCAGAAAAGTCATGTACACAATTGCTACACTGTTCCAACCACCAAGTATTTTATAGTAATTTTATTACCAAGGTTAAAGAAAATGTTAAAAAAAAAAAAACTACCTCTCCAATCAGGAAATAAGGTCTTGAGGACAGGACCCTGTCTTCTTCTGTACCCCTTGAAGCTTCTGCCTCTGCCCTGGGGTGGAGAACATGTTCCATACCTAGTCATGTGTTTTGAACTACTATTGCCCTATTTCTGTAGGGCAATCTTGTAAAAATTTAGATCAGATTACATTGCTTCCTGGACTAAAAGCCTTCAGTTGATGTCCATGACACATGGATTCAGACCTTATCTCCTTACCGAGGCTCGCGAGGCTCTGCACACCAGGGCTCCTGCCTCTCATCTCCAAGCCACACTAGCCTCCTTCCTTCTTTTTTTCTTTCTTTTCCCCTCTCTATTTTCTTTCTCTTCCTTCCTTCCTTCCTTCCTTCCTTCCTTCCTTCCTTCCTTCCTTCCCTTTCCTTTTTTCCTTTCTTTCCCTTCTTTCTTTTTCTTTCTTTCTTTCTTCCCTCCCTCTTCCTTCCTTCCTTTCCTCCTGTTTTTTCTTTCTTTCTCTCAAACTTCTTTCCTTCCTTCCTTCTTTCCTTTTCTTTCTTTTTTCCCTTCCTCTTTCTTTCTGTGTTTCTCTCTTTCTTTCTTCCTTCCTTCCTTCCCATTCCTCCTTTACTTCTTCTCTTAAACTACTTTTCAAATGTTTTCTTTATTTATTTTTGAGAGAGAGTGCATGCACAAGAGACAGGGGAACAGAGGATTTGAAGCCAACTCTGTGCTGACAGCAGTGAGCGCATTGCAGGGCTCCAACTCATGAACCATGAGATTATGACCTGGATGCTCCACTGACTGAGCCACCCAGTCGCCCCCACACTAGCCTTCTTTTTGTTTTCCAACATCAGAATTCTCTTCCAATTTTTTAATAGTTTATTGTCAAGCTGGTTTCCATATAACACCCAGTGCTCATCCCCACAAGTGCCCTCTTCCATGCCCATCACACCCCTTCCCCTCCCCTCACCCTATCTATCCTCAGTTTGTTCTTGGCATTTCAGAGTCTCTTTTGGTTTGCCTCCCTCCCTCTCCCCCATTATTTTTCCCCTTCTTCTCACCCATGGTCCTCCGTTAAGTTCCTCCTAATCCTCCTATACGTGCAAACATATGGTGTCTGTCCTTCTTTGTCTGACTTATTTCGCTCAGCATAACACCCTCAAGTTCCATCCATGTTGCTACACATGGCCAGATTTCATTATTTTTCATTGCCATAGAATTCTTTTCCAATTTGTGGCCTTTGCTGTTTCTTCTGACTGGAAAACTTTCCTTGAGCTCATCATATGCTGGTTCCTTTTCATCTTTTAGATTTCAATGTCACTTCCTCAGTGAGTCCCTTCTCAGCCCACTCTATCTAAATCAAATCTCTCCATCAACAATTTGCCATCTCTTCAGCTGATTTATTTCTGTCCAGCCCATCAATTTAACATCTTGCTTATTTCTTTTCTTTATTGTTTATGTTCTAATTCCTCTCACTAAAATGGAAGTCCCTTACAGACAGGGCATTTGTCGACTCTGGTCATGACTGCTACCCTGCTTTTTCTGCTTCTGGCACAGGGTGGTTTGGACTTCTTGTCCCCTTCACCACACTCTCTCTTTCCCTCTGCCACATGGCTGGCAACACCCAAAATCTACCCAGCAGCGGCTTTACTGTCCTGGGTGCTGGAAGGACCTCAGATGAGCCTCAGTGAAAATGTAGCATGAAGGAGAAATCTTTTCTGGTTTAACCCACTGAGATTTAGAGGGTTGTTCATTATTGCACCACAACCTAGCTCATCATGACTGACATGTCACATGATTGGTGACACTGTATCCAGGGCCCAGAATGAGTGTGGCTTAGAGCAGATTCTTGAATAAATCTTTGTTGAAGAGATTAGGCAAGACAAAATGGTCTGTAAAAGTTTCTAGACTTTGCAAAATCTTTTACTTTTACAGAAATATCTACAGATGTTTCAGGAAACAGACGATCTATACTAAAAGTACTGAGATACTCAGAAAAAGTCATGAAACGTCTCAGTTCGTGATGACATGGCCAAGGACATTTAGGATTGACTATTAGAGCTATCACTAGCTCTATGGATTCACAGGTACAATTTAGGCCAATATGTTTTACACAGTCATGCCTGAGATAATAAATTTACAAGACTAGAAAACTCTTAATGTGGCTTTCATGAGACCAAGGTTTGGAGGAGGACCCATCTGACCAGCCCACAGATTTTGTGCTAGGGAAACTCATATATGGGTTCCTTAAGGATCCCATCCTACCTGCAGAGCTCCTGAAGGCCACTTATGTATGCTGCAAGCCTTTTGCATTTTTTTTTTCAGAATTGGACCACGGAGGCAGGAGATGGTACGGATGCCTGGAGAAAGTGGAGTTGTGGGCAAGGAGAGAAGCCGTATGTGGGAGGTTAAGGCGTCTATTCTGGAATGTGCATCACTGCTTTGAATCCCTGCTCATTTACTTACTGACTGCATGATCTTGGGTAAGTTATTCGACCTGCTTGTGTCTCAGTTTCTGTTTCTGTAAAATAGGACAAATAGTACCTATGGCAAAGAGGTATGATGGGGACTCAATGAATTAACAGATAAAAACAGAAAAAACAGATAAAGAACAGTGCCTTGCATATATCAAGTGCTCAGTAAAAGTTAATGTTTATCATTACTAAGAAGGGCTCCTGCTACCAAAGGATGCTAGTACCCCCAGAGCGTTTATGGTCAGGGTCTGATCTGCATTCAGTAATGCCCTGGGCCAAAACTTCTAGCCCCACACTAAATGTAAAACTTTCTGCTATTTTTTTTCTCCTTATTGAAAGTTATAAAGGAACAGCAGTCCTTAAAACAAATATAGTCTGACCATAAAGAAATATATTCTGATCAAAACAAATATACTCTGACATAATCAATAAGCTTTTCAGGCTTAAGGATCTAGATGAGGAACCTAAGACATCATGGCTCCATGCAGCTAGCCATTTAATGATGAAGAGAAGAGAAAGAATGATTCAGGGTAGCCTCTCAAGTTGTAAAATCCTGGCCAAAGTCTGGGAAGAAAAAGCACTAAGTTGCCAATAGTAACTATAATTTCTATGGAAATACAACAACTCACCTTCATTTCTAGCTCTTGGTTTGATGCAGGTAATCCCTGAAGTTTTGCTTCCAATTTGTATATAAAACTGAACGAGTCTGGGGGAAAAAACCCAAAAACCCAAGCTTCAGTTTATTTACAAATAGGTAAGTTCAGAACAGATTTAACCTTCAATGTTTTGACATATTAAAAAAATTCCGTAATTCTAAAATATTACTTTTAAACACAAAGGGCATATGAAAACCAGAAACTGCATAGATTATATAGCAAGCTAATTCTATAACCATTTTAAAAAGTTACCTAACAACCATTAATTTTATTCTGAAATAATAATTTAAATGAAAGGAAACAACTGAACTTTACCACATTGTAACAGTCAGGCAGGATTTAGTGAAATCACTGAAATGGTCATTCCTTAAATCAAGACCATACTATTCTTGGAAATTCAGGATGAGGAAAAATCTAACATTAAGAAGCTAAATGCTGCATTAATTTAGGGTCACAAAATTACCTATATTGCTGATTTAGACTTGGATGGTTCAGTTTTTTACAGCTAACACTCAGTGTGATGTAAATTGGGCCTCCATCCACAGTAAACCAATAGACAGGGCCTATATGACAGGCACCCTCTGTGACAAGAACTTGGAAGTGGAATGAGACTGAAGACAGAAAAAAAACGTGACACAGAATCCCAGATTTTAGTGAGGACAAGGCCTAGAAGTTTCAAATATTTCTTGCATTTTCCTTTTTCTGATTCTCAAGTAATTTAATTGATAATAATACAAAAAGCACAGTTTTATTTTCAGTGTGCTACTATTTCATTTGACCTTAAAAACAAGCAGTTCTTTATTTTACCAGTAGGTGTCAGTGTAGGTATTTTAAATGTCTGGAGTAGTTATTATTATTATTATTATTATTATTATTATTTTTACTAGGCTCTACACCCAGTGTGGGGCTTGTCCTTACAACCCTGAGATCAAGAGTTGGATGCTCTACCCACTGAGCGAGCCAGGTGTCCCTGGAGCAGTTCTTCACAAATGAATACAAATAAACTTCGATAAACAGAATGTATCACAGAATTTAAAGTTGAAAAAAATCCTTGTTCACCCAGCATATATGAAAATAATACCCAATAGTCTTCATACTGACAATGAACTTTAGACAACCAAGCTGACCTACATTAGACACACAGACTGCAGGCTGTGATGTCTGCAGGCTGATTAGTGAATTGTGGTATACATTTTGCAGAAACTATTTTATTATGGAGTTGAAGTTATACTTCATTTTTAAATATCAAAATATATATAGAGAAACCTTATTATGTAAGTCCTCAATAACAGAACAGAGTGTTTTAGGTTAGACCACAAGGCATGGTAAATCTTCACAGAGATGTGTACCAATAAACTATTCACCTGATATTCCTGGTGTCCAGAGGGACAGTCCTTGCTTCCCTTTTCCCGGGGCCATTGAAGTAGAGAGATCTGCCATCATTCAGCGTTCCACAGCCAGTTCCAACCTGGCCCCCAGTTATCTTGTACCACAGAGGGCTGAGCTTCCCCTCAAACCTATCGAACATCTCACTGTGATTAGGGACATTAGACACACAGGTTCCTTGTGCGGCTTCCGAGAAAAGAAATACACAGGAGAGAGGCTTTGTTGAAATCATGAAACATTAGAAGGTACATTCAGAGTCCAGGTTGAAGAAGCATTTCCACAGGTGTTAGGGGAAAGAAACCGCATGGAAATCTGTATTTCTCAACTGTCTGTGTGAAGTACAGCCATCAATACCATCATTACAAAACACTATTCCACCTCTATCATTTTTTATTCTTTAATAGAGAGACACTGGGAACCATACATTTCCATGGTTTTTGCTACTCAGAGGATTTGTGGAAACTGACAAATAGATTTTGTCCACAATAAAATGTGTTGCTTTGGTGTTTTTCTATCAGAGGATCAATAAAGAGAGTTGATCTCAGATTTTCAAAAACTACCCTTGAAACCAGAGTGTCCAGGCATTCCACAGAAGGCCTGCAACAACATATGTTCCTCTTTGGTCACATGCCAGAAGAAGGGCAGAGCGCTGAAAATCTGAGAGGGATCCTTTTGAAGTTGCCTCCAGGAAAAACTCTACAAAAAGATTTTTGAAGCTTATAACATTTTCTCCAATTTTATTCTTTAATCTCAGCTCCCTTTTTATTTTTGCTTGTAGCAACAGCCAATGGTGGCCATGGTCAGAAAATATTTTTCTTGTAAAGTTCTCTTTCAGTAGTCCTGGATTTACCATTTCTTATACTGATTTTTACTTTGCATGTATAAAATTACATGCTTTATAAAAAGCAATGTAAAGAGCACAGAGAGCTCCTTGCAGCCAAGTGGTCAAGGAAGAGCTTGGGTTCAAGTTTTAGAGAATGGCTTGCCAGAGTTTGAAGCCTAGCTTCAGCAACTCCCACCTGTGTGACCTTGGGAGAGTTACAAAACCTTTCTGTCTGTTTCTTCAAATATAAACAAGGACAATAATAGTATGTACTATGGCATAGAGTTTTTGCTGGAATTCAATGAGATGAAATAAAAAGCACTTACTATAGTGCCTCATAAAGCAGAGCCTAAAGCAATGCTAATTACTATCATGTTACTAATAAATAAATTTCCTTTAGAGAGTGAAATTGGTGTTACCATGGTTTTTTTTCCTTAGGCAGCTCAAAACTACAGAATATCTTAGCACTTCAAGTGCCTGGGTGGAAAACTCCTACAATTAGGGCTTAAAGAAGAATAATCTCAGAATCTATCTCCTTGGAAGAAGTAATATGACATACAGTAACCAGAGATGAATATTTTAAAAACAAACCATCAGACACACATCTGTGGCCTTACCAGTGTAGCCTAGGTCACAGAAACACACTCCCGAAACACAGTCCCCGTGGCCACTGCAGTAGCTGGGACAAGGCTCGGATATGTACACTCCATCCAAACCAAAGGGAGGCACGTTCTTCTGTGAGCTGCTCTCCTGAATCCATCGGAATCTGGTTTTACTGTCAGGGAAAAACAAACACAAGTGTTTCTTGTACCAACGTTGTGTGCAAAAGCACTGAATAGAATGGTTCAGAAGAATTAAAAAAAGGTTAATGCTTATTTGAAAGTCATGTCCCCTTGAATGGACAGTTGACCTTCATAAGGTCTCTCTCTCTCTCTCAGAGCTTTGTCAAACCTTGTTGATTTCTTCTTCAGCCTAAATGTTTCAATAACAGGAGGATTATCAGGTACAGAAGATTTCTAATGGCCAGAAATGTAGTAGGTTTTTACTTGTATATTCTCCATCTCATACTCTTTTAGCAACAGAAACCATAAAGGTATTCCTTTCACTTAATTAATATTTCACCATTCCATTGCAACAATTTTATGGGTGTTTTCAGAAGAGGTTATTTAGGAATTTTCAGCCCATCAAATAGAATGCTCTTTGTTAGGACATATAAGGGGGACTCTAGCTATTTGCCACTGATGTGATTTTGTCAGGAAAGAGTTAAGCTTGTGCTGACAATGCTACTCCTACCTGTTGGCTCCCTCTTTACCTCTCAACTTCAAATCTCTAAGACACTCATTCTATGGACTCTTAGCAACCAGCTGGGCTGCCAATGAACACTGGTTTCTGCCAATGAACAAAAGAGAGACCTGGTTCCAGTGCTTCAAAATCCTGGAACACCAGTGGGCTGGGCTGCTGCCCAGTGCTTCTTCCCCCACAACAGTCTGGACACTGCCAAATGAACACTTGTCCCAGTTGCTTTCTAGCCTTTGCAATCCTTTTAGAATATCTCTTTCTTTTCAAATATAAGGAAACCCATCCACATCTATAATATCACACCAGGAAAACACCTCTTCCTTCTCAGTTCTACTGACATCAGGGAAGGAAGATAGATTAGGTTATCTGGAGTCCAATTAATTTTGCTGCCAATATTTATAGACTTGTGAGTGAATCCAGTTTCTTAGTAAAGAGTGGTAAAGAATCCTAAAGATTAATGAAGACTGTCAAGGATAACTACAGACAAAGTTGGTTCTTTCTCCTCTCCATTATTGTGGAAATAACACGGCAACGTCAGAATCCATTTCTTTCTAGCTCTTCACAGCTTTTATTATTTGGCAATACAGAACCATCAACCTGGATTTTTTTCTTCATTATTTTAAGTTACCTACTCTTGGCAAATCTGCAAAATGTAACCAACAATGTTATTTACTACCTAAGTGTTCAGAGATTAACCACCTATTAGTGCAAGTCTTAGCACACATTCTTCAGTGTGTTAAGAGGAAGGTAAACATCTTTTCTTTCCTTTGAAGCTAATTCAAAATATATCGGTTTTATTTTTTAAGACAAAAGACAAAGAAAAGCAAGCAGAAAGAAATAAAGAGAAAAAAGAAAATACAGTGGAGTGTCATGGACCTGGGGAAAATTCCTCCCACTGGGGTTGTAATGCTATTTAGGTTGTGCAGATGTTTTTCTTACCAAAGGAAATAAATGGAATTAATGATGAGCAGCTTTGGTCAATCACCGCTTTTAAGGAAAATGGCAAGGCTTCCGTGTCCCTCTTAAAAGACAGGTGTATCTTTTAATAAAAAAGGAAAACATGCCAATTCTCTGACACATGTCCTCTTCTATTAAAAGTCATCCTTACCCCTTCTTTTTTGTTTCTATAATACAGAGAAACATAGAGGTACAACTTCTGTCCCATGGAAAGTAAGAAAGAGGTAGGAACAACTTTACTTGAAGTCCTCCTATCTGGGCAAGATCTGGGCACCTCTATCAACTGCACTACTTCATGGAAGAAGCAGGCTCAGGTTGAGGCCCAGAAGCATTTAGAAGGTTGTAGAATCCCACCATTAGGTAGATCTAGATGCTTTGGTAATTTGATAATGAATGAAGGACTAGTGTAACTTTTTGACCCATCTCCATTGCTTGGGGGTCCCTATAATTTTCATAACAATAAGAGAACCAGGGTCTGGTCTGGCCAGAGAGACAAGGCACCCTAGGTCTAAGACTCCTATCAACCCAAGAAGCAGAGTACACTGTTAGATATTTGAGAAGGTACAAGCCCATAGGAGCTCAGAATTAGGGAACCCATATATAAATAAAGAAAAAAACAAAACAAAAGGATGAATTATTTGGCTAACAGAGTGAGTCCAGGATATGATGAATCATAGCTCAGAGTCCTAGTTGGAAGCCCATATTTCAAAGAAATAGGGCGAGAGATTATACCTCTTTTCCTTCTCTTAATCTTTGCTAGATGGTTTTTAGTTGGCAGGTGTAAATCAAAGCAAGAAAGATCTCACCATTCATGACAGAAGCCAAGTTTTGCTTCATTTTAATTTTTCCAAGTTGTGCCTGGTTCCCAATTCCTACTGCCGCTCTGTCCTACTCTCCATTGCACAGTTTTGAAACTGAGCACAAGTAATTTAGCAACCTCAGGGTTGCTGGAATAAAAGGAAGAACGACTGAGAAATTCACTAAAAAACTGTCATCATGGAGAGACCATCAGAAGAAGGAAAGAAAGAAATAGGCCAAAGTGAGCTGGGTATCTCATTTCTTCTCTGAAGAAATAAGTGGTTCCTGATACTTAAAAGTTATCTTGTTTCTTGAAATGCCTTCTAATTCTTTACTTAAGAGCTGTTTTTTATAATAGGATAGTTGTTCATCAAACTGTTTCTGAATCTTTGCTTGAAAACCTCTCTTTATATCAACAAAAATCTACCATATCTGGGATCCCACATACTCCTAATTTAAACACCATATTATAAGAGATTAGGCATGCAGAGAACTTTTTTAAGTTTGTTTGTTTGTTTATTTATTTAGACAGAGCCAGGAAGGAGCAGAGAGAGTGGGAAAGAGAAAGAATCCCAAGCAGGCTTTGTGCTATCAATGTGGAGGCTGATGTGGGTCTTGAACTCATGGACCATGAGCTCATGATGTGAGCTGAAATCAAGAGCCAGATGCTTATCCGACTGAGCCATTCAAGTGCCCCAGGAATCTCTTGATGCGGCACCATGAATTCATTCTTCTATGTTAAGATATTTGCTGCTCACTACTGGAATGGCTTTGTCAACTGAAGACTGGATAACTTTTATTCTTGGACTAGTTTTTCTCTAGGTACTGATACTCCTCACATAAATACTATGGTGGAACAATGGGGAAGGTTAGTCAAAGACCAGTAAAGTCTTATGCTGTCCACCTACAGAATAAACCTCCAATTGAATCTATTACAGGAACCAGAACGAGCCTGTTATCCATTCTTGAGTGCAGAACCAGGCCTTGAGTGTATCTTACTTTTATTTACTCTTCTCAAACATGACATAAATTATAGTTTTAAGCTATAGCAGCAACGATAACAACAAAAAGAAGTAGGCCAAAGTTAAGCTAATAAGCATGTCTAGATTCCACACGGTTTATCTTTTATAAAGTAGAGGAGATGTAGTCTTGAAATTATTCATGCTATGAATGCGTGTATGTGCATGTGGGCATGTGCTTTCTGTGCCTTTTCAGGGAGACACAGCAGAATGCAGAATAATGATTTTTCTGCTGAATAGCAAGGAATTTATTTTGGAAAACATATTTTAAAAAGGGAGGCATCTTCATTGTAGCTAATCACCTACTGTTGGTCTTTATTCCTCATTCAATATCCATTCATTCAACCGGCATTTACCAAGTGCCTCCAATATTCCAGGCATAATGCTTGGGCTAGGTATACAATGGGAAGCAAAAACCCAGTAAGGTTCCTGCCATCATGTAGCCCGTAGTCAAGTGAGGAAATACATTAATCAAGCCCTGAATAAAGAAATGTAAATGTGTGATGCTGATTACTACTATTATTGAGAATGACATAGAGCTAGAAAAGCATCTTTGATCTGACAGTCAGAAAGGTCTTGGGAAGGACTGGAGGACATGATGATTGAGGAAAAGACAGAGCTTAATGTCATTTTACTAGAAAAAAACCATAGTGTGGTTGACCATTCAAATCTTGAACAAAACTTTCCAGAGGTTTTGCTTTCCCAGATAAGGAAAAAGTAGAAGACTCTATCTCTGTCTCCTTTCCCAATTACTTTTGTTCAGAGGATGCCTGAGTGAACATAAGAATTCATTTCTATACCACCCTCTTCTGTCCCACATTTCAGAGAAGGGTTACATCAGCCTTTCAAACCAAGATTCCTGTGCATCTGCTGGTCATGAGCAGAAGTTCACAGGTGATGGTGGCGGTGGAGGAGACATTCTGCAGAATAGTAAGCAACTGTGTTTCTGGCACATTCTCTTCACCCTCCATCCCCACTCTCAGAAATATTAACATTTTGCGTTCTGCATAGGGAACCTACAGAAAGCTGCATGACACAACACGCTGTATGGTTGGGGATGCTGCTGAATGTAAGGGATACACCGACGTGTATCTACTGTCACCAATATGTCTCCTTTGTAGGCAAGAACCAAGAGAATGAATATAAGGACAAAATGCTCCTTAGAGAAAATCAGCTTAGAATGATTTATGAAAGAGCAATGTTCTAGTAACTATTATAAGCATGTTGCCTCATGGCAAAATAGCTCCCAATTTTAACAATTTTTGCACTTTGAATTCTCAGCTTCCAACATTGCATTTGGAGATAGCAGAGTTTAACATATTGCAGAAGAAACAACAGGTCTTAAAGTGGATACATATTTACTATTCTCTAATAGAGAGCTCTTTGTCACCAACACACCATCAACCAGCAAGTTGGATGGGATTCAAACTAGCCAGGAAGCTGGGCTCTACAAAGAATATTTCTTCTTCCAAGAGCTGAGGTCCAAGAAAATACTGATATGCTGGGAGCTTCAAAATATTGGCTCACTTTGTGATTTTGAGGACAACCTTCTTTTATTTCTCATATGTGGCTTTATGACAGCTTTCATAGCAATGTCTTACAGCACCTTGATATGCAAGTCAGTGTGGCAAATATACACCACTTAATGCTCCCCAGCTTCACTATATATTTGGAAGCATGCTGCACTATATATTTGGAAGAGCTGTGGTTGGGCCAACATTTGAGAAGAGCATGGTGAGGGGGGAGGCAGGCAGGTGGTGGTGAGGACTACAGTGCTACACTGTTATATGTCCCACCTTTGATGGGCAGAAAGTAGGATGAGATGGTTGTGAAGGTACACACACAGATAGATTCCCATGGCAAAGGAAAGGTACGTCAGAGGGTGGAGCCTACAGAGTAGACCCAACAGCTGAGAAGAACAATAGATTAAGGAACGACTCCTAAGGAGCAGAACTTAATTAAGGCCACCTTCTTGTCCTGGCCATTGCTTATTGAGGAGGGAGTCTTAATAACAAGCATCTTGCTGGCTTTCAGAATTCCTATTTGCCAGTGGCTGCTATGTGATTCTAATTCCTTCCTTATGACTATTAGTTTTTTGAGTGGAAGTGTCTATTGTAGTTATCCTGTCAGTGTGTCGGCATTGTATTCTGGATGTGGATGACTGTCTTTTTAGTTCATAGGTCTCTAGACCTATGAGGAGCCATTTACAGGGAGCCATGGCCATACCCTGACCTGATAGAGATCACAAGATCTGCAACTAGTGCTTGACACTGTGGTGGGAATGACATTTGGGGGTCTTGGAAGGAGAGTGAATACATTAGGCTGTTAGAAGAGATGTGAATCACTGGGGCTAAGAACAAACTATGGTAGATTGTTACAATAATGGCCCCCAATGAATCACACTTCCTCATGTACATGTTCCTCTATAAAGTGACTTTTCTGCACTTGCTTTCAGAAAGGAGAGTCTGTTTTCCCACATTCTGAATCTAGCCTGGCTTTGTGACTTGCACTGGCCAGTTGGATGTGGCAAATAAGATAAAAGTTTTGCAGCTTTAGCTTTTGTTCTCAAAACCACCTGGGTTTGAAGATGACATAGAGAGAAAGATCCTGCTGGGCCCAAACACTAAGCAACCCATCAATTAAATGCAGCTACATGATGGAGCCCAGAGAGAGCAGCAGAACTACCCAGATAATCCCACAAAACCATAAGAAATTAAATCACTGTTGCTTTAAGCTACTAAGTTTTGAAGATATAGGTTGCACAGTGATAGAAAACTATACAATTATTATCTTAGGCTATACTCAGGAATATGCACAAAGAGTAGGATGATTTTTTGAAAAAGTAATGTATCTATGCATCCTTGACTCCTTTTTTCTTCTACTGGTTAAGAAATGACAAGATCTGGAAGATCTGCCTTAAATCTGGAGATGAAAGTGTTGTGCTCAGAAAGGCAGAACCAGCCTGTTAGCTTTGACTGGTTGCCATTGGACCAGTATGGACTTCTATCTTGTTTAAGCTCTGTAAAGCATTTGTATTTGTTTTTCTGTTATACTAGCTGGGCCTGTATCCTAACTAAAACAGAATGTAAGTCAAATTCTTAAATTTTTCTGAAGAAGGCCGACTCATCAACTTTGTTACCTATACATCAAATCATCTCTCGTTAATATACTACAAAGAACACTGGCATATAAAGACAAAAAATAACTTACAAGTTAACTTAGATCCACTGACTGACAAACTTTATTGGGATAGTTGATATTTAAAGATTATGCTTCAAAGTTTAGGAGATTAATCCAGAAACTTGGACATCTTTGACTAGAATTCTTTCCCTACCAGGGAAGTTGGTCTACCAAAGTGTGTGGTGTGATTTTTTGAGATGCACATCTAAGTAGTGAGGGAGGCAGAGAACATACCCAGCTTATGTAGCTAGATGATGAACAGTAAATTTGGTGCTCAATTAGGTGAAAGTTGTCACAGACAGAATGGTCTCTAAGAACTTCATGAACAGACCACTCCTATAGACTGCTATGCTTTTACCCCTGTTATCAATCAGGAAGAGGTGAGTTATGCGGTGGTGACCAACAACCACCAATCTCAGTGGCTTAATGCAACAAAAGTTATTTCTTGCTTTTGCTATATGTCGAGTGTAGGCTGGCAAGGAAGTCTGCTTGTTGTAGACACGCTGGGACCCAGATTGATGTAAACCGCATCTCAGACCATGCGTTCATAAAGCAGAGAACATGGCAAAATCCACATGGGCTCTTAAAAACCACACATTTGATTTCCATTCACGTTTTATTAGACCATGTCAAACTTCAAAAGGTGAGGGGGAAATATAATCCTATCATATTCTAGGAAGGAAGAAAGCAAGCTGGAAATATTGCTGAATGAGACTAATGAATATTCCGAGCATATACAAAGTCATAACCAGAAAGCTATATGAGTACAGTGATGCATATCATCTCAGCTCTGCAGAAAAATGCCTTGACTTAGTCATGATTTAATGCTACATCCTGGGATTCAATTAAGAAGTGTCCACTTGAAGAATGTTTCTTTATCTTTCACAAAATGACAGATTTAAAAATGCTGATATCTACTTTACCTGGCATAAGGATACATATACATGCTAGAAATTTATTCTAGAATACTAAGCATGGAAAAAATGTTATCTTTTTCTTAAAAATCAGAATGCATTTTTTTCTTTTTATCCAAACATGAGAACTAAATGTCCATATATTTTTCCCTTTTGTCCTAGCTGCCAGAAAACTAAGAGTTAAATTTATTGCCCTATTAATGAAACTAATTCACTTCAAGTGTTTTTAATCCATTTATCTCATTTCTCCATCAATTGATGTTTAATCTTTCTATTATTCTTACAGTCATTTAAAGGGACTTAAAATTATTATTTTTTTAATGTTTACTTATTTTTGAGAGAGAGAGAGACAGAGTGTGAACAGGGGAAGGGCAGAGAGAGGGAGACACAGAATCTGAAGCAGGCTCCAGGCTCTGAGCTGTCAGGACAGAGCCCGACATGGGGCTCGAACTCATGAACCATGAGATTATGACTTGAGCAGAAGTCGAATGCTTAAATGACTGAGCCACCACCCAGGAACCCTTTAAGGGATCTTTTATATTACAAGATATCTCAAATTGCCCACACAGGGAGGTATTAAATTATCAAAAATCTATATAAAGTCAAAGTCTGGGGGCGCCTGGGTGGCTCAGTCAGTTAAGCATCTGACCAGGTCAGGTCATGATCTCATGGCTCATGGGTTCAAGCCCTGCGTCGGTCTCTGTGCTGACAGCTAGCTCAGAGCCTGGAGCCTGTTTCAGATTCTGTGTCTCCTCTTTCTCTGACCCTCCCCTGCTCATGCTGTCTCTCTCTCAGAAATAAATAAAACATTACAAAAATTTAAAAAAAATATAAAGTCAAAGTCTGATATAATAATACCTTATGGCTCTCTGAGCCTTTAAACATCTTTTGTTCACCGCTGTCCCAGTGCCCAGAACGGTGCTCAATAAACGTTTGATGGATAAGTGAATGAATGAATGAATGAATGAATGAGTAAATTTGTTTCACAGGCATGCATGGGTACATGTGCACCTCCACACACACCTGGGCTTTGGAAATTTGCCCTAGGGCTCTTTCCCCTATTTTGTGAATAGATATAGCTAGATGGTATGAATTCTGGTAGGTTACTGAAATGAGGATACTGAGATAAACATATACTTCCAAGAAATAACGTCTAGCGCACATAAAAAGAATGGTCACTGTACCTGGATGCAAGAGACCTTGGAATAACAATGGTGATTCTCGTCCATTCCTCAAAGTCCCCTGTGTGATAAACGGTGGGCTCACTTAGCTCTCGGGAGTTTCCTTCACATCCTTTGCCTGCAGAAGCTGGGTAACAGCCTTCTTTTACCAGAAACCAGGACATTCCAGCATCATGAGAATACTGAAGAAGAACCGGGGCAGCACTGCTGAACTGACTGGCACATCCTATGTTCAGCTGTCCAAGGGAAAGACAAAATTATACAAGGTTTTGATTTCAAGTTATCATTTAATACAATAGGTGCTACAGCAGCCAGGGCCCTTTCTACTGAGTCTGCCTTTTATTGACGATGGTAAGGCATGCAGGTCAATTCCAAACAAGACCCTTCCATAGGTTCTAGAATCTTTAGGTGAGCAACAGGTGTTTTTGAAGAAAAGTTGGACCAGTTGCCATTCTGTGGATTTCTTGGGATTATGGAAGGAAAACAGAAACATGGTTCCTCTAACATTGAAGCCATGGACAAAAATCAAAGAAGCTAAGAAATGGTTTTCTTCTTTGATCTCAGGCGTATAAACAGAGGGAAACAGAAGGTGAAAAGCTATCCTCCTCAGAACATGAAGGTTACCTGAAGTGAATGCTATCCTTCTGCGTTTCACTGCAACAAACATCTTTACTCTATTTTCTTGCCAGAGCTCAGTAAGAAATCATTGCTAACTTAGATGAAAGAGCTAAGTTTTTGCCACTGCCTCAAATAAGCAAAGTAATCCAGAAATAAAACTATTATTGTCCTGTGCACTCATGTAGAGGAATGTCATCACAGGATTAACAACATATAAAAAAAATGAAAAAAAAAAAAAAAAAAGGAACTTAAATCCCAATGCCCTAAAACAAGTATTTTTTTTCTACTCTTTATAAAGAAGCATACATTTTGGTTAGGAAGTTACTACACTTCCTAAACTTTCCTTCTGTGGGGCACCTGAGTGGCTCAGTTGGTTAAGCATCTGACTTTGGCTCAGGTCACGATCTTGTGGTTTGTGGGTTCGAGCTCTGCGTTGGGCTCTGTGCTGATAGCTTGGAGCCTGGAACCCGTTTCAGATTCTGTGTCTCCCTCTCTCTCTGCCCCTTACCTGCTTCAGATTCTGTGTCTTCCTTTCTCTCGCTCCTCCCCCACTCATGCTCTGTTTCTCTCTCAAAAATAACCATTAAAAAATAAAACTTTCCTTCTACTTTTTATTTAACATATTATTTTATTATTATATGCAGCATTGCCAAGAATATATATTTTTTCTTTAGTTGATCTGTTATCGCCAGATAAATTCCTAGAAATAGTATTACTGAATCAAAATGCAGAAACGCTTAAAATTTTTTATTTGTAAGTGTTCATTTTTAATCAGTTGGGTTCATATGAATCAGTTTTACCATAGCTTTGAACGTTATTTAGGTTTAAAAAAAGTTTCTTTATAAATTAGTAAATATACAAATAATTTTATTACTGTTTTAGTGTATATTTTTTGGTAATTATAAATGTCAAGCTCTTGTCCTGATTTTTATTTGATTATATGTCATCTTTTTTCATTTGTTTTAATTTTTAAATTTTTATTAAAAATTTTTAAACATTTATTTTTTTTAATTTAATTTTTTAAAAAACATTTATTTTTGTGAGACAGAGAGAGATAGCATGAGCAGGGGAGGGGTGGAGAGAGAAGGAGACACAGAATCTGAAGCAGGCTCCAGGCTCTGAGCTGTCAGCACAGAGCCCGACACAGGGCTTGAACCCACAAACCATGAGATCATGATGTGAGCTGAAGTCAGATGCTGAACTGACTGAGCCACCCAGGCACCCCTGCCATCTCTCTCTCTCTCTTTTTTTAGGTTTACTTATTTATTTTGAGGGAGAGAGGGAGAGACAAAGTGACAGTGGGGGAGGGGCAGAGAGAGACAGGAGAGAGAATCCCAAGGCAGGCTCCTCAGTGTCAGTGCAGAGCCCAATGTGGGGCTCAAACTCAAAAACCATGAGATCATGACCTGAGCCCAAATCAAGAGCCAGATGCTTACCTAACTGAGCCACCCAGGGGCCCCTTTTTAATCACATGCCATCTTATATGAATGATCTATTCATATCTTATTTGGGTTGTTGGTGGGAGTCACCATAAAACTTTAACATACAAGACGTAACATATAAGAGATAAGAAAAGTCAAATTGCATAAAAGAACTGAAGCAAGCACTCAAAGGAACATGATCATGACTAAAGAATAAAGGATGAAGGAAAGGTAGGGTCACAAGCATAGTACTGGCCCAGATATCAAGAGTTCAACCAGTTCATACTTGTGACTATTGATAGGTGGATCCAGTCTTTCAAAAGAAGATTCTATTATCTTCCTTATTCCCATACTCACAGCTAGAAGGGATCTCTCAGAAGACTTTATAATTGGGCTAGTAGGAATTATTGGATACATTTATCCTAGTTTATATAATTCAATGTTAACAATATAAGCAATGATTTGAAAATCTCAGATGCATGATTAAACTCTTTGAGCACAAATTCCTTTCATGGCACATTAGTAAGCATTAGCTTTTGGTTGCTATGTGTTGACAGTAATTATAAAGGGCACGCACAGTTAGCTTTTCATTATGGCCACCACTCTTTCTAAAGTAGGAAAGTTGATGGCACTTTCAGTTCCCTGACAAATCTGTGCCTTTTAAATTGACCATTTAGTCTGTGTCTTAGCTGTTAATGTTTTCTAGCATTCAATTCTTGGCTTACTTATCTTTGTATTGGCTACATGCTCCTTAATGTCAATCACAGTCATAATTTCAAATCCCTTCTGAATACCTACAACTCCCAGATTGGGCCTCTCTCCAACTCTCTGGAAAGGTCCATAACTGCTTCCCATGTGTGAGCAGTCCACAGGCATCCCTTTGTCCACAGGCCCAGGTTTGCGCTCATCATCCACAACCTAAAATAAATCCTCCCCTTCCTATATCTCCAGTTTCAATGATCAGAGCCAGAAATGTGGGCGTTGATGTAAAATCCATTCTATCATCCAAGAGGTCACCAAAATCTATTGACTATTCCCCTTTTATATCTCACAGATCCATCTACTTATTTTTGTAATCTCATGCAATGCCTAAATCTTGCCTCCTCATTTCTTGCTTTGACGATGGCTCTAGCATCCTTTCTTTACTCAGAGTATAGTCAACAATCTGAGTACTTCTCTCCGCCTCCTCCAGTCTCACAAAGTCCTTATCTTTTACCTAGGTCATTGCAATAGCTGCCCAGCTGGTCTCTGTGTCTGCCTTTGCCTCTGCCACTGTACTCCCAGCACAGTCACCAGATTCTTTATTTTTATTTTATTTTATTTTTTTTTAAATGTTTTTTTATTTTTATTTCTAGGAGAGAGAGAGAGACAGCGTGAGCAGGGGAGGGTCAGAGAGAGAAGGAGTGACAGACTGAAACAGGCTCCAGGCTCTGAGCTGGCAGTCAGCACAGAGCCCGACGCGGGGCTGAACCCACGAACCGCGAGATCATGACCTAAGCGAAAGTCGGACGCTTAACCGACTAAGCCACCCAGGCGCCCCAGTCACCAGATTCTTTAAAAGCCTGAGTCAGAGTATGTCACTCTTCTGCTAGCATTTTTATTCAGAGCAGAAGTCCAAGTCTGACCTTCTTTTTTCTACCTAACTGCACATTCTCACTCTATGTGCTCTAATCACAATAGCATCCTTGTGATTTTCTCAACTTTTCCAAGCACACTCCTGTTTCCAGGCCTTTGTAATTTTTATCCCTTGTGCCTGGGATGCTCTTTCCCAGATAGCTGCATAACTCACTCTTCTAACTTTTATAGGTCTCAGCTTAAAAGTCATTTTATTAGTGGGAACCTGACAACCCTTTATAAAATAATAACTACCTTGTACCATCCGAACCCACACTCTCTATCCCTATTTATGTTCATAGCCTACAACAGAGCCTGGTATATAGTAGAGGCTTTACAAATATTTGTTGAATAAATGAATAAATGCACTTATTAATTACAGTTTCTCCTCTTGGTCCATCAACACCCGTACTGCTGCTGGAAGGATTTCTCGAAAACAGGTCTGATTCTTGAACTAAATGGATTAAAAATTGTCCATGACTCACTACTCTTAGGTTAATGTCCAAGTGGCTTAGTGCATCATATAAAGCTAATCGACTTTCTTTCTCACCTTTGTAATACATACTCCAAACACCTAAGAATTTCCAAATTTTCCATTCTCATTTGAAATTTCATTTATTTTCATATATTTGTGTATTCCGTTCCCTCTAACGGGAATTCTTCCCCTTCTATTGTTCGTTTCGCTAAGTCTATATTTCCAGAGACCTCTCATTTCAACTTATCCATCTGTCTGTCCATCCGTCCATCCATCCATCTAACAGATGTTTTGGTCCAACTAACAGATGTTTTGGTCCATCCATCCGTTTATCCATCCTTCCAACTAACAGATGTTTTGGGGGGCATCTGCCACATGCCAGGCACTATGCCAGGTACTCTTATACCATTCAGAGCCTATATCTTTTTTTTTTTTTTTCAAATAGTTTATTGTCAAATTAGTTTCCACTAGAGCCTATTTCTACTATAACACTCCTGTAAGAATGACTGTTCTCTTTTCTGGCTCATTTGCTAATTTCTGAGCTCCTTGAGGGCCAGGGCCATATTTTTCATGTCTATATTCCTAACAACTGGTGCTTGAGAAATGGAATGCATTACAAAAATGTACCAGCGCTGTGTACAGATGACACCAAGTTCTTGTCACAGATTCTAAACATACATTAATCATCAATCCCCAAATGACCCATATTACATATCCATTATCAACTAACAGCCACAGTCAAAAGTCTTCTGCTGGTGTCATTTAAGAATTGAGATTATTGTGCGTTCTTGCTGATTAAGTACTTGAAACATTTAATAATGTTTTCTTGATTTAGATTTTTATTTTATTTTAATTTTTTTTAATGTTTATTTTTGAGACAGAGAGAGTGTATGAGCAGGAGAGGGTCAGAGAGAGAGGGAAACACAGAATCTGAAGCAGGCTCCAGACTCTGAGCTGTCAGCATAGAGCCCGACACAAGGCTCGAACCCATCAACCACAAGATCACAACCTGAGCCAAAGTTAAACACTTAACTGACTAAGCCACCCAGGTGCCACCTGATTTAGATTTTTCTAAACACCAAAATGCCATCTTGCAGATTTTAACACCTACACTATCACGATTTTGTGACTAATGAAATCAAGATGCCGCCAAGTGAGAAAAAGCATAGTATTCCTGCAATGTATTTGCTATTGCTGTTATTTTGCTACCGTTTTTAGGCAGTACAAATTAATACAGAGTCATAACTGCTATTAATGGTTTTCCATTGTAGTTTAGCATCAAACTCTAAACAGAGAAGAATAACATTTCACTAATCATTTTATTTATGACTAACTTCCTTGTTTACAGACCTCTGGAAATTGTATTTGAAGAGCTGCCTATAAACATCTGATCTCTTGAATAATTCCATTTGTAAATTATTTACCATCTGCATCCTGCCGTTACGTAAGGACCATGTAGTTGTGCTAGCTCATTAAAACTGCATTACTTTCGACCCCAGAATTCACCAGTGGGATTTTATTATAAACAAAATGAAATTTTGATTAGGCTTCTGAAAAAAGAGCTTGTCAAAGTAAATACTTGCTTTACATGTTGACATGTTCTTGTTTTGTTTTTTTAATGTTTATTTATTTTGAGAGAGAGAGAGAGAGACAGAGAAAGAGAGCACTAGTTGGGGAGAAGTAGAGAGAGTATACAGAGGGAATCTCAAGCAGGCTCCACGTTGTTAGTGCAGAGCTGGATACAAGGCTCGATCTCACAAACTGGGAGATCATGACCTAAGCCAAAACCAAGAATAGGATGCCTATCTGACAGAGCCATCCAAGTGCCCCTATACATGTAGACATATTATCACAGTGCTGAAAAACAGCAAGCTTTTAAGAAAATAGTGATCACTAAGGTATAAATTTACTGAATTGAAGGAAGTTGTGTGAAAATCCTATAGTAAAAACACAAACTAACTCGTAAGTCCCAAAAGCACTAGTAAACTGAAAAAGAGCACTTCTCTCTTACCGTTCAGAAGCATGAGATTCATTAAGACATAATCAGATAGAAAATCTAAAAGTCAACTTTCAACTTGACCAGTTATTTTTCATTGTGGGTAGAGCTAAATAAAGAGCCTTGCCATTCTAAGAACTTTGAACTTTTGTTCACGGGAGTCCCTTCTTCAAAAGAGTTTGAAAAATATGTGTTCTTTTGATGTCACTTACAAGTCTGGGAAATGGTGTGCTCTTTTGCTTGCCCTGGGAGGAAGTCTGTGCATAAATACCTTAAACTGTAGAACATATCCAGGTTTCAGAGTCAAATCTCGCGTGACTGCAAAGCGATCCCCATCTGATTTTCCAAATACCATGGCCGACGGTGTGGCAGAGCAGAAAGTTTCATTTTTAACCATTCCTTCATTGGCCAACATCAACCACACACTCATCTGATTCATCGGGTAATCAAAAGCTGGCTTCTCATAAAAGTTCTAATAGAAAAAATACAAACAACACAGAAAGGCAATTTGATAGCTTTGAAAACAAGAAAGGAATTTTCAGTTCATGATATGTAGGGCCATGTACAGTATGTATTGCTCAGAAAACACAGCAGACTCTCTAAATCATTATTTCTTTTTACTGCCATAAACCCTTTTTCCTGAGGATTTAACCACTAAAAATATTTTGCCACTGTGTATCTAATTTTATAAACACATTAATAATGTCTTGGCCAGACTTCCTAGTCATTTTTTTAAAATATCTAAATAATCTGTGAACTATCAGCATAGAGAGATAATAAAACTATTAAGTGTAAACCAGAAAAATAAGTATAAACACAGAAAACTTATTTTACTTATAAAGCTTATATTCCAGTGTCAAGGACTCAATCTTTGGGGGAAGTGAGAAATTCTGTAATCCCATCTATTTTTACAATCCTGTCTTTTTGGAGTTCAGACACAGGAAGGATACCTGGGGTAAAGTCGGGTTCACAATAGGGATGACCTGCTTTTGCTTCTCTGACAGAATGATGATGTCATCGACTGCCCACTGGTCATAGCCTTCCCCCGAGAACACAGGCTGCCACCAGCGGAACCTCGTGCAAGAGGTCTTTGCAGCAGCTGGAAGCTCCAGGTAGACAAATCTGCATAGAAGGAAATCATTTATGGTTGGGAAAGGAAAAGCCATTTTTTTTAGCAGCTGTTTAAATAACAAGAATAGCAACAAGAGAAAGTTTAGTTTTGTTTGATCTCTTGCTATATATATATATATATATATATATATATATATATATATATATAGTTTTTTTTTTTTTTTTTTGAGAGAGACAGAGCATGAGCAGGGGCGGGGCATAGAGAGAAAGGGAGACACAGAATCCAAAGCAGTCTCCAGGCTCTGAGCTGTCAGCACAGAGCCCGACATGGGGTTCGAACCCACAAACAAAGAGATCATGACCTGAGCTGAAGTCCAATGCCTAACTGACTGAGCCACCCAGGTGCCCCTGATCTCTTGATATTTTTGAAAAGTTTCTAAGTTTAGACAGATCAGATCAAGAGGTTTAAAGTTGCAGGTACGTTCAGTCCTGGCCATGTTTATTCCATTTGAATTGTAACTTTTTGAGGCAGATATTTCTACTAAGTCTGATTTACTGAACAGTATTTTGATTACCATGACAATGGCATAACATTTTTAAGAAATACCTCAAAAAACCACAACTGTTCCTTTGTATATTATCACATTAAAATAGCATTAAATTTTTTTCTAAAATATTTCATTTTACTATGCATTAAAAATGGTGGAGTGCCCGTGTGGCTCAGCTGGTTAAGCACTGGACGTTGGCTCAGGTCATGATTTCACGGTTCATGGGGACTGTGCTGGCAGTTTGGGGCCTGGAGCCTGCTTCAGATTCTGTGTCTTCCTCTCTCTCTGCCCCTCCCCTGCTTGTGCGTGCTCTTTCTCTCTCTCAAAAGTGAGGAAACATTAAGAAAAAAAATGTTTTAAATAAAAACAAATGAAACAGGAAAACACCCACAATCTTCTGCATGGGGTAGGTCTGTTAACATTTTCACGTATATCGTTAAAGCACGTAATCTTTCCTATAGGTGAAATACATGTATAATTCAGCATCCTACAGTTCAAAATTTCACATTATGTCATACGCATATCCTCATGTCAGTATAATCATTTCTTAAGATCATTTTACTGTCTATATACTTTCATGATGCAGACACACTATTGTTTATTTTACTTTTTCCTGTCATGAATAATTCTGTGTTGAAAA
Organism: Proteles cristata cristata; assembly: GCA_017311185.1. Lineage (NCBI taxonomy): Eukaryota > Metazoa > Chordata > Mammalia > Carnivora > Hyaenidae > Proteles > Proteles cristata. The sequence goes on along the minus strand of JAESUZ010005145.1, from coordinate 1,903,140 downwards.
CCTTTATGTGTAAAGCTATGCCTTGGTTTATTTCTTTAGAAATAGTTTAGAACCATGAGAGACTCTTGAATGCTGACAAAAACTGAGCACTGGGTGTTATGTGGAAACTAATTTGACAATAAACTATTTGTAAAAAATAAAAAAAATAAAAAAAATAAAAAAAAAAAAAAGAAATAGTTTAGAAATAATTCCTAGACATGGAATTACCAGGTTGAATAAACTAGTCATGTTTAAGCTCCTGAGTTTTCCAAATTTCTTCCTGGAAGAGTCGTTCGGTTTGCAGAATGACCTGTCTTACCGCTCCCGTGTGGGAACAGCACTGGTGTTATCATTAAACAATGGCCACCAGACTGATGAAAAATGGTATCTTTTTATTGCAACAGACGTTGACTACTATTTATATTTCATTAAACCTCTGTGTTTTCTCTTTTGTAGCACCTACTAATTTCTTTTACCCATTTTTTAAAAATTGGGATCTTACTGGTGTTCGCGATAATTTGTATAAGCTCTTTACAGGAGCATCAACCCTCTGTTTCTCATAACGGTTGCAAATACTTTCTCAGTCTGTTTTCTCTTTCACTTCTTTGTTTTCTCTGACAGGTATGTGTTAACATGTGTATGCAGTTTTACACGTGCACGTAGTGTTTTTCTTTTTTTATTTAAAAAAAATTTTTTTTAACATTTCCTTATTCTTGGGAGAGAAGGACAGAGACAGAACGGAGCACAAGTCAGGGAAGGCTAGAGAGAGAGGGAGACACGGAATCTGAAGCAGGCTCCAGGCTCTGAGCTGTCAGCACAGAGCCTGATGCGGGGCTCCAACATCACAAACCATGAGATCATGGCCTGAGCCAAAGTCAGACAATCGACTGAGCCACCCAGGCGCTCCCCACATAGTGTTTTTCTACATAAGTAGCCCTTTCCTCTGTTAATTTTTCCACTGAATTTGTGTTTAGGAAGTTTAAATCTCTAAGATTAGATAGTAACTTAAATGTTTAAATCTTTAACCAGTCTTTAACTAATAGATCTAATTAGTTAATAATCTAATAGATAATTTTTCCCAAAAGCCTACCCATTTTTTTATAACACTGCTTGATAACCATTTATTTCTCATTGATAGGTGGTGTCTTTTTTAACATATACAGTTTTACACATATCTGAGCCAATTTCTGGGTCATCTGTTTGGCTTTGTTGTTTCTATCTTTCCATGTATCACTTAAATTATTTAGGTTATACAGTGTGTTTTAATATCACGTGGGACATTCCTCTCTTTCTTCTCCACAAGTTTAAACTATTTTTGCCAGTTTATATTTCTAGATGCAAAGCCACCCCACCCCTAAATTCCACTAACATTTTGATTCGAATTGCACGAAACATAAATTAAGAGGCATCTTCACATCACAATATTTAGTTTTCCTATCCAGAAATGTTATATTATTTTCCATTTGTTTTATTTTATATATCTGAAGGAGATTTTGTAGTCTTCTTTACACATATGCTCAGTATTGTTTGTTAAAATTAGTCCTATATTTATGTATTTGCCACCATGAATGGGGTCTTTTTCTGATTTCTTCCAACTCAAAATTTCCCAACCATTTTTTAGTGTCACAGAACTCTTTGAGAATGTTGTGAAATAATTTGGCCCTAAAGAAAACTTCCCATAAATCAAAACTGGGTGTTTCTGAAATATGAAAAAGCTATTGAACTTCTGTTTGTCTATATAGTACTCTAGTCACTTTATTGAATGCTGAATAATTTCCAGATTGCGAATGATATTGTTTGGAAAAAGTAGTTTGAATGATCTTAAATTGTTGTTTCAACTAGTTTGGCACCATTATGAGTTCCCTCTTCTTTGTACTAGAGGAAATCTCTCCAGGTCCTGTCTCCACACACATTCCTGACATTCTCCCTGGATGTTATGTCTCTCATTTTACCCAAGTTGGCTCTTCTCTGGTTTTATTTATTTTTTTAATTTTTATTCATTTTTGAGAGAGAGAGAGAGAGAGAGAGAGAGTGAGAGAGCGCAAGCAGGGGAGGGGCAGAAAGAGAAGGAGACACAGAATCCAAAGCAGGCTCCAGGCTCTGAGCTATCATCATAGAGCCTGATATGGGGCTTGAACCCACAAACCCTGAGGTCATGACCTGAGCTGAAGGTGGATGCTTAACCAACTGAGCCACCCAGGCACCCCAGCTGTTCTCTGGTTCTAGCCTCTCTTACGGTCTCTAGAAGAAGTGCTTTTGGTTGGTCTATCTGCATGGCTACTTGTGTTATATTATGGAAAGTTATGGCACCTTTAAGTGACTCAATATTTTAAAACAACAAACTTCTAAACCTTAAAGCTACAAAATAGTTCTACATTATACAATATGTTTAAAATATATTTAATTTGTAAGAACTGATCCTATAGGGTCTTCAACAATATTTTTCTTCAATAAACAAGGTAGAGTTGTAAAATGCCAAATAGGATGTTAAAACTTAAAATGGGTTGGTGGTCAACATATAAAGAAAATTCTATCTCTTCGTTAATGTACAAATACTGAGATTATAAGAGGAATACTCTAAAAATGATATCCTTGAATAGATTTTTTTTGCAATAAAAGTAACTTCCTTTATTTTACTTATTTATTTTTTTTTACAAATAGTTTATTGTCAAATTAGTTTCCACATAACACTTAGTGCTCATCCCCACAAGTGTCCTCCTCCATGCCCATCCCCCCTTCCCCCCACATCCATCAGTCCTCAGTTTTTGTCAGCATTGAATAGATTTTAATGACACACATAAAATACAAAGTTTAAATACAGATTTTAAAAATGCTACATAATTGTAAAATAACTAAATTTAAATATAGAAAAACACATTGATTGCCTGGTATAGGGATTAGTATTAAACATAAGTCATTTTCCAAAACTCCTTAGTAGTCATTATCTAAAACATTTTATTATATATTTTCTCCATGCATGAATATATAAAACGGGATGGGTCAGTAAAAAATTTTAGAAAATCTGAGCCCCACAGATTCATTCATATTTTGTCTAGGACTAGCTTTCGTGCTAATATGAAAACTTAAAAAAATTTTTTTTAATATTTATTTTGAGAGAGACATACAGCACGAGTGGAGGAGGGGCAGAGAGAGAGGGAGACACAGAATCTGAAGCAGGCTCCAGGCTCTGAGCTGTCAGCACAGAGCCTGACATAGGGCTCAAACCCACGAACTGTTTGATCAAGACCTGAGTCAAAGTCAGAACGTAACCAAATGAGCCACCCAAGTGCCCCTGAAAACTTTTTTATTTTATTTTATTATTTATTTTATTTTATTTTATTTTATTTATTTTATTTATTTTATTTTATTTTTTAATGTTTATTTTTGAGAGACACAGCGCATGAGCAGGGGAAGGGCAGAGAGAGAGGGAGACACAGAATCCAAAGTAGGCTCCAGGCTCTGAGTTGTCAGCACAGACAGGCGGGGTTCAAACTCACACACAAACCATGAGATCATGACCTAAGCCAAAGTCAGAACCTAACTGAATGAGCCACCCAGGAGCCCCTGAAAACTTTTTTTTTTTTTTTACGAATAGTTTATTGTCAAATTAGTTTCCACATAACACCCAGTGCTCATCCCCACAAGTGCCCTCCTCCATGCCCACCCCTCCTCCTCCCCACATCCATCAGTCCTCAGTTTTTGTCAGCATTCAAGAGTCTCTCATGGTTTGCCTCTCTCCCTTTCCCCCACCATTTCCCCCTTCTTCTCCCCCTTGTTCCTCCATCAAGTTCCTCCTAATCCTCCTATACGTGCACACATATGATATTTGTCCTTCTCTGCCTGACTTATTTCGCTCAGCATAACACCCTCAAGGTCCATCCATGTTGCTACACATGGCCAGATTTCATTGTTTCTCATTGCCATGTCGTATTCCATGGTATAGATAAACCACATCTTCTTGATCCATTCATCTGTTGATGGACACTTAGGCTCTTTCCATGTTTTAGCTATTGTGGAGAGTGCTGCTATGAACATTGGGGTAGCACTGAAAACTTTTAATAAAATCAATCTTGCTGTTAAATCTAGCCAATGAACATCCATATCCAGGTGTTGATATATAAATGTATGTTTCTTTATATATATATTGTGTGACATTCAAGAAACCTGCAAACTGGAAAACTGTGCTTAAAACATCCCTATTATCCTGGAGTTTCTTTGGGAAAAAATGGTCAATTGTTTTATTTTTCCTCTAGCCATGATTTTTCCCAAGTTCTTTAAAAAGTCAAACATGAACAAGAGTGCTTTTTGTCCAGAAACAAATTAAATGAAATTTTATATACTGGGCTATCCTTTATGTCAGATACTTAAGAATTTATCTACAATTGCAATAGTTAACATTTGAGAAACAGCTCAGCAAAACCGTTCTCTTTACCATTCCTGGAAACCACTGGAAGGCCATTGGGGGTGGTTACCTGGGTTTGCTGAAGTCTGAGAAGTACATTTCTGCCAGCAGGTGCCACTGGATGCCCCCGTTGTTGCTGTACTGAAGGAGGACGCCCTCCTCTCTGCTGTCCGGCTTGTTGCACGCAGCACTCTCGCCCCCAATCTGGATGTAGAACTGGACAAAGTCCACCCAAGACGTGTCAAGATCCCAGCTCACCAGCAGCCTCTTGCCAGCCTTTCCAAAAGACAGAAGAACCACAGATTCAATCATCTGGGGGCTCTTTGGCATTCTGTCATTTCAGTTTCAAGATCATATAAACATCCTAGCATCAGGTGAAGTGGATTTTGTTCCCATTATACTGTTGAGAGGAGCAAGTTGTGCCATTTAATTCTCTGCTCTGGTTATGGTAACTGTTCCTGAATACATTTGATTAGTCTCACATCATTGATTCCCAGACTCCGTTATGAGGCCCTAGGGAACTGTTAATTATACCAAGGAATATTCGAAAGTCTTTAAAAATAAAGCAAAATTAATTTTAATTAAAACACTCCCTATATTTGCTTTGTAAATCTCCTCCAGGCAGAGTAGTGGAGAAGAAAGGCCATATACTTTGAAATCAGTTGGAATTGGGCTGGAATTTCAGCCCATTATTCATGCTGTTCACTAGCTGTGTGACCTTTCTGAGCTTTTCTTTTCCTCAAAGGAACAATATGGGTAATAATACCTTTCTTATAGGGTGCTGTGACAATTAGATGAAATAGATGTTGCATGTAATTTGCCTAGCACATGGCATGCCTTGCTGAGGGAACATCCTCTCCAGAGATATGCCCTGGCCCCACTCCTCGCTAGGAATTAAAGTGAAACAGGCAAAATAATAACTTCTTTAAAAAAGATTTTTTTTTAGTGTTTATATATTTTTGAGAGAGAGAGACAGGTGTGATGGGGAAGGGCAGAGAGAGAGAGAGAGGAAGACACAGAATCTGAAGCAGGCTCCAGGCTCTGAGCTGTCCACATAGAGCTTGATGTGGGGCTTAAACTCATGAACCATAAGATCATGATCTGAGCCGAAGTAAGACGCTCAACCGACTGAGCCACCCAGGTGCCCCAATAACTTCTTGACAAAAAGAAAAAGTACTCATGTCTCTGAGGCTCCTAGTCAAGTCTTTCTCTCTGTCTCTGTCTCTTTCTTGGATACAGAGAGGGTGAGAGGTACAATTTCAATAAGTTTTTGTGACCATGAAATAGTCTCTTTGTGTCTTAAAAATTTCCTCAACTTGCTTCCTTTGCTCCAAGTGTCCCCTACATGTCACGGTCATGTGATGAAGTACTAGATTCAAATTGATAAGGTTTGTTAATATTCCTGTTTGTGTAAATGGGTTCGCACTAACAGGACTGAAAAAAGGTTTGCCCGTGAGATTCTTCCACCCAGAGGTACCGCCAGAGCTAATCCACAGACTGCACTGAATTGATCTTGGAGAGCTCCCAAGGAGTTCAATTAAAAGCCAGGAAGAAAAATTGAGATAGGATACACAGTATAGAGAAAAACATCCCTCACTCGACTCTAATCCACTAAATTAATTAAGAAAGGGTTTCAGTTATTAGAAGCCACAGGGGAAATATTTGGGATTAATTAAAACACTACACTGTTCCTGATAAATCTGAAGCCAATTAAGAGATTTTGAAATAAACGAGGGAGCAGCAAAATGAGAATGGAAGTTAATCCTGAGAAAGAAATTATTCTTTGGAATTTTCAATTTTAAGTACATATTTGAGAAAAATCCTAAAAGTAATATGCATTTTCAACATGTTACTTGTGCTTTTAATTTTTCTTTTTGTCGATTTGAGGTATCATAAGAAAGAAACATCTCAGAATAATTTATAATCTGGCCTATAATTTTCATGCCTCAGGATTATTACAGGAAGAATGATTTTAAGAAGAAAAACTACAGAACCTAGCTAGTTAATTCCAATCCAGTAAACTTCTATGAAAATTTTGGCATGTGGAAATGAGCCAGAAGGATAAAGATCTAAGGTGAGGAGAATTATAAAAATCCAATTATCACAATTAGCTGGTTGGAATGATTGGTCTTTTGTGAAATTCACAGAGCAGCGTTGTTTTTCCAGGAGACTATGGTGTTGATCAACAAAGGTTTTGAAAGTGTTTTGTGAGATTTTTGTAAATGGTGGAAAATATCATACAAATGCTTAGTTTGGCACTGAAGATGTTTTTTCCTAGAGGATAGCACAGATCATTTTCTTTTGTTCAGTGACCTGAAATGCTGAACATTGTTTTAAAGGGAGATAAAAAGGAATAAGGAAATGGCTCATGGCAAACTTTTTGTCAGAATTTAGAATTTGATGTAACATGCTTTGCAGTTTTTCTCTTCTACTATTTATTTATGTGTGTGTAAGTGTAGACATGTATACACATCTAATGTGTGCATGCATGTGTTAGAGTAATAGGTTATAGATCTCCTCATTCTTGGAATGTAAAAAATACCCTCCAATTTCCTTCCAACTTCCTGGTTAAAATGGCTCACTGCTTAAGGGTTTAGATAAAATAAAACACATTTTAAAGGTAATGTCTTCAGAATCTAGAGACTTTATAACACAATCTCTAAAACATTTCATGATACTTTACCTTTTGCCTATTAAAATCTTCTTTAATCAAAAATCTACTAGAAAAATAATTCTATTGTATTTATTTGAAAATAATCATTTCTTTTTTTCTTAGATTTTATTTATTATTTTGAGAGAAAAAGGGAAGCATGAGCAGAAGAAGAGCAGAGAGAGAGGGAGAGGGAGAAAATCCCAAGCAGGCTCCTTGCTCCACACTGAGCCTGCCATGGGGCTCTATCTCATAATTGTGAGGTCATGACCTGAGCCAAAATCAAGAGTGGGATGCTTAATCACCTGAGCCACGAAAATAACCATTTCTTTAAAACCTCCTGTTTTCCAATTTTCGTTCTTTCTATCTCTCTCCTTCCCTCCCTATTCCTTCCTTCCTTCCTTCCTTCCTTCCTTCCTTCCTTCCTTCCTTCCTTCCTTCCTTCCTTCCATACGAATTATTGGGTGCCAATTACATCAAACACACTACCATGTGTTAGGAAAACAAACTTGAAAGGAGAGTTCACAAATATGTGTAGTGACAATAATGATAATTAGGGCAGCAGACCAAATTCTATTCCTTGTTGAGTCTCATTTGGTCATGATTATCTATCAATTCTACAATTTATTTATTCAGTCTCAAGGTACTTATTGCCTTGTAAATGCCTAGCTTATGGCATGCGTTTCTGAGCTGAATACTTTAGAGTTCAGCTCAGTCTGTAGGACTCAGCATCTAGCTGGGTACTATGAAAATAAAAATAAGGGGCACTTGGGTAGCTCAGTTGGTTAAGTGTCCTAATTCAGCTCAGGTCATGATCCCACGGTTCGTGGGTTTGAGCCCCACAATGGGCTCTGTGCTGACAGCTAGCTCAGAGCCTGGGGCCTGCTTCAGATTCTGTATCTCCCTCTCTCTCTGATCTTCCCCTGCTCATGCTGTCTCTCTCTCTCTCTCTCAGAAAAAAAAAAAGTAAAAATAAAACTATGATTTCTATATGAATAGAACAGAAGTGAGGGAGGAATTCAAAGAAAGGAGAAAGCAGTGTAGTCGTCATGCCACAAAGCTCCATGGAAAAGCAGGATTTGAGCAGGGCACTACAAGGTTTATAGGGATACAGAGACAGTAGAAGTCATGATGGTAGGCAGTGGAGCTTATGCAAAGACAAGGAAACTGGCAAAACCTGGGATGGGGAGGTGAGATTTCTCTTAGGAGCAGAAGTCTGATGTTTCAAGAAAGAAAATAAGTTGTGTAGTTAGGGTAGCAATACTGGAGAGCATCCTGAAAATTATGATCCAAGAAGGACAGGATAGAAGCACATTTTAGGTTTAGTGGGGTTTTCAATAGGGCTAAGAAACCTTTCCTTTGGGTTACTACCCCTGCTGATGGGGGCTACCAAACTGTGTATCCCGCCTCTCTGCTAAAGCAGTGAGCACATGACTCTCTCTCTGACAATCAGAGTATGCCATTCCTCTGGACACTGTTATTGGCCAACTGGAAACCTTCCCTAGATTTTTCTAAGGAGCCACTCATAAAGGTCTGTGGCTCTGGTACCACTCTCATAATGACAGCTGACCTGAATATAGAGGAGAGAGTTCTATGGGCATTTGAATTTCTGGTTCCAGATATCTCTGAGGCCAGCTTCATCTAAGCCCTCCCTGTGTTCTGATTACACGAACCAAATTTCCTCCTTTTTTTGCTTAAGCTAGTTTCTCTTACTTAGAATTCAAAACAGATCTACTGATACAAGAGAAAAAAGAAAAAAAATGCTCTTCGAATATTCTGACAAAAATATAGGGAGAAAGCTGGATTGGGAAGGGAAGAGAATGATTTTACTTTTGAAATGACAGTTTTATGTAAGTGGCAAGGCATATATATAGAAATATTTAATGACATCAATTTTGGATTTTTTAATAATTTTTTGAATGTTTATTTATTATTTTTGAGAAACAGAGAGCAAGCAGGGGAGGGGCAGAGAAAGAGGGAAACACAGAATCTGAAGCAGGCTCCAGGCTCTGAGTCATCAGCACAGAGGCCTCTATGGGGCTCAAACCCACAGACTGTGAGATCATGACCTGAGCTGAAGTCAGACGTTCAACTGACTGAGCCACCCAGGTGCCTCTAATAATACCAATTTTAAACATAGTCTCATAAAATGTAATTGTGATAGCTAACACTTACTGAGTGATTTCTATGTGCTCCACATGATTCTTTATTCTTTACCTTCATTAATCCACTGATCGTCCCAACATCCCACTCTACAAGGGAGAAAACTAAGGTAAAGAAAGATGTGGAAGTCTGCAAGATGAATGAGCTAATGACTTTTGGAGCCGAGGTACAGATCCAGGTAGTCTGACAATAAAGATCATCTTGAATTAAGTACATACATATTGATATGTAATCTTTCTGTGTTTAAAATATCTTTAATGTGTGTTAAAAAGTATGCACACATGTTTACTGGGGTGGTTGGTACATATTGGTTAAGGATTCATAATCTTTTTTAAAAATGGATGCTTATGGGAGGCACAATCTTCCCACTTCTGGGCAATTATACAGTGTATCCAGACCTATGCAATGTATACTGGTCGCTTGTGGACTTTTATCTCTAATAATAATACCTGGCAGATGTTCAATGTCAATGGATAGGAAATATCATTAAATGGAATCCATCCCAGATTTTCTATCACTCTCTATCTTGTTTGCTTGCTGATCCTTTGTTCTGCACCTGCATCAAAACAAAACCTGTACCTATTTTTGCATTTGCATAAATAGACTTATTTTGGATTTCTTCCCAGATTCCACAACATATGAGGCCTACAGTATATCACTCACACCTGTGTATTTGTTATGTGATGTGGACTGGGACATTTCCAGTTGCCCTAGAATTGGTGGCTATAGTCCTTCTTGGAACCAAGTGGTTTTAAGCACCTCACATTCTAAAGAGAGCTGCTAATTAGTAGGGTTAGACATATAGCTCAGGTTGGAGAAATGGACCTGCTACCTCTCTAGCCCTTTTAAAGAGATGAATTGGAGGAAGGAGAAAGAAAATAATGTCCTGCCTGGATGGCAGCAAGGGAGGAGAGGAAGGTGGTTCCCCCTTCCCCACTGCTAACCAAGCAACATGGGTTGGCGATGTTCCAAGATAATCAGTCTTAGAGCTTCCGAGGGCACCTTTGTCCCTAGTTGGTGTCTACTAGCCTTTCTGCCCGACCTGTGCTGCCAATAGTGAAGGAAACACAACAAGAAGAACTCCTGGGGCAACTGGATGGTTCAGTTGGTTGAGTGTCTGACTCTGGTTCAGGTCATGATTTCGCAGTTCATGACTTCAAGCCCTGAACTGGCTCTCTGCTGTTAGTGCAGAGCCTGCTTTGGGTTGTCCCTGCCTTCCCCCCACCCTGCCCCGCCCCCTGCCATCTTCCCCTCCCGTTTGTGTATGCCCACGCGCGCGCACACACACACACACACACACACACTGTCTCTTTCTCTCAAAAGAAAAAAAAAACAGTGAAAACAAAAAGAAAAACTTCTACACAGTGTCTGTTGTAGACTTCATGTTTGTGTCCCTCAAATCTGTATGTTGAAAGCCTAACCTCTAAAGGGATGGTGGGGCCTTTGTCAGGTTATAGATGGCGAGGCTGGAGCCCTCCTAATGGTATTAGTGTCCTTCTAAGAAGACACAAGACAGCCTGTTTTTTCTGTTTGTGCTCTCTCCACCATGTGAGGATACAATGAGAAGATGGCCATCTATAAACCAGGAAGCAGGCCCTCATCAGACACTGAATCTGCTGCTGCCTTAATCATGGACTTCTCAAACCTTTCAAAACTGGGAGGAAAAAAATTTTCCTATTTCAGCCACCCAATCCATGGTACTTTTTACTAGAGTAGTCTGAGTTGTCTAAGATGGTCCTGTATTAGCAGATGCCACCAGCAGTCACCGAACTCAAGGCTCAACATGGACAGTCGGGCAGTCCCAGGATACAGCTGTGCACGTCCCCAAACCTCACCGTCGTCCCTCCTTCCTCCAATCATATGTTTGAGATTAGAGGATTGGTAATTTCACAAACGCTTGTAGAAGTGCTATGTGTCGGGCACTGTTCTCCATGACTTACAAGTGCTAACTCACTTACCCTGCATAATACCTCTAAGGAGGTAGGATACTATTATTAACTCCACTGTACAAATGAGGGGGCCGAGTCATACACAGGTGACCGGATTTGCTCAAAGTCACACAGCTGCGAAATGGCAGAATCCGCCTGCAGCAGGCAGTGCCTGCTCTTAATCTCTAGACTCCACCTTGTCCACCACCACTCATCCCTCGCCCATGGGCCGCAGCCTCACACATCCTCGGATGCTGGGCCGAGAAGACACCAAGTCCCTGCCCACTCAAAGATGCTCAAGCCATAAGCCCGGCTGGCACAGCAGGAAAGGAAGGTGACTGGATTTAAATCAGGTACAAGAAGGGCAGGAATTTTAAACTGACCTAAGCTGAATTTGCAGTAACCAAAAATAATCATAAAACTACAGGCGTTTGCCAAATGTAGTTAAGGGGTAGGAATTTGACAAAGGAATTTAAAAGCAAGCAATGCGGGGAAAATAAAACTATCTCATGTTTGTCCCTTCTGAGTTCAAGCTCCTCCATAAATCATGTATTGCCTTGATCACACATTCCTAGACCTTAGTCATACCTCTGTCCCCAGCTCTTACCTTGCTGAAATACAGAGACGATCCGGAAGAGATGACCCCACACCCTTGCTCTGGTTTTACAATTTCTCCTCCAATAACTTCTTGCCAGTCAGACTCCCATCCATTCTGGTTCTCAAAGTCTGACATAATCGTGGAAGGAAGAGCTGCTTCTGGGTGGCATTCGGTGCCTTGGTACCCTTGGTCACACCTATGAGAGAGGAAGGCCAAGCAAACAAGTCATCGTCTCCTCTGTGAATGCCAAGGCCAGATACCTGCAGCATTTGCTACGTCTCACTTTGGCTCAGACCTTAGTATTCACACTAGGGATTTCTCTACAGTGTCAACCTGTATGCGGTAGTAACAACCTTCAGGTTTTGACACTGAACAACAAGAATAAAAGGACAGAATCCTTTCTTAAAAGAAATAGTGCTGCAACAGCAGAACTGAGGCATCAAGCAGTAATGAAGAAAGATATGGGTGTGTGTGTGTGTGTGTGTGTGTGTGTGTGTGTGTGTGTGTGTGTGTCGATGGGTAGGGACAAGAGTGGGATTTTCCTGTAGTCTTGAAAGTCACATAAAAATATTTGTGTGTTCATCCAATATGTAGTTCTGGCCACATTGTATAGCCCCTTTTCCTGATTAAATTACATCTCTTGTAGAGTCTTTGAGTATTCAAGTGTATTCCTGTCTTATCCTCATTAGATAATCACCATCACCCCCTGCTCACAACCTTGAGCTTCCGGTGAAGTGACGTAGGACAGTGCGTAGCAGCCCTCTGACAGGTGCTTTAAGAGTGCCAGGGGAGGGCACCTGGGTGGCTCAGTCGGTTAAGCGTCCTACTTCAGCTCAGGTCATGATCTCACAGCTCGTGAGCTTGAGCTCCACATCTAGCTCTGTGCTGACAGCTTGGAGCCTGGAGCCTGCTTTGGATTTTGTGTCTCCCACTCACCTCACACTCTATCTCTCTCTCTCAAAAAATAAACATTAAAAAAAAGAGTGTCAGGGGAAGGAAAGGGAACCAACAGCAAAGTTCTTTAACCACCAAAGAGAACTTTGGGGTTAATTAATTAACTCTGAAATTTACATCCAGGAGGCCTAGTCTTGAAGTTAGACCTTGAAGTTTAGAATATATGGCTCAGGTTTTACATAAAAATATAACAACATCTTGGGGCATCTGAGTGGCTCAGTTGGTTGACTTCAGCCCAGGTCATGATCTCACAGTTCATAGATTTGAGCTCCAGGTCAGGCTCTGTGCTGACAGTTCAGAGCCTGGAGCCTGCTTTGGATTCTGTGTCTCTCTGCCTCTCTCTCTCTGCCCCTTCCTGCCTCATGCTCTGTCTCTCTTTCAAAAATAGATAAACGCTAAAAAAAAAGTTAAGGAAAATTTAACATCTTTTATGTCTGAAATAAGAACAGAAAGGAAGATAGTTTTCTTTTTGCTATTTCATTATTTATCAGTCTCTTCATACAACTCTGAGAACAACTGCTGTGGTATCCCTTTAAACACAAATTCTAGGGCACCTGGGTGGCCCAGTAGGTTGAGCGTCTGACTTCGGCTCAGGTCATGATCTCATGGTTTGTGAGTTTGAGCCCTGTGTCCGGTTCACTGCTGTCACTGCGGTACTTGCTTGGGATCCTCTGTCCTCCTCTCTCTCTACCCCTCCACCACTCACGCTCCTCTCAAAAACAAACAAACAACAACAACAACAAAAAAAAACCAACCAAAAAACAAAAAAACCCTCAAAGGGACATTTAAACACAAATCCTGAGAAGCAGACAATCACACCTTGCAGTGTATGTACCTGCACATGCCGTGGTCACATGAGCCATGCCCACTGCACATATTTGGGCACTGCTGCCCAATGTAAATGTTATCCAAAGCCCACTCATCTTGGGCTGTGTAATAGCTCTGACTCCAGCGGAAGCGGGTGGCACTGGACCTAGAAACAAGGTATGGTAATAAACACAATATTTTAAGTGACATGTGGCAGCACAAAAGACGTCAGAGTTCAGAATCTTTCAGATAACGGAACTTTCTGGAACTTGTATTTTGCGGCCAATCATTTTTCTTTGATAGTTTAACATCTGCTCCATTATTATCAAATTCAACAGTTCTATCATGAAGAAAAGTTAAAAAGAAATCTGTGGTTTAGATATATACTTCAATCTTAATTTAACTGGTGACATTTTAAAGAAAACCAGAATATCAGATTTTTTTTAGTTGTTACACAGAGATTTGATGCTAGGAAAAGAAAGGGAAAATAAAGAGTATTAAAAAATAAAGATATATACAAAAGGGCCTCTCTTTCACAGATGAAGATGTGAGGTGTTTAAATTACAGCACTACAATTTCTGACAATAAACACAACAGTAGTTGTTGGAAAACTTCCAGTTAGCTCTCAGTATAAGACAAAAGTTGTGTTTGGGGGTATTGTTTTGGGGTTGAGGAACATGCTACAGTGTACTATAAGTAAGAACATCTGGGTGCTAAATTCTGCTTATTATTTCTGAAACATTAACTTGCTTTGGTTTCATGGACGAGCTGATGTTAAGTGGAAACAAAGAGTTAAACAGTCCATTACACATAGAGGAATACTTGGGACCTTGATTCATCTAAACCAGAGAGAAGGTCTAAAGAAGAGGGTATTTTGAGAGGGATTGTGATTAGTTCGTTTTGGTGCCAAACAAAAGAAAACAAAAAGGATTTGCAGAATTAATGTGCAAACTCAGTTCCACTAATTAAACTTTCCCAGAGCACACTATCTACACATACACTTGATCTTAATGGCTCTGAATGATCCCTTAATGTCTACTGCATCAATTACCCACATATTAAATACTCCCTAAGTACGTAACAGATTGTTAAAATCCAGGCTAAGCCTTTATTGTTTATTTTACCAATGATCTGTGGCTAATATGTTGGATTTTCATTCCTAGTAGGGTAATTCCAGGATTCACTGAGATGCTTCCAGTAGACACAGGATTGCTGCATATCAGTGCTTGTCACGTTACATGCCATGACAAGAATGTGCCTCCTCTATGTTAATAGTTTACATTTGTAATCTAATAGCCATCATAACTTCCAGAGTTCCATTAAGAAATGGTTTTTAGGAGTTCCTACTACAAAAGTAGGTATGTTGTTTTAGAGCATAGAGCCCTACAGAAAAGAAGAAAATTAAGTTTCATGCATCAGTGTCATGCCAAGAAAGTTCTTTTAGGACTGATTATAATCTGAGTCAAGTCTCAGGCCATAGGTATCCAGATTGTGAGCTCTTTTGGGGATAGGGCCGTCTTTTGTTTCAATAGTTTGCACAGGAACAGAATAAAGTAGGTGTACTGAAAAAGTCTGCTAAAAAATGAGTGAATGAGTGGAAAAAGCAGGCTAGGAAAGGGCAGCCTGTTTCTGACTCCTCCTGGTAATGGAGTAAGGAATTTGGTAGGAGTCTGGGGACTAGACCCCTTGGACCCTAGCTCTGCAATTTATCAGCTGTGTGACCTTTAGTGAGGAGTTTAAGCCTTTAGGCTTTCTAAGTTCCTCACCTCTCAAATAAAGGGATTGGGCAAACCGATTTCTAAGATCCCTTCTAGCTCATAAATTTAGTGATTGTTCTGGTGGTTGCTGACTGAAGTGATGGTTTATTTTCTTTACAGTAACATGCTTACATGAAACCCATGGCATATATTGTTTGAAAGGTTTGATATTTCAAACATGAAAATGGGTTTGGAAGCTTTCAGAAATCTGTCCTAGATTCCCCAGTTTATGTTTCTGAATGGTCACATGTAAACACATCTTAAATTCTTTGACTAAGTAAATTCATCCTTATGTGCATCTTGTGAACTCTTGAAAAAGTGTCTCCTGAAGATAAAAGCTCAGAGAGGATTCTTCCATTTAAAATTACAACCTACAGTTTAATGTGATGTTAATTAGCAGAAAAGGGGGGTGCCTGGGTGGCTCTGGCGTCTGGGTGCTCTGGGTGGTTGAGCATCTGATGTCAGCTCAGGTCATGATCTCACGGTTCCTGTGTTCGAGCCCTGTGTCAGGCTCTGTGCTGTCAGCGAGCTCAGAGCCTGGAGCCTGTCTTTGGATTCTGTATCTCCTTCTCTCTCTGACCTTCCCCTGCTCACGCTGTCTCTCTCAAAAATAAATAAAACATAAAAAGATTAAAAAAAAAAAAAAGGAATCAAGAAGAGGTTGAATATTGGCTTTGTTTTTAGTGAGAAAAAAAATTAGTTGTGTGAGCAACTTCCAGCTGGTCACACATGAGAACACAAGGTGTGATCTCACTGATTTGCAGTTGCATCACTGCTAAACATTGCCTTCAATACAAATATTTAATTTGCCAATCCCTTCCTGCCTCAAATCTAAGCATTCTTAGAAGAAACACCTTGTATACTTTGGGTTGGGTCTGAAAGTGGGACCACTGCTATGTGCATCTTGAAATGAAGTCAACTTGCATTTAAAATCCAAACTCTGTGGATTCCCCAAAGCAACAGAACTTGACAGTCTTGTCTTTATTTGATTTTTTCTCCCTCATTTAAACTTCTAAACTGAATTAAACTATCACTGAGTCATCTCTTGACAGTTAGGTATCAAGGTATCAAAGTTGAGGAATCAAGGTAAATGAAGGCTGACTAAATTGTATTTTCCACCTTCAGAGTTACTGTAATTACATTTACCCAATTATTCCGAAACTCATTCATTCATTAGGCATTGATTTGTTTATGAAGTCAGCAAATGACAGCTGTTTGGGTCTCATTAGGCCCTGTTCTTATGTAAATGTCTCTCATAAAAACAAAATTAATTTTCATTGGGTAACAAATGTTCAGTTCATATACAATATCATTTCTCTGGGCAGGTGTATATATAGTCGGTATTTCTGCTATAAGTTGTCCTATCTAGCATACCTTCCAAAGTTAACAGATATTTGATAACATGGGAACCACATTTGCCTATGTGCCTTCAATTGCTAGTTGCATATGAATCAGTCGAAGCAGTAGACCAAAGATTTGCCAAAAGGCAAAATGTTTCAAACTAAATTGTACTCCCTCTAGCTAGTGCTGGAGTAAAACACACTATTTGCAAAAGTTTGAAATAAATATAATACACAAAGCGATCAGGAACACCAAGGACAATAAATGAACTTTATCTTTATAGCAGAGCCTTTAAAAAGCATTATAAATCCAAAAAGAATGATAATAACTATTTTTTTTTGAAATACAGTAATAATGTTTAGTTTAAGTATTAGCAGAAGTATTAAAAGAAAATATCTTTATTGGGTTGTCTGTTTTTAGAAAACATGTTTACTTTCTTTACCCGGGGCTTGGAAAACAATTTCAAAAAGCAGAATTCAATTATTCACTTACATGTACTTAAAGGCAAATGGTTGCAGGAATAATCTAATAGATAGTGAGGCACTCTGAATTAAAATTCTACTTAACTCCCCAACATGTAATGAGTACCCAACATGTGGCAGGCAGTGTTGGAAGTGAAGTGTTTAAGAGTCAAATAGATTTCCTCTCAAGTGTGTAAGAAACATTAATGAGAATTGGTCTTTTCTGACTGTACTAAAACCTTGAACTCAGTGATACTATCTTTTAAGCAAGGAAATAATACTGCACCATACAATTCGAAGGTAAAATAACCTGCAAAGTTTGGGGTTTTTATTTTTTCTGTATGTGTGGTTTTTTTTTAAAAATTTTTTTGATAAAGGACAATACTTTCTGGATACTGTCTAAACTACATTAATAAAGAATAATAGTTTATAACATTTCTGGGATGATAAAGCATCTCTAAAATATACTGTATACTATAAAGATTACCTAACCATCATAATTTGAAACTGTATCCCACATGTCAATAAATAAAAAGGAACATTTTAAAAAAGTGATGAAATAATCATAAAGAAATAATTTTTAAAAAAGCCTCAGTATTTATGATTAGTATTTCAATTGTTTGATCTGTTGTTTTTTAATGATCTTGATAGGTATGCTTGGAATATTCTTGAAATTAAATACAAGTCTGGATTGTATTCCCAGTAGTAGATATAAAGAAGTAGGATGTTAGAGAAAATAGCAACTTGTTATGTAAAGCATTAGCCGAGTATCCAGGAAATGGCTCACAGTTGGATATAGAAAAAAATCTGTTGAAATCAAATTTCAAGCATTTTATTCCAACTGACATAATGATGAATCCTTAAAAATACTCAAGAGGACATTCTTTTATAATTCAGTAATTCAATCTTCAACTAAAGGATGTATAATAATAATTCTGGGTTGTTATCTAACCAAGTGTTTTTGTGTAGAGCCTAACTTTTATGTGAAATAATCTAAGAAGGGTTTATTTAGTAATTTTCTCTTTATAAAAGGGCTCTCAGAAGACAGATACTACAGAAAAACATAATTCTTGTCTCTCTCATGCTTTTCTTTTTTTACTACATATATCACAGAATCTTAGAATTCAAGAACTATGATGGACTTTCAAGATCATCTAATTAAACAACTTCATTAAACTCTGAAGAAATCAGGCTTGAAGAGGTTGTGAATGGTTAAAATTGTGTAATTAATTAATCACTGGGAGGGTTACTGAGAACTCAGGCCTTCTAATTTCTAGTGTAAGGTTCTTTCTTATGTGAGCTTATCCTGTCCCAGGGCTTCAAATAGTACTTGTGGTATTTAACTCTTCAACCCAAAGTACATTTTATCCTAACAAACTTCTTTTCTGAGCTCTAGATGTATAAGTCCAGTTGGCTTCTTGACATTTCTGCTGGAATAGATAAGTCTCTCAACCTTCTATCACAAAAACAGAATACTTCATTTCCTGTCCCCAATCCACTCTTCGTCCAGGCTCTCCCATCTCTGTCAGTGGTACAACCATCCAACAATTTCTCTAGGCCTTGGATTTACAAGCTGTTTTTGAGTCTTCCCTTTCTACCACAGTCCCCATCCAGTACCTCAGCAAGCTCTATTTGATTAAAATATATTTCACAAATGACAGCTCTTGTCATGTCTGCCACAATCACACTCCAAGCCACCTAAACAGCAAACGCCTGGAACCCCCTAAACTTGACTCCCTGTCTTCACTCTTTCTCCTACAATATATTCTTCACAAGGTGCCCAGAGTGATCAATCTAACACAAAATGATGTACTATTTAGGGGGAAAATGTGTTTTTTTTCCTCTTAAACATGATCATTTATTTAACTTTCTCCCTAGTTACTGAGGCTTTAGCTTCTTGAGGGATGGGTTTTATTGTTACTGAAAGAATGTGAATAGAGAAAAAGAGAGTTTATTAAGGTTTTGAAATAAAAAGTAGGGCTTTGCAGTGAGAAAACAGCCTTGAAAACCATGTTGTCTTGACATGAGAGTTTTTGGATTCCTGTATCCTTTCCTTCTATGTATGTCACACCTAAATGAACCAGCTCATTGAGTTCTCCCATAAAAAGCAAAGTTGGGGCAAAAAGGGAGGTCAGAAAAAGCTAAGACACAGAGAGTATTATGTAAGTGAAATAAGTCAGACTGAGAAAGACAAGTACCATATAATTTCACTTATATGTGGAATCAAAAAAACGAAACAAATGAACAGACAAAAAGTAGAATAAGACCTACAAACAGACAGAACTGATTGTTGCCAGAGGGGTGGGGGTGGAGGGATAGGCAACATGTGGGAGATACAGGCTTCCAGTTATGGAATGAAGAAGTCATGTGAATAAGAGACACAGCATAAGAAATATGGTCAATGGTATTGTAATAGTGCTGTATGGCCACACAGTTGCTACATTTGTGGTAAGCATCAAATAATGTATAGAACTGTCAAATCACTAAGTTGTGGGGGCACCTGGGTGGCTCAGTCAGTTAAGCATCCAACTCTTGATTTCAGGTCAGGTCATGATCTCACAGTTTGTAAGATCAAGCCCTGTACCAGGCTCTGTGCTGATAGATAGTGTGGAGCCAGCTTGGATTCTCTTTCTCCCTCTTGGGAAAATCCCTTCTTGGGATTCTCTGCCCCTCCCCCCCCATGCTCACTCTCTCTCTCTCTCTCTGCCTCTCAAAATAAATACATAATTTTTTTTTTAAAGAAATCACTAAGTTGTGCACCAAAAACGAATTTAACATTGTATGTCACCATACTAAAATTTAAGGTAAATAGGACCATTTGCAAATCAAATTTTCATTAGCTCTAATTTTTCAAATATCCTCAGTATAAAAGAAAGATCTGGGTCTTTTGATGATGAAGAAAATGCAACTTGCCATTGTGCTTAACTCTTCTTCACATTCAAGTCATGCTAATAGGGACAGCAAAAGTTAAAGTAACAACCATATGCAAAGATGTCACTTCTCACCAAGTTTTCTGGGGAAGAAGCACTATGACTCTCCTCCACCGCATGAACTCACTAGCATGGTAAATACTTGCTGATGTGAATTCCTGACAACTTGGCATACTTGGAAGGCATTCCTAAAAGAGAGGAAGGCAAAAATTAAACTCAGCTTCTGTTCCCTCCAGGGACCATATGTTTTCTCACCCACCCTAAGTGAAAAAGGCCTTGAGAAATCTAATGTCATAATCTTTTTTTTTTTTTTTACAAATAGTTTATTGTCAAATTAGTTTCCACACAACACCCAGTGCTCATCCCTATGAGTGCCCTCCTCCATGCCCATCCCCTCTCCCCCCCACATCCATCAGTCCTCAGTTTTTGTCAGCATTCAAGAGTATAGAACTGTCAAATCACTAAGTTGTGGGGGCACCTGGGTGGCTCAGTCAGTTAAGCATCCAACTCTTGATTTCAGGTCAGGTCATGATCTCACAGTTTGTAAGATCACTACTTTCCCCCACCATTTTCCCCCTTCTTCTCCCCCTTGTTCCTCAGTTAAGTTCCTCCTAATCCTCCTATACATGCAAACATATATTTGTCCTTCTCTGCCTGACTTATTTCGCTCAGCAAAACACCCTCAAGGTCTATCCATGTTGCTACACATGGCCACATTTCACTGTTTCTCATTGCCATGTAGTATTCCATGGTATAGATAAACCACATCTTCTTGATCCATTCGTCTGCGGATGGACACGTAGGCTCTTTCCATGTTTTAGCTATTGTGGAGAGTGCTGCTATGAACATTGGGGTCCATGTGCTCCTATGCATCAGCATTTCTGTATCCCTTGGGTAAATTCCTAGCAATGCTATTGCTGGGTGATAGGGGGGTTCTATTGTTAGTTTCCTGAGGAACTTCCATACTGTTTTCCATAGGGGCTGCACCAGTTGACATTCCCACCAACAGTGTAGGAGGGTGCCTGTTTCTCCACATCCTCGCCAGCATCTCATGTTCTTCTCTGATTTGCTCATTTTAGCCACTCTGACTGGTGTGAGGTGGTATCTCAGTGTCGTTTTGATTTGTATTTCCTTGATGAATAGGGATGCTGAGCATCGTTTCATATGTTTGTTGGCCATCTGGATGTCCTCTTTGGAGAAGTGTCTGTTCATATCTTCTGCCCATTTCTTCACTGGGTTGTTTGTTTTTCGGGCGTGTAGTTTGGTGAGTTCCTTGTAGATTCTGGATATTAACCCTTTATCTGATATGTCATTTGCAACTATCTTTTCCCATTCCGTCGGTTGCCTGTTAGTTTTGTGGGTTGTTTCCTTTGCCGTGCAGAAGCTTTTAATCTTGATGAGGTCCCAATCGTTTATTTTGCTCTTGATTCCCTTGCTTTTGGGGATATGTCAAGTAAGAAGTTGCTGCGGTGGAGGTCAAAGAGGTTGTTTCCTGCTTTCTCCTCTAGGGTGTTGATAGTTTCCTGTCTCACGTTCAGGTCCTTTATCCATTTTGAGTTTATTTTTGTGCATGGTGTGAGAAAATGATCTAGTTTCATTCTTCTGCATGTTGCTGTCCAGTTCTCCCAACACCATCTGTTTAAAAGGCTGTCTTTTTTCAATTGGATATTCTTTCCTGCTTAGTCAAAGATTAGTTGGCTGTATACTTTTGGGTCCACTTCTGAGTTCTCAAATCTGTTCCATTGGTTTATGTGTCTGTTTTTGTGCCAATACCATAGTGTCTTGATGATGACAGCTTTGTAGTAGAGGCTAAAGTCTGGGATGGTGATACCTCCCATTTTGGTTTCTAATGTCATAACCTAACCATTTGCAATATGGATGCAGTCTATGATTTTCCCTTCTGTGAAACTAAAATATTTGGGAAATAATGGAAACAAGTGCCACTATGAAGTTAAATGTCTTTTAATTCTCACATATAAAACTGGAAATGGATTAGGATCCATTTTTGTGACCTGTTATCATAACACTGGTGTTTGGTAAGAGAATTCTATTCACTGTGCTATTTATGCATTACTGCAATGTCAGCTCTCCATGTGTATGTATCAAGAAGTATACTTTATACTAAGAAACTGGATCTACGTATTTCTTTTTTTTTTTTTTAAGGTAAGACATGTCATATTCTTAATATGGTCTACCTTTAGGTAAAGAGACTTAGAAAAGAACAGATGAAGACATGTTACAGGGAGAGAGAAGAAAGAGATGTATTAATGGAGGAAAAGGGTTAGAGAAAATAATATTCAAAACATCATCATCCTAGAGTATCCAGTCCTGAAGTTATTCACATTTCTTTTTCATCTTCAATTACCCTCTGTATCTGTCGGTGCAGAATGTGGAATCCTTATTGCTGACTTTGTATCAATTCTAAGTTATAAATAATATTGTTCCTTTTCAACCAAACCTAAACTTTTGGAACTGTAATCCTCTGCCTCCTATGTCAAAAGAAGAAGCCTACTTATCACAGGTGTTAGAGAAAACAGACTTACCTCTTGGACCAGGTGCCAGGTGAGGCCATGATTGGTTGAGTACTCCAGTTTCACCTGGTTGTCCATGTGTGGAGTGTATGTCTGGCCACAGCCCATCACCAAACTGAACTGAATCATATAGGATGCTCCTATCTGCATTGATTGTGTTTCCACATAGCGCATACTCGAGGCAAGTTTAGAATCTCCAGTGAAACTGAAAGACAGAAGTGGGAATCAGAAGATTAAAAACGTGATGTGTTAAGGGAGAAGTAAGCTCTTCATTTCAGACCATACACCAAAATAATTTAAAGATTTTTAAAAATTTTTAAATTTTTTTAATTTGAGAGAAAGCAAGACAGTGTGAATGAGCACATGGGGGAGAGGTGCAGGGAAGGAGGGAGGGAGGGAGAGAGAGATTGAGAATTCTAAGCAGGCTCTGTAGTCAGTGTGGAGCCTAGTGTGGGGCTCAATCCCATGACCCTGGGATCATGACCTGAGCTGAAATCAAGAGTCAGATGCTGAACTGACTGGGCCACTCAGGCACCCCATACACCAAAATAATTTAATTTTACTTATTTAAATCTTGGCCAAGCTCTAGAATGGATTTCAGTCGATCTAATAAATGTAATTTAAAACAACCTGCCTATCAGAAGCAATATTTTTTTAAAGTTAATATCTGCAGCTATTAAATATATTTGAAAATGGGTACTCATTCATATATTGTTCATGAGTATAGACCCTTTGGCTCATTAATCTTACTTCTTAGAATCTCTCTGAAGGAAATAATTCTAAAATCAAGGGCAGCTTTATAAAATACGATAATATTGCAAGTTTCCTTAAAATAGTAATTGGCAACCATTTCAAAGTCAAACTACAGAGAAAACAGAATACTTAGGTAAACTGGTAGAGCCAGTTGACAAATTATCCATATTTCAAATATTTATGAAGGTAATATAATCAAATTAACATGCTTATGATAAAATATATTTTTTAAAACCCACAGAAACGATGCATACAGGAAATTCACCAGAATGCTTGCAGTGGCTATGTCAGGTGGTAGGAAACTAGATAGCTTACAACTTTTCTTTTGTTTTTCTTATTTTCCTAACAGTCTTCAATGCTTGGGCATTAAATACTGAAAACATAGCAATGTAGTTTTAATGACTGTGTCCGAAGTTGGTAGAATTGCCTGGGTCCCCACTGAGTACTATATAATTGTAAACTGTTTGAAGATGGGCACAATTACTTTTTTAGAGCAAGCTGCTCAAGGAATTTATAATCCATTAGAGGAGATTAAAATATGGACACATTTTTGCTGTGGTTAATATGGGTCACTGTAAGGATTCTGGGGTTGACCACACTAGGGTTTGTTTGCCACAAAGCCTGGTACTGTTTCCCTGAAGCAGGCCCAGTAGCACTCATCAACAGTAGTTCCTGTGAGTCCGGGGCCTTAGCTGACATAGAAAAGGGAATGATGCAACACTCAGTGACATCTCTGAGGCATTTGATATTTTTCTTATTTATCCTTGGCTGAATCAGGAAAATAAGGAGTAATTGCTCTGCCTTGCTTCTTGCAGACTTTAAGATGTTATTTAAACATGCTGGGGCACCTGGGTCGCTCAGTTTGGTAAGCATCTGACTCTTGACTTTGGCTCAGGTCATGATCTAAAGGTTCAAGAGATTAAGCCCAAGCCCTGCATGGGGCTCTGTGCTGACAGCACTGAGCCTGCTTGGGATTCTCTCTCTCTCTCTCTCTCTCTCTCTCTCTCTTTGTCCTTCCCCTGCTTGCTCTCTCTCTCTTTCACAACAAATGAAAATAAACTTAGAAAAAAGATGTTATTTAAAGATGGAATACTGTCCATAAAGAGGTCCATCCTGGGTTTGGGCTCAAGGTTATAAAATGTAAGAAGTTTTTTCCTAACAATGACTAAGTACTCTTAAGCAGTTTTAAATTAAGTTTTATACTTGGATAATGAATAGAGATATAAAATGTTTAAAAACCCCTAACTCTGCTTTAGCTGAATGGTCAATAAAAAGAAGAGAAAAGTCATATTCCTAATTGCTCGTATTATGTATCCAAGTGTTTACAATTTGTTTATCATTCATAATAAAGATGCCCACCCGTTGTTGATTCTAGGTCATATCTTCAGGCTGTGCTAAGCACCTTATCTTTCTTACTTCCATCCTTACAATAACTCGGTGAAGTCGGAATAATATCTCTAGGCAACAAATGTGGGAAAGGGGATAGTAAATGGTAGACTCAGTGTGAAATCAGCCTTGCCTAACTCTAAAATCTCTTAAACAATTCGCTATCTCTCTCTCCTCCTATTACTATAAGATGGAAGAGGAAACACAGTTTTGAATAACTTTCATGTATAGTTAATTCAAAAATCATTAACTTTCAATTACTGTGTAATGAAATTAGTGTTGGAGATCTAAAACCATGATTGCTGCTGTGTGATAAGCTGTACAGGATGCAATCTATAAAACATAAAGCTGCAGAAAGCAATTTTTAGCAATATTACAAAAGAAAAGAATCAACATAGAAGAAAAATACTAATAAGCACTACAAGCACAAACTTGTCAATCTAAATTCCAGAGTCTTTTAAGTAAGAAAAAAAAAAATCCCTACTGCTTCTCCCCATAAGAAATAAATGTTTCTTTTAATTTCAAGGGTTAAAAGTGCTTTCTAGTATCCTTTAGGAAGAAGATAATTAGAGGCAGTCAACTAATTAGTCATTTGAATTATCTGCTTTAAAGGCATACTGTATGTCTTGGGCATCTGGAAAAAACCACACTGTGCAGGGCAGTACATGGGGTTCATGATCTGCAATCCATAGACAGCTACTAGAACTTTCTCACCTATGTACTGCACAGTATTTCCCCACCTCAGTATTTATGAAATAATTTAAGATTATTTTCACAACCAGCTCCTTGTAAATTCTTCCCTTCAGAAATGGTTTAGTGTCCTTGCAATTCTAAAAGAAACAGAACGAAATGCTATATTTTGTAAATATTGCCTGTACCTAACTTTTGCATGGTATGATCAACCATGAACCTGGTTCAAGATAGCGAATACAGAACCCTGAGGACTATGTGCTCTGTGAGCCACCCTCACAATAACTGCTTTTAAAGGTCCCGAGACACCAAAAAAGAAACAATATAAAAATTATACAAGAGGACAAGAGTCTAGGGCACCTGGCTAGCTTAGTTGGTACAGCATGGGGCTGATGTTGGGGTTGTGAGTTTGAGATCCACATTGGGTGCATGGATTACTTAAAAATAAAACCTTAAATCTTAAAAAAAAAAAAAAAGGACAAGAGTCTAAATGAGAACTGTTAAACAGTGACAATAAAATTCTTACTTAGCAGTAATATCTATTCCACTAGTAGTTGTGTCTTTTCTTGTTGTTTTTGTTGTAATCTAGAGCTAAATACATTTCTAATGGATACATCTGCCACACCTCATGGTACCATGATACCTATCCTGATGTCTTAATTGGAAGCAAAATAACACAAGAAAATCACAGAAATTTATGCCTTAATATTTTGACCATTCATAGTATAAGTTCACTCAGTTGTTTACATTCATATGACAAGTTCTCTCATATGATTTTTTCAGGACTGGCTGAAAGCCAGTGATACTAGGTCAGCTTTTTCTCTCCTGAATATGCTGATGTTCTTACTCATCTGGAGATTTAGAGGAAAGAATTTCACAGACTGCCATTCTTTAATTGATAAAACTGTTCCTCTTTGTTGCTTGTTTGAGTCAGCATAGGTTCACAAAGGTAAAAATGAAGCTGAACTTCTCTGTAACAATCAGAGAAATGAAAAATAGTCCATATCCGTCTTTGGGAGAAATTCCGGAGACAGAATGCATTGGAAATCAAGAGGCTTAGTTTCATTCACGTTGATTTGTGAGCGTGCCTCAAAAATAAAGGGACAATTGGGGCGCCTGGGTGGCTCAGTCGGTTGAGCGTCTGACTTCGGCTCAGGTCATGATCTCGCGGTTCGTGGGTTTGAGCCCCGCATCGGGCTCTGTGCTGACAACCAGCTCAGAGCCTGGAGGCTGTTTCAGATTCTGTGCCTCCCCCTCTCTCTGATCCTCCCCTGCTCATGCTGTCTCTATCTGTCTCTCAAAAATAAATAAAATATTTTAAAAAATAATAAAGGGACAATAAAAATGCTCCTGCATCTTTTTTTTTTAAAAATATTTTTATTTATTTCTAGGAGAGAGAGAGAGAGAGAGACAGACAGACAGACAGCACGAGCAGGGGGAGGGTCAGAGAGAGAGGGAGTCACAGACTGAAACAGGCTCCAGGCTCTGAGCTGGCAGTCAGCATAGAGCCCGACGCGGGGCTCGAACCCACAAACGCGAGATCATGACCTAAGCGAAAGTTGGACGCTTAACCGACTAAGCCACCCAGGCGCCCCAAAAATGCTCCTGTATCTAATTATAAGATTTAGTGAAAGAATGGGGATAATTCTTTCCACTAGGACAAGAGTACCTCCCTGTGTCTTTTCATTCTACCACCAAGAAGGCTAGTAGGCTCTCTATTATGACTCTGGTAAAATGGAGGACACATGAATTACATGTTTCCATATTTCTTTTACTTTCTTTCTTTGCTTTATTCCTCCCTCCCTCCTTCCTTTCCTTCCAAGTGAGTGCATGTGCACACAAAGGGTGGAGAAGGGGGGCCGGGTGGGGGGAGAGAGAGAGAGAGAAAGAGAGAGAGAGAGAGAGAGAGAGAGAGAGAGAATCCTAAGGAGGTTCCATGCTCAGCACAGAGCCTGATGTGGAATTCAATGTGGGGTTTGATATGGGCTTGATCCCATGACCCTGGGATCATGACTGGAGCTGAAATCAAGTCAAACTCTCAACCAACTGAATGACTGAGACACTCCACATTTCCATAGTTCTATGCCTAGTCCACCATATAGTTCCTTTGCCTCCCCCTCTCTTGTCAATATCTTGTCAATTGCTGAGGATCTGTTTTCCTGCCTTGGTTGGAAGCCTCTCTGCAGGGGGAGATCATATCTTATTCATCCCTGTATCTCCTAAAGCACTCAGAATTTTGTGTACCTCACAAAAGCACCTCATGTTATTGCAGGGCATCATGGTTTTCCAACAGCTAGACTGTTTTATTTGGCCTTTGAGTTGAGGCCGTTTGGGAGGCCATCAGGGATCCTTAATACTGTGTTATGGAGATAAAAGACCCCCAAAGGCTGAGTTGCTGGCCTCAGGGTCACACAGTTACTAAAAACGTAGAAAGTAGGCCTTCTGATTTCTACTTTGATGTCCTTTCCTCTTTGCCATGCCCACTAAAGGCACCTAAAGAATGTTAAATAAAATCAGCAATTGAGGAAGGTTTCTCGATTGGGCGGAAGGCAAGTTTTACAAAAGTCTAACTCTTTACATGCTATAATGAATACAAAGTTCTTTTTTTTTTTTTAATGTTTTATTTATTTCTAGGAGAGAGAGAGAGAGACAGCGTGAGCAGGGGAGGGTCAGAGAGAGAAGGAGTCACAGACTGAAACAGGCTCCAGGCTCTGAGAAGGCAGTCAGCACAGAGCCCGACGTGGGGCTCCAACCCACGAACCGCAAGATCATGACCTAAGCGAAAGTCAGACGCTTAACCGACTAAGCCACCCAGGCGCCCCAGGAATACAAAGTTTTTAAGTTACTCTCAGTTAAAGAAATC
Source organism: Proteles cristata cristata (assembly GCA_017311185.1). NCBI lineage: Eukaryota > Metazoa > Chordata > Mammalia > Carnivora > Hyaenidae > Proteles > Proteles cristata. Next base: position 1,874,947 of record JAESUZ010005145.1, on the reverse strand, counting down.
ACTCTTCCTGCATTTCCCCCAGTTCTTTCCCATCTCCATAAAAAAAGATTCTTTTATGTGAAAGGGAGATACACATAACCAACATAAAGTGAGAGAATACCCTGACCACAAAGTTCCTTCAAGGCAAATTCACTTAGGGACTAGACCATTTTCAACAATTGATCCCCTCTCTTTAAGAACAGTTTGATAAGGTAGACAACAGTGTCTGAAGTCTCACTACCAAGATGCGTAAGAGAAGACAATGCACCAATATTTACATTTCTTAAAAGCTGAAGCAATATTCTACTATTTTCAAGCTCAGCAGGGCTCATTTCCATAACAACAGAAGAACAACAGAAAGCTGGTTTTGGTTGGATGCCATTCACAAGTATATTCCTCTGTATAATGACATGTAAATGAATCTAAACCTCTAATGTCATCCCTTTTTGGGTTTTGTTTTTGTAATCATCAAAGAAATGTTTGCTGAAGTTGACAATCTTGTTGATATCATGGAATTAAAGGAGGCATTTTTAACTCATTTGTTATTGCTATAATATTATACATCAAAACAGAAATAACCATACTATCTTGGTGGATTATATAAGTTTACATTTATTGGAAACAACAATTTGACAGTAAAGAAGTTGTTTTTTTTTTTAAATTAAAAATTTGCAGTCCTACTACCTAAAGATGATCACTGCTAATATTTTGGTATAAATACTTCCAGACTTCCTTAGGTTTACACACACATAAACACTCACTTTCCTTTATTTTTTTAAAAGTTTATTTATTCTGGGGGCGCCTGGGTGGTTTAGTCGGTTGGGCGTCCGACTTTCGCTTGGGTCATGATCTCGCGGTTCGTGGGTTTGAGCCCCGCGTCGGGCTCTGTGCTGACTGCCAGCTCAGAGCCTGGAGCCTGTTTCAGTCTGTGACTCCCTCTCTCTCTGACCCTCCCCTACTCACGCTATCTCTCTCTCTCCTAGAAATAAATAAAAATTTTAAAAAAAAGTTTATTTACTCTGAAAGAGAGGGCATGAGCAGGGGGAGGAGCAGAGATAGAGGAGAGAGAATTCCAAGCAGACTCTTGAACAGACAGCACAGAGATTAATAAACCCCACAACCATGAGATCATGACCTGAGCTGAAATCAAGAGTCAGAAGTTGAACTGACAGAGCCACCCAGGCACCTCTCACTTTTCTTTCTTTTAAAAAAATTATTACAAAATCATAATAAATCTGTTTTTTTTCTTTTTACAACTATCTCATTGACATCTTTCCATATTGAAAAAATGTTGAGAATAAAGCCAATATCCAATTATGGAACTCTTTGGAGGCTGCTTCCATTTTTCACTGTTATAAACAATGCTTCTGTAATATGCATCCTAGTATATCTTTGTGTACTGGTCCAATTATTTTCTTAGGATAAATTTCTAGGAACAGAATTGCTTGATCAAAGCAAATTTTAAAAATGAGCATTTACTGTGACATTGTCCTCCAAAAAGGTTTGTAGTGGTAAATACAGCCTTCTAGTTATGGAATGAATAAATCACAGGAATTAAAAAAAGACACATCACAGTGAATATAGTCAATGATATTGTAACAGTGTTGTATGGCGACAGATGGTAGCTAGCTATACGTGTGGTGAAGACAGCATAATGTATAGAGAAGCTGAAACACTATGCTGGATACCTGAAACTAATGGAATACTGTATGTCAACCATACTCAAATTAAAAAAAAAAAGTTTTTAAGTGCTTGTGGATTTCTAAATAGCTAAACCACTCCTTATTTTATCTTGTTGAGTAGGCAATCAAAGGTGAGGCAAGAGAGTAAAATACATGAGGAATCTTTGAAATTCTCTTTTTTTACCCTTCCAACTATATGCAACCATGTACATTATTTAGAGCGTACTTAAGTAGGGCCATTTTAGGACTTTTAAAGGATTTTGGGGTGCGTGGGTAGCTCAGTGCTTAAGCATCCGACTTTGGGTCAGGTCACGATCTTGCGGTTCATGAGGTTCATGAGTTCAAGCCTTGCATTGGGCTCTGTACTGACAGCTGAGCCTGAAGCCTGCTTCAGATTCTGTGTCCCCCCTCTCTCTTGCTGCCCCTCCCCTGCTCTTCACAGACATGTGCAAACATGCTTTCTTTTTCCCTCTCAAATTTTTTTTTAAAAACTAAGACTTTTAGGGGCACTTGGGTGGCTCAGCTGCTTTGTCGGCAAAGTCTGACTTTGGCTCAGGTCATGATTTCCTGGTTCATGAGTTTGGGCCCCATGTCGGGCTCTGTGCTGACAGCTCAGAGCCTGGAGCCTTCTTCAGATTCTGTGTCTGCCTCTCTTTCTCTCCTCCTGCCTCACCCACACACTCTCTCTCGCTCTCTCTTAAAAATAAACATTAAAAAAATAAAAAAAAATTAAGACTTTTAAAGGATCTTGATACTTTTAATTTTTGGAAATTGCATCACACATCACGGCAAACATTAAAATACACACACATCTATTAAATATATAGTTTTCATTACAAAAACCTCCAAATTGATTTTATAATTTTATCTTCAAATTTTATTTGGCTACTAGTGATGCATGTAATTTATGTTTGGTTGTAATTTTTCAGCACATTTAAGAATCTGGCCAAAAAATTATTTCCAATATTAAGAGATTTTATATTTAAATTTAGCAATTATGGGAGTTAACATATATTTGTTTTGTAGATATTTAATTTAAATTTATTAATTCTATTTCTGCAATTTGCTTATCATATTTTTGAGATAATATTCATTTCCTCAGTTCTTGGATTTTTTCCAGGTCCCTGAAAAGCTTTGAGGCCCTGGCATGTGTCCAAAATGATTAATGAAAGAACTTCCCAGGAAGAGGCAGAGCTAATACAAAGGTATTAGAAGAAGAAAGAGCTTGACTTGTTGGGAATAGAGAGAAGGAAGACCAAGGTGGTTGGCGTGGTCAACTGGGCCAGGTCACCCAGGGCCTACCATGGAGATTTCATTAACCACTCCCATTGAAAGTAATTTTCTCAGCCTACTGAACTTCTATTTTGACAAGCCACATATACCATGAATCCAGATGATCAAATGTAGAATTTTCTGGTTAATTTGTTTAGCGGTGTGTTTGCTCTCTTACTTACAAAATCTCACTTAGCTACTTAGTCCATATGGAGATTTTTAGGGAAATCTAACTTTGGAGAAATAAATGACTTAAAAATCAACCATCTGGGCATCAATAGGACATGAGTCTTGGAATATGGCTATTTTATCCATTTCTTTGGCAGGTCCTATGGCTTTGTCCTTCAATATATATTTTCAAGTGGTCCATTTCTCCATTACATCATTCTGTTCCTAGCATCATTATAAGCACATGTAGATGACACCGTTAGCCACCAAGCGAAGCTCCTTCTACTGCCTCACCTCTTACCCTCTATCATCTGTTCTCCAAAAAGCAGCCACAATTATTTTTAAAATATAAGTATGATCACATTACTCCTCTGCTACAAATTATTTACTTGCTTCCCAAAGCACTTAGAATACATTCCAAAATTGTTATATTGTTCTGTGTAAGATACTAATATAATCTAGTTCCTTGTCTGCCTCAGGACTTTTGCTCTTGCCGTTCTCTCCACCTGTGATGCTTTTCTTGCACCCTTTTTACATCATTGTCTCTCATTGATCTGCTCTGTTTTAGTGCCTCCAGGAGGGCTTTCCTGACTATCTTACCTAAAATGGTTTCACTCTCCACTTATGCTACCTCATGCTCCATTCATGTATCCTCACAGCACAAACCACTTGCTGAAATATTATTACACATTTACTTGCTTACTGTTGTTATTCCCGTCCAGAATGTAAGCTCTGCAAACAAAAGACTTTTCTATCTTCATCTCCAAAACCAACTGTGATGCCTCCAGCACAAATAGTTCCAGTAGCACAATCACTAAACAGTCAATTGTATAAATTAGTGTATCAATGAATGGAAAAACTTCATGTAATGAAATCCTTATGTGAAAAAGTAGGCTGTATTTTAGAAAGTCATTTATACATTTATTTCGGGGAATATTCAATTATATTACCAGTTTGTTGGAGGCACTGATACTCTTGGGGACTGAAAGTACTCTTTAAATAGCTGCTGAAAAAAACAGTAAGTGACTCTTCAGTTTGTCACTCAATATATTTACCTTATCTATCTGCTAAGCGTCCTGGAACAATCATTTACTGTGAGATGGTGGTTGAAGTGGCTCTTGGGAGCCACCTCACTTCAAATGGCTTCCTTCAGTGCACAAATTAAACTGATGTACTGTTCTTTTTAATTGTCTCTGTTAGGAATAATCCCAGGAATACTCTAGGCTTACTAATAAACTGTACTGACAAAATCTCTACATAAGATATCAGTTGATGTTCAATGAAAGAAAAATCCTAGAGAAATTCATGTGGCTGTGTCTTCTAATAGAAGAAGCCAGTGGCATTGATAAAACCGAGACTTTGCAAATTCATGAGAATACTCAGGTTACCTTGAGTGCTTTGAACATTACTGAGAACCACTTTTGTTAGGGAGAAGAAAATGCCACAATATTACCAGCCCTGGACCCAGATCAGGAATTCTCCAAACTGCTTAACAAAAGAATACTAAGGCCCCACAACTTCCAAACCAAGGACCCAATTTAAAGAGCAACTGCTTTAAGAACTCCTGTGTCTTGGCATATCACAGGTATAAAGCTTTTTAAACTGAACATTAAAATTTTTTTTGACAAATCAAAAAAAAATTAGGCTTTTTCAACATGAGGATTTCACGACATGGGACCCTCACCCTCAAGCTGCTCTCCTTTTATATCTCTATTTTCCTGCATCTCCAGGGCTGGTCATGCCACCTGGGGCTGGTGTGAAAAACGAGGCTTTCCAAATCCCCCATCACAACACTAAACACCACATAATGTTATCCTTTTTATCTCATGCCTACTGTCATTCACAGCTAATTTCACTTCTTGCGTGTTGCTCTTTTATTTTCTCTCTACTTTCAGGACAAACCTTAGGAAATTACTCTTCTTAACAACTGACCTTAACATGATAAGGGCTATTTATTTTCTTGTATAAAGAAAAGAGAGAGCTTTTTAAAAAAATGTATTTTTTATTTTGAAAGAGAGAAAGAGAGAGAGAGAGAGAATGCATGAGCAAGTGAGCAGGGGAGGGGCAGAGACAGGGAGAGAGAGAATGCCAAATGGGTTTTGTGCTAACAGCACAGAGCCTGACACGGGGCTCCATCTCACAAACTGTGAGATCATGACCCGAGCAGATATCAAGAGTCAGACACTTAACTGAATGAGCCACCCATGTGCCCCAAGAAAAGAGAGAGCTTTAATTAAAAAAACAAAATTAGACATAACAAAGAGTACCTTCTATTTTAACACCCATGAAAGCACCTGGAAAGTCTTTCAACATTTCTACATCTCATGGGTCTCAAAATCTTCTTTTAATTAAATCTGCTTTTCCTCAAGCATCATTAAAAACAAAAATGATAGCTTTCTTTTTTCTTTTTTTACTTTTATGTTTTTCTGTTTTTTACTTCAATTTTTGCTAGTTTTATTGACATATAATTGACATACCCCATTGTATTAGTATACAACACAATGAGTTGATATATGTATTTATAGTAAAATATCACAATAAGGTTAGTTGACATCTGATCACTTCACATAGGTACAATTTTATTTTTCTTATGAAGAGAACTTTCAAGATCTACTCTCTTAGCAACTCTCATATACACAATACAAGCATACCTTGTTTTATTATTTGCTTTATTGTACTTCCCAGATATATATATATATATGTATATGTATTTGTAACAAATTGAAGGTTGTGGGAGCCCTGCGTCAAGCAAAGTTCTATTGGAGCCATTTTTCCAGTGGAATTTGCTCATTTGGTGTCTCTGTGTCACATTTTGGTTATTCTCACAATATTTCAAGCTTTATTAATATATTTGTTGTAGTGATCTGTGATCAGTGATAATTATTCCACTGAAAGTTCAGAAGATGGTTATCATTTTTAGCAATAAAATATTTTTAAATTAAGGTATGTACATTTTAGATATGATGCTATTTATTGTATACTTAATATACTAAGTATAATGTAAACATAACTTTTATATGCACTGGGAAATCTAAAAATTCATGTGACTTGTTTTTTGCAATATATGCTTTGTCGTGGTCATCTGTAACTGAACCTGCAATACAGCTGAGGTGTGCCTGTATGGTACTATTAACTCTAGTCACCATGCTGTACATTAAACCTGCAGAACTTACTTATCTTATAACTGAGAATTTGGGCCTTTTGGCCACCTACACCCATTTCATTCACTCCTTCCCCCCCCACCGACTCCTAACACTAGCCTATCAATCTGTTCTCTGTATCTGTGAGTTAGTTTTTTTTCAAGGTTAATCCAAGTTCCTATGAATGCTAGGATTTTCTTTTTTCTGGCTGAAAATATTCTATTGTACATATAAACCACGTTTTCTTTTTCCATTCATCATGGACAGACACTTAGGTTGTTTCCATGTCTTGGCTATTCTAAATAATGCTGCCATGAACGTGAGAATACATGTATAGTTTAAGATATTGACTTCATTTCCTTTAGATATATATTCAGGAGGGGCACCTAGGTGGCTTAGTCGGTTAAGCGTCCAACTTTCGCTTAGGTCATGATCTCGCGGTTCGTGGGTTCGAGCCCCGCATCGGGCTCTGTGCTGACAGCCAGCTCAGGGCCTGGAGCCTATTTTGGAGTCTGTATCTCCCTCTCTCTCTCTGGCCCTCCCCTGTTCATGCTGTCTCTCTCTCTCTCCTAGAAATAAATAAAAATTTTTTTTTTAAAAAAAGATATATATTCAGGAGTAGAATTACTGAATAATATGGTAGTTCTATTTTTAATTTTTTGAAGAACCTCCATACTGTTTTTCAGAGTGGCTGCACCAATTTACATTTCCACCAACAGAGCACAAGAGTTTCCTTTCTTCCACATTCTCACCAACACTTGTTATTTTTTGTCTTTATGATGCTAGCCATTTAATAGGTGTGAAGTGATGTCTCATTGTGGGTTTCATTTGCATTCCTCAGATGATTAGTGAAATTGTGCACCCTTGCACACTTGTTAGTCATTTGCATATATTCCTTGGAAAAATATCTACTTATGTCCTCTTACGTCCTCCATTTTTAATCATCTTATTTGGTTGTTTTGTGGTTTTTGGGTTTTTGTTTTTGTTTTTTTTTTTTTGGCCATTGAGTTGTATGTGTTCCTTATTCATTTTAAATATGAATTCCCTGTTGGATATATGTGTTGCAAATATTTTTCCCAATTCCATAGGTTGATGGTTTTCTTGGCTGTGAAGAAACCTTTTAGTATTATAGTCTCACTTGTTGATTTTGCTTTTGTTGTCTTTGATTGGTGTTATATCCCCAAAAATCATTGCAAAGATCTGTGTCAAGATGCTTAACATCTATATTTTCTTCTAGGAGTTTATGGTTTCAGGTCTCATGTTCGAGTTCTTAATCCATATTTTGAGTTATTTTGTGTGTGGTGTGAGACAGTGGTCCAGTTTCATTCTTGTGTGTGTAGCTGTCCAGTTTTTAAACACCATTTACTTAAGGAACTGTCCTTTCCGCATTGTACAGTCTTGGCTCTTCTGTAAAAAATGAATATATGTGTGGGTTTACTTCTGAGCTATCTGTTCTTTGTAGATCTATGTGTCTGTTTTCCTGCCAATAACATACTATTCTGATTACTGTGTCTTTGTAGTACAGTTTGAAACCCAGAAGTGTAATGCCTCCAGATTAGTTTTTTCTCATGGGTGCTTTGGTTACATTGCTCAGACTGCTTTTGGGGTTTTTTGTAGTTCCATAAAAATTTTAGGATCGTTCCATTTCTTTGAAAAATGTCATTAGAATTTTCATTGGGGTTGCATTAAGTCTGTAGATTGCTTTGGACAGTATGGGCATTTAAACAATATTAATTCCTCCAATCTATGAACATGGAGTGTCTTGGTATTTGTGTCTTCTACAGTATCTTTCACCATTATCTTATTGGATTTCAATGTACATACCTTTCACCTCCTTGGTTAAATTTGTTCCTAGGTATTTTATTTTATTTTTTCATTTAATTGCCAATGGGACTATTTTCTCTTTCTGATAGTTCATTTTTAGTGTATAAACGATCAATTTTTTATCCTGCAGCATTACTGAATTTGTTTACCATTTCTTATCGCATATTGCCAAAGTCTTTAAAGCTTTCTCTCTATATATCATGTCATATGCAAATGGAGACACTTTTACTTCTTCCCTTCTGATTTAGAGTCTTTTATTTCTTTTCTTACTTAATTGTTCCCACAAGGACCTCTAGTACCAAATATGAATAAAAGTGGCAAGAGTGGACATCCTTGTCTTGTTACTGATCTTACAGGAAAAGTTGCAGCCTCTCACCATAAAGTATGATTATTAGCTGTGAGCCTGTCATATATGGCCTTTATTATGTTGAGGCACATTCCATCTATACCCAACTTGTTGAGAGTTTTTATGATAAATGGATAATGATTTTGCCAAATGCTTTTTTGCATCTATTGAGATGATTATGTGATTTTTATCCTTAATTTTGCTTGCGGCATATCACAGTGATTTGCACATATGGAACCCTGGAATAAATTGCATATTGCATCCCTGGAATAAATCCCAAATAATCACGGTCTATGAGTCTTTCGATGTATTGTTAAATTCAGTCTGCTACTATTTTGTTGAGGATTTTAGCATCTACGTTCAGCATGGATATTGGCCTGTAATTTTCTCGTGTCCTTGTCTGGTTTTGGTATCAAGGTAATGCTGGCTTAATAAAATGAGTTTGGAAGTATTCCATCCTTTTCTATCCTGTGAAGGAGTTTGAGAAGAATTAATATTAATTATTCTGTAAATGTTTGGTCAATTCATTAGTGAAGCTGTTTGGGCCTGGACTTCAGTTTGTTGGGAAGTTTTCCATTCTGGATTCAATCTCCTTACTAGTAATTGTCTCTTCAGATTTTCTACTTCATGATTTAGCTTTGGTGAGTTGAATGTTATCAGGAATTTATCCATTTCTTCTAGATTGTCTAATTTGTTGGTATACAGTTGTTTACAGTTCTCTTATGATCCTTTGTATTTCTGTTGTATCAGTTGTAAACTCTTTCAATTCTAATTTTGAGTTCTTTCTTTTTCTTTCTTTTTTTTGGGGGGGAAGTCTAGCTAAAGCTTTGCTTGTTTTGTTTATCTTTTCAAAAGGCCACTCTTGCTTTTACTGATTGACTTTTCTACTATCTTTTTAATCTCTAATTCATTTACTTCTGCTCTGATCTTTGTTATTTCCTTCATTCTGCTAACTTTGGGCTTAGTTTTTCTTTTTTATCTACTTCTTTGAAGGATAAGTTAGGTTGTTTACCTGAGATCTTTCTTGTTTCTTAATGTAAGCATTTATTACTATGAATTTTTTTGCACTGATTTTTGCTGCATCTCATACATTTTGGTATGTCTCAACATATTTTAAAATTTTTCTTTTGATCTTCTTGACCCATTGATTGTTATTTAATCTCCACACATATGAATTTTCTAATTTTCTCCTTGCAATTGATTTCTAGTGTCAAACCATTGTCGTAGAGAAAGTTGTTTGATGTGATTTCAATCTTCTTAAATTTATTCAGACCTGTTTTGTGGCCTAACATATAATCTATCCAGGAGAATATTTTCAAATATTTTGTGTGTGTGTACTTGATAAGAATGTGTATTCTCTGTTTTGGGATGGAATGTTCTGTAAATATCTGTTAAGTCCATCTAGTCTAAAGTGTTTTTTAAATTCAATGTTTTCTTATTGATATTCTGTTTGGATGCTCTATCCATTGCTGAAAGTGGGTTATTGAAGTCCTTTATTATTATCATTGTTTATTTCTTCCTTCAGGTTGGTTAGTATTTGCTTTAAACATTTAGGTCTTTCTATGCTGGGTACATACATATTTACCAATGTTATAACCACTTTTTGGATTGACTCCTTTCTCATTATAGTGACCTTTTCTGCCCTTTATTACAGTTTTTCCTCCAAAGCATATTTTGTCTGATTAAGTACAGCTAATCATGCTTTCTTTTGGCTTCTAACTGTATGAAATATCTTTTCCATCCCTTCACTTTCAGTCTGTGTGTGGTCCCCAAGCTAAAATGAGTCTCCTGTAGGCAGCATACAGTTGGATCTTATTTTTTTTATTCAATCAGCCACTCAATGTCATTTGATTGGAGCATTTAGTCCATTTACATTTAAGGTAATTATTGATAGATATGAACTTACTACTGCCGGTTGTTAATTGTTTTCTGGCTATTTTTAATTCATTAGTTTGTTTTTTCTCTTACTCTTTTTCCTTTGTGATTTGGTAATTTTCTATAGTGGTATGCTTAAATTCCTTTCTCTTTCTCTTTTGTGCATTTAATATATAGTTTTTGCTTTGCTGGTACCATAAGGCTTGCATAAAACATCTCATATTTGTAACAGTCTATTTTAAGCTGATAACAACTTAGGTTTGAATGCATACTAGAGAGCTCTACATTTTTACTCCCTCTACCCACATTTTATATTTTTGATGTTAAAATTTGCATCTTTTTATCTTGAGTATCCATTAACAAATTATTATATAGTTATTTTTGTTACTTTTGTCTTTTAATCTTCATTCTAGTTTTATGTGATTTAACTACCACCATTACAACACTGAAGTATTCTGAATTTAACCATATACCTACTTTATCAATGAGATTTATACTTTCAAAGATTCTTCTGTTACTAATACTGCCTTCTTGCTTCAGCTTTCAAAATATCCTTTAATATGTCTTGTAAGGTCTGCCTAGTTGTGCTGAACTCCTTCAGCTTTTTTAAATTTTTAAGTAGGCTCCACACCCAATGTGGGGTTTGAACTCATAACCCTGAGATTAAGAGTCTCACACTCTACTGACTGAGCCAGGAAGGCATCCCTAAACTCTTTTAGCTTTTGGTTGTCTGGAAAACTCCTTATTTCTGCTACTAAAACCAACTGCCAATTCTAACAGGCTATGACAACCATGCCTTGCAGTTGTATATGTTTTGGTGTCAAAATGTATGACAGCAATGTCCTTACCCCCTGTATACCTCACCAGTCTATTAGATAAGACAGAGGAATGTCAATGTCCCTTGGTAATGTCACTAACAGTATTAGTCAGATAATCTCTAATCAATCTCAATTAAAATTATCCCTTTAGTGATCTAACAAATTTTAAAGGCTATTTTTAGAACATAAAGCAGATAGAGTTTCTGATAGACACTATGCATGGAAGAAAGGAAAGTACTACAAATAATTAAAAGCAATTCATTTCTCTAAGGAAAAAAGTACTGTATGATGACACACAGTAAAGTGATTTATAGCATATTGACTGTGATTCTTCTAATGAAAAAGCAATTGTCCAAGTTTTCCCTGGAGAATATTCAGCAGCAACAATCCATGCACACGGAAAGTCATGAGTTAGGAAATGAGAACCAAATGAACTCACAGCTGGGAAAAGCCAACAATAATTAATTTAACACCAGTCATTTGTAGAGAACATGTATACATTTCAAAATTTCCCTTGAGAGAAACAAGGTCATTGAAGGGTAGAGGCTACATACCTGAACACGTTCAAAGAATGTTTACTTAATATGGTAATATGCTCTTAAGGTTTTACACTAAAATTACATTTTAGGATGAGAGGTTAGGATATATAGTTGGTCAATACCATCATTGAATTTCAATAGTGTAACAAGTGTTTCTGAAAAACATTACCAAAGTGAGTTCACGCTGAACTTGAACAATATATTCCTCAACAGCAGCAGAGAGAAAACAACATCATTAAAAGGGGCTTTATTCTGACTCATTGGCTAAGAAAATGGGAACAGTTTGAGATCTTCCATGTTGTTTCATTTTAATGAGCAGCGAGAATTTTTCATGTCCTTATTAAAGTGGTTAATGTATTTCTCTAGTCTCATTATCACCACCAGAGTGTACTCTGTTGTTTCATAACCAAGACAACTCCTTTGCGTTTCAGAGAAGATCAGAAAGTCAAATCTGATTGCTCACATGTGGTTGTTAATAAAACTCCCACGGTGCTGTTTAAGGTGCCCATGGGGATTGTACAATTATTTATATTTTCTTATGGTTTTCTATAATTACTGTGATTGTATTTTCATAAAGTAAATGTATCTCCACCAATTAAAGCAGTGGTGGGTTCAGAATATTCATCAGACTTGTGTGAAAGGATATTGTTCTTAGGGTTTTGATCAAAGCACAGAATTAAACTGCTGTTATCATGCATTCAACCCAAGTGTTAAATTAAAATGCTCAGCAACTTTGGAGTTTATTTGAGCAGATGTTAACTATTTATGAAAATAAAGATGATACAGGACTTGCATTCATGATACGACTCTTTGTTGTATTAAAAGTGCTAGGGAGAAAAAACCTACTACACAAATCTTGGGGGATATGGCTTATGCTATATGACCAATTTGCATTGCTGTGAATTCAGGCCAATTTAAATTTTCAGAAGCATATAATTCTAAGAAATCTCATTTTGGTTTACATCTTTGCATCTTCTTATTTTACTTTACCCCTTTGTTTTCTGTGAAGTCTCTAGGACTAAGAAAGAATGCCCATAAAAACCAGCATCGGAGGCTATCAAATAGAAAACACATAATATAACCTTTCATACTTTGCCATATAGACATTTCATTCTATCTAGTTTCACAGTGCTTGCAGCAAAAGTGATCAGATGTACTTCCATTCCATTAGCTGTCATTTTGATGCTAGAATTTTAGCCTGCTGTGTATGAGATGTGAGGTCCATGCACAATTCCCATCAAAGGTAATTTTCTGTGCAATGGTGTGTAAAATTTACCTCTCATTATGATAAGGTCACCAATGGGTCATTTATGATATGTTCTCTGGAGACAAGTGCAGCGAAGAGCTTTCGGTGAGATTTGTCTGGAGAAATTAAACTGGTCTGACCATGAATCCATAGAAAGTAAAACTCTCTTAGAAAATTATTCCTCAATCATGTTTAAAGTCCCATAGGGACACACACAGGGGCAGTATGCGCACTGGTACAGGCTGTGGGTTTTGGAATTATGTAGGCTTGAGTTTTAATCTAGAGTCCCTGGACCTAGAAGCCCTATATAATCAGACCTCGGCACCACTCCTGGCATCTATTCCTCACACCTTTGCTCTCTCCCTACCTGGGCTTCCTGGTTCTTGAATACGCCACAGTCACTCTCACTTCTGAAGTTTTTGCACGGAAAATTTTCTTGTAGTTGGAATGTTCTTCCATCAGATCATCATGTGGCTAGAATTTCCTTTTTCTTCTATATTGTAGTCAGTGGGATGTATCATATCCACCGTCTGAACTATCTGAACATAGTCTCCTTCTTTGTACCTTACGTAGTAACCTCTTGACTCTAGTTAATCACTACTGTGTCATCCTACTGGTGTTCTTGAAGTACTAATCACAGTCTTAAATTACTTATCTACTGCCTATTGTATAATTAAGCTTGCATTTGACTATAGGGGGGTTAAATCTAAGGTATCTTGGAAAGGTATCTTGACTAGGATATCCCATAATCCTGAAACCCCAACAACTTTAACTATATGTGTTACTGGTCCAATATTACTTGATAAGATGGATTTAAAAGGAGATCTTAGTTAATAAATTACGGATGAAAAAACCTCCTGGACTTTATGTAAGACAGCATGAAAACAGAACAACTTATGAGAAGTTTTAATAAAATAGTTACTAGAGTGATTTCACATTTTACCATGATCATGGTGGGCCTTCATGAAGGGAGAATATGGTAGTCACTTAAGTTATTAACACTTTTTGAGGAAGGTTTTATATGTAACTGTGGGAAATAAAAATTGAGATTAATAACTAGGGTAAAATTTTACACTTAAATAAATCTATCAGTATTTTGTTTTCAGTCCTGCTTCCCAAGATATCTTACTTGTAGACATAATAATGACTTTTGAAATGGTTTGTGTTCAGTAAATATTTGCCAGCAAATGACTAAGTGCTGGGAGACCTAGAAGATCATTCTTGTCTTCCAATCCTTAATAAAATTATAACAACAGCAGAGATGAAATTCTTACCAAAGTGTCCAGTCATGGCCACAGTATGGCTGAACATTTCCAAGGTAGAATCCCAGAGATTGAGTGACCTCCACAAGATTGGTAAAGTCAAGGCTAATGCTGTTGAAAAGGACAGATGTCATGATAATCTCATCAATGGCCCACACATCTTCTCCCTGAGAAGAATGATATGGTTGCCACCATCTGAACTGGACTCCAAATTGTCTTGCATCATCTGGTAACTCTACAGAGATTATTCTGAAAAATAAATTAAGAAATAAAAGTAAAAATTCAGGTTACTTTGATATCTTAAAATACAAACGTTCATAACAGCATATTTTTCCCCATAGTATAGCATTAAAAAAATAGTTCTCCCACTATTATAAACACTTTTCTGAGAGTTCCAATTTCCTCTCTGACTCAAAGTCTTCCAAAGGCATCAAAAAATGTGACTGCCTGCACTCATCTGCTTTCAGAAAAGATAACTTGATAAAGCACAGTTGTTGTCAAAGTGGCAGGATTTGTCTTAGCCTGAAAAAGGAGTTTTGGCATCTTGTTACACATATTACAGTTTGGAGCTGGTGGGAACTGTGGCACTTCCTAATTCCTATCAGTTGAACACAGCATATGAGGTGACTTGCTGTGTCATGGTGGCTATGACAACAAACCTGTATGTGACAAATGGGAAGAAAATTAAGAATAATATCTAATTTCCAGGAGCAATCACTGTACACAGCAGCAGGAACCATACATTAATTGCCAGTGCAACGACATCTGCTTGAGAGCTCCATAAATCACAGTACCATGCTGCTCACATCCATACACAAGGTGATATGTGAAGCAAATGGCAAATGGAACATTTGTCTCCATCAATGTACAATTAAACACCAGGAGAGGTGCTTGCAATAAACACGCTAAAGGGCCTGAGTTTTTTTCCTAGTGAGCAAAGGAAAGCTCCCTAAGACAGGTGACTAGTTGGGTAACTTTGAGAAATAAATTATTTAAAAACTCCAGTCGAAGGCTGGATTGAATTAGAAATTAGACTGATTTTCATATTTGTATCATGTTTATTCTTATTGTGTCAAGAAATGTTAAGCCCATGGAAATGTAATTTTTTTATGTAGAGTTACTAAAAATAATGTCTGTTTTCTCTTTAAGTCATTTGTATATGGAAATATGAGATAGAATAACATGATTGTTAATTATACAAATGACCAGTGAAAATCTGGCAGAATTGTTTGAAATGGGAGAAAGCATACTTTTTAACTAAGGAAAAATCATTATTCAAATACAGAAATATAAATTTAAAAATAATGCTTAAATGAAAAAGACAGAGCAACAATTTTCATGGTGTTTAAATACTTTTGGTGCGCCTGGGTGGCTCAGTCAGTTAAGCGTCTGACTTCAGCTCAGGTCATGATCTCATGGTTTGTGGGTTCGATCCCTGCATCAGGCTCTGTGCTGACAGCTAACTCAGAGCCTGGAGCCTGCTTCACATTCTGTGTCTCCCTCTCTCTCTGACCCTCCCCTGCTCATGCTGTCTCTCTCTCAGAAATAAATTTTGAAAAAACATTTAAAAAATTGAAAAAAATACTTTTAAATACTTACAGTTTTAAATACTTTAAATCTGTGAATTCTTTTACCAACGTGAATTTATTAGAAGGAAAGAGTAAAATTTAAATTGAGTATTTTAGTGATTTTCACTTTAATTTCTAAATATTTATTTATTAGTCAAATAAGTATATTTATTTATATTAACATATCAGATATGTAAAGAAATTAAACTATATTCAAAATGGCTCAATAATGAAAATATCATGTATTAATTTCATCACTTAATTTGATCATCATTATGTTATTAGGAAATTATAATTTTCTTTTATAATAATAATTTTTAAAGCAGTTACTATTTTCGAATGAAAATAAATATGATTTAAAAATAACAACTGTGGAGTGGGTGGGTGGCTCAGTTGGTAGACTGTTCAACACTTGATTTCAGGTCAGGTCATGATCCCAGGGTTCTGGGATCAAGCCTTACATCAGGCTTTCTCCCACCCCCTCCCTCTCCCCCTCAGCGCCTTTTTCCAACTTATGTGTGTGCACGCTCTTTCTTTAAAAAAAAAAAACAAAAACAACAGAAAACAAAAAAATGAAAATAAGAATTTTTCAGGCAACTTTAAAGTTTATTTTCCTTTATTTCCTTATTTTAGTGCATATACATATGTGTGTGTGATAACAGTAATTGAAATGACCAATATTTTCTTTGGCAACGACATTAAGACTATGGGTCTGTAATCAGACTGTTGCGTTACAGTCCCGCCTCTGACATCTAATGTTTAATAACTTCGCAGTTTCAGGGAAGGTATTCAACTTCTATGTTCCTCAGCACCTTCCTCTGTGAAGTTGGGATAATATCCTTATGCCAAAGTCAGAGACATTTTTTGGTTTTTCACTATTGTCTCTTAGCATCTAGAATAGTATCTAGCAAACAACAAAAACTCAACAAATTCTTGCTTCATAAATGGAGTACACGTTGTCACTGTATCCCAATGGAAATTTGAATACTGAGACATAAAAAGGTTCAATATTCTAATGTTAAGCAGCTTTCAAGTGGCAATGCAGGAGCTGGACCAAAGCAGCATAGCTCTGGAGCCTGTTTTCTTAACATTTATTTCCTCTCACGGGGTGGGGTGGGAATCTCTGCTTCCACAACTCAGCAGTGGATGGTTACAACAGCTATGGAGCCATTTGATCAGAATATTCCTAGATGGGAACCCAGGAATTTGGGTCAGCTTTCTGTATCATTCTTCCTTTTGGGATGGACACTAAGCTCATAAATTTATTTGTAATCAAATACAGCAATCAAAACAAAAATAAAATAAAAATAAGAATAGGCTTTATAATGGAGGAGGGCACTTGTGGGGATGAGCACTGGGTGTTATGTGGAAACTAATTTGACAATAAACTATTTGTAAAAAAAAATAAAATAAAATAAAAGCACAGAGCCTAAAAAAAAAAAAAAAAGAATAGGCTTTATAAAAATTTTAGGTCCTATAACTAAGAAAAATCTAGAATAATTTTAGGTTCAGCAGTGATATTAAGTTTTACATTAAAAATGCCAATTAGTTCATGACATTCTTACCAGTTTGAATTAAAAAATTAACTTAGAATGATGTACAGGCTTTAAATTTTATAAACAGAAAGCAGATAGAGTTCTTTTATTTACTGAGTGACTCATAAGCAAACAAATTATTAGAAATCAGCTAGAAGTTACAGTAGCTGGCTAACTAGCATATCTGATTTATGGGTCATACTTCATTTTTTCTTTTAATGTTTTATTTATTTTTGAGAGAGAGAGAGAGAGACAGCATGAGCAGGGGAGGGTCAGAGAGAGAGGGAAACACAGAATCTAAAGACAGGCTCCAGGCGCTGAGCTAGCTGTCAGCACAGAGCCCGACGTGGGGCTCGAACCCATGAACTGTGAGATCATGACCTGAGCTGAAGTCAGACGCTTAACTGACTGAGCCACCAAGGCGCCCCAAGTCATACTTCATTTTGGAACAGCCATGGCAGGAAGGCACAATAAAGAATTGACAGCAGTTACAGGCAGCAATTTATACTAAAGAAAATACAGCAAATGGCTAAAGGGATCAAGATACATTTAACTCTCCTATGAAGAATTTACATAGTTTGTATTATTTACTATATAAAAAATAACTTAGTATCCAGAATAGATAAAGTTCTACTTCTGCCGTGTTACTTTTATTAATATATGTAAGAAAGAGGGGGATGGAGAGTCTCATACAGACGTACATACAATAGAAAATAAAAGTGTTCTTGATACCTCTACCATGTTCTCTTTTTAAAAATATCTCCACTAGGATCTTAATCTTTCAAGCTATGCACATATTTAGTTCTGAAAAGCCATGGTGATTCTGCTTAGAAGAAAAATGCTGCTGTCAAATGGCAGGCAAGATTAAAGGCATCTTTGCAATAGCACATTTAATGTGTAATTATTTTTCATATCAACAAAGATTAATTAAATTTCATGATAAAGATTGATTACTGAATTTTGGAGCTGTCCATCTTTGTTAGAAGAAATTGTGTTTTAGGCCAAGTTAACTTAGGACAGTGATATTTTTGTACTGCTTTCATTATTATTATTATCACCTTGATTTTCAATTAATTGTTTTTAATGTTTTCTATGGAGAGTCTATGAAGTGTGTTTTTGGTATGCATATTGTCTACTGAGTGAGAAAGCTGAGGTTAGCCTTTCATTTACTTTTATGGGGAACACTCAACACATCTGATGTATTCTTAAAATTTTATAACGTAAATAATTATAACTCATAACAGTTGTTAACTATTATCTCTGTTACACGCTATTTTCTTCTCTATGAAAATTAAAGCTCTCATTTATTTACAAACACTTAAATGTAGGGACTGCTCTAGGCAACATTTTTAAGCATATAAAGTCTGTCATCAATGTCCCTGTCTTTTTGCCATGGTGCCAATGCAAACCTCAGTGCCCAAAGTCCTTGCTCTCTTTCATTTTTCCCTGTGATCAAAATGTACTTCCAGGAAAGCAAATGGAGTTAGTTGTTTACTAAGTGTGAATGTAGCCACAGTGTTACCTCTTCTAATGGTATTTTAATTTTCTCATTCTCCTCTTCTGCAATTTTTTAAAGAATTGCAGTGAGTAAAGTCAATACTATCGTAGAAAGGGAGAGGGCACTTTGGGCATTGCTAAAATTGTACCACCAATGCGGATTACTATTCTGCCAATATCAAAGGATGGTTCTGTTTCAAGTAAAACTTAAATCTCACAATTGCACTATTAAGCTAAACAAAAACAGAAGGGGCCTGAAGAAAAGACTTTAAGAATATCCTCCCCTTTCAATCTTTGCCAGGGACTCTATATATACTAGAAAAATTTATCTGTACTCATTACTTATCATATTACATGCAAACTTTAAATACATACTGGTTATCAGATTTTATGAACTATTGTCTCATATAAATTATTATATTATAATGTATTGTTAACAAATAGTCATTAACAGAATTTATAATTTAGTACCATATCAAAATCATATCTAATAGGCTGCAGTGTAGTTAAATAAGGAAAATAGTAGTAGCTATTTTTCTCATCCTGAGGCATCAAAATATTTCCCTTAGATGTACATTTCAAAATATGAGAGTAAATTTCTTCAAATTATCAGAAATTAGTAGGACAAATGAAATAGAAGAATGTGACTTGCTAGTGTTTTATTAGAAAACACATCAATCTTTGTCCTCACCATTTCTCAATGGAAAAATATCTGATCTTACACTAGTTGACTGATGATTTCCCCAGGAAGGAGATATCACTCTAATCATTTTTCTAAATGCTTTCCAACGTACCTGGGCTCATGATAGTTGAGATATGAATAGTGCTCCAAGAGTTTCCAAGTTATCCCATTATCATAAGAATAATGCAATAAAACTCCTTCACCAGGCTGGTCAGGGGCTCTGCATGTGCTCAGAACAGACTTGCTCCCCAGCCTCAGTGTGAACTGGAGAAACCTAGACATGAATTGTCTGTAATTAGTGCATGCATAAATATTTTTAATCATGATGTTCATTTTGGCTCATAAAGAATTTCAAACAAATTTATTACTCAAAAGCTGCATGTTTCACTCATCTCTTACAAAATGCAAGTAATTTCACTGTGAGATGTATGACTATGTGTAGAAGATGAGGTCAATGCACATTTTTATGCAGATATATCCATGCAAATATGAGTATATGTTTATACATACTTGTGTACTATGTACTTGTGTACATACACTTAAAATGCCAATCATTCCTTTACTGCATTATTTATTAGGCACTGGGGGAAGGGAGATGTAGAATAAATCTAATCAGCCTCTGCAAGCTGTCAAATAAATAAAACTACATAAATAATTAACTAGCCCTTGGCTTAAGAACACAGTTTTGATGCTAACATTTCATATGTTTAAAAATCCAGTCAGTCATTAGTATCTTAAAGTCATCAGTAAGCCTTTTAATTTATTAAAAACTAGGGCAAATTAACTCTACATAAACTAACTGTAAGCTCCCTCTCGGTTAAAAATCGAAAGATGTACATAACAGCAAAAAAAAGAAAAAAAAAGGAAAATAAATCTAAATTCAACCATTAGCATCTGATTTCTATATGTATTCCACCCTGCCTTAACTCACCTGGACTGTGAGCTGTCAAGGAAAGATGTAATTAGCTGACGCCTCCCATCTTTGTTGAAAACCAGGGCCTTACCACTGGCCAAGACACCACAACCAAAGCTGACTTCAGCACCACGGATAGAGTAAAAGTTATGGTAAGAGGAGAGCCTGGAACTGCCGAAGCTTTCAGAAATAAACATTGGGAATGTCTGGGATGCCATCTCACAGGCTGGGCCAGAAAATCCAGGGTCACACCTGAAACAGATATCACGAAATAAATCTTAATCTGTTGGTCCTTTCAGAGATCCATGAATCTAATAATTCAAGGAGGAGGAAGTCCAGGGGCCAGTATTTGATTGACTGGTAGGTGAGGCTCATTAGTCCCTGGAAAATACTGAATCTGAAGACCTGATAAAGGTAATTGCCTGGAATATTCCAGAAGAATATAGTCTTTGCACAGCCCTGCTATAAAAAGCTTGTGATTAAAACAACAATTCAGCACGCATCTTTAACCAATGCCAATGATTTACCTGTGAATGCATCTATGTTTGTGCAAATATATCCCCCATCCATCCTTAAGTGTACCATTATGGTCGCCTTCTATGTCAACATAAAAGGATAATACTTTCTGCCCTTCTCACTAGCACCTAACAACGGTGGGCTTATCAGGAGAAAGATTTATCAGTTTAGTCCTCAGGCCTGGGTATTGCACACAGGCAAGAATGTGGTAGGTATAGCAAGAGAGGTGGAATCCTGGTAGCAAATAACAGCAGTGATGAGGAAAGTGGGAGGAGAAACAAAGCTGCAGAGGCCCCAAATTCAAGCATCTGTTTAAGAGAAATAAATGGTATTGAATATAAATTATTCTTCTATGCAATTTTGTTCATGCCTTAAAAAGCCCTGTATTCCTTGGGTAAATTCCTAGCAGTGCTATTGCTGGGTCATAGGGGAGTTCTATTGTTAGTTTCCTTAGGAACCTCCACACTGTTTTCCAGAGGGGCTGTACCAGCTTACATTTCCACCAACAGTGTAGGAGGGTGCCCGTTTCTCCACATCCTCGCCAGCATCTAGAGTTCTCTGATTTGCTCATTTTAGCCACTCTGACTGGGGTGAGGTGGTATCACATGTACCCCAATGTTCATAGCAGCACTCTCCACAATAGCTAAAACATGGAAAGAGCCTAAGTGTCCATCAACAGATGAATGGATCAAGAAGATGTGGTTTATCTATACCATGGAATACTACATGGCAATGAGAAACAATGAAATCTGGCCATGTGTAGCCACATGGATGGACCTTGAGGGTGTTATGCTGAGCGAAATAAGTCAGGCAGAGAAAGACAAATATCATATGTGTGCACGTATAGGAGGATTAGGAGGAGCTTAACAGAGGACCAAGGGGGAGAAGAAGGGCGGAAATGGTGGGGGAAAGGGGGAGAGGCAAACCATGAGAGACTCTTGAATGCTGACAAAAACTGAGGACTGGTGGATGTGGGGGGGAGGGGTGGGCATGGAGGAGGGCACTTGTGGGGATGAGCACTGGGTGTTATGTGGAAACTAATTTGACAATAAACTATTTGTAAAAAAAAAAAATAATAAAAAAATAAAAAATAAAAAAAAATCAATAAACATTTAAAAAAAAAAAAAAAAAAAAAGCCCTGCATGGGGCTCTGTGCTGACAGCTCAGCGCCTACAGCCTGCTTTGGACTTCATCTCCCTCTATCTCTCTCTCTTTCTCTGCCTCTCTCCCACTCAGCCTCTGTCTTTCTCTTTCTCTCAAAAATAAACATTAAAAAAACTTTTTAAAAAGGATGTAGTAGTCAAACACTTACCGCAGCCACAGATAAACAAAATCAATGAATATTATGTAAAACGTTATCAGAAATAGGGGAAAAAACTCAAGTTCCAACTGGTGAAAATATTCTGCAAAATCTCAGAAGGAGTAAAAGGCCACGATTAGTCAAAATGATGGATGATGTCAAAAAAGAACACTGCCCAAAGACACAAGATGGCCATTCAGATTTCTGTTTGCATCCATCATGAGTGACACAGGTGGATGCCTTAATAAAACTACTGAATGCTAACAGGACACTGCACACAAAAAATAAAGTATGAAGTAGAACTATGGTAATTATAGATGGGCCTTTAAAATTTTTTTTTATAGTTTATTTACTTTTGAGAAAGAGAGAGACAGAACATTAACAGGGGAGGGGCAGACAGAGAGGGAGACACAGAATCTGAAACAGGCTCCAGTTTCTGAGCCGCCAGCACAGAACCTGATGCAGGGCTTGAACCCATGAACTGCGAGATCATGACCTGAGCTGAAGCAGGACGTTTAACTGACTGAACCACCCAGGTGGCCCTAGATGGGCCTTTTAGAAATAGCACTTTTTTTTCTCTTTAGTAATAACATTTTTTATTTTCATTAATTAAAGCAGTTGTCATTTCAGATAATTTGTTTTCAGAACTTTTGAGGACAACTTCCAAGAATTACAAAGATATCTGGCATTCTTGCGTTCCTTTCATTTGAAATGCACTTAACAAGGATGGCCTGGTATGGATGACAGATGAAGATAACAACTTGAGGAAAACACCAGATAATGCTTCACAGATGTTCTGAAGTCAGTGTTTTTGGGTGGGAGTTGGTGGTTTTCTTCAAAAGTACAGAGAGGCATATTTACTGTTTTTTAATAAATTTTTTAAAGTTGATTCATTTATTTTGAGAAAAAGAGAAAGACAGTGAGTGGGAGAGAGGCAGAGAGACAGGGAGAAAGAATCCTAAGCAGGCTCTGTGCTGTCAGTGCAGAGCCCGATGCAGGGCTTGAACCCAAAAACCATGGAGCCGCAATGAAGAGTTGGACACCTAGCCAACTGAGCCACCAGGTGCCCTTCACTACTGAAACACGAATAGGAACTTTCCAATTCTTTAATACTTTTTGACACATTTTTATTATGCTGAGTGATTTCATTGTTAATTAAATTCACTGCAACATAGTTAAAAAGTAAACATGACCTTCTAATGTCAGTGCTGACAAGTGTCTTGGCTCATACATATAATTTCCAAATGATAAGGCAGAAATACCTTTTATGAGTTCTTTATTATTTATAACTTTTTTTGTTTGGAGGACAAGAATAGACAAACTAGATGATCAGTTGCTGAAAATTTAGCTGTATAACCAAGACTGTGGTTTCAGGAATTTCCCAAATATTTTATAATTAAATCTTAATATGGAGATGATGTAACACATGCGAATATCAATTCTTGTTATAAACATAACACAATGCTTCAGTGGTGATGAGATATCAACCACTTATATATAATTTCAGATTTCAGATTCAATATCATTATCATGTAAAATACTTTATATATCATTTTGAAGGCCCAAATGATTTTCAAAGGTAAGCAAGATTGCAAAATTATATTCAAAGATGAATTTTCTTATCAAACTGCTAAATTTGGCTCACTCCAGTTTCCTTTAGCCTTGGGTTTATGGGTCAGTACTGATTTCCATAATTCATTTACAAAGCATGCTAGGAATTATAATATGGCTCATAGAACAAGTTTATGGAAAAACAGCATATTGAAGAATGTAACCAAAGACAGAAAAGGCAGTCATCAAACTATGAAGAATTTAAATTTGTTCACAAATTTACACAAGGTCTGCAAAATTTATTTACAATTTAGCTTAATAGAAAAGTTATTTATTCATCACCTTCCACTTACAAAATACACTCAATATTCTATTATGCTTGAATTCAATTTGGAGTATCTTACTTTGGCCTTGAAAAGACCTCAAAAGCCTAAAAAGGAAATTAAAACAAGCTAAAATAATTTGTGGCTTCAATGTATAAAGTACATGATCGAAATAAAGTGTAATTATTATTTTAAAATGCTTACTTGCAACCATGTCGACTGCACTGTCCTCTGCCGGAACAGAATTTGAGACACGACGGACCAATATAAACTGCAGGCAGGGCAAAAAACAGCAAGTAAAAATATGGCAAAACAAGTGGAAAAACCAAGGAAACATCAGCATGTGAATCAATTTTGTGAAGCACACCCAGGAAATCTAGCCCATTAGATGCATGTTATATGCAGGAATCCAGAGTGACATATAGAGCACTATGTGACAGGTTAAGTGCTTAAGCTACACATTTGCTAGAAATGTTTTGACCTAATTCTTTCAAGATTTTAATGTTTCATAGCAAAAAAAAAATGGTAGGAACATATGATTTGGGTTCCTTAATGGAGTCTCTTTGGCAAAAATGATTTCAGGCAGAATATTAGTGATCTGAGTTGAACTTTGTACAAAGTTTAATTTCTTTAGGTAGAAATAAAGAATTTACAAAGGACCAATTTGATATATCATGAAATGGAGCCATTATAATTTAATTAAAAACTATAACTGATCTTTCCGTAATCCATCTGCACTAGATGAGCACAATCTCTAGAAATGCATAGCCCCCTATACTTTTCTCTTAATAATCTTTATAATAATCTTTATAATTTTGGTGTAAATTTCTTTTTTAAATAACATCTATCTATGCCAGTGACCATAAATTTGTGAGTGCAGAGTCATCACTTAATCTGCTTAATGTTACCTTGACAAGGCCCAGCCCAGTACCTGATATAGAAGCTCAACTAATGTCATTGAATAAATAAATCCCAGGTTTTGCCTTCTAGAATAGTGGTTGACACAACTGATGGGGTTGGAATAAATGTCTCTTATCATTATCAATAATGATATCAATGATTATCAATAATCAATGTGATGCATCTGCTTGCTATGGAAGGGGAAACACTTAAAGGCATAGTTTACATGAGAAGAGTTTAGCTCAAGTCTTAAACTGCTTTGCAAGATAAAATAACAATTTACAAGGCTTGGAGACAGGGGTGACTTGGGAGAGGAGAGAATAGTCAGCTCAAAAATATATAAACTAGAAGCAGTATGTTCAGGAAACAAATTCTCTATGGCAGGAATTAACTGCTAGATTTTAGGAGAGTGACAGTAATGACTTTGAAGTTGTTTCCTGTACAGTGCAGCTCTGTAACCCTTTACCATTAATACAATCCCAATTCCAATAAAGCCTTTGTGCACTTGAAAAACAACAACTATAACTTCTGTTCTTATCTGGGAAAAATCTATAACATCTTGCAGATGATTGTTAAATATCCTTCTAAACATTAACCCATCCTTCCTGAAATGGGAAGTTAAAATCTGTTGTGCATCAAGTCTTCTCAGAAATGCAGATCTTTTCCTAAATGGTGGGCTTGACTGATAATGTTATTACAAACTTAAATCTAATCTTTTGAATATCAAGAAAAGGGTCCCTAATGGTTGAATGGTAGGCTCTGAGATACTCAGACTCAAATACATTTATAGATATTAAACCTCTTGATAATCAGCACAATTAATAACATACCAAACAGTGTGAAAAGGGAACAAAACCAATGAGGAATTAAGAGATGCAATGGTTGTTAAAACTTCACATATTCAATTTTAGGCACAAATTTTCTATCTATTATCATTTATTTCCTGTCTTGTAATCATGCCAAAAGAGTTACATGATTTCATTTTATTTTTATTTTTTTATTTGAGACAGAGACAGTAAGCGAGCATGGGCATGGGAGGGGGCAGACGGGGAGAGGGGGGAGAGAGACAGAGACAGAGAATCTCAAGCAGGCTCCATGATCACCATGGAGCCCAATGCAGGGCTTGATCCCATGACCCTGGGATCAGGACCTGAACAAAATCAAGAGTCTAACTCTCACCCAACTGAGCCACCTAGCCATCTCTAAATGATTTCATTTTAAAAATAAATTTCCCTGTGGCCTATGCTCCTACAAACAGATGTTCTCTGGAGTCAATAATTCAAGTGTGATGCAGAACAGGCCAGGAAAAACTCTTCCTGAAGAAAACTGATGGTTGAGGAAGAGATCAGATAGCAGGCTGAGTGGTTAGTTAGGAGTTTTAGGTGTCAAATAAACCTGGATCCAAACTCCCGTTTCACCTGGGAAACTTTGGATAAGGGATTTATCCTGTCTAAGCCTCAGTGTTCCTATTCTTTAAATTGGGATACTAAAGCTAAGACTAACTACACTATATGTTAGCTAACTTTAGAATAAATAAAATTAAAAATAAATACATAAATATTAATTCAAAATAAAAAAAATAAAGTGGGATAATAATCCTTGGAGGAAAGAGTAAATGAAATGTCATGCTTAGCACACTGCCTAGCACCACACAGTTATGATCATCACGATATTGGGGTCAAGAATCCTTGCTGTTCCATCTGCCTTGCTGGGCTCCAGTGGACAGCAAAGTGCTGAGAAATCAGGAAAGGGCTTCACTCTTCTGTAGCTTGGAAAAGCCTGTGGACTGTGTTCCTAGCACATGATTTTATGGCTGCAGAAGGATTTCTTCTAATTCCTGTAAGTGGTTTGTTTCATTTTGTAGGGTCACTCTGGAGACTGCCCTAGAGCGTATCTACGTTCAAAGAGCTTCCAAGGTAAAAAAATGTCAACAATAAAACAAGACTCTTCAAGTCAATGAAAAAAGTTGCAATTACAAATCTTGTCATCCTTCCATGCTAACACTGGGGCCATTGGGATTCACAGCATGAGTAAGTTGATAGGTTCCTTTTTCCTATGAGTGTGGAAAGGACAGCTTTGTTTTAATCATTATTGTTAATTTAATCAACATGAGAAAATTAGAAAGGGCTTAACAAATACACTTTGCTTTAGGATTTTTCATTCTGCTAAGAATTTCAGGATAATTCCCAAAATTCTTTCTGTACACACTAGCAGGAAAAACATACCTAACAGAAGTAGGATACTGGTCTGTTTTGTTTTTGTTTTTTTTGCCTATGTTTGTTTTCCTTGACATGCTTCTGGAATTCCATAGAGAAGTGGGAGAGATTTCAGAATTGTTCTGTGGCAAGTTGGCACATATTTCTCTTGTGTGGACTGAGTGTACATCCCCTTTATGCCTCATGAAGAAGCTGCAAAGCAGGTCTTGTGTTTGTGAGAACCTCACACATAGGATGATGACAGAACTGAGGCGATTCTGCTCCAAGTTCTGCATTTGACATATGCTGCCAACCATGCTCTTTCCATATATTCTTACCTTTTCTCGTTCTACTCAAAACAAGATGGCAAGATACTTTCTGACTTGGAATCATATAACAGCCTTCCTTCAGAAATTTAGATATTCTTTTCATAGGCTCATATGTGCTTCATCGCACTCTTAGTTTCTTCATTTGCTTTAGTATTGGTTTTTTTGATTTCTTTTATTATTATCAAAGTAATATATGTTCATTATAGGACCCCTAAAAGTATGACATCAGGGAAGAAGTCACCCATGTCCCACATTCAGAGGTACATACTTATTCCCTAGAACTAATGAACAGGTATTGTAATTCAAATGCTATGCAAAAAGTTCTGCCAGTGGAGAAACTGCATTTTTAAATAAATAAATAAATAAATTTATTTATTTATTTATTCTGAGGGAGAGTGAAAGAGAATAGCAGAGGGGTAGTGAGAGGAGAGAGAGAGAATCCTAAGCAGGCTCCTCACTGCCATCACAGAGTCCAGTGTAGGGCTTGAACTCCCAAACTGTGACATCATGATCTGAGCTGAAATCAAGAGTCATATGCTTAATCGACTGAGTCACCCAGGTGCCCAAAACTGCAGTGAAACAAATTAATCCTTTAGATGGTTTTGCAAACATACTATGTTTAAATCCATATAACTCATGTGGTCTTTGAAGTTGGGGTCTCTTACTGGTCTTCTCTGAATACAGATCGTTTAAAGAATTTACATTGGCTCATCAGTTAAGTCATCTTGCCTGAGGTTATTCCTCAGTTTCAAGAATGTATTCCATTAAATGTGTGTCAATTTTCAAATTATTCAAAATAGCAAAAAGATTATTAAACCATGGAAAATCAGCATGAAAGAATGACATAGGCTTTTCCTACTTTATAAAATCGACCAAAGTCATGGCTATGCTAAATTTGCTTAAGTATCGGCATTGTCACTCCCTCCTTCCCTTTCTACTTCCTTGTAGTATAACTTTTCAGTCAAATTGATATTCTCTGAAAATAAGATATCTACAAATCTTCCTGTAATTAGAATTATTTAAAAAACCCACACTATTAATAACAAATATAAGAAATTGACAGTCATGCACTCCAATAACTTAAAATATCTTCTCTCACATGCACCTGTTATAAGTGATATTGGCCTCAAATGCAAAAATGATCAATGATTTGTTTAAAAATTAACAATAATATAGGCTATTTTATGTATATCTAAATTTTCTTGTTATACTGTTTTCTGAGAAGGAGGTAGAAGTTTCACTTCAGAAGTTTCATTTGAGAGATGATGTTCCCTTAATGTGTGGTGTCTGCATCTAAAAGATAAGCTTTCCAGATGTTGTGGTAGTTACTAAGAGAAGAATGACTCTTATTTTAATACATGCAATATGGTAAGTATTTATGTTAATTTTGTGTAAAACATTCAAAGAAAATGTTAGGATATCCCCTGTCATCAACTGTGAATTTGAGTTTCAGGGCTGTATGCATTTTTAAATTCTGTATGTTGAAACATTCTCGCATCTAATATTGCTGACTCTGCTGCCTTTTTTTTTTCTGATTGTGCATCCCTGGGCTTCTAACGGAATGCAAAGGAGAAAGGGAAGAAAGGGCGTTTAATGAATCGCAAGACCATGACTTAGAAATGTGATTAAGTCTGTGCCAACGAACAAAAGCACAGGAAGACTCTACATCAATGGCATGTGATTATGACAGGCATAAACTAACCATTATCAATTGCCCACATGTTTCCAAGGATTGGTCCCGTTTGTCTCCAGCGAATTCTGGTGTCCCTGGTTAGTGCTGCGTTAGGAAGGGGAATCGTTATTCGGTTCCACCTGCAAGAAATTTAGCACAAAACAGCTTCACAACTACATTCTTTTGAATCTATTTTACATGCTTTTGATGTTGTAGTTTCTGTATGCTTGGGACAGCACTAAAGTTTGGCAATAAATTCTTTAAATTCACCTGTGGAGTTTGGTTATAGTTTTAAGATAAGCGTATAACTTCTAAAAACATCCATATCGCACTACAGTAATGGGTTTGTTCCTAACAGCAAGTGATATTTGTTTTCTTTTTAGATATTCTTTTAAGAAATATTTCCATCAATACTCAGACTTGAGATATTATTTGAGGATAAGCATCTGTGCAGACATGGGGGCTGATTAGCATTGATTACTTTCTATTTTTTGCTATCCCCTGGTCCTATGCACATTGAAAGAGAGGCAAAGAAAGAAAATAATTCACAACTTTATTTTGCCATGCTTGGAAATATTTTTTTTTTACTGGTTTGTCCAGTGTTTACTCTGAAAGATAATATTTGGCACAGTTATCTTTAATTCTCTACACAGCCCTCAAAGGGGTGTATCATTGTCTTTAATTTATGTGGAAAGAAGGGGAAAGTTAGGGAGTAAATATCATTACCCAAGTAGATGGCAGAACCAGGATTTGAACCCTGGTTTAATTCCACAGCTTAACTTTCTTCCACCTCTCTATGCTGTATCTTTCCCTAGGTAAGTATTTTGGCAAGAAGCCTTTTGGCAATAACCATGGGATCACTATATAGAATTTAAACTTATGGCTAAGTTTAAGTTATATATGTCCAAAATATAAAAGCCAAAAACATGAATTGTGATCTTGCATCAGTTATACCGATTACTGTCTTTTTTTTCCTTTTTAGTGAGATCCTTCCTAAATCACCTGAAAATGAGAAAGCAGCTTCCCTACCTATTAGGAAAAAACACTAATCTCAGGCTTGAGTCAGACTTATGAGTCACAACACAGATTCAAATCTCCCAGTATCTCAGAGAATTTACTCACCCACTGTAGTTTTCAGAGGAGTAGATAGTGCTGTGAGGGAGGTGGGGTCCAGCGCAGATCTCAGGTAAACACTCCGTGTGGAGGAGAGACCAGGAACGCCCATGATTGGTGGAAAACTCTAGGCTGACACTGATAACACCAGAACAAGCACAACAAAAAAAGGCAAAGATAACAAAATGAAATGACTCACCTCTCGTTAAGTACAGTAAACATTTGCAGAACTAGTGTAACACATTTTAAGATGCTGTGTCCAAAATCATTGTTCTCCCCTCCACTGAAGTCTGACCAGCCTTCAAAGGGCAAACTGTTCAATTACGGCTACAGAAACAAACTATCTTTTAAAGCCAACAATTGGTAACTTGAGTCTGTGCTCTCCAATTTGATAGATGGCAAGGCAATTACCACGTCTCACACTGCTACCTCATCCTGTGAATGTGAGACTAACAAAATTCTTAGAAAGGACATGAGCAACACTTCTGAGAAGTGAAACCCAGAAGTCATAGCTCTTGAAGTGTTAATTGATTTCCATGCCTATTATTAGGGGGTCACTAACCAACATGAGGTCAAGCTTTTCTTTAGTTATTTGTTTTTCTTCTCTCTCAGCAATCTGTCAGCATGGATGGCTGCCACAGTGCATGCAAACGCTTCTGATATCTAAGACCAAGCTCTTAGAACGAAGTCATTTCTACTTAAAACTATCCAATCACACTCTGCATATTAACTGAAGAGCTCTTCTTTGGGGGAAAGTGCATATTTTTTTAAAGGATGTTTCATTAAAAATTCAGCTGAAAACCTACTGAGAAGTTGCTCTGACTTAATAGCCAAGTCCACATGTTCACTTTTTTAAAGATTTTATTTTTTAAGTAATCTCTACACCCAATATGGGGCTTCAACTCACAACCCTGAGATCAAGAGTTGCATGCTCCACCAACTAAGCCAGTCAGGCTCCCCAACATGTTCATTTTTAATTGATTCACACACTCCAAAAAACAGGGCTTCCTACCTGTTACCAGGTTGATGTGTTCCACATCCCAGATTAATGGAAAACTGTATCATGTGAGACATCGTAGAAGGGAGAACAGGTAAGATGTGGAAAAAATCTACAGCCCAGACATTCCTGTTATGCCCTTGATGGTTCTTTTGCCTGAGGCAAAATCTCGTAGCTGGAGTCTGAAGTTCAGGACTGATGACTACAGAAACTAAAGATGGAACCTTCAACACAAAGGAAACCAAAATCACTCGTTAGCCCTTCTATATGAGTCTGTGTGAATTCTACTAGGTTCAATTTTGCAATTACTATGCATGTAACTGCTGTTTTTTAAGGCCAGGAGAGATCCTGTGTGTTCCACATGTCGTAGATGTGGTCTTCAGTGGGCATTTGTTTGAGTCACTTAAGACTCCTTTGCAGGCATGTGGAGCTATCTGTGTGTGACTGATCAGCCCCCCTCTACCTGAAGATAAATTAGTGTAAGGTCCTTAAAATTATCAAAGTATAGGTATCCATTTTACACACCTTGACACAAAAGAAAGGCAACTTCCCATTAATATTTTTATCATCAGTCCTCTTTTAAAGTGAATTTATATGGTACCAATGGTTGTCAAACTAGGTATTCTGAAAATACAACTTTAGGCAGTAATTGCCAGAGTCAACAAGTTAATCCATGATAACTGATTTGGTGTAAGGCATGCAGATGACCAGAGCAGGCGTTACCTTAGGTAGTCACAGCTTAAAAACTAGTCCTTTATGAAATCCCACATGAGATAACTTGGGTGACCCTAGCAGAGGGAGTGTGGTGATACATTCTCTGTTTGTTCCCTAGTCTAGCCTCAATGTTAATCTCCTGTCTTACTAACTGAAACCATGAAATGCTAGGTGCTGGCTGTGTTCAAGCTCTTTATAGTATCACGGGTGCCATCAGTGTGGAGAAAAGCCTAATTAGTAATGGATGTGTGAGTGCAGTCTCAGCACAAATAAATCTACTACTAGAAAAAAATAATTCCACATCTAATGACAAGCATCACACGTAATTTTGAAGATGTATGCACATAACCACAGCCAGCAGATGTCCTAAATCCAAAGGGCCAGAAAAAAAGGCCAATTTCAGTGGCTATAATTAGCAGTAAATAAATAAATAAATAAATAAATAGAAGTAAAAGTAGTAATAATCTAGACTTATACAAAGTCTTCTGCCTAGGAAATCTTAAAATGCTGGAAAAATGCTCATGATGCCTGATAATAAGTCTATGAGGCTGTATAATTAGGGTCACTTTTGGGGCTTTCTTGGGAACAAAAATAATTGTCAGAGTACTGGTCTCCATATCATAATCTCTGATGGGCTGTAATTCATTTCCTGATAAAAATTCTTCCTTTGTATCAAGGGAAAAAAGTGAATATTACAATGACAATGTCACTTTTTAAGAAATCTGGAAAATTCTTTGGGCTTCTAGAACAGAGTGTTTCTCTTCTGTATCTAGCATGGTCTTCATGGTTTTGACCTTGACTTGTCTAGGGAGGTCTAGAGTGGGGCCATTTGGCACATGAATTGGCACATATACCTTATATAAGGAATAGGAAAGAGTATCCAGTGTAATGTGTTCTTTTTTTCCTTCAATCTTTGCATACAAGGTGATATCATTTTCATGAGAATCTCCAGGGTCACAAATTCCTCCTGTAGAAAACAAAAATTTTAAGTTGTTAGTACCAAATTGCATCTAAAAAACAGGTAGAGTGTTAGCTTTCGAATAAAAAAATACAGAAACCAGATATCACTTAAGATATGGTTTAAGACCATAAACCAAACTAACCAGACCCAAGAAATAATTTGTGAAGATCGTTCAGATAGGCCATACTAAAGATGAAAGACTTGGTATCTGGGAAGGCCAAAGTAACTATGTGCTTTGTGAGACTGCTCAAATCATGGCCTACAATGAGCTGTGGCACATGTCCATATTTTAACCCACATTAAAAAAGATGTACTCCAGGGGCACCTGGGTGGCTCAGTTGGTTAAGCGTCCGGCTTCAGTTCAGGTCATGATCTCACAGTCTGTAAGTTCGAGCCTCATGTTGGGCTCTGTGCCAACAGCTCTGAGAGCCTGGAGCCTGCTTCGGATTCTGGGTCTCCCTCTCTCCCTGCCCCTCTCTACTTACACTCTGCTCTCTCTCTCAAAAATAAATAAGCATTTAAAAAAAACTATAAAAAAGGATGTACTCTGCTTTTTAATAAACCATTACTTCCTTATAGTTAAGGTCTTAATTACCAAAATTCAGAATCTATTGATAATGGTTTTTTAAAAATATGGTGACTCACTGCATGAACTATTTCTGAAGCGGTATTATTTAAACTGTTGCACATAGCATCTTCAAGAGTTTAGCATATATTAGGTATTTGTATTTTAAATGCAGTTAATCTTACATTTTTTTCATTTTTACTCTTGGTACCTCATTTGGTGTTGGAGACTACAACCTGTAAGTATTCTGTATCACTCTACTTTACAGTCAAATGAAATGATGGAACATTAGAATGGAGAGGTAACTAAGATCATCCTGATGATAAAACTGAGTAACAGAGCAGGTACCTGAAACTGAAAACCATTCAACTAACTGGTGGAAAAGCCATGCGTCGATGGTATGTCTTTTAGCCCTTGACCCTTTATTCTTTTCACTACTGCATTCAGCCAATAATCCTTACTATTGCTGGTTTCTATGAACTGTCTGCAGAAACTGGAATTTGAAAGATTACATGTCTAACCCGAAATGTCTCCCTACTTGCCGTTATCATTTATAACAGCAGCAATCACAATAGAAGGAATGTACATGGATTCACAACTCACAATAAGTATGTACATGGATTTTCTGGCAAATATTCTATCCTTATGGTCCAAAATTTATAACGTTAACTCTTAACTTAATTACTATCTTTCAAAAAATGCCCTCCAGTTCTTAAATTAATCACCATTAATGTTAATTTTCATCTATAGGCAATTTCTGTTGCTAATACTCTATGGTGATACTAAGGCAACCTCAAAACTCTAGAACAAGGTTACTCTCTGAGAACTAATCTAGTAAAATCAACAAATAATGGTTGAGATTCACCATCTCTAGGAAGAAATAGAGAGAAAGAAATAAAGAAAGAAGAGAAAAGAGAAAAGAAAAAAGAAAAGAGAAGAAAAGA
Organism: Proteles cristata cristata; assembly: GCA_017311185.1. Lineage (NCBI taxonomy): Eukaryota > Metazoa > Chordata > Mammalia > Carnivora > Hyaenidae > Proteles > Proteles cristata. The sequence goes on along the minus strand of JAESUZ010005145.1, from coordinate 1,840,521 downwards.
AAAGAAAAGAAAAGAAAAAAAGAAAAGAAAGAAAGATAGATTGACGGAGCGGTGGGGGAGGGATGAAGGGAGTAAGGAAAGGAGGAATGTTTGGCTCAACCTCATACTAGGTAATTGGGGTCTGATCTTGAGGAGAAATTACTAATATGTGATATTTTAAGTAAGAAAGCTAGACCTTATTTAGCATAAGAAGGACCGTAATAACAGAAGTAACTTGGATGGTGGTAGTCATGAAGCATAGAAGTATAGCATGTTATACCTGTTAGACATATATAATTATTTGGCATATAATAAATTTTATTGTTAACTAATCTCAAGATATGGTGATAATGTCACACTCAACCTAACAGATGATAGGATGCCCTTGTTTAATGGCAATGACCAGTAGAGAAAATCTTTATAATTCCGATTTCTGATGTCATAATTTTTAGCGTTTCCTTACATACTTCTACATTATGGTTAAATATAGCTAGGAAAGTCATCCTAAATGACTGTCTCTGGGAGAAAAGATCTGCATGAAAACTAAATTCCCACCGAAGAAAATGTAACTTCTTTACTAAGGATATATTAAAGACTTAGAAAAAAGAACAAAGGAAAGGTGAAAGGTCACAGGCAGTGTGGATTTAAGCAGCATACCCAGCGACATAGGAACTGAACCATCAGTACTCTCTAATTTCATTGATTTGTTCCCTGTAAATCTCTGCTCTCTTAAGAACAGTTCGTGAACTTCACCTGCCTTTCACAGGGAACTGAAACACACTTGAGAGCTCATCCAGCCAAGAATGACAGAAGAAGAAAAGTCCAAAAGGAGCCAAGACTTTAAAAGGATGACAGATTTTATCTAAAAGATCCCTCTGGGGGGCAATTTATCAGTTCTGTGAAGTTTCAGTGACAGCAGCTTATACAGAAAGATACAGATTCCTTCTTCAGTTTCATTCGCTTTGATGTATTGTGGAAAGGTATGACTCAAGGGGCATTTGTACAGCAATTAAAGTATAGAAGATTTCCATAAATATTAGATGGACAGTTTTAAAATATTTTGAGTCCTGTTTCAAGTAGCTTTTAAGATACTTATTTATACTACAAAAGTGATTGTGTTATTTACTGTGTACAGGGCATTAGGCTTGAAGGGAAAATAGACCCGGACCATAAAAAGTTTGTAATTCAGCAAAGAAAGCAAGGTTAATGTACACCAAAGAAGAATAATTAGTGGTAAACTCTGGTGTGCTGCCATAATGGCAGTCAAAATTCAGAGAAAAGGGATACAAGTGTGGGCTGAAAGAGCTGGGTATATGGGAGATGTTCAATAAATATGTTGAAGGAATAATGAATGAATGATGTATGTTAGGTTATTTTTGTCATGTTCACTGCATTCTGGTTCTAAGAACAGTGGTGGAGACTGGTCCTTAGTGAATTTCCTTTGAATGAATGAATGGATGAATGATGGAAACAGATCAGAACCAAATTTTGAAAGTTGACCAAATTTTCTGGAAATAGAGTAGAAGGATATGAACCCAGGGATAAAACCAGGAAGAACATACAGGCAGGGCCAGAGAGGGAGGGAATAAGATCTTGCCTAGATTAACAACTAGACACTGATTTTCCTAAGGTGACATTATAAATTGCCTACCAAATCTTAGATCTCTTCCCATATTGCTTTCTTCTCCATCAGCTACCAAACTTTTTTAAGTCTTTCTATAGGTCTAGTCTTACCCTACCTGTTCTTAACCCTACTGTCCTGTCCTATCCTATTAAATCCTATCCTATGCTAGTGGCACCTGGGTGGCTCACTCAGCTGAGCTTCCGACTTCAGCTCAGGTCATGATATCACTGCTTGTGAGTTCAAGTAGGGCTCTGTGCTGACAGCTCACAGCCTGGAGCCTGCTTTTGATTCTGTGTGTGTGTCTCTCTCTGCCTCTCCCACACTCACACTCTGTCTCTCTCTCTCTCTCTCAAAAATAAACATTAAAAAAAATCCTATCCTATGCTAAAACCACCTTGTTAGATTCCACTTTCTAAACCTCAAGATCTTAGACCCCATTTCTTTTCTTCCATTTACTGATGAATTTCTTGAAGGAATGGTCCTTTTTTAGTGACACATGACTTAATTTCTTTTTAACTTTATGTACTTCAGCTTTCCATGCACCACACTGTGGGGGATACTCCCTCAGAAGTCACTGGGGCCTCTCAGCCCCTATCCTGGTTGGCTTCTCTGTGGCATTCCCTACACCGCTGATCCACAGTCCCAAACCACACTCCTCCTTTCCTCCTTCAGTGCAGAATGACACCTTCCACCACATATCTTTTTTAAACTATTTTTTTTCTAGGAGAGAGAGAGAGAGACAGCGTGAGCAGGGGAGGGTCAGAGAGAGGGAGATACAGACTCCCAAATAGACTCCAGGCTCTGAGCTGGCAGTCAGCACAGAGCCCGACGCGGGGCTTGAACCCACGAACTGTGAGATCATGACCTAAGCGAAAGTCGGACGCTTAACCAACTAAGCCACCCAGGCGACACCCCTTTTTTTTAACTTTTTTTTCCCCACCCATATATCTTTATGTTCTTTCTCAGTATCCTTTGTCTACACATATGCCTTCCACCTTTACCTAGATGAGGTTTCTCCCTAAGAATTTTTCATGCCCTTTGTTTACTCTGCCTTCTGTTTGGGAGAACATGGCCACTCTAGTGGCTCCAACTGTCATCTGTATGCTGATGATTTTCAAATCTGAATCAGAACATGATGAGAATTTCTACCTTCATATGGCTTTCTGGAAGCCTTAACCTCAACACATCTAATGTCAAAATCTTCTACTCCGTATTTACTCTATTTAATTTTGGACATTTTCTCTTTCAGGAAATGGTGCCATTCTTCCACTCACCCAAGAAAGAAACCTCTGTCTTTTCCATTACTGTTCTCATAATCTCCATAGTCATTTGGGTGTGAACCTCAATTGTTGGTTCCTTCTCTTCAGCTATTTATTCTCTGTCCCCTCCTTCACATTGTTACCTAAGTCACTGCCATATTCCTTTGTTGCTTAGACTAGTGCAGTAGTCTCTTAACTTAGGGTTGCCAGATAAAATACATTCCATGAATAATATTTATACAAAAAATTATTTGTTGTTTATCTGAAATTCAGATTTAAATAGGTAAAGGGTATTAAGAAGTACAGCATAGAGAATATAGTCAATAATATGTAATAACTGTATGGTGACAGATGGTAACTAGATTCATTGAAGGAATCATTTTTAAATGTTTGAAACTATCTAATCACTATGATGTACACTTAAAACTAATAGAACATAGCATGTCAATTATACTTCTATTTTAAAAAAATTTAAAAAGCTGTGTTGTTTTTCTTCCCTTCACTCTGGCAACCCTACCTAACCCTAACTGGTCTCCTGGTCTCTAATTTCTGACCATTTCAGTCTTTCCTTCACACTCATGCCAGAGTTATTTTTCAAAACCGTGGATGAGAATATGTCACAGAGCTGACAGGAATCATCTGATGGCTCCATGCTGCCTAGAGAAAGAGAATCTGTATTTCTCAACTGATATTAAAGAAAATCACCACTCATCTCCAGTTCCCTTTTCTTGCCCCCCTTCTATCCTTCCATTCAGTTATACTGGAAAAATTCACCTGCCCCAAACCCATCATGTGAATTTGTAATTGTGCTTTTATCCAAACTACTGGCTTAGCTTTCCATGCTCTGCTCCCTTCAAACCCTTAAATTTTTAAACATATTCTTAACTCTTCATTTTTCAATGACTCTTAAAACTATCCCATTCATATAATGGCAGAAGTGTAAGGACAGATTTTTAAAAATATTACAGTTACCATTCTAATGTTTATATAAAATGAAAGGTCCCTTATTTTCCTATTTTTTGAGAGAACTATCATCTTCCTTTTGCGTCTATTCCTTGGTTTAAGTTATATTTTTTGTGTGTGTTTAAAGTTTTTATTCAAATATAATGAACACAGTATTCTATTAGTTTGAAATCTGTTAGAATTTAAATTACGTCCATCCTTCAAGTTCAAATGCCATCTCCCTCATGAAGTGTTGGTCTTCATATCCCTCAGCTGCAGTGACCCAGAGCATCCTTGGCACTGTCACAGCATCTTCATTTCATTACAGCTCATTACAATCTCTCTTTTTAAAAAAAACTTTTAATGTTTATTTATTTTTGAGAGAGAGAGAGAGTTGAGGGAGCATAAAGAGAGGAAGGCACAGATTCTGAAGCAGAGTCCAGGCTCTGAGCTGTCAGCACAGAGACCGACGTGGGCCCTGAACTCACAACCTGTGAGATCATGACCTGAGCCAAAGTTGGACACTTAACCAACTGAGCCACCCAGGTGGCTCTCTCTTTTAAACAAAAAAAATTTTTTTTTTAATTTCAGGGACACCTGAGTGGTTAAGGTTCTGACTCTTGGTTTCAGCTAGGCCATAAATTCATGGTTCATACTGAGCCCTGCATTGGGCTCTGTGCTGACAGTAAAAAGACTTAGGATTCTCTCTCTCCCTCTGTCTCTGCCCCTCCCCTTTTCATGCTCTTTCTCTAACTCTCTCTCCCTCAAAATAAATAAATAAACATTTTATTTCAAAAATCTCAGTATAGTTAACATACAGTGATAAATTAGTTTCAGGTGTAGTGATTCAACACTTCTGTACAACACCTGGTGTTCATTATGACAATTGCCCTCCTTAATCCCTGTCACCTATTTAGCCCATCTGCCCATTCACCTCCCCTCTGGTTAATCATCAGTTTGTTCTCTGTAATTAAGAGTCTGTTTCTTCGTTTGTCTCTCTCTTTTTCCTTTGCTTGTTTGTGTCTTAAATTCCACATGAGTGAAATCATTTGGTAATTGTCTTTCTCTGACATTTTTTTTTTTACAAATAGTTTATTGTCAAATTAGTTTCCACATAACACCCAGTGCTCACCCCAATGAGTGCCCTCCTCCATACCCCTCCCCCCTCCCCCTCCCCCCTACATCCATCAGTTCTCAGTTTTTGTCAGCATTCAAAAGTCTCTCATGGTTTGCCTCTCTCCCTTTCCCTTGTTCCTCAGTTAAGTTCCTCCTAATCCTCCTATACGTGCAAACATATGATATTTGTCCTTCTCTGCCTGACTTATTTCGCTCAGCATAACCCCCTCAAGGTCCATCCATGTTGCTACACATGGCCAGATTTCATTGTTTCTCACTGTCATGTAGTATTCCATGGTATAGATAAACTACAGAAAACTTATGAAGGAAATTGAAGAAGACACAAATAAATGGAAAAACATCCTATGCTCATGGATAGGAAGAATAAATATAGTTAAGATGTCATTACTACCCAAAGCTATCTACACATTCAATGCAATTCCAATCAAAATTGCACCAGCATACTTCTCAAAGTTAGAGCAAACTATCCTAAAATTTGTATGGAACCACAAAAGACCCCGAATAGCCAAAGTAATACTGAAAAATAAAACCAAAATGGGAGGTATCACCATCCCAGACTTTAACCTCTACTACAAAGCTGTCATCATCAAGACAGTATGGTATTGGCACAAAAACAGACACATAGACCAATGGAACAGAATTGAGAACTCAGAAGTGGACCCAAAAGTATACAGCCAACTGATCTTTGACAAAGCAGGAAAGAATATCCAATGGAAAAAAGACAGCCTTTTTTTTTTTTAATATTTTTTAATTTTATTTCTAGGATAGAGAGAGAGAGAGAGACAGCGTGAGCAGGGGAGGGTCAGAGAGAGAGGGAGTCACAGACTGAAACAGGCTCCAGGCTCTGAGCTGGCAGTCAGCACAGAGCCCGACACGGGGCTCGAACCCACGAACCGCGAGATCATGACCTAAGCGAAAGTCAGACGCTTAACCGACTAAGCCACCCAGGCGCCCCAAAAGACAGCCTTTTTAACAGATCGTGTTGGGAGAACTGGACAGCAACATGCAGAAGAATGAAACTAGATCAATTTCTCACTCCATACACAAAAATAAACTCAAAATGGATAAAGGACCTGAACGTGAGACAGGAAACTATCAACACCCTAGAGGAGAAAGCAGGAAACAACCTCCTAGACCTCCACTGCAGCAACCTCTTACTTGACACATCCCCCAAAGCAAAGGAATCAAGAGCAAAAATAAACGATTGGGACCTCATCAAGATTAAAAGCTTCTGCACGGCAAAGGAAACAACCCACAAAACTAACAGGCAACCGACGGAATGGGAAAAGATAGTTGCAAATGACCTATCAGATAAAGGGTTGATATCCAGAATTTATAAGGAACTCACCAAACTCCACACCCGGAAAACAAACAACCCAGTAAAGAAATGGGCAGAAGATATGAACAGACACTTCTCCAAAGAGGACATCCAGAGGGCCAACAGACACATGAAACGATGCTCAGCATCCCTCCTCATCAGGGAAATACAAATCAAAACCACACTGAGATACCACCTCACGCCAGTCAGAATGGCTAAAATGAGCAAATCAGAGAACACAAGATGCTGGTGAGGATGTGGAGAAACGGGCACCCTCTTACACTGTTGGTGGGAATCTCTGACTGACTTTTGGATGTTACTTGTGGGCAAGGGATCCAAGTAATTTTTATATATATAAAAAGATAAATTAAGTCTTACCTATTTTCATTAAGCAGTGTTTTTTAAACCAATTTTTAAAAGTTTATTTATTTTGAGAGAGAGACAGAGAGAGAGAGAGAAGGTAGAGAGAGAGGGAGAGAGAGAGAATTCCAAGCAGGCTTTGTGCTATCAACACGGAGCCCCACACGGGACTCAAAGTCATAAACCATGAGATCACGAAATGAGCTTAAATTGAAAGTCAAATGCTTAACCTCCTGAATCACCTAAGCACCCCAATTAGGCACTGTTTTAAGGGGTTTGCATGTATTCCTTCATTGATCAGCACCTCTGTGATTTAGGTGCCATTATTTCCCTCAATTGTATTCCCCACATATCCCTGCTAAGCGCTCTATACTGAGTCACAATTCATTATTTTTTTTTAAAGTTAAATGGAGATGCTTTTATTTGGGATAATGTATTTTTGGCTCATTCAAATGAGTTTTTTCCCTCATTGTCAATATTATTTTAATTGATTCATTCATAACCTGCTTTGTTTCCAAAAGAATTAAAGATGACTGAATCTCTTCTACTAAGGCACTTATATAAACATGACAGTGTCTTATAAAGGCACTGAATTGGATTGATTTAGGATGATCCACTATGAAAAAAAAAGCAAGAATTCAAATATATTATGTGAAAAATGGTGAAAAGGTTAAATGCTTAAAGTTAGAAGTACTGACATGCCAAATGTTTATTACAACTTTTTCGAGGGGAGGGTTAAGGTTTCCCAGGAATTCTCTCTTCATGAGAGCCACTTTGAATTCTAATTACGTAAAGGAAATGAACTCTGGGCCTTTCAATATACAAACCATTGCAGAGTCAATGTGGGGATATCCTTAATGTAGGAAGATGACATTACATTTCATATCCACAACTTCACTATCATCAAACAGATCATCATTAAAAATGAAGCAGCATCAAGCAGACAGTGTTTCAGAGCATGACAAAACCTAAAGTTTCCCATGTCACTCCGAGCTGTAGGAAGTGAGGAATGTGAGAGGGATAAACAGCCAGTGCTGAAGCCTAGACTCAGGGGGCCTGTTTGTCCTGATGAACTGACATCTCTGCAAGTAAGATCAAAGGTGGTAAATGTTTATTTCCTCTTTCACTTCCAGGTGTTGCCTGTGCTTTTCCAGTCACTCAACAAAGAAGGCATGTGACACCTCGTCACATTTCTGGAAGGACGTTCAGCGAGAGAACACGTAACTAACACGATACATTTGAGAAGTCCCACATGTCAACGCCCTAAGTCTTCCTTGGGTGTTTTTCTAATTGTTTATCCATATATTTGCTCTACAATAATCTGGAGGGAAAAAAAAACAACTTATGAATACTTTCTCTGGGTATTTGCCACGTATTAGACAGTTGAGAGTATTATTAAAGTATTACAAAGCTGTTTCCTGGCTTCCCACAAAAGAACAGTTATGCAATGATGATATGTCCATGAAAACAAATTACTTACCTTGATGGTTATTTCTAGGGGAAGCCAGGGGCTTTGGACAAAGGAGTTAAGTTGTTCTCCGCTTCTCTCCCATTATCTTTTCAGCTATGACCACTGAGAGAGAGGTGGAATGAAGGCATTTTATCTTCATGCCTATCAAGGCATGCCAGGACCAGCTCTCTTACAGGATGGGTCCAGAAGAGCTGACTGAAGCCGGTGTGAGTTTTTGCTCACCCAGTAGAACTCATACTTCATGAATTTCATTTTATGTTGTTGCACAATAATCTTACTTCCACAGGAATAGGGGGTGGCCTAGATTCTGCCTTAGGTCAACAAAATTTGTTCTAAATATACCTACCCATAACAAAGTAAAACCTCAGGTTCCCATAGCCGGTGGTGTCCATATACGGGGTGCATAATTTCCTTTCTCCATCTTTGAGGAAGACCATTGATAAACCTGATTCTACTGTTCCGCATTCTGTACCAATGACAGCTCCCAAGATGTCCCACCTTAAAAAAAAAAAAAAAAGACTCATTAACAGTTGGAATATTAACTCAAAGCTTTATAGAGTATAACATTTAACTTTTAATGAAGAAAATTTACTTAGTAATTAACAATTCTGAAAAAAAGATGTGGTACAACAGATTTTGAGTAATGAACAAACTTAAACATGTTCCATTCACCATTATGATTTTTCTGTAGAAGGATACATTTTTAAAAAATTTTTTATGTCTTTATTTTATTTTGAGAGACAGAGACAGAGAGCAAGCGGGGGAGGGGCAGAGAGCAAGGGAGACACAGAATATCTGAAACAGGCTCCAGGCTCTGAGCTGTCAGCACAGAGCCCAATGCGGGGCTCGAACCCATGGACTGTGAGATCATGACCTGAGCCGAAGTCAGACACTTAACCAACTGAGGCCACCCAGGCACCCCTGTAGAAGGATACATTTAATCAGTACCACACATAATACATGATGGTCTTTATTCTCAAAGTACTCAGAGTCAAGATGAGGTGTCAAATTTGAACTAAGGAAACAGGGAACCAGATAAAATAGTATCATAAGATTATAAGCACTCGTATTTTTCACATTAAAAATTAGTTATAAAATGTAAAGTTGTAGAAATGGCTACAGTGTAGCAAGTTTTCAAAAAAAGAAAAACAGAGTTAAACTAGATCATGTCAAAATACATATATATTCGGATATACAGAGGAGAATAAAAATATCTAATATTTTTAAACTCTTATTTCTCCTTAGTATATATGTTTGGTCATGTCTAATCTGGACATGGCTATTCAAACAACTCACTTGCCCACGAATGGAGGAAACTGAGACACATGGAGGTGAGCAGCTTGCCTAAGGCCAACTGCCTGTTTTGCTTTAAAATTGAGATCTTCTTTTTCCCAGTTTGCTGTTATTTTAGTAGTTACAGTTCTAAAGAGTGTGCTATGTCAGGATGATTATGTTGAGCCATTTCAGTTTATAATAGATTTGGGACCAAGATGTTTAGGAAATGCCTTTTATAAATATATATTTTAACAGGCTATATTAATCATTCAAGAAACTCAAAAATAACTGTGAAGCAGCTCTTAATAGTGCTGGACCACTGTAAATTAACAAGGAACCTCTCATGATTCATACAAGAAAATTTCACACTGGTTCATTGGTCTTTTACTTGCTCCATTTATCCCAATTAAACCACTCAGCCTACTGATCCACAAAGCAAGTTAAGGTTATAAATGATGCATATGATGACTCCTTTTAGGCTTTAGAGTATTTTTAAAGTGAAAAATTGAATTGAAAAAGATAGAATTGACATGGACTCTAAGAACCTACTATTCAAGTGAAAAATCATATTAGTACTCTTTTTCTCATTATTAGTTGTGAATGACTAACTCTTCTAGATGAATCTAAATGAATTATTTCCAAGACATCTACCATAGACAGAGCTGTGTGTGATACGTTCAGACTGAATGTTTCTTTTCGATCTTTATTTTAAAGTCCAATATATTTAATTTTACTCTATAATAGTCTTTATTTCTCCCATTCTAACTGTTGGCAGATAAGCAAAGTGAAGTTATTTTCTTTAGGAATGCAAATATTTATAATCAAGTGAAATGGAAAGTTTAGTCTGCTTTGAAGAGAAAGAAGCAGAGAGAAATCTAAAAAATCATTTTGCAAGAGTGTCAGTGATTTGAATAAATTATCTTGCATTTATTAAAAATTCAGTAGAAGCATATTATGAGTAGCATACAGTCATTATTTCATGAATTTGTATAAATACTGGGTCAGGCTTAGTTGGAGACAAAGTACCTTTGGGGGACCACAGAGGGAGCCTTCCATTCCCTGGATTTCAGAGTCCAGATTGGTAAGGGTGTGAACTTGTGGGTCTTTTCTAATTACAAAAATGATATGGTCCCAGACTCTCTCTTAATAATTACATGAAGTAAAATTATAACATAACCAAATCCTTGAGGTCAAGAGTGGTATTTGAAGAGCTCTATAGTTTTAGTGGTATCTTTGAAGGTATGGCAATTTCCCTGAAAGGGTATGTTAGTTCTCTTTGGTTTAAATTATGTTCTCCTGAGGTAAATGGGGTTGTATGTGAACTGCATTTGAAGAAATGTCTGTCTACAGGGGAGACACCTCTGTAACACAGCAATTTATAATTATGCTTTGATGACTAACTCTAAAAACAGAGCCCCTATATTTAATTTATTATAAATACAGTGGTATCTATTATTTATAACAGAGTGGGTTGAAGTTGGAACACAGAAAAAAAAAGTTTAATAATCAATAAAATGCCTTAAGGTAACTTTGTTCCTTAGATATAGCAAGGTCACAATGATGTTTAATATAGATTTTTAAAATATGACTTTCTAATATTGTGTCAAAAATGAGGAATATTTTTGTAAGCAATGATAATTTAAAGAGGTTTCTTAGCTGGAAACTTGATGGTCCTCTCTATCATCTATGTTGGAGTGCTTTGAGAATAGAATTATGTTTGTTTGTTTGTTTGTTTATATATATATATATATATATATATATATATATATATATATATATATATATTTTATTTCTAGGAGAGAGAGACAGCGTGAGCAGGGGAGGGTCAGAGAGAGAGGGGGACACAGAATCTGAAGCAGGCTCCAGGCTCTGAGCTGGCAGTCAGCACAGAGCCCGACGCGGCTCGAACCCACGAACCGCGAGATCATGACCTAAGCGAAAGTCAGACGCTTAACCGACTAAGCCACCCAGGTGCCCCAAGAATAGAATTATGTTTTAATCAGCTCATAGTTTAATACTTTCAAGAATGATACGAGAGAGTAGAAATTAAGTCTTTTCACAGAAAAAAGATAAATATGATGAATGTGTTAATGAACTAGATGGAAGGAGTTTTTTCACAACATATACATATATCGCCACAATGCACACTTTTCATTTCTCACAATTTTACATCAATAATACCTGAGGAGAGCTGAAATTAAAAAAGATTTCCTTTGTAAATTTAAAAAAAGAATGAGATCTATTTTTTTGAGGGGCAATTTGGCAGTAACTATCAAAATGAAAATTACATACTTACATGTAAGTATATGTACGCATACATATCTGATTCTCTAATTTCCCTTTTCTCTTTTAGGAACTTATCTTTCTTTTTTTAATGTGTATTTATTTATTTTTGTGAGAGAGAGAGAGAGGGCAGGGCAGGGGCAGAGAGAAAGAGAAAGAGATGGAGAGAAATACATGTGTACATTTTAACTATGAGAAATGGGGTTAGCATGGGAGGACTTTTGATTTTTACTTTACCTATCTGCTTTGCAATAAAAAAATAATTTTCAAAAAAAAAAGAAGAAAGGCATTCAATTAATGTGTATTATAATACAGAATGAAAACTTAAATTGTCCCATTCTAGGTTGATAACAATAATAATATGAACACAGGCAATAGAAGCCATATTTTAATCATATTTTTTGTCTACAAATATTGGCCTAAGTGGCTCTAAAAGTAATGAAGCATTTTACATTACCTATGAAAATTTGCTTTTTTTAATATTTTCCAGAATATATTAGATCACCTAAAGTTGGCGACTTTAGGTTTAAGCTAAGATATAGAATTACAGACTGGCCAAGAAATCCCACATGTACCAGATTCATAAGGTTTTTTCATCTCTATGAATTCTGTGATGTTAAATTAGTTGATTATATTCATAAGGTCTCTATTTGGAAAAAATTCTTTATTATTTAATAAGGGATGTGCCATAGGTAAAGACGCTCCCACATTCATGTATATTTATGAGGCTTATCTTGAGTATGAGTCCTGGGAGGTCTAGCAAGGTGTGTCCTTCAGTTGAAGGCTTCCCTACCTTCACATGTAGGTTTTTGCCTCAACCACGACAGCTTAGGTGAAGGTAAAGGATGAGCTCTATTTGAGAGTTTCCCTGCATGCACTGCATTTCAAATATTCTTTTCTTCGATTGGTTCCCCTATATTTCACTCAAATTCAATTTTGTTTGAGGATTTTATTACATGCATTGCGTTGATTTACACTCTTGTTGGAATAATATTAATAAAGAATATTGTCTTCAGAATGGGAGAAGGCACTCAGCTTTTTCACCAATAAGACAGAAATATGACCTAGGCTGGAGGACGTTGAGAGAAAATAATGTATTGCCTGGGATATGACAAGAGTCTCGATAAGTGTTAGTTTCCCTTTCTTCCCCTGCAAAATGTGGTGCTATCTTTGTTTTAAAGTAAGGCAAAGAAGCACTACAAATGAATTTCTAAATTATGATGGGTATTTTTATTTTTCATATGGTAATCAGCAGAGCAACAGTACTGGACAAAGTTGCAGTACAATATGCAAGCGTACTACTTAATCTTTAAGCAAGGGGATACTTAGCTGAAAGAAAAATTGTCTTTATCTATCTATGGGTCTTTGGTACTGTTTATGATTTTTGTCTATAATATTCTGGGCCTCTCACTTTATTATTTTGTTATCTAAATGGTCAAGTGAGTTTTGTGTTAATAAAAATGACCATGCTTAAGAAAAAAAAAAAGATCGACTTAGTACAATATTAACTCAGACTACCAACCTATCATCAGTCTACTTACCTTAAATTATAAGCTTAAATAAAATCCTTCTTTAGCTTTAAAAGCATTTTTGTGAAACGTATTCTAAGTCAGAAGGAACATAATTATTCTGGGTAGGCAAGAGGGAGGAATTTTTAGAAAATACAAGATCTGCCCTAATGTGTTTTTACTGCTGTGAACTAGAAGACCACGAGGAGGCATCCTACCTTCTTACAGTCCCAGAATTCAGTCAATGGTCATTTTATCACATGAAGTTTCTAGTGAAATGCTGAAATATGGAATTTACTATAATAGTGAAGAGTTGTAGTTTGAGAAATAAACAATTCAGTAGTTTAAAAACAAACAAAAAACCACAAAAAATACAAGAAGATGCTCAAATTGTTTTAAAGGATTTGAAATTATTTTATTGTTTTTTAAATGTTTCTGTATTTTTTTTCCTGAGGGAGAGAGAGAGGGTAGCAGAGAGAGAGAAGGGGGGAGAAAGAGAATCCCAAGCAGGCTCTATGCTGACACAGCACAGAGCTTGATGCAAGGCTCAAACTCACAAACCATGAGATCATGACCTGAGCCAGAATAAACAATCCAGCAGTTTAAAACCAAAGAAAAAAACACCAAAAAAAGAAAATACAAAATGCTCACATTGTTCTTAAGAATTCTAAATTGTTTTATTCTACTATTTTTTTAAGTTTATTTATTTATTTCTGAGGGAGAAAGAGAAGGTGCCAGATAGAGATAGGAAGAGATAGATACTGTGCTGACAAAGCACAGAGCCTGATGTAGAGCTCCAACTCACGAACCATGAGATCATGACCTGAGCCAAAATCAAGAGTCGTAGGAATGCAGACTGGTGCAGCCACTCTGGAAAACAGTGTGGAGGTTCCTCAAAAAATTAAAAATAAAATTACCCTATGACCCAGCCATAGCACTGCTAGTAATTTACCCAAGGGATACAGGAGTGCTCATGCATAAGGGCTCATGTACCCCAATGTTTATAGCAGCACTTTCAACAACAGCCAAATTATGGAAAGAGCCTAAATGACCATCAACTGACAAATGGATCAAGAAGACGTGGTTTATATATACAATGGAATACTACTTGGCAATGAGAAAGAATGAAATCTGGCCATTTGCAGCAATGTGGATGGAAATGGAGGGTATTATGCTAAATGAAATAAGCCAGTCAGAGAAAGACAGATACCATATTTTTTCATTCATATATGGATCTTGAGAAACTTAAGAGGAAACCATGGGGGAGGGCACGGGGGAAAAAAGTTAGAGAGGGAGGGTGGCAAACCGAAGATATTCTTAAAATACTGAGAACAAACTGAGGGTTGATGGGGAGTGAGGGAGAGGGGAAAGTGGGTGATGGGCATTGAGGAGGGCACTTGTTGGGATGAGCACTGGGTGTTGTATAAAAACCAATATGACAATAAATTATATTTAAAAAACCAGAAAGCAAAATCAAGAGTCAAAAGCTTAATAGACTGTACCACCCAGGTGTCCCTAGAAATCTAAATAATTTTAAAGCCAATGTTTAATAAAAGCACCAACTTATAATGGAGAATGTTCTTATTGGTCTATATACAGGTTTGATTTTCAATGGTTATATGTAAGATTCTTTGCTACTATTTCTCTGGAACAAGGTAGCCACTATAAAATTGCTTAATTGAGTTTATATTGCATTTTTCTTGTTCTTCCCCCCACGTACCACTGGATAACATTCAATTTTAAGAAAGAAATTTTAAGTCAAGTTGTAGGTGTGACCCGTTTAGCAAGCAATGCCACTGAAACATATAACTAATACTTTGAATTTTAGTTTCTTTATAAATCATCTATCAGAGACTAAGCTATGGCTGACTTCAGAAAACCATTGTCTGTGCTCAATTTTTTCTACAATCTTATTATTTTAAATAATATATATCTTGAAAGAGCTTCTTCAAAGAAACTTTATAAAGCAGTTTTCTTAATAAGGTATGCATGCTAGTAGTAAAGCAATGGAAGTTGGAGGGAACTGGAAATAGGCCAGTAGTTCAAAGACTGCTCTCTGACCATTGAAAAAGTCAGAAAAACTAAATATGAGAAACCACACTTGACCTTAGGATAAGTCCTGTTGCCCTCCAAGCATCTTTTCTATGTCTTGCTGATACACTGGAATTCTAGGTATTTCATCATGTGCCGTGTTTGCCACTAGTTGCTTTTAATTTTTAATTAGAGTAAGACTTAGGGCACTTGGGTGGCTCAGTTGGTTAGGTGCCTGACTTCGGCTCAGGTCACCATCTCATGGTTCATGGGTTCAAGCCCCGCATTGGGCTCTGCACTGATAGTGTGGAGCCTGCTTGGAAGTCTTTCTCTCTTCCTCTCTCTGCCCCTCCACCACTCATACTTTCTCTTTCTCAAAATAAAATAATACTTAGAGGAAGACTTTACAAAAGTGATGTCTGTGGCCTAGGAGAGGACACTCACATAAAGAAGTATAGTTGGAAATATTTTTTGAAGTTTAAAAAAAGTTTTTATTTGCTTTCTATTATGATACCAGTATTCTCATTACTGAAAAAGTGGAAAATAAAAAGGGCGCCAAAAAAAAAAATCACCCATAACCACACTATCCTAGAGACAAGTACAATTAATATTTTTGTATCTTTATTTCTAATATTTTTAGATGTTTATTTCCAAGTAGTTGTGGTAGTATTATATACATGATTTTGTACTATGCCTTTTTTTCACTTACATTAGTAATGTACACATTTTTGAGGCTATTATAAACTCTTAATAAATAAGCCACACAGTATTTTATTATGTATATACCAAAACAAACTCTATGTAGTCATTTTCCTATTTTTTAAGTTTATTTATTTGTTTTTGAGAGAGAGGGGTCCACACTGTCAGCACAAAGACCAACACGGACTCAAACTCACAAACTGTGAGAGATCATGACCTGAGCCGAAACCAAGAGTCAGATCCTTTTTTTTTCTTTTTTTACAAATAGTTTATTGTCAAATTGGTTTCTATATAACACCCAGTGCTCATCCCCACAAGTGCCCTCCTCCATGCCCATCTGCCCCCTCCCCCCCCCACATCCATCAGTCCTCAGTTTGTTCTCAGCATTCAAGAGTCTCATGGTTTGCCTCTCTCCCTTTCCCCCACCACTTCCCCCCTTCTTCTCCCACATGGTCCTCAGTTAAGTTCCTCCTAATCCTCCTATACGTGCAAACATATGATATTTGTTCTTCTCTGCCTGACTTATTTCGCTCAGCATAACACCCTCAAGGTCCATCCATGTTGCTACACATGGCCAGATTTCATTGTTTCTCATTGCCATGTAGTATTCCATGGTATAGATAAACCACATCTTCTTGATCCATTCATCTGTGGATGGACACTTAGGCTCTTTCCATGTTTTAGCTATTGTGGAGAGTGCTGCTATGAACATTGGGGTACATGTGCTCCTATGCATCAGCATTTCTGTATCCCTTGGGTAAATTCCTAGCAGTGCTATTGCTAGGTCATAGGGGAGTTCTATTGTTAGTTTCCTGAGGAACCTCCACACTGTTTTCCAGAGGGGCTGCACCAGTTTACGTTCCCACCAACAGTGTAGGAGGGTGCCTGTTTCTCCACATCCTCATCAGCATCTATAGTTCTCTGATTTGCTCATTTTAGCCACAAGAGTCAGATTCTTAACAAACTGAGCTACCCAGGTGCCCCATCATTTTCCTATTTTTGAATTTCAAAATATATTAATAAACAGTTACACTACTTAGCATATTTTATAGGCCTGAGGAATTGAATTGTCAATTCTCTAATGCTCCTGGATGTGTTCTAGAGTATAGATAACTCCAGGCCACACTTCTTGGGGTCTCAGAGTTCTGTTTTTACTTCACAGAAATTCCTAGATACTTAGGAGTGCCTTGTGGCCAGTGTTTGTCAGGTGAACTACTGAGGAGGGGCTGTGGAGAACAGAGACAGGTTGAAGAAATGAGCATCTAAACATCTCAGTGTCGGCAGCCTCCTCTGATACCTTCCAGTAAGAAATCCTGTCACTGGCCAGTGTTGTGTCAAGTTGTCAGAAATTAAATCAATTTGGAAGGATTCAGCTTTCCTTTTCCTTTTCCTTTTCTCTGTGACCTCAGTAAAGAAGATGCCATCTTGGAAGGGAAGCCAGTCACTACATTCTGGAGGCTCGCATGGACAGCTGGTTTAAAGGGGTAGGGGGACTATTAACCAACTCAAGGATGGTAAAACCAAAAGCAAAGATGGTGTGAAAATGTCCTGCAAATTAAAGATTTAGAATTTCTATGAAGGAGCTCTAGAACAATATAGCACTAACTTTTTCATTTTTTGAAATTTTACTGTTTATATTTTTTAAAAATCCAAAGTTTATTTATATATTTTTGAGAGTGAGAGAGAGATAGAGAGTGCGCTGGGGAGGGGCAGAGAGAGGGAGAGAGAGAATCCCAAGCAGGCTCTGTGTTGTCAGCTGTTGTCAGCTCTGTGTTGTGTGGGGGGCTCGAACCCATGAACCATGAATGAGATCGTTGACTTGAGCCAAAATCAAGGGTCCATGCTCAACCGACTGAGCTACCCAAATGTCCCTGTTTATATTTTTAAAGTATAAAAACAATTTGCTTAAACAGAAAGCAATGTTAGAGACCCGGCTAAAAGCAAACCACAATAAAAAAGATGTAATAAATGTCTTTTAAAACTTGCAACAAGATTACTCAGAGCCATTTAAGCACTTCCATGGTTTCAAAATATATCCAATTATCATTTTAACTAATATGGTCTTTTTTCTTAATGACACTCATTGGTTTATTTGAAGAATTTAATTTAGCTTTCATCGGCCTGTTCAACTTTGTGTTTCTTCTACATCTCATTAATGAACTTGAGTATAATTTTCATTGAGCACCACTTCCCTCATATCCCAAATACCAATAGTAAGTATAGTTGGAATAATAACTAATTTTTAAATTTTTTGATTGCTTATTATGTGCAATGCATTTTGCCAAGTGCTCCCTATAAACTGTTGCATACAATGTTCCCTTTCAGCCCTGTAAGCTTAAATTTGACTTTTATTTCATCTGATTCAAATATCTGATTTTAATATGCCTCCTTCTTTTGTGGCATTTGCCTGATATATTTATTTCTGTACTCTGATTTTCAATTTTTTGGGTTATTGTAAATATATAGCTTATTTTTTAAAACTTACTTTGAAAATCTTATTTAATAATATAAGTCAGTCAAATTTATTGGGTTACTGATAAGTTTAGATTGATTCCTGACAAATTGCTTTCTGTTTTCTATTTAGTCTTCTTTTTATTGTTTACTTCTGTTCCTTTCCTGGCATGTACGAGACTAAGTCTTTGTGTCCTAAGTTACCCTGATGCTTTAGAAGTTATATGGCCTATATCTGGCTAATCTAATTTTTCAACACACATATTTATACATAAAGTTTTCTATTAACTTTATCATTATTATTAACATTAAGAGTTATCCTAGGGACGCCTAGCTGGCTCAGTCGGTTAAGCATTCAACTCAGGTTTCAGTCGGTTTCAGCTCAGGTTGTGATCTCGGAGTTTGTGGGTTTGAACTCACATTGGCCTACATGCTAACTGTGTGGAGCCTGCTTGGGATTCTCTTTCTCCCTCTCTCTCTTCCCCTCCCCTGCACTCTCTCTTGGTGTCTCTCTCAAAATAAATAAATAAACTAAAAAGAAAAAGTTATCCCAGATCTGTATCCTCATTCCAAGCATGTCAGGAACTGTGGCAGTATTTTACTTCCTTATTCTCCTTCTCTTCTTGTTACTCTCCCTCTGTACCCCTCAAGTTGAGGTCATCTGGGCTTTATTCCCAAGTTTTTGTTAAGCCTTTTTAATAATCAATGCTTACTTAGACTGAACTACAAGCTTTAATTTTTTCCTTTGATCACTACTCTTTCTTGAATCTATCATATTTATCTTCAATTGATTTCCAGGAATATATCTTCTAGTAATTCTTTCAGAGAGGGTTCAGAGGGGTAGTAACTAGCTTTTTGAACCCTGTGTGTCTGAAAATTTTTTTTCAATTTAAGTATAATCAACATATGATATCAGGTATAGATCACAGTGATTTAATATTTTTATGTATCATGAAAACATCTCTATGATAAGTCTAGTTACCATATGACTCGATACAAAGTTATTATATTATTAACTACACTCTCTATGCTGTACATTACATACAAAGGTAGAAAGAAAAGTTAACAATGAAATCCCACGTATATAATACCAACCTCAATAATTATCGAGTTGTCTGGGATTTTTTAAAAATATTGAATTGTACAGGTTCCTTATAGATTTTGGGATGTTATCCTCTTATTGGATAAGTAATTTGCAAATATCTTCAACCACTCAGTAGGTGGTCTTTTTGTTTTGTTGATGGCTTTCTTGCTGTGTAAGAACCTTTACTTTGATAGAATTCCATCTGTTTATTTTAGCTTTTGTTGACCTTGCCAAAGGAGACTGGTCAAAAAAATACTAAGACCAATGTCAAAGTGCTTATGTTTTCTTTTAGGAATTTTATTATTTCAAACTTACATTCAAGTCTTTAATCCATTTTGACTTTGTTTTTGTACATGGTATAAGAAAGTGGTCCAGTTTCATTCTTTTGCATGTAGCTGTCCAGTTTTCTCAACATCATTTATTGAACAGTCTTTTTTCCATTGTATATTTTTACTCCTTTGTCATAGATTAATTGACCATATTATTGTGGGTTTATTTCTAGGCCCTTTATTCTATTCCATTTGTTTTTGTGCCAGTACTATACTGTTTTGATCACTACAGCTTGTAGTATAGTTTGAAATTAGGGAGTGAAAAACTTCCAGCTTTGTTCTTCTTTCTCAAGGTTGCTTTAGTTATTTGGAGTCTTTTTTTTAAAATAAAAATTTTTGGATTCTTCATTTTATTTCTGTGGGAAATGCCAAAGGTATTCTGATGAGGATTGCATTGAATCTGTAGATTGCTTTGAGTAGTATATATATATTTCAGTAAGATTTTTTCTTCCAATCTATGAGCATAGTATATCTTTCCATTTATTTGTGTCTTCAACTTCTTTCATCAATGTCTTAAAGTTTTCAGAGTAGGTCTTATACCTCCTTGGTTAAATTTAATCCCAGTTATTTTATTCTTTTTGATGAAATTATAAATGGGGTTGTTTTCTTAATTTTTTTCCTGACAGCTTGTTATTAGTGTACAGAAATGCATCAGATTTCTGTATGTTAATTTTATATCCTGCAACTTGACTAAATTAATTTATTGGTTCTAACAGTGTTTTGGTGGAACCTTTAGGGTTCTCTCTATATAAACTATCATGTCATATGCAAACAATAACAGTTTTACATCTTCCTTTCTATTTTGGATGCCTTTTATTTCTTCTTCTTGCCTAATTGCTGTGGCTAGGATTTCCAATATTTTGTTTCATGAAAGAGGTTAGAGTTGATGTACTTGTCTTGTTCCCAATCTTAAAGGAAAAGCTTTCAGCATTTCAACCTTGAGTATTTTAGCTGTGGGTTTATCATATATGGCCTTTACAATGTTGAGGTATGTTCCTTCTATATCCACTTAAAGAGTTTTTATTATAAATAAATGCTGAATTTTTTCAGATGTTTTTCCTGCATCTTTTAAGAAGAATTTATGATTCTTACTCTTGGTTTTGTTAATGTAATGTTGATTACATGTTGACTGATGTAGACTGATTTGTGAATGTCAAACCATCTTTGCAACTGTGGAATTAATCTTACTTTGATCATGGAGTATGACTATGTTAGTGTTGTTGAATTTGGTTTGCTAATTTTTTTGAGGATTTTTGCATCTATGATTCTTAGGGATACTGGCCTATAACTATCTTTCGTTTATTTGGTGTGTGTGTGTGTGTATGTGTGTGTGTGTGTGTGTGTGTAGTCTTCATCTGGTTTTGGTATCAGGGTAATGCTGGGTTATAAACTGAATTTGAAAGTGTTCCTTCCTCTTCAGTATTTTGGAATAATTTGAGAATGACTGGTACCTTCTTTAAATGTTTGACATTACTTAGCCATGAAGCTGTCCAGTTCTGACTTTTATTTCATGAGGGTTTTTTTTAAATTATTAATTCAATTTCATTACTTATAATTGGTCTATTTCAATTATCTATTTGTCATTCAGTCTTAGAAGACTGTGTGTTTCTAGGAAGTTATCTATTTCTTCTAGGTTTTCCAATTTGTTGGTATGTAACGGTTCATAGCAGTAGATTTCTGTGATGTTAGTTATAACTTCTCTTTCGTTTCTGATTTTATTTATTTGGATCTCTATTTTTCTTGATGATTCTTGCATTGATCTTTTCTATGCTTTTTTTGGGGGGGTGTCTCTATTTCATTTATTTCTCCTCTTTATTATTTTCTTTCTTTTCTTAACTTTGGGCTTTTATCTTCCCCTTTTCTAGTTCTTTAGGTATAAAGTTAGATTACTTATTTGGGATTCTTCTTGTTTCCTGAGGTAGGCTGTATCCCTATGAACTTTCTTCTTAGAACTGCTTTTGATGTATCACATAAGGCTTTGAAAAGGTGTATTTCCATTTTCATTTGTTTCAAAGTATTTTTTGATTTTTCTCTTTGATTCCTTCATTGAACCTTTGGTTATGTAGTAACTGCTTAGTCTCCCTGTATTTATTTTTCCAGTTTTGTTCATGTAGTTGATTTCCAGTTTCATACTGTTGTGGTTAGAAAAGATGCTTGATACGATTTCCGTCTTCTTGAATTTGCTGAAACTTGTTTTGTGGTTTCTAACATAGGATCCATCCTGGTGAATGTCCCATATGCACTTGAAAAAAGTGTGTATTCTGCAGTTTTTGGATGAAATGTTCTTTCTCTATATATAGATATCTATATATCTATATATCTATATATATCTATTCACTCCATTTGATCTAATGTGTTGTTTAAAGCCAATGTTTCCCTATTGATTTTCTGTCTGAATGACCCATCCATCAAGGTAAGTGGGGTATTAAAATTTCTTACTATTGTTGTATTGCTGTCAATTACTCCCTTTATGTCTGTTAATATTTGCTTTAATTATTTAGGTGCTGCTATATTAGATACATAAGTATTTACAAATGTTATATCCTCTCAAGGAGTCATCCTTTTGTCATAATATAAAGCCCTTGTCTTTTGGTACAGTCTTTGTCTTAAAGACTATTTTATCTGACATGAGTATTGTTACTACAGCTTTCTTTTCATTTCCATTTGCAAGGAGTAGCTTTTTCTATCCCTTCATTTTTAGTCTGTGTGTCTCTATATCTAAAGTCTCTTGTAGGCAGCATATAAAAAGGCCTTATTTTCTTTTTAATCCACTCAGCCACTCTTTTGATTGGAGCACTTAGGACATTTGCAATTAAAGTAATTATTGATAGGTATGTAACTTATTGTCATTCTGTTATTTGTTTTCTGGTTGTTTTTGTAGTTCTCTGTTCGTTTCTTCTTCTGATGGTCTCTTCTTTTGAGGTTTGATGGTTTTCTTCAGTGTTATGTTTGGGTTTCACTCTCTTTATTTTTTGTGTTTCTTTTGTAGGTTTTTGGTTATCTACAAAACCAAGGTTACCATGAGGTTCATAAGTATGTATAGCAGTGAAGATTTTTTTTCCTACTATTTGTATTTACTGGAGAAGAATTTTATGATCTGAATAATTTTTTCAGAACTAGATTAATTTCTTCACTTTTTAAATGTATGCAGTGCTACCAAGAAAAGTACTATGAATCTCATCGAGAAGCTTTTAGGGTTTCTTCATCGGTGTTCTGAAGTTTCTTCCTGGTGCTCTAGGAGTGGGCATTTTCCCATTTATCTTGCTAAACATTTCATTCACAGGAACTTATGTTTTTCTTTCTTCTTTTCTCAATCTTGGCAACTTCAGTAATATCTTTCAATATTATATTCTATATATCCTCTCTGACCTCTCTTTCAGGAATTCCTATTTTCCTAACATCAGAAGAGCCAATTTTTCCCCTATATTTTACATCTTTTTTCTTATATCCAGTGGCCACAAGTTTTGGATAAATTTCAAGGCTCAAATTTCTAGTTTATTAATTTGTTCTTCAGCCATGCCTCTGCTGATATTCAGTAGAGAAAAAAAATCCATTAAATTTGTTTCAACAATCATATATTTTCATTTCTCACATCTCTATTTTTTCCTCATAAAATCTGTTTTAATTTCTCAAATGCAGTATGCTCTCCTATCCCTTTGAGGATATTAATCATGCTTCTTATAAAATCTCCATTTGCTTATTCTGCTACTTTTATTTTCTCAAATCTTAGTTCTTCAGTTTGATGATTTATAAAATGGAGTTGATATTCTTTTCTTTTTTAATTTTTTAAAATGTTTTATTTATTTCTGAGAGAGATAGAGAAAGCATGAACAGGGGAGGGTCAGAGAGAGAGGGAGACACAGAATCCAAAACAGGCTCCAGGCTCTGAGCTAGCTGTCAGCACAGAGCCCGACATGGGGCTCGAACCCATGAAACGTGAGATCATGACCTGAGCCGAGAGCTTAACCAACTGAGTCACCCAGGTGCCCCTGTGGAGTTCCTCTTTAACATAAATACTCTAGTGACAGCAATGAAACAGGATTTTTTAAAAAAAGGTATTTCAATAGTAAAAAATACAATGTTTGCCCTTGGGATGAAACAGAAGTGTACAAAATCTGTATCACAGCAGTGTGTTTTTCTACAAAGCTCCCTCCCACCTAAAGGCAGTCTCAGCTAGGTGAGATACAGTAGTTGCTAATTAAATGATGTGTTTGTAAAGTGACACCAAAGTTCAGAATGACTTACATAAATTATCAGTGTATTCATTAAAATTTCTCTCTTGCTGAAGTAACAGATGTGTCTTTAGGAAAAAAAAGAGAAAAACCTTTAAGATCCCACTTAAAAAAATAAACCTATCAACACTGGGTTTAGGACAGCTTTGAGATATGAGAGGCAAACAGCTCTCACAACCTTGTGATGTGAGATCAAACAGCTTGACTCAAATGGTAGGAAAACAGGAATATTTGGGAAAGTGGACTCCAAAAAATAGTCATAATGATGGTGGCTTTCTTTTCTTTCTTATGAAGTGTTTTGAAATTATTAGAGAGGATCACATATTCATTTTTCTCTTTCATAATTCTTATGGAAGAAAAACACAGTTAACAGAAGTACAAATATACATGGGCTAACAATTTAATTAACTTATTCTTTAATTTTTTAGTTTTTAAAAAAGTCACCTTAAAGCTAGAAAGCTCAAACAATTCTAATTTACTATCCAAGTTTTCTATTTTAGAATTTAAAAAATTTTTACTTTTGAGAAAGGGAGAGAGAGAGAAAGAGAGAGAGAAGGAAATACAGAATCTGAAGCGGACTCTTGGCTCTGAGCTGTCAGCACAGAGCCTGATGCAGATTTCGAACTCACGAACTTGAAGATCATGACCTGAGCCAAAGTTGGATGTTTAATCAACTGAGCCACCCAGACACCCCAGTTTTCTGTCTATTTTAGCCAGTGGGCCAACAATGATAAACTGTCAGTGTGGGTGATGATGACTGGGTTGAAGAATGAGAGAAATATTTAGTAAACCTGGCTGGTTAAACAAAACACATCAAAATTTCACTCCCAAATTGCTAATCTGTTTTTCTTTGTCAGCTCTTACCCTAGGTAAAAATATGTCACATTAATTTGATTTTGTGACAGGATTTCTTTCCTGAAGCTATGATGAAAAATGATCATGACAGCATTCTTTCCTAGACCAATAAAGGAACATTTGGGAGTGAAGGAATGAAGAGAGGGGACACGGACACACACACACAGGACTAAACCAGCATTTTAATCATCCCTGCAACCACAGAAAACACAGAAACCACTACATCCTCTCTTTAACCCCTTATACCTTTAACTTAATGCCAAGTGGGATGACTGGGCCACCAGATGAGAGCATAAATAAGGTAAATCTGGGGAGTGTGGCCTGATATCCCAGGGGAAAAGCTGCAAACAATCTAAAATGTAGTTGCTAGAATCATATACTAGTTTTAGAACTTAGATGAATTAATTGTATACCAATTAGGGTGGCACAGGTGCTTTTATCAAGCACATTATTTTGTTATTGGAACAGACATCTACTGACAATGCCAAGGCCTAAAAGTATTAGCCTCTTCACTGTGACCAAAGCTCTGATATATCTCAGTACTGAGAAGTGGCCAAAGAGCATAACTGAAACCACCTGAGTCACTGAGTGGATGGAATTTGTTCTGATGTTCCTCTGTGTCTTCACTGACTTTAGCTCTTTTTTCTTGTCTTTTTAAAAAGTTTTTAATACTTATTTTTGAGAGAGAGAGAGAGAGATTGAGAAAGAGAGTAAGAGAGAGAATCCCAGCTCTTTTTTCTTGTCTTTTTTAAAAGTTTTAGAAGTTTTTAAAACTTATTTTTGAGAGAGAGAGAGAGAGAGAGAGAGAGAGAGAGAGAGAGACTGATACAGAGAGAGGAAGAGAGAGAATCCCAAGCAGGTCCACACTGTCAGCATGGAGCCTGATGTGGGTCTTGAACTCACAAACTGTGAGAACATGACCCAAGCTGAAACCAAGAGTTGGATGCTTAACTGACTGAGCCATCAGGTGTCCCAGTTTAGTTCTTTTTTCAAGCATAAGTACTTTCAGTTCTCTTTTTGTTTTGGGGGATGAATGATTTGGTTTAACCACAAATTCTCTTATATCACTAGTGCTCTGTGAAAATGGAATGTCTGCTCTGTTAATTGGAGTAATTTTTTGCAAGCTATGTCTCTGTACTTGTAGATTAATTTTCTAAGATATACTGGGTTTCTTCTTAAATAAAATCAATTCCTTTCTAAGCCTTATTCATGGTTCTCTGTTTGTACTAAATCTTCACTAATATTACTAGCAGATTACTAGATGGACCATTAATCCATTCAAAACAGCTTTTCTTTTGTTCTCTTATAGATGACTTTGATAATGCAACAGGCTGGAAAAAAAAAAAAAACCAGAAAGAAAGCATGGTAGCATAGCGGATAGGTGGGTATGAAGGCCATTATTAAAAATATTTTTGGGGGTGCCTGGAGGACTCGGTTGAGCATCTGACTTCTTTTTTTTTTTTTTTAATGTTTTTTATTTATTTGTAGGAGAGAGAGAGACAGCATGAGCAGGGTAGGGTCAGAGAGAGAGGGAATCACAGACTGAAACAGGCTCCAGGCTCTGAGCTGGCAGTCAGCACAGGGCCCGCTGGGCTCGAACCCACAAACCGTGAGATCATGACCTAAGTGAAAGTCGGACGCTTAACCGACTAAGCCACCCAGGCGCCCCAGTTGAGCATCTGACTTCTGCTCAGGTCATGATCTCACAGTTCACAAGTTCGAGCCCCCTGTCATGCTCTGTACTGACAGCTCAGAGCCTGGAGCCTGCTTCTGATTCTGTGTCTCATTCTCATTCTCTTTCCCTTCCCTGCTCATGCTCTATCTCTCTGTCTCTCAAAAATAAGTAAACATTAAAAAATAAAAAAATAAAAAATAAATTTTATCAGAGCACCTGGGTGGTTCAGTTAGTTAAGCCTCCAACTCTTTTTTTTTTTTTTTTTTTTAATGTTTGATTTATTTCTAGGAGAGAGAGAGACAGCGTGAGCAGGGGAGGGTCAGGAGAGAGTGAGTCACAGACTGAAACAGGCTCCAGGCTCCGAGCTGGCAGTCAGCACAGAGCCCGACGCGGGGCTCAAACCCACAAACCGTGAGATCATGACCCAAGCGAAAGTCGGACGCTCAACCGACTAAGCCACCCAGGCGCCCCTAAGCCTTCAACTCTTGACTTTGACACTCAGGTCACCATCTCATGGTTCGTAGAATTGAGCCCCACTTCAGGCTCTGCTGACAGCACAGGGCCTGCTTGGGATTTTCTCTTTCTCTTTCTGCATCCCCTCCCCTACCCTGCTTGTGCTCTCTCTCTCTCTCTCTCTCTCTCTCTCTCAAAATAAATAAATTAACTAAAAAAATTTAAAATATAATAAAAATAAATTATATCTGGGCTGGGTATCGCTGGGAATCATCTGAGTCCCCAGAGGAGGTGGGGGACATCCACTGAAGAGGATGACTCCTCACTACTGCATGGATGATATTAGCTTGAAGAGGTGGAGGAGTGAACGTCAATGAGTCTCTTGTGCTTCAAGATTCAGGATTCTCTTGTAGGCAGTCAAGCTCCATAACCAGGAAAGGGTTTTGAATTGGTCTTTTGTGTCAGGAATCAGGAGAGAACTGATATCCTGGTGATGATTCCTTATCTCCAAAAGATAGGTAAAGAAGCCTTGCTTGCATTGTCAAGCATTGACATGGAACTTCAAAGATGCCAGGAAGCTTCAAGAAGAACTTTATGGGTTGAAGGGCTTCAGCATCACTGGTAGGCTCTGAAAGAATTGGCTCCCTTAAAGTGTCAACCTCTCTCAGAGGCATGCCTGGCCTGCCCCATAGGCTGGACTTCCTCAAGGGAAGAGTCACAGCAGAAATCTGGCTTTCAATAGTGAAAGACCCTGATGTGTCAGCAAAAGGTCACAGAGGCAGTGGCAGCTCAGGCTACTGGCCAGATTTCTGTTCTGCTGGGACTGAATGCAGTTCTTTCTGGGCAATGCATGGGAGGCAGGGAGCCCAAGAGAGACATGGCCTTGCCTCTTGGGCACTTACAAGTTCCATCCAGTTTTGACTTAATTTGTTGAGGTCAGACAGACATGGCCACCTCAAATGTTGCGTTCTGGAAAAAGTTTCTCACAGTTAATAGCTAAATTATTGTTCTTTTATATTCAGTATAAAATTACATTTTATGTTAACTTCATTCATCTCCATCATAGTCTTAGAAAAAACACACTAAACAATAAGGACCTGATCACATGTGTTTATTGGGAAAAAAAACAACAACAACTAGAATTTCCGTTCCATTCACACTACCTTATAAATTTAGATTCTCTGAACCTATTAATTTTTTTTTCAACTTTAGCTTCCAGGAAGTTGCTCCTCAATTAATAGGAAATATCTTAGGGACACAAGACCTAGAAGAAGGCACACGGCTTAGAATGGCCAGAAAATATCACCACCAATATAATGAAAAGCTCACTGCGCTAGCTCTCTTCTTCTTCTTCAAGTCAGCCCCATATTCCTCCTTTAAAAATCTTTCAAAGATAAATTTTACTCCCTAAACCATTTTTATAGATCAAAACCACATTCCACAGAAAATCAAGTAGCAGCATCTATAAATCTCCTGCCCCAGGGAGACAACTGAGAATCTCAATATAATAGTAGTGGAAACATTTTGTATCCTATACACATTGAAAAAAACTTTCTCCCAGTAAAAGGTGAATAAGCGAAAATGAGATAGAAGTGCTTCAGATGAAGTTAAAAGGTATTTGCAATTATAAATTTTCAACACACAAAAAAATAGTTGATTATTTAATAAAGAATGCTTAGGACAAGTGTGACCTGTTTGTCCTGTCTATGATAAGAATAATCAGCACTGATTTAAGTATGCTTTTGCTATTTAGTAATATGCATTTAAAATATGTTCAGTGGAATAAATATAAGTGCTATGCACAGCATGGGAGATAGCAATTACTTACCCTGTAGGCTGGCTCTCAAATTCTTCTGACCATTGCTCTTGAATATCCTCCGTAGAAAGATCTACATCCCGGGTGGTGGCAAAATTGAACTCGCTGCCTTCATTTCCATGGAAATAAATGGAATTCCCATCTGACTGACAGCTATGCTGTAGATGAAAAGAGAGCATGGGGTGGCTGTTGAATTGGTTTTGTAGCTGTATCTTCTTACTCATGTATAATTAGAGTTTTTAGAGAAGAAATTATATTACTCCCTCTATGACAGACTCTTAAATCAGAGGAGGTTGTTACCTCTTTTTTTGTCTTATTTAATTCAATTACAATTTCTTTCTAACTTATTAAGTTATCACAAAAAAGGAGTCAAGAGGCCATTTGAGCTTTGTCACTTCAGCCTTCGTATGAAACAAGAATATTTTAATTGGCATAATTTCTATCTTTGCCCAGTCCTTGTCATGGGAATTAAGTGTGATAATGACTTGTCATATATTTTCAATACCGTGCTTATGGGCTAAATCACACTGACCTTTTCAATATTCTATATATTTCTGGCTTGCCATTCACACCTTTCACAATTTGTCTGTAAATGGAATGTGAGTGGAAGAGCCAGCTAATCAAAACAGGGAATACAGAAAAGGTCAAAGTAATCCCTGATATGATCGTATATTCTCAGCTACTTTTTGAGTAAAAGTTTCTGACAAGACCTAAGTAGTGCGTGATGCTTACAATAAGGAGCTGGAAAATCAAAATCTCTGTTATTCTCCCAAAGAGCACAAGGTTTACAAAGAATAAAAAAAAAAGTTTCTTGTGATTTTTTTTAACCCATATTTTTTCAGCTTAAAGTGAATAGTCAAGGTAAGATCAAAATCTGAGAAAACTGAATGTTTACTTTCTAAAAAAATGTAACTTTTTATCAACTAGTTTTTGGTAATAAGTCAAGTATACATAAATACTAGTAAAAGAAAGGTCAAACATTCTTTTAAGCGCTATATACTCTCAAAATGAAATAGAAACGAAGAAAAGTAATTGGATAGAAAATATTTGGTCTTTGGGGTGCCTGGGTGGCTCAGTTGGTTAAGCGTCCGACTTTGGCTCAGGTCATGATCTCACAGTTCATGGGTTTGAGCCCTTCGTTGGGCTCTGTGCTGGAACCTGTTTCAGAGCCTGGAGCCTGTTTCAGATTCTGTATCTCCCTCTCTCTCTGACCCTCCCCTGCTTATGCCGTCTCTCTCGCGCGCGTGCGTGCTCTCTCTCAGAAATAAATAAAACATTAAAAAAATTTAAAAAAAAAGAAAATATTCGGCCCAGAGACTAAATTATTTTAGAGCAGGGATCATGTACATTTCATTCCTTGCTGTAAACACAATACTTGGCTTATAGTAGAAATTAAAAAATATTTGTTGAATAATTCAATAAATGAATGATATGGGCTATGTCTTTTCAAGTAATCAATCTTTTATGGAGCACTCACTATGTAGAAGGCATTAAGGAAGGCATTGGTGAAAGGGGTTTATAACGAAGTAGTATAATACATAGTCTTGGCTCTCAAAAAATCCCAGTCTCATTGAGAGATATCAAAGATAGGTCTCAATGCTAGACAGCAGATGGTAAGTGCTAATGAATGAGAGAAGGTAGAAATCACTGTCCAGGGCTGGTCTAAATGCATAGGCTTCATGGATGAACAGGTCTTCAAATTGCTTTAGTACAGATAAAAATCCAAGTTGAATGAACTTGGAATCCATATGAATGAACAACAAAGGTGATAAGTAGGCAAGATCTGGCTGGAGACTGAGAGTAAAAATCTAAAGTAGTAGTCTGAGAGATCTCTAGAATATTCTGTTGGGAGTGATGTCCTAGAATAGGAGAGTAATGTGTGCAAAGAAATGTTTTGTGGTAATTAAACTGGCTATAGCTGGCAAAATCAATTGAAGGAATAATCAGAGTACTCTAATGAAAGAGTAAATAAAGCTTCGAGAAGCTTCCAGAAGTTCAAGAGATTCAGAGCATATGATCTTGGGGGAGTCATTTCACAGTGCTAACACATAAGGCACACCCACGGATCCTGTCGTCATCTTAGATAACACTGTAATGTACAGCATGCATCACCTGCCTGAGACTCTTCTTCACGCCACAGTGAATACACATTATTCATGGATGCTAAACTGAGCTCATAATATGTGATCCTTAACCCACACAAACTGGTCAAAACTAGGGTTCGTTTATTTAAGAGTAAACAGAAACTGTCAAGGGGTAAAACCCAAAGATCTACTACTATTAACCTGTAAACACTCCAAAGCTAACTGGAATAACAAACATTAGTTTCCTAATAAATCCACTGAACTCTAAATAACCTATTTCACAATTATCTTCACATTCTGGAATCCGGAACAACTGTCACTTAATGTCTATCAGGAATTAATATAAGGACTCTGGTATCAATGCAAAGGACACATGTAGTCATTGTCTAAGAAAAAGCCATACATGAAATATCTATGTGTGTGAAAATAGAGTAATTTAATTACAATTTAAAAGGACATATTTACATAAGAAGAGTGATGGCTTAACATGAAACCTCGGTCATTTCTGGCTAAATACCAATTTAATTATTTAAATTTTGGTTCCATTTGCTTCAGAATTGTTTGTTAATATTTTAAGACTCTATGTTACAAACAATTGTTTTGCGACTCTTCAAAAATTTATATTAAGATATTTGATATATATTTTAATTTAGTTGAGTTAGAAAATTTAGGTAAAAAAAGTCATTATAAAACTAGATACTGTTTAACTGCATATTGTTAAACTTATTTCAAAAAATTAAAATCAGTTGGTGCTTTAGAAAAACAGAAATAATTTTAAAGGATTTTTTGTTAGTTATTTTGCTGTTACGAAACACATTTGGTAGTTGAATAGACCATTTGTAATTATATAATTATAGAAAATTATCTACCAAATATACATTTTTGACACTGTAATTACAGTAGTGCCAGCATATGAAACACAAGTAACAGTTACCATATCAAGAATAAATAAATCAATTTGAAAAAAATAGTAACATTCACCTTACTTGCACGTTAATCAATTTTCATGCTACTATGATAGGATCTAAAAGCTAGTAGGATCTGTTTTTGGCAAGTTTCCATGAAGGATATAAAGGCATGGTTTTTAGCTGTTTTATTATTTCAATAGGGAAGGAGCTGTTCCTTAACAGCATGTAGGAAAAGAATAATAATGCCAAATCTAAACTCAAACAAACAGGGCAGTCGTTTCTAAGTCAGTGTTAGTCATCGCACTGCAAGTCTCCTAATCCTGTCTGTCAGGTTTAAGAGAAGATTCACAGTGAGCTCCATTCTCCCTTCCTAAATAGGCCCAAAGTCCACTGGGTATAGAGAGGAGGAAGTACTAATCTTTAAATGTTCTCTTCTTCATAGTCTTAGTGCTGCAACATGTTACCAAAAAAAAGGTTGTGACACATGCAAAGTAAACAGCCACAGCCCAGCAGGAGGCGGCTCAACCTCCCCTAGTCCATAGCACTATGCGGCTGTCATTTTCTGGGCAGCAGGGCCTGGAGATACACAGAACACACACACACAGCAACGGATGGGTCCCTGACTCCCCACCGTGCTGATGAGAGCAAGACACAATTTCTGTTTCTGCCATTCTGAGCAGAGCCCAATGCATTCAAGGTTTGGAGTCAGGGTAATGCAAAACAGCAAGGTAATATTGGGCCTATAAAATAGGGGGTAGTTGGTGTGAAACTGGTGTGTTCCTGAGCCATCTGAGCAGGAATAAGCCTACTGAGAAGTTGACTATATACAGAATCCTGTATTTAAGAATCCTGTGAAAGGGAGGCACCTGGGCTACTCAGTCAGTTAAGCATCTGACTTCAGTTCAGGACATGATCTCATGGTTCGTGGGTTCGATCCCCGGCTCTGTGCTGACAGCTTGGAGCCTGGAGCCTGTTTCAGATTCTGTGTCTCCCTCTCTCCCTGCCCCTCCCTTGCTGTGCTCTATCTCTTTCTCGAAAATAAATAAATATTAAAAAAAAAGAAGAAGAAGAGGAAAGAAAAGAATCCTGTGAAAGGTAGGGGGACAGTTTAGGGTTCTCATTCTGAGGATTCCTAAATCAATTACAAGGCAAGTTAGAGTTTCATGTGATTTCTATTTTAGGATTGGCCACAGGGGCTCAAAATCTTAGAATGGGCTTGGTTTCCCAGATATTCTCCAAGCTAAGAATGTATGCCTGAATGTATCTGGATTGGGATAGAATCCCTGGACCGCTGCTTGTTTGATATTGCATCTCTGCCTCTGGATGGCGATCCATGGCGTGCTTGGTTATGGGGTTGCTTGAGCCCTCCCCTAAAATTTACTTCATTAATTCGGCACTTACAGGAATTGAGGAGATGAAGATTGGAAAAGAACAAAATACTAGACACCAAACACAATCAAGATGGCAAAGAATGAAAACTCAGTTGCTATCCACCCTTGAGGAGTTTGAGGATTGGAATCAGAAGGTACGTTCCAACTCATTTGCTCTACTTAATAGCTACATGGTTTTGCACAAGTCAGTTGGCCCTCTGAGCCTCAGTTTCTCAAGCTATAGAATAGTATCAATAATATCTATTCCCTATAGGTGCTGTTAGAAACACAATATTACATATGGAAGTGTGTTTTTGAAACTTCTGTGTGGTATAAAATAATCACTATTTTATTTCTGGATATGCATTTTTTCCAAAAATAAGCTATTATATTCCATACTCTTAACAGCAGGTGATAAATAGAAACATATTTAAATCTATTTTTAATTGTGTTTCTCATTAGAATAGTCATTAAAATTCTTCAGATCAACTTAAAACCTTTAGTAAAATGTAAAAGAATATGACCCACAAGATCATATGGCAAAAATACTGCAAACATTCATTCACTTTAAGGGCAGATAGAACAATCAATTAGATTCAAAAGCTCTCCAAATTTTGGCAGATTACCAAAAATTCTGAGGACAGAAAAATTTAGTAATGCAAGAAACTTGTTTCCACTTTTCTTACAGATGAACTTGCACTGTATAATATCAGTAAACTATATTTAAAGTCCAAGCAAAATGCGCATTGAAAGTATGGAAAGAATTTCAGGAAATTGCTCTCAGTGATTTTAATACCCAGCTGTTCTTGTTCAGCATCTATTCAAATTCATGTCATTTACATGCAATAGAAATAAAAATCTAAACCAGTTCAAAGGACAATTAAATGTCTAACTTTGCAAAATATATGAGCTCTTGATATGATAAAAACAAGAATATTTTGGAATTCAGGAGTACTTTGAGTATACTAAAAATCTATCAGAATTTTTTTGAGCAAATGATCATAAAATTTTACTTCCTGAGTCATAGCTTTTGACTGACTTATGGGGACTATGTATTAGGTAACTATAATTGAATTCGGGGCAAAATAAAGGTATAAATTCTGAAGATGGCTCTAAATATTTCTATTTCTAGCCTTCCTAAGGTATATTAATTATGATACTAATTATAATTATTTTTACTTTGTGCCATTATTTTAGCACTGATCAATGACATAAACTTTATACTTCTGAGTACTAGAGATCTCCAGTTTTTAAAAATCTCTTAAATATAGTCCTTATTTATTTGTATTTGTCAATTGGAAACTATTTTCCTACTTTGCAGTTAAATGGGTTTCCTTTACTTGAAAGGCAGAACACAGTGTAGCTAGGTGACAAGAATTTGCCATTCAGAAAAGCATCAACAGGAAACATCAGTGCAAATTCCTCAATATAACAAGTCCTTGGCCACAATTCAGAGCAACATTTTTCTAAGGTTGCTGCCTATACTCTGCTGAAAACGGTAATGGCTTCACCTCTGTACTTGTAAAAGTACTTGCAATCGTCCCCACCATAGTTTAATTAGGTTTTCCTCAAAGATGAACACTGAGGCCCCTCTTACCTCCTCCCTGGGGTCTAATGGCCCTGAGGATTCTTTTCAGGCGTCTGTAAGGTTACAATTTATTTTTTTTGACGATATTCTTTTTTGTTGGAATGAGTATATGGGGCATTTGGGCAATGCCAGCTTGCAGGGAGCTGGTGGCAGATGGAATGAAATCTGCCTGGTATGGCTTCCCCTCCACATGCGCAGAGAGCCATCCATTTCCTCCATTAAGGAGTTGTCACTCAGCCCACCCAGCTGGAAGACCATTTTTGATAGCCAAGCTGGCTGGTGGCAGACAATTCAGATACAAAGTGCACTTTAAAAGGAAGCTAAAACATCATTTGTAGGAAAATTGAAAATGCATGGCTTCCACCACAGCCAATTTTTTAATGACTGTAATATTTTAAGTGATTATTTTTGCCACTTCAGATTGCTCCTTAGAGAGAGGTTTTTTAATTAAAATCTAGGCAATGCAAATAGATGAGATGTGAGGAGCAGAGGAAAGAGAAATAAGATGAATAAAATTAATTAAAATGGCATTGTTGGCAGAGTCGTAAATTAGCCAATGTCTGGCTGGAAATAAAATATATTGGTACAGGAGTTTCTGGATTAAATGTGTGATAGAGTGATTGGAAATTGACTGACTTATAGCCTGCACATCACCGTGCTTCCTAAGCCTTTCACTGTGCTATTATCACATAGAAATACATATTTTCTACATCCTGGTTCAATGGTCTTTAAAGGTACAGACTTTTTTTTTTTTTAATATTTTTTATTTATTTCTAGGAGAGAGAGCGTGAGCAGGGGAGGGTCAGAGAGAGAGGGAGTCACAGACTCTGAAACAGGCTCCAGGCTCTGAGCTGGCAGTCAGCACAGAGCCCGACGCGGGACTCGAACCCACAAACCGCGAGATCATGACCTAAGCGAAAGTTGGACGCTTAACCGACTAAAGCCACTCAGGAGCCCCTAAAGGTACAGACTTTCATGTGGTATTTAAAAAGTCAAAATAGGAAAAGAATGATTTCTCTCATAAGGCAAAATGAATTTCTGTCATTTTCCACATATTCAATTTCTAGGTAATTTAACGCCAGTTAAAAAACCAAAAACTTGGCCATGAACACAGTCCAGGTGCAGGAGGGCTGAAGTACATTTTCTCTAGTCAACACAATAGATTCAACCATGGTGAGTGAATTTTAGGGAGCTTAAAGAGTACTTTTTTTTCTCATTATTTTCTGGATTCATTTAGCATTCACATTTGAACCACTTTGTACCAAGATTCATAAAGATTCAATTTATGGTATATTTTGTGACATGTGTATAATTACTTGGCAATAGTTATGACAACTCTAAAATGGCAATAGTGACAGATTTGAATTGGAGTAATGAGAGTAAGAATAACAATGTAAAATTCCATAGGGCAGTTGTTAACCTTGTCTATGGGGATCAACCTGACTTTCATAGGGTCTGAGGTTTTCAGACTTGCCTTCTCAAATTAAGGCCGAGGATGCCAGGCACAATGTGGGAGGCTGCAAGAGACTGGGGAACGAAAGGGCTGGCTTTATAGTAAAACATACTTGGCTATGAAAACCAAAACAGTTTGATCTTGGGGAACCCATTTGGCCTCTCTGGCTGTTTTTTCATCTGTAAAATGGGAGTAATGGTGAGGATTAGATGAGATACTGTAGGTAGCATGACTATAAAGACTAGTCAATCTCAGGAAATCAGCAAATTGCCCCCATCTTCATTCATTCACTTAACAAACCTCACTTTAATTAATTAGTGATTAAATGTGTCAGCTTCAGACCAAAACAAACAAACAAATAAAAGGGTGCATGAGTCAGGGAGGCTCTTGGGACTTGTTTAAACAGCTATTTTCAGTAGACTTTATCAAAATGACTGGAGTCCATGTTATTGCCACCCTTGTCATGGTG
Source organism: Proteles cristata cristata (assembly GCA_017311185.1). Classification (NCBI taxonomy): domain Eukaryota; kingdom Metazoa; phylum Chordata; class Mammalia; order Carnivora; family Hyaenidae; genus Proteles; species Proteles cristata. The sequence goes on along the minus strand of JAESUZ010005145.1, from coordinate 1,803,868 downwards.
ATTTGGCTCAATTCCATGTTTCACTAATGCTATTCCACATTAATTACTGTACAAATAGGCAGCATTGGAGGGAAATTGTGAAAAGCACACTACTTATGTTTAACCCTTCATCCCCAAAGTACTCTTATTAGCTTGACAAATTATATTCTGGCTCATTCTACAATGTCATGCATCCACCTCTTGGGGGAAACATGACAATAAGAGCAAGGCAATCCAAAGTGAAGAGCATCCCAAGCAAAGGGAATTTAGGTAGACAGCATGCAATTAACCAAGCTGGAATCTGGCCAGAAAGTCAGCATTAACATTCCGATTCTTAATGGGAAAAGACATGGGAACATGGTCTAGCCACAAGTCTTACTGAGCTCAGGTTTATCCTCATTAGAGAGCCGGGACTGAAATCCCTCAAGTTACACACCAGATAGTTTCCAGTACAGCGACTTGCAAAGGACATTTCTGGAAAGCTTATCTGATTTCCTCCTATTTGCCCTTGTACTCTAAAAAATATAACCATTGAATAGATTGTTGAAAACTTTTTCTGGGGTGCTTAATTTCTGTAAGATGACTTGGTCATGACAGGAGACAGACATTGATCTGCCAGGGGAACACAGCCCCCGAAATGCACATTTTAAAAGTGAATCCTGCTTTAAGTGCGATCATTCTTTCTGCCATTTGTCTAAAGATTTTTTCTTCATTAGCCTCAAATTGCATTAAGACTCTATAGTTTCAAAAAAATTATATTTTTCATAATTCAGACATAGTAACCTTTATTCTCCATTAACAATTCAACAATCTGTGACAAAAGTGTTAGGTGATGGCAGAATCTCAGAATGAAAACTCCAGTTCTTATTCAGGACTGGAGATTTGCCTCACACCCACTGGGACAATGAATTTGGCAAATGCTTAATGTACAAGAGCTATAAGAAAATTAATAGACTCTCCTGTTCTGACTTAATGCTTCTCCTTAATGGGTTGTTGATTTACCTAATGGCTGTTGTCTTCATTAGGGCCTTTGGTGTTTGTTAAACAGGAAAATTGTCTTATTATTCCATATTTATCAACAGTAGATATAGTAAAAAGGAGGCAATCTGTTTAAATGGAAGTTGTAATAGAGACAAGATTAACGTATGACCCTTCTAAATTCTCTGTAAACTTAATGATTCTAAATCCCTGGCATAAATTGAAAAAGTTTAAAAATTACTTTTTAAGGAAATTTGTTTTAAATACATGGGATTGTATCACAGCCTATTCTAAAGGACAAAGCTTCAGAACAGAGTCTGTGACATTTAACTTTGATTTACTTCTCACCACAAGTTGACATAAATGTGGAGAAGGAGTAATCTGGAATTCTTAGCTATCCACACAATGAACTAGGGTAATAAATAGAGAAAGATTAGCAGGTTCAGGCACAGCAATCAGAGTGGGAAGATTTCTTAAAAATAAAAAATAGGGCGAACAGCACCTATCTGACAGTGATCTGCATTTAATCTGTGGGTCAATTCCAGAGTTGACAGAAGCCAGTGATTTATGCCTTTGCAAGATGAGAGTAACCAGGATAGCTGAGCAGATATAAACATTTATTAATGGTGAGTGAGCAAAACACACATACACACACACTCTCTCTCTCTCCCTCTCTCTCATACACACACACACACACACACACACACACACAGACGTATACACAGTACCAAAGAGACATGAATGATTCATGCTTTCAAAATACAAATTTTGGCTGCCACCAAAGATGAGAACAAATAAACAAAATGTTAGCACTTGCTTGACTAATACTTGCCTCCATGGTATATAGATTCATTTGGAGACTCTGCTCTCATGGGTTACTATTAAAGTATGAGGAAAACAGGAAAAAGAAAATGAAAAAAACAAAAACAAGAAACTTGCTCACAGCTCTTTCCTCATCATTTTTCCCTGGGTTCTCCTCTGAGTGCCTCCTTGATCTCTGCAGCCCTTCTCTTTGATGGTGAGTTTCAGAAAGAAGGACACAGCAGCTCCCGGCTGGTCATCCAGAAACTTACATTTAGTGTTTCTCTTTGAACTTGAAATTAAGGATGTTCTGAGATTGCAGGATGTACGTTTGAGGAGCTGGAAAGAGATGACTTTGGTGGATTTGTCCAGATGTTTCCAAGAGTGACTAAGGAAAATGGAGCACTGGCCCTCCATTTACAGACACCCTATGTTTATCTACTGTAGACTTAAAACTTGGATAATAAGGCCTTCCTCATAGTTGTGGCACCTACGAAGCATTCATGAAACACCATCATCACTACTACTCCTATTATTGTTGCTACTATGATTTATCATCACAGGGCTCCTATTATTATGTATTATGATCTAGTATCCATGCTAGTGTACGTATCATTCCTGGATATGAGAATCCTACCCAAGGTGAAATGCTGATCCTTGAGACTACATGTCTTAACTGGAAAGGGCTAAAAAACCGGTTCACTTCCCTTAAACCTTGATGGTAAAACCAAGACCACTGTCATAGAGCTGGAGCACCAGAATCTGCCCTAAGATTAATCATTCCCATGCTTCAGGCATGAGGAATGTGGCACAGACACCCAAAGTCACCTACCAGAGAGGCACTACCGCATGATGGCAGCCATGGTAGTGACAGTTTTTCCATCAACTGCAGATAAACTGGCAGAGTGTCCTCTGTATCTTTTGAATAGGAACAACCGACAATTCTCGATTATTCTAGAAATCATCTATAAAAGCTGAAAAGGGATGCAATATTCTGTAAATGAAGGGAAAATCATCTTAACCAATAATTATGACAGGTGATTCAATACTGAGTGGGCTTCAGTCGGCTTGCCTTGGGAGTCCATGATCTGCTTACTCTGGGAGAGTGCTAATGAGGGTAGGACTCTGGGGAGCTTTTTAACTTGCAGCACTGTATTTATTGGCATTTAGAGCCCCACCTACTTGGTCATGAACAAAGGGCTGCTTAGGGATTTGTGGGAAATAGAACATTATGATGGTAATTAGAAGCATAAGAATGTGGTGTGCCTTTTCTTCCACATGGGCAAGACTTCTGGAAAAACACTGTAAGATGAGTCAGGCAAGGCCATGAACTTGTAAAGAGAATGGAGGAGAAACACAGAAAGCTGTATAGGGAGAATATATTAATTCCATAACCTCTGGCAGCTTACCAACCTCGAATCAAAAAGCACAACAAATGTAAGGCCAGATTCTGTATTAAAAGCCAATTCTGTTATACATCTATTTCATATTACTAAAGAGCCAACAGATGGTAATGGCCTTCTACCAACCCAGGGCAGATTTAAACTGGTGACCTATAATTGCAATTCTCCAGATCACATAAACTCCTTAAGTTAATTACTCTATTTGGTCTTACATCATTCTGCCTTACTTGAGATAAATAAGAATAAGCTCAGATGAAATGAATTAAATATTCCTAAAGAAACAAACAAACAAAAAGTCTAAAGAAGACAAATATGCACTGAGAATGTGAATCATCTTCATCTTTTCTATTTGACCTGACACCCTCAAACATTATTTTCAAGTCATCAACTAGACAGTTTATATACTCACTACTTTCTATTCCCTTGTTTTATGAACCATGGCATTTAAAAAATCTTTGTTGTTCATAAAAAAAAACTTCTTTGAAGTGCCTGGGTGGCTCAGTCACTTAAGTGTTTGACTCTTGAATTCAGCTTAGGTCATGATCTCACAGTTCATGAATTTGAGCCTTGCATTGGGCCCTGCACTGACAGTGTGGAGCCTTCTTGGGATTCTCTCTCTCCCCCTCCCCTGTTCATACACTCATGCTCTCTCTCAAAATAAATAAACTTTAAAAAACTATTAATAATTCCAATCACATCAATGGCATTGAAATTTAATTCCAATGGAAACCATTTATTTTGATTGCCAAAGCTTACACGTATAAGCAACACTTGTGTCCAACCTAATCATTTTAATGCATTTGATTCTGATAGTACTTCAATGACATATTGTGAGGTCTATATTTTTCTATGCTATTTTTTCCCCATCCTCATAATCAGAGCGATCGGCTCAATCCTTTGCCTTCTACAAAATTTTCCTTTATATTCATATCCTTGTGGAGCTTATTCTCAAAGTTTCAATAAAGAAGACACTTTTATTTATTTATTTATTTATTCAACACTTTCTATGTGCCACGGACTGTTCTAAGAGTTTTATATGTATTTTCTTATTTAATCATCACAGCTTGGGGTGAATACTGTTATTATCCCAGTTACTGAGGAACTGAGAGGTTAAATAAGCGTCCGCCAAACACATGGTTAATAAATGGTAAAGCCAAGACTTGAACCCATAGAGTTAAGCCCATTTTCTTAACAGTTTTACTGTCTATAGTTCCATTCACAATATCTTCAGCTGCCTTCAAGTCATCACTGAATATGAAAATCATTTTCTTTTCTCATAAACTAGATCTTGGTATTTTTTCCAGCTTTTTATTCATTCAGTTAACATCTAATAACAAGCCATCACATGCCAAACAAGGGAGATTCAAAATTGACTGAAATAGCCCCTTAGCTTAAGAAGCTAACGTTATAACCAAGGAGACAGAAACATAAACAACTGGAAAGCAATGTTGTCAATTCTTTCATGGGGGTATACATCCCATGTAACAGAATACTGAAATGGAGCTAGTTTTGCATCTTGAGGATCCAAGAAAATGGTGGCAACTACTTCACATTTTTTTTAAAAATTTTTTTTAATGCTTTATTTATTTCTAGGAGAGAGAGAGAGACAGCGTGAGCAGGGGAGGGTCAGAGAGACAGGGAGTCACAGACTCCGAAACAGGCTCCAGGCTCTGAGCTGGCAGTCAGCACAGAGCTCGACGCGGGGCTCGAACCCATGAACCGCGAAAATCGTTTGCTTGACCTAAGCGAAAGTCGGACGCTTAACCGACTAAGCCATCCAGGTGCCCCTATTTCACATTCTAAGGTGAGGGAATGGACTAACTACAAGGACCTAGTGAAAGAGGTGGTAAAAGGGCTTAGTCAGTCACTCAAATTGCAGGTATACAAGCTTAAAGTTGATGTGAGTAGGAAGCTGGACAGCAGAGAAAGGATTTCTTTACAGAGGGTTGGTGATGCACTGCAAGTCCTAACCATGACCGTATCAGGGGAGAAGGGTACCTTCTTTTCTCCTCAAGCCTGGGGCATTGGACATTGAGGGTGGCACTTGGACAGTATACTGTATGGGCTTGGACTAGTGCCTGGAGCTGCCTGGAAGATGGCTAGGGAAGAAGAGGGATGTGCTTAGAAGTTAACAGCTTTCCTCCCAATCATTGATCCAAGGCAATTATGTACTATAGAGTAGACTTGGGCCCATGGACACAAGAAACAGCTTAGTTTTTCTAAGATCCTGTCCCACACGGCTCCCTGGAGAGGCAAAGGGCGCTCAGCAGAAAGAGGTTATAGCGTTAACCAGAGGCCCAGTGGCTGAAAATGCACACAAGCATGAGACATGCATTGAAGAATGGCAGGTGAGAGATTTCCCAGCATCAGTGAGGACTGGGGAGACTTCCAAAGAGCCCAAAGGTAGACTGAAGAGAGAGCCAGCTTTGATCTCTTGCTAGGTCAAGAAAGCAGTAATTCCAGTAATCACTATCTGCCTCTTGCCTCTTCTACTTTCTGCAGACCCAGCCCTGGAGGATTCAGGGGCTGAAACTCATGAGGGAGGTGAGGAAGGAGAAGGAACTGATCATTGTCTCCATCCCCCTTGCAGCAGACCCAAGCTGGAGGATGGATAAGCTATTGATGAAACTTGGAGCTTAGATTCCAACAGTAAACTGATCATATCTGTGATTGAACTGAGACTATTTGGGAGACTAAAGTGATTGGATGACTTATTTGGTCTACCTGCAGTCTTGGAACCCACAAAGAGGGCAGAAAGAAAGAAGTTATCAGACTTCAGACTTCTGAATGCTGCTGAAAGAAGCATTCAGACTGAATCTGAATGGTCACTGGGGGACACAGAAGTACCTGTTTTCCACAGCCAACCTCCAGCCCCAACTCCTGCTTGTTCAACCTAATAGTTACACTGGCACAGAGAGGATGGAGACATTAACTATGCAAAAGTACACACAGACAATGACATTGGAACTGGGCCCTTAAGGAAGCTGGGAATTACTAGGCAGAGAAAAAAGAATGGTGGAAAAGTATGTCTGAAGTGTGGGAGCATGAAATGTTGTGCTATATGAGGCTGGAGCACAGTGGAGCAGGAGACAAGGGTGAGAAGTTAGGCTGGACCTAGACTGGAAAGGGCCTTGAATTAACATGTGAGGGAGCATCCTCCACATGGGAGGCCATCAAAGGTCTTGGGTATGGGGGAGCATCATCACGGCATTTCTGTGAACGAATGATGCAGGAGTTTCTGTCAGTGGCATCCCTCTGTATGACCCTTGTCTCTTAACACCCTGTGAAAGGCAGGACGCTGCCATGAGATTTTTCTTGGAGCATCCTGCCATTCTTATGCTATTTCCCCTCCCATACAGATTACGGCAAATGCCTCGAGCCTCCATAAGAAAGACATTTTAATACTCCCATCCCCTAAATTCACTATAGGTCAGCATTCAGTACCTGTGATGGACCAGTAGCTAGGACTATGAACATGAAATCAGCTGTTACAGTGTGAGAGAGAAGAAAGAGACCAGTGCTTGGCATGAACTTACTAAATTCTAATGTATAAAAATCAGTCCTCTGGAGGAAGGAACGTGCACTACAGATGGAATAAAGCTAGAGCAAGATCAAGAAATAGGAGAACAATAATTTTTTAACCTACAGTCAGAGAGTGATGGGGAAGAAAATGGGCAGATAATTTAAATAATGGATGTTGAGAAGAAACATAGGGCAAACTGAATCAGGCCACTTTATATTTACAACCTGTAAGAGCAAAGCCATGTGGTGACTAAAATCAAGATCAAGTCAGATTCCTATATTTGAATCCTTGCTCTCCTATGAGTGAGAAGGATATTTTGGACAAGTTACTCAACACCGCTTTCCACATCTGTAAAATGGAGCTAACATAGCACCTGCTCTATGGGTTTACAAAGATAAAATTATATGAGAGGATATTTATTTTATTTTATTTTATTTATTTATTTTTTACAAACAGTTTATTGTCAAATTGGTTTCCATATAACACCCAGTGCTCATCCCCATGAGAAGATATTTTATATATATGTAAATATATATATATAGGTGTATGTCTCTGTGTGTGTGTGTATCTTGTGTTTGTATGTATGTATGCACCCAAAATATTCAGTGCTCAGTAAAAAGTAGCCCTTATTATTTAGACTAAGAGTAGTCTCTCTGGCTTGGACATTTTTTCCTCAACTAAACTCTGTTTTGTTATTAAGCAGACTTTCTCAATAGCTGTTAAGCTCACTCTTTAATTTAGTTAAGATGTAAACATCTTGGAAACTTTTACTGAACACAGAAAAGATAGTATGTAGATAGAGCAAGCAAACAAACATAATTTTCAAAACTTCAAGTCCAAAGTAAAGCAATGTTTAAAAGATGCCCTGAATCAACAGGAGCATGGAGATATGCTTATGTTTTTTAAGTAGTTGTATTCAGTTTTCATTTCAGAGGCCACTAAGTAAAGGAACAATATTTAAATTTTTTTTATGTCTATTTTGAGACAGAGAGAGAGAGACAGAGTGCAAGCAGGGGAAGGGCAGAGAGAGAGAAAGAGAGAGAGAGAGAGAGAGAATCCAAAGCAGGCTCCAAGTTTCGAACTGTCAGCACAGAGCCTGACGTGGGGCTCGAACCCATAAACCGTGAGATCATGACCTGAGCCAAAGTCAGATGCTTAACCGACTGAGCCACCCAGGTGCCCAAGGAGCAGTATTTAATGAAGAAATTTCATATAATTTATATAAACAGTTTTTATTTCTGGAACTTTACATCACCTGGTAAAAGCATTTTTTTTTCATGCTCAGATGTTTGAGCCAGAAAGCAAAAGCACAGACATGCAGATTAGTTAAAATGACAATTCTTCGATTTTATTATTGCAAAGTTTTCAAAAAAAAAAGCAACAGAGAAAAATTTCTACCTGATAACCAAGTCAAAGAGCATGCTGTATTATGTTTTTTTTTCATAGGTCACTAGGCAAGTCTCAAATGTGTGAATGGTAAGCTTGAGAGTAGGATGAGGGACCACGAAGCAAAACTACAACCCACACAAAGTTTTAATTTAATTGAACATCACTACTGAAGCAAAACCACATTTCATGCATTTTTATCATGGGTGGTACTAAAATATAATCCATTAAGAAACCAAATGGTTATTAGATTAGTATAAAAGCTTGTAAAACAAGGCATAAAAATTGCATTTTATAGTAAAGGAGTTGAAGTGATAAAGGATGTGAATCCCAGGCCCTTAGGTCTCCATTCATTTCCCGAGTTTTCATATCTTCTTGCCAATGTTGAACAACGTCAACAGAAATCCTTAATCAATGGTTGTGGGATATGACAATGGTTGTGGGATATCTTTACAAAGGTTCTTTTCTACATCCATACAAAAGGAATCCATGGACTTTCTGTAAAGGGGCCGAGGCTTTATAGTCTTTGTCAGAATGAATTTCCATAGGTTTACTGAGTGTTTTCCCACATTAAGCAAGGAGGATGTCTGTTCCTAATGCCAGTCAGTTGTGTGGCTGTACCAACTTAAAGTAAAATGTCTAGCATTTGATTTGTTAAGAAGGAAGTTATTGTGTCAGGGGAGTTCTTGTGTTGAAGGGTTTCTAAATAATTTAGGATCTGTCTTCTAGAATTAGAAAAATGTATGAAAAGGAGGTGAGCATCTTAGATGTTTGTATTCTACTTGCAGAGCTACTCCTGTGATCTCACCTCCTCCATGCAGCACAGGATTTTTTTGTACTAGTGAGTCCCATTTTAAAAATTCTCCAGGCTGTAGCTTCACTTTATTTTCAGATATTGGAAACTTGACTGGTGCGGTCAAGGGTCTAATGGCATTCTTGATATCACCTACACACAAATTGTTGTTCCACACACTCTGGGCAGGCAAGTCCATGACTTCAATTTCTATCCAAAAGGCTGATAATTGTCAAACTTCCTCTGAGTTCCTGATTACTTTATCTAACCTCCCACCAAATATTTCTTCTTGCTTGTCCCCAGGGTTATAAAGATCAACATGTTTACAGTGTGCAGCAGAGTGACTATAGTTTATGATACTGTGTTGCATAGTTGAAAGTTGCTAAGAGAAGAGATCCTAAAAGTTCTCATCACAAGAAGAAAATTTTGTAACTATGTGAGCTGATGGATGTTAACAAAATTTATTGTGATGATCATTTTGCAATGCATGCAAATATTAACTTGTTACATTGCACAACTGAAACTACTATAATATTATATATCAAATATATCTCAATTAAAAAAGACAAACATGTCCAGGGTGAATTCCACTCCTGCTCCTCCTTTTCTGTTTCTTGTTTCCATGAACGGCACCACTGTCCCCCCAGCTGCCCAAATCTTGTCCTCAACATATGCTATTCCCTCATTTCTATCGGTCCCCAATCTTCTCCATTCCCTCTCCTTAAAAACTCTGAAATCCATCCACATTCTCTCCTAAGTCTGGCCAACATGATCTCCCACTGGATTTCTGTGACAAGCTGCCTCCGTGGTCTCTCGACATGTATGTTCTCCCTTCCATTCCAGCCTCCATCCTCACAGTATCATTAAAAAATAAAATCTGATTGTTAGACTCATTTGGAGCAATTCAGTGACTCCCTATCACTTCCAGGATAAAGTTCAAACTCTATAGCAGCTTGCAAGATGTTCAAGGTTTTGTCACTGGCCACGTCTCCAGACTCAACTATTCCAAGTTTCAACTCAAACTCTGTTAGACAACTATTTTAAACATTGTTTAAAACCTTCGCTTTGTGCTCTCACCATCCAGCCTTTGTGTATGAGATTTCTGATTTTAGAAACACTATTCCTTCCACCTGGCCAAATCTAAACTGCCTTTCAGCCTCTGCTTAGATTCCCTATTTGGAGTGCTTTCCTAATCCCTTGGGTCAGGGTTTGCTATTGTATATTGTACTTCCGAGACACTCTAACTTTCCCAGCAAATCATGGAAATTATGTTGTTTTGTATTTGCATGTTGACATATCTAACTACCCCCACTAAGTTGACAACCACATGAAGGAAAGAAACATATCTGCCTTTCTGTGGTTATATTCTCTAGGCTCAGCCAAGGACATAGCACAGTGGGTCCTCAAAGATACTTATTAAGTGGATGAGTAAGTGAATATTTTTGTACCAATGACTCCCCATCCTTAAAAGAGAAGGTAACATAAATAAGAATATTACCTATTCCTTTACCAATGGATTTGGTAAGAATAGTTATCTTTGATTTGATTTATTAATAAGCTTTAGGTCTCAGAGGGGAGGAGAAGAAACAAAAAAGAGCTCAAACCTTAACTGTAGCTCCTGGGAAAAAAAGCCAGTTGCCGGTGTCTACTGGATCAAGATTGTCTTCTAAAATGACTTGTCTGTGAGCTGAGTTGATGATTAGGATGTTATCTAAGGCCCAGCAGGCTTCATACACTTCGCCTACGTGGAGACTTTCCTGCTTCCACTGAAACTGGACGTTCTCCCCTTTGGCGTCTTCAGGAAGGTAGAGGATATGGATGATTGTGCTGATGTTGGAAGGGGCTCTGGAACAGATTGTGAGATGGGAGTTGGTGCCATACAATCAAGTGGCTTATAATAAAGGAACCATCAAGTTCAACAGTATCCATCTTTTCTTATAGATCAAGTTTGTTTTTTAAATAAAACTGTAGTTTCATTATCTTAATATTACATGTATTACAGATTAAATACTCATAATCCCACAGCCCTTAAATCTTTTGGGATATGCTGATGATTAAGATGTCCATATTAAGTGATGACAGTTTTAACGTTAAGTCTTCAAGAGCTTTACTTTTTTTAAATTTCATTTTGAGTTAGTTTACATACAGTGCAATGTTGGTTTCAGGAGAATTCAGTGATTCATCACTCACATACAACACCCAGTGCTCATCAAGTGCCCTCCTAATACCCATCCCCCACCTACTTCCCTCTGTCAACCCTCAGTTTGTTCTCTATCATGAAGAGTGTCCTGTGCTTTGTTTCCCCCGTTCTCTTTTTTCCTCCCTCCCATATGTTCATTGTTTTGTTTCTTAAATTCCACATGAGTGAAATCATATGGTATTTGTCTTTTCTGACTGACTTATTTTGCTTAGCATAATACATTCTAGCATAGTCAAACTATGGAGAGCTTTACTTTTAATACAAGGCAGACACTGAGTATATTCAGGTAAGCCAGTAAAGAAATAATGGAAGAGAAAATGACACACACTTCTATAGTTCCTTCCAAAAAAAAAAGTGTCTCCGGCACAGGTTTTTCCATGTGGTAGACGCTAAATCAAATTCCAATAACTCAAATAATCTCATAGTTTGATACTAAAAAAATGAGAAAAAACTATAAATTTATTTTCTTAATTTTCATTCTTACCTTGAACTTTTATATATCTATGAGAGACCACTACTGTATATTGTTTTTATAATCAGTCTTTGCCTAATATTATTTTACTTCTAGTAACCATATACATTTTTATTTGTTTGGCCTATATGAATTTGAGATTTGCTCTGAAAACTAAATGCTCTGTAAATCTTTACAACTTTATGCAGGTCAGTCTTTAAAAGCTTGATATAATTTAACATGATTTTTACAGTGTATCTGTTAGAATCCAGGCCCTTCTGCTATATGATAAAAGTACTTTCATTAAACATTTTATTCTACCAAAGAAGCCTGCTATAGCAAAAATGATTGCTTTTAGCCAAGATTAAAAGTGGTACTAAAATGTAAACTAGTGGTACCCTGGGCTTACTATAAATTAGTTTTGAAAGGACTATAGAAAAGATGTATTTTTCATTTACCACTGAAGCACATATATATCCAAAGAATTGTCAGTGTAGGTTATAGATGGTGTACCTTACCTTTGGTGGTAATCAATTGCCTTTTCTTTTAAAATATTTCATAATGACCACGTTTTTTGCTTCAAAAAGAACTTAAACCAATGACAATAGTATATTTTAGTTTTAGGAAGTCATTGAAAACATGTTTACTCTGATCACTAATGGTATGGAAAATCTGCATTAATTATCATGACACTCTGGAATATGGTCTACAATGGAAAAGTCTCACTTAGTGAAAAACAGATGAATTTCTTCATATGTTGTAGTTAAATGTATACATTCATTATTTGTCGTGTCGAAAATATGTAGCCCTTTTCCAGCAAGAAATTTCTCTGACAATTTACCTACACTATGATATATATCCTTTGGGTAGAGAAAAAAAATGGAGGTATGGATACAATTTTCAATATTTATACTGCCTTGTTTAAAGCCATTTATGTAAATGTTTAATATGAATGCATTTTCATAACAACTACTAGAAATTAGAAAGAATAGCAAAATGTTTTTTTAATATTGGTGTAGCAAGTCAGAGCTTGGCTTGTATAGGTACTTATAGGTTATATGTTTTCCAGCCACAGAGAGAGACAAATCTCTTAAAATCCTTAAGTTAGAGCCACTTTTCTCAGTTTCTGTTGAAGTAGACCTTTGACATGTGACAATTTTTAAATCTGAAATACAACTGGAAACTTTGGGCAGATTGGTTTAGTTTTAAGGACTAAGAACCTAATATTTACACTTCCTCCCTAATAAATCAGAATTCTTCCAATATAGAAACATGGTAAGGAAACTAGCATGTAAAAAAAAAAAAAAAACACTGTACAAGACTGATGGAAAATGTTCTACTTCAGTTATACTAATTTAAGAACTAAATCAGGTTAACTATTTCATAAAAGTTCAAAGTAGTTTTTTCCTTCCTTTAAATATCTTACTAGACTTGAAATGAAGAATCCATTCTGAATGCCGTTTTATGATTCGAGCTCTATAGAAGTTGTAAATATCGTTTGAGTTTTGCTAACTTAACCACATTTTTTCAACTTGAGTGAGTTGCTTCTTTAAGGATCCTACCTCATTTTCTTATTGAGGGATTTTTTTAAAATGAAGAAAATGTAATAAAATGACTACCAGCTACATTACAATGATGGTAATAGAATTTTAGAACTGACCTTTGTGAAATGGCAGAACTAAATATTCGATGCAAAACCCCAAGTGGCTATTAACTCATTACCATCACATACTAGAAGTAATTTAGGTGGTAATCCCATATGGTCCTAGGCCTACAAGCCAGCCACTAGAAAGGCCATATAGAGAGCTGGATAATGTTATTTTGTGGAAGATTCCATTATAAACATTATTCTCCCAAATGTGCTTTTACCAAAAACAGTTTGATATAGCTACTATTAACCATGGGAGATTCCGAATGGAAAATGACACTTTTAACAATACTTCTTCAAATACAGCAGACATTCACATGTGCAGGCATGAAATTCAGCATAATTAACAATCAGAGTACTTTTAACCATAAAGCAGAAATTCGGTGGTAGAATGAAGGCAAACTGGGAAGTAGAAATCCACCAACATCAGAATTTATGAAACTACTTTAAATGATAACAAACCTAATTTTTTCAAGCTGAATCCAGTCTGCAGTATTATTCTTGGCATATGACACGATGATGCTGGGGTCTGAGTAACTAAAGCGACATGAACCTGAACCTGTAAATAGCAATAACAGCAAGTTTCAAAGTGAAAAAAACAGTGTAATTGCATATTATCCTTCCTGATAAATGTAAGATAATTCTGTAACCATTTAAATGCTTATTTAATTGCTTCCCCACTCTTCCAACTATGCTGAAATTTCTTGTAACTGGTTCTGATAAATACTATTTGATTAAAACGTTAGGAATCAGGAAAAAGGCAAACAAAATTTCAGATTTCTTTAAGATACACACACTTCTAAACTACATTACAAAATAAATACTTAATTCTATGTCAAAAATATCTAAATATTATAGAACAATTAGTAATGCCATCATGGTTCTTACAATATCAATTAATAGTGATTGCACTAAATGGTATATAAGTAATTAAATTGCATGAGGACTAAAAACCATTCTACTTCTGTGTGGGTCTTATTTATATGATTAGACAACATATAAGAAACTAAAATCCTGTACAAATTCAAGTACTAAATGAATGAGAAATGTTAGATATGACTGATACTATTTTACTATAGCCCAACATTAAAGATTTAAATGAGAGATGTTACCTTCCATTATGAACATTTGCTGATTATTTCTCACTATGATTTTCCATATTGGAAATGGGACCAAAGAAAGTTTTAAAACTCTGACAAGGATTTGTTTCTACACATCCAATGAATTCATGTAATATCACATAGCATAAGTTAGAATTTCAAAGATCTTCTCAGAATACCACCAAACAGCCATAAAAACATATGCCAGAAGTTTCTTCTAACTGAATAGGAGGATTTTTTCATACCATATTAAAAACAAATGAAGCAACTGAAAAAGAAAGTGCAATTTATGTTTCACTTTTACCCATCTGCTAAAGGAGCCTCGGTTTCAGCAAATGGCATCTGTGGACGGTTTTTACATTTGCAGTTCTCAGGAGTTCCAAGCTTTAATAGACTCATTTATTTTATTTCACTGGTGTTTAGTACAACACCAGTTAGTCTGCAATCGCCAAAACTGGCAATGTGCTAAAAGGCCAAACAGCAGTTTTCCCAGATTTGTTCTCACGGCCAAAATGGAGGTGCTGAAGTATGAAAGAAAGGGTATTCAAAGGACAGCTACCCAGCAACCCTAAGCGCAAACAGAAACCCACCTTATACCGTTCTCATCAGTCCTAAATCTTACCTTTCATAAGCATCTGCTTAAAATAAATATCAAGCTGTGAGGCTAGAATTGAAAGCGGCCAGGATTATGTGGGACAAACTTCCATACAAACAAGAATAGGGACTGGCAGACAATCTGTTTATTTCAAAACAAAGTTCAAAGCAGCCTAGAGAATTTAAATGGTATTTATGTGTCTCCTTCGTGTTGTATACACCAGGAGCTCTTAAGAGCAGATGTGTCAGGTGAATCCCTGAAAAAGGAACGGGTAGAACAAATGATAACCAAAAATGTGCCTTACACAGGATGCAATTCCTCGCCAATTGTTTACAAATGAAGGGAGAAGGGAAGCTGGTAAACACCAGAATAAAAATGTGTCCAAATATGTCTTCTCTCCCATCTCCTTATATCACCATCTTAATGTTGCAAAATTTAGTTTATTATGTACCCATAAAACACAAAGGCACCTGGCAGGTGAATCGCTTTTCCTCAGCCACTTAGTCATTAAATTCTTGCATATTTAAAATACTAATACTTTTATGAATCCATCTTCTCCTTGCCATTGTCAACAGACCCTCATTAGCTCTTGCCAGGACTCTGCAGTAGTGATTAGTCAGCCTCCCTGTCTCCAGCCTCACGTGTCCTAATGGAGCCACATTGCTGCCAGGGCTCTTCCTACAAGTAAACTGAACCTGGTTACTTCTCCACTTATAATCCTTCAGCAGTTCCTCAAGACTTTCAGGATAAAGCTTCCACCCTCAGTGGGAGAAAGATGCACAGCTCCTAGAGACCAAACACGTACCCTAGAGAACAGAACTAGCCCTAGGTCACTGTAAAGGGTTCCCACATGAAAAGATGGTCAAACACTGAAAGGGACTCCAACACAGGGATGGATAACTGGAAATTGGGACTGGGGAATGAGGTACGAGTGGCCAGGCAGAGAGGTGCTGCCTGAGACCAGGGAACTGAAGGGGTTAGAGCCTGAGCTGGAAGGAGTATCCCCAAGAGAACCAGTCAGCTCTGGATATCTGCCTCACTCTGAGGCCATCCCCACCAAACTCCCATTCCAAATGGTGCCAGTCTAGGGGCACCCGGGTGGCTCAGTTGGTTAAGTGTCTGACCAGCGAAGGTCATGATGTCACAGTTCATGAGTTCTAGCCCTGCTATGCTGGCTGCTCAGAGCCTGCAGCCTGCTTTGGATTCTGTCTTCCTCTCTCTCTCTGCCCCTCCCCTGCTCATGCTCTGTCTCTCTCTCTTTCTCTCAAAAATAAATAAACACTAAAATTTTTTTAAAAAATGGTGTCAGTCCAATGAATAAATGATTTCCAATCCCTACTCTGAGTGTACTTGTTCCCCATATATTGGGTACAATTCTTTTTCACAGAAACCCTTCTGAATTACAACCCCACTGTCACATAGCCTTCAGCCCGCAGAATAAGATTTTCATTGCCCAGACTGACAATGGTTATTTGACTCTGTCTGGGATGAGGGGTGAAAGAGTTCATCAATGTCCACGTGCACAGGTAGGTAAGACCACCCCCAACCCCCTGCTCCCATCTGCTGTGGTGCCGAGCTATCAAAATACCTTTTATGCAGTGAAGAGACAATAATAATCAGGTGCTACCTGCAGCAAGTACCTCTTTCTTTCCCCTCTTAAATCAAATATCTTTAATTGCCAACACTAAAATTTAAAATCGGAAAGAAAAATCCAAATGTCAAATACAAAATACCCCCTTCTTGCAAATCTATTTTCTCCCCTTCAGATCCATTCCAATGTAGTCCTTCACTCTAATGTAGCAAATCTGCAAGGATTTAAAGAACATGGAAGGAGAGAAGATAATTCAGCACCGTGCTTATACAAGTATGGTCTGAGAGCCACTGATGGACTTCAGCTGGTCTAAAATCTCTCTCTCTCTCTCAAAAATAAACACTAAAAAATTAAAGAAAAAAATGATCTCACAATGAGATGGAGACTGTATGGGCTCTGTGCTGACAGCATGAAGCCTGCTTGGGATTCTCTTTCTCTGCCCCTCTGTGCCTCCCCCCAGCTTATGTGCATGCATACATGCATGTGCTCTCTCAATCTCTCTCTCTCTCTCTCTCTCTCTCTTAAAAAGACCCAAACAAACCCAAACACTTTATTTGGTTCTTGACAGGCAAATGAAGACAGTCCATATATTTTCATTTCTGTCCACAGCAAGGGTACAAGTAACCTACAAAATGATAAAGTATTTTGAAGTTCTGTGTTCATAAATAAAATCAGTGAAATCTTAGGAATTATTGAGGATCTCAGTCTAAGAAATCTGGCTCTCATGTAGAGCTATACATACAAAGATTACTGATATACCCACAGTTTGCGGGAGGACAGGCTTTTTGTGTTAAACACTTCCAGTTGGTCGTGCTTGTCAAGTCTTGATTTTAAATCAAAATATAAATTGATAAAGGATAAATATAAACCTACAGTTATTTACAGTAACTGTCATTTACATTGTTATTGGCTATTTAGTCAATGCCACAGCATACAGCAATGGATATTTTTCACCAAAAGTGTTACTAGCCTATTATAGTCTAATATTTTGTCCTATGGCTTAAGAAATATATGCACTGAAATATAAACAGAAGCCATCATCACTCCTCTGCTAAAGCAACCGCCTTGCTCTGCAACTGCCTTGCAATAAAACAACACTTCACTAACGATGTCCTGAATTTGTGCTATTGAATTCGTGCCCATGCATTTGTGCTATTTTAATAACCTGGTTTGTATTATCAAGTTAATATAAAAATACTGGGTTATTTTGTAAAGTTTTCAGAATTTTAAAATAAAATCATAAGTCTGAGCTCATTCTTATTAGGTTAATAATACAATACATGTAGTGAAAAAAAAAACACAGACAGTAATGCCCTCATCTTTTGGCCCACAAATCTGTATGTATCACACTCTCTATCCATACCAGTGTACTCTGCTCTCCTCTTGTTGTACTGGATAAAGTGCTTCTATTCTAACCAATGTGAACTTCCTCTTATGGTCTAGATCCCATCTCCTCTTGCTCCTTAAAATATCCCCTTTCCTTTTCCTGCATCATCCGTCTCTCCCCGAGTTTCCTGGATCATTCCTATCATCATATAAATACCATAGAAATATACAAAGCATCTCCCATCTTAAAAACAAACAATTTCTTGGGGCGCCTGGGTGGCTCCATCAGTTAAGCATCTGAGTCTTGATCTTGGCTCAGGTCATGACCTCATGCTTCGTGAGTTTGAGCCCCGCAATGGGCTCTATGCTGACAGCACGGAAGGTGCTTGGGATGCTCTCTCTCCTTCTCTTTTTGCCCCCACCTCAAAAATAAGCAAACATTTTTAAAGAAACCACTTTCTTGATGTCACCCCTCATTCTGCTCCTTCCCATTCTATTTTCATTCCCCTGCACAGCAAAACTCAAGGGGGTTATCCAGTGATGGTCAGTCCGTCTTCACATTCTATTCTCTTGACCCCCCTCCCCACCACACATGCTTCTACTGAAACTGCTCTTGGTTAGGTCACTGGGGGATCCATGTTGCCAGATCAACAGATCTCAATTTCAAGTTACTTTACTTCTCAGGAGGATTTGTTGTAGCAGAGCTCTCCCTTTTTCTTGGCTGCTTACTTCCCTTGGCTTCTACCACCTTCTCAATTTTTCTCCTGCATCACTGGCTGTTGCTTCTCAGTCTCCTTCATTTCCCATTTCCTTCTTGACCTCAAACTATTTTAGTGCTTTTATCTTCTCTTACCTACACCACCTCCTTTGATGATCTTTCCCACTTTCAAAGCTTTAAATAACACCTACAACAGATAATACCCAGGGTTGTATCTCCCATGAGATCCATGCTTGCAAATCCAAATTGCTATTTATGATTCCTAATGAACATCTCAAACTTATTAAGTTAAAACTGCAAGTATTTGGTTTTCCACCTCCCAAACAGCCACAAGTCTTTTCATTTCAAATGATACGTGCCAGATGCTCAAATAAACGAACGCAACAACAACAAAAAAAACCTAGGAGTCATCTGTGATTCCTCCTTTTGCCTCACTTCCACTTCGGCCCATCTGACTGAGCTGGAAGTTCTGCCTCTAAAATACTCTTCAGCTTCTGTCCGTCTCTATTACTAACACCTCAGTCAAGTCATGAACATGTCACATGTCTCGGTGGTTTTCCTGCTCTCCTTTTTATCCTCCTGTAATTCGTCATCCACACAGCAGTTATGGGGGTAGACTACTAGTCTGGAGTAGTCTTTTGGGGCACCTCGGTGTGTCAGTCAGCTAAGCATCCAATTACTTTTTTTTTTTTTTAACTTTTTAGCATTTACTTATTTTTGAAAGAGAGAAAGAAAGAC
Source organism: Proteles cristata cristata (assembly GCA_017311185.1). Taxonomy (NCBI): domain Eukaryota; kingdom Metazoa; phylum Chordata; class Mammalia; order Carnivora; family Hyaenidae; genus Proteles; species Proteles cristata. The sequence goes on along the minus strand of JAESUZ010005145.1, from coordinate 1,784,638 downwards.
AGAGCATGAGTGGGGGAGAGGCAGAGAGAGGGAGACACAGAATCCCAAGAAGGGTCCATGTTCTGAGCTGTCAGCACAGAGCCCGATGCAGGGCTTGAACTTATGAACTATAAGATCACAACCTGAGCCAAAGGCAACACTTAACTGTCTGAGCCACCCAGGACCCTGCATCCAACTCTTGATTTCAGCTCAGGTCTCATGGTCATGAGATAGAGGTATGTCTGGCTCCATGCTGGGTGTGGAACCTGCTCAGGATTTTCTTTCTATGCCCCTCCCCCACTCACATGGGCAATCTCTCCTCCCCCCACCACCTCTAACAAAACAAAACAAAAACAGAGGAGTCTTTAAAAAAATTTTGATAACCATTCTATTCCCCACTTCAAACCCTCTCAAGGCTTCTTGGTAACTAGGAATAAAAGGATGAGCTCCTCACCATGATATACAAAAATCCTTCATGATCATCTTAGATCATCCTTTGTATCATGCCTCCTCTCATTTACTATGTTCCAGCCATAAAGTGCTCTGGACTTTCTCTTCCCTGAACACTCTATCCCAGGGCTTCTGTGCTCCTTCTTTCTGCCTGACTTATTATGTCAGTTTTCTCATACCCTATTGTCTCCTCATTCCATTCATATCTTCCTCACTGGTTCCCTCCTCTTCCTCAGGCATCTGTGCAAATATCACCTCCTCAAAGAAGCCTTTCTTGAGCACTCAATCCAGAGAGTTCTATCCTGATCGCCAACCATCCTCCATCTTATCATTCACTTTTGTATTATTCATAGTACTACCAGTATTTAAATTTATTGTGTTTATTTAGTTGTTTACTTGCTCACCATCCATAACCTGTTAGGACGCAAGTTCCATCAGAATAGGAACTGTGTCTGTCTTGCCCATTACATATGTCCCTAGTACCCTCAACAGTGCTTGGTACACAGTAGGAGCTCTATAAATTCTGGCTGGATGATATAGAAGTTTGCTGTAATTTGTTTACATCAGATTCTCCATTTCCTCATTTTTATTGAGTGGAGTTTCTAGTGAAAAAGGGAACTATAATAGTAGATAAGACTTAAGGACTTTTGACTTGCCTGAGTCAGTGTAAAGACATTTGACAGCCATGCTTTAGAATATCTACATTGCATATTTCCTCACCATCGATTAACTGGTACTGTTGTATAGTCAACCGGGTAATAATTCCCCCAAATTAATTAAAAAATGCCCTAATATGACTTAAATGATTCCATAATCCAGTCTGCTTTCAGAATAAAAATATCATAGACAAACTACACCAGTAATTATGGCACATTTTTATCAACCAGATAAAGTAATGTGAAGAATAATGATAGCCAGATGAATTATTTTGCTTATTAGTAAGGTCTTATTATAATGGCCCAGCATAATTGAAAATAAGCAATTTGCAAAGTCATACAAGGTAATCGTAAGCCACACAGAATATCATCCCCAAGGCACGAGTTCTGACCTCTCCATCAGGAATCATTTTCTACTGCATTAAAAAGTTTCTCAAATGTAATATCTTCTTATTGTGGCATTATGTTGTCTCTTTAAGTTAATTCGTTTTGTTTCTGTTGAAACAAATTCTGTTGAATATTTGACTACATTAACACACTGTTCTAAGGGGAAAATACACTTTTATATTTAGGAAGAAACTTAATACAATTGTAACCTTATAGAAAAATGTTACCTTTCTTTAAAGTTTATTTGTTTATTTAAGTAATAACTATACCTAATATGGGCTTGAACTCATGACCCCAAGATCAAGAGTCACATGTTCTTGAAGCGCCTGGGTGGCTAGGTCAGTTAAGTGTCCAGCTTCGGCTCAGTTCATGATCTCATGGTCCGTGGGTTTGAGCTCTGCATCGGGCTCTGTGCTGACAGCTCAGAGCCTGGAGCCTGCTTCAGGTTCTGTGTCTTCTTCTCTCTCTCTGTCTCTCCCCCACTTATGCTCTGTCCCTGTCTCTCTCTCAAAAATAAATAAACATTAAAAATAATTTTTAAAAGTCCCATGTTCTTCTGACTTATTCAGCTAGGCACCCGGAAAAATGTTACTCTTAATTGTAATGTTATGGGTTGAGAAAATCTTTGATGGTAGATGCAGATTAATGTGTCATATAGGTTTCAACATATCTTATTTAACGTCTCATATGAGAGAAGTCTACATGATAATAAATTCAATGTTAGCATCACTAATAATTCTATACATTTTTTTTACTTTACTTATTTTAGAGTGAAATTTACTCTGATATAAGCTATCTTTCAGAGATGAAAGTATGCATAGTGGATACGAGAGGATGGGGGGCAAACTGCTTGGGTTGTAATATGGCTTGGACACTTCTTAGCTGTGTGACCTTAGGCAAGTCACTTAACTTTTCTGTGCCCAGTTTCCACATTTGTAAAACACAAATATTAATAGCAATCTTTTCATAGCACTGTGGTGAAGAGTAAGAAGTTAATATATGAACAGTGCCTAGAAAACAGTTCTTGGCCCCGACTGTTTAATAGATTTCAATTATGATTCAGTTTTTTTGTTTGTTTTGCTTCACAAATTCATTTATCCTAGAAAAAGGAGCACATTTCTGATCATATTTGTTCACGAGCTAAATAATAAATTGAATTACTCCTTATCAAAGAACTTACAGTGCATTTTTCCTACGGCTTCTCTTATTTTGTGCTATTTCCAGGCTCTTCAGTGGAAATGCTATACATTCAACACAGAAATAAGAACTGAGGCCAAAATGAATAAGCTACTTGTTTGTTAGCATCACTGGTAAATATATAAGTGGGGAAGAGAAGAGTCTACCTGATAAGAAAATGAAGGTTCTCTGGAAGAAGGATAGTAAGACAAAGCAATATAAGCAGATGCATTTCATAAGGGCCACAGAATTACTGGAGTGGAGTTGAAAATTTGGTTTTACAGTTCCTAGCATCCAAACACAACAGAAACTCTGATCAGGTAAATTTTAGTAGCACTTATAAAGAAAACACATCCTAATAACTCAAGAGGACAATAATGGTTGCTATGAACAGGTAGGTACCACTATGTGCATCCTACTTTACAAATAAGGAAACTGAAAAAAAGAGAAGTTGAGAAATTTACTGGGGGGTGGGGGAATAAATGAAATTCAGAATTAGGTAGATCAGAACCTACACTTTTGCTTCTGGTGAACACACACACACACACACCACCACCACCACCACCACCACCACCACCACCACCACCACCACCACAACAACAACAACAGTACTACATTTTCACCTGGTCACAACACACTGGGACAGGCTTCTGTACTGGTACTTCTACTCAGGCTTATGACTTGAGGCCATAATGGCCGGGGTTTGGTGCAGAGAGAAAAGCCTGAAGGACCGAACCACCTCTAGCCTAAATACTCCTCCCGTCACCGACTCGGCTCTCGGATTTTATGACAGGAGAGGAGTGAAACTGCACCAAGCAGAAACCTCATGTTTACTTGGGCATCATTTCTCTGCAGGTTCCTTGAACATTCCCCTCCCTTCCCTGACCCTCCACCACACCCCCCTCCCCACCAGTCCATCACCCAAACCTCTGGACCCTCCTCCTGCATATTTATTAAATCTGTACCTTTCCTTTACCTTCACCACTACCTCCTTAGATCACCTCTCACCCCCAGATCAATGTGATAACCTCCTAACTGGGTTTTCAGAACAAACACAAAAGGTTAACCTTCTTCCAAAGAGTTTCTTTATTGTTTTCTTTAAAATCTATAGAAAGGCATTTTAAAGAGATTTAAAAATTGTATTCCAAAAAAAAAAGCAATACCCTAACATTTCCCAACTTGGACAATTTTAATGATGTGAAAAGCATGAACCTGATATAATACTGCAACCAGTATTATTTTTTAAATGCCAGGTAATCTACATCTGTATTCTAAGTAACAAATTCTGTAATAACTTGTAAACCTGTTTCTGAAATAATCATTACCATAAAGAAACCATTAATATTTTCAAGTGTCAAATAGTACCTGGTACTTGTAATTTAATAGTAAAAGAATAAAAAGAATGGCAAGGCTTATTTCTCTATGGTTTCTTCCTTTTATTGTTACAGTCTCATCACTGTAATTCTAAAAAACATTTTATTGTAATCTTAAATCTAATTTATGAATCATTTTCCTCAATTTAAAATTACAACCTAGGACACCTGGGCAGCTCAGTTGGTTAAGTGTCCAATGTCAGCTCAGGTCATGATCTCATGGTTCCTGAGTTCAAGCCCCACATGTGGCTCCACACTAACAGCACAGAGCCTGTTTAGGATTTTCACTCTTTCCTCTCACTCTGCCCCTTCCCCACTCGCACTTTCCCTCAATATAAATAAACTTAAAATTAATAAAATAAAATAAAATTACAACTGAAATTGGTATCAACTTTTACCCCTAGTTATATTTAATTTTTTAAATGTCTTTATTTTATTTTGAGAGACTGAAACAGAGAGTGAGCAGGGGAGTGGCAGAGAGAGAGGGGGATACAGAATCTGAACCAGACTCCAGGCTCTGAACTGTTAGCACAGAGCCCAATGCGGGGCTCAAACCCATGGACTGTGAGATCATGACCTGAGCTGAACTCAGGCACTTCACCAACAGAGCCACCCAAGCGCCCCTACCCCTGGTTATATTTAAACAGCACTATCCCTAACATAATTTAGAAAAAAATAGACAAGTAACTTTCCACTTCTGTTATACGGAGCCAGGCTAAGATGATTCATTTAGCAACAACCAATTAATTGATGGGTCAGAGTTACATGTGAATTCAAAAACCCAGTTAATATTCTTGTGACAAAGTTCCATTTCTGTTGACTTTGGCTGTTACTCAGGAAACAGTAGGAAATGCATACCCTTTGAGCCACCTTTCCCACTTATGAAGTCAGATATCATTTAGTACATTCACTCAAGGCTCTTGTAGTGACAGAGTGGCAGTCCACATGGCTCTTGTGTTGGCTGTCCCTCTGTCAAACTAGGCCTCTAACCCAGTTCATGCCTCTGCCCGAGGGTTACACCTCAGAGGCCTTCTGCTGGCCACCTCCAAGAAAATGCTACCCCTCATCTGCTGACCTGATTTATTTTTTCCATCAAATTTATTACTCACTGACACATTCATTTGTCAGCACCCCATAGGAATACCAGCTCCACCAGGGAAGATATTTTGTCTTGAAGTGCCATCTCTCCAGGGCCTTGAGAGCTGCTTCACAGGGAAGAGGAGCTCAGCGAACAGTTGTTGAAAAAAATGAATGAAATGGACCTAGGAAAGGACCTGTTGAATTCTAGGAAGAGTGTCTTTTGGAAATATGATGCCATTATTATTATTATTAACTTTTAAAAAGTGTTTTATTTAAAAAATTTCTAATTTTTTCTCTCACTTTCTCTCCCATGATTACTTATTTGTTTAAAATTTTGGAGGCATCTGGGTGGCTTAGTCAGTTCAGTGTCTGACTTCAGCTCAGGTCACGATCTCACAGTTCGTGGGCTTGAGCCCTGTGTCAGGCTCTGTGCTGACAGCTCAGAGCCTGGAGCCGGCTTTGGATTCTGTATCTCCCTCGGTCTCTGCCCTTTTCCACTCATGTTCTGTCTCTTTCTGTCTCTCAAAAGCAAATAAATGTTAAAAAATTTTTTTTAATTAAAAGATTTAAGTATAATTAATATACAGTGTTATACTAGTTTTAGGTGTACAATATAATGATTCAACAATTCTATACATTACTCAGTACTCATCAAGATAAATGTAATCTTACTATTATCTCCTTTGTATGCTTTGCAGCAGATTAAGGGGAGGCCTCAGTCTACCAGCACAGAGACTGACACTCTTGTAGGAAGAGCCAGAGGGGAAGCTCATTTGATCTCTCATGCTGAGGTCTGTATGGGTGGCAATATTACATGTTTCACTTCATGTCCCCTATTCAATAACTTTTCTTGGTGATAGAATAAGCTACAAGTTTAAGTTACCCATAACTGGTTGAATAAAGATATGGTAAGTACTTTGGTATTTCTTTGGGAGCTGCTTTAACCAGAACAGACATCGTCACCATGCTTTCGGACAAAGTGTATTCCTAGTTAACACCTATTTCACTCTTGTCACCCAGTCCTGGGATTTAGGACCACAGTGGGAAGGGAGTCATGAAGTTGAATACTCTCACTCTACAAACGAGTTGCCAGGGGTCCAGACAGCCTCTACCACTTGCCCAAGCTTAGGTGGCAAGGTCAACTGCCAGGGAAGGACTGTCTGGCCTCACTCCTGATTCAGTGCTCTTTTCCCTTCCCTGTTTATACCGACAGCAAAAGTTGTTTGTCAATAAAAATAAGTCTTAAAGACAAGGAAACATGTTGTACGATATAATGAATATAAAGAATGCATGGCTTAAAAGATCTACATTAAAAAAGTATTATTTTGCATTCATGATTTTAAGGATTAAAAATTTATAGGGAATCAGAACAGAGCTGCAGTAAGTATAAAGAAATCTCCATGAGGGTACCTGGATAGCTCAGTTGGTTAAGCATCTGACTCTTGGTTTGGGCTCAGGTCATGATCTCACAGTTTGTGAGAATGGAGCCCCATGTCTAGCTTTGTGCTGACAGTGTGGACCCTGTTTGGAATTCTCTCTCTCCCTCTCTCTCTGTCCCTCCCCTGCTTGCACTCTCTTTCTCTCTTAAAATAATAAACTTAAAAAAAAAAAAAGAAATCTCCATGGGTCTTTACATAGGAGTTCTGAGATAAGTAAAACAACAGGCTATTAAGTAAAGGAAAGTGGCATTTATAGTTGAGCAACTTGCTGGAGAGCATGAAAGAAGTCTGGAAATGACAGTAAGTTTATCAGAATGTAAACACTGATGCATCAATATAACATATATCAATGTAATGCTCAATTCTAACATGTTAGTGTAGACTAGTGTAGACAGAAGTGGATTCACTATGAAGTTGAAGCAGGTCAAGTTTCAGGGCCCCTCCCCTTTGTGAGCAACTTCCAAGGCCCTGGGAGGATCTCTAATAATGTGTTCACATGATCATGTTTTATAATATTTGCTTCTGGTCAAGACTGCCATCTGCATGCTGACTGCTCCCTCACCACGTCCCCTTCATGTTGGGTACTGTTGGAGTGACCATGGCTGCTTTTGAGAAATAGCTAAGGGGAGTTGAGTTTGAAAATAGGTTATTTAGGTTTACTGTGATATTGTGATGTACTTATGCAAGTCACTTTCATTTTATAGTGTAGACATTCTCAGCATAGAAAGAGCTTCCAGGAACATTCCTACCACCCACTGCACTGACACACCTAGCATTGTGACTCAAGGACCACGGTGATAAATTGTTTATAAGTGATGACAATTCAAAAGTAGTTCAGCTTACTGACTATATAAGAAAAGCTAAAAATCCCTGAAATCCTACAATTCATACCTGAAGGAAGAAAAAGATTTTTCAATTTAATAATGATCCTAAACATTTAAATGATCTTATTAATAAGGAGTTGTAAAGGTAAAATGTTAATAATTACCCAAAAAACCCCCCTCTGAACCATGAAGCTAGAAGCAGAATTATCTTTCTATTCCCTTTATAGAAAATATTATAATTATAATATTAAGAATATGCAGCCATGGGCAACTTGGTGGCTCAGTCTGTTAGGCATCTGACTTAGGCTCAGGACACGATCTCATGGTTCATGAGTTTGAGCCCTGCGTCAGGCTCTGGCCTGACAGCTCAGAGCCTGGAGCCTACTTCAGATCTGTGTATCCCTCTTTCTCTGTCCCTCCCCTGATCATGCACGTCTCTCTCTCCCAAAAATAAACATTAAAAAAAAGAATATGCAGCCGAAATTTTTAAGGAAAAAAGTATTATAGAGCATTGTAGTTAGTAACAAAGGTATATTTCTGGATTTGTGATTTTAGTTAGGTTCTAAAAATTTGTAATTTGTTGTGATTTCTTTTCTCATTCTTTTTTTAAAAGTTTATCTATTTTGAGGAAGAGAGTGCACAAGTAAGTGCATGAGCAGAGATAGAGAGAGAAAGAGAGAGAGATAGGGAGAGAGAGAGAATCTCATGTAGGCTCTGGGCTATTAGCAGGGAGCCTGACGTGGGGCTCAATCCTATGAACTGCAAGATCATAACCTGAGCCAAAAACAAGAGTCAGATGACCCAATGACTGAGCCACCCAAGCACCCCTTTTTTCCTCATTCTAAATAAATATTCACATTTGCATCTAATTTTGAATGTGTAGTTTTATGTATTTTTCCTTTAAGAGATTTTAGCCTTACTCAAAATTATATAAGCCTCAAATGTAGACTCACGAAACCTAGACCCACCCCTGTTCAAAGCATGTACTTCATGTGCCTTTCTGTATTTCGTAAATGTCTTAAATCACAGGTCCTAAAGCGCAGAAGTCTAGGTTGCATAGTTCATCTTCCACTTTGCTTAGCATGATACATTCAAGCAATAAATGTATTTTAATGCAGGATATTGAAAAAGAGAACAGAAAGTTATCATTTCTTTTTCTATTACTTAAGGCAGATTTGGCTCAATCAAAACATTCTTAAAAGGAAATGATCACATTATAACTGCATCAGGACTAATGAAACAACTTTTAAATAATTGCTAACACTGGTCACATGCCACTCACTTTTGGTGTATGTTGAAGATGAACCTGAATGTAATTTAACTACATTAACTTTCATCAACCTCAGGGGCTCAACAAAAGTCCCAGAGAATCTGAAACTTCTGGGCCTTGCTTATTGCAGTACGACTGAGAAAATCTTAAAAGAGCTGTTAGAGTTCATAATGCCAAGAATACACAAGCCCATTGGTAAATAGTAATTATGTGCTAATGAACGAAGCCCTTAGTAAGCACATTGAAAACCTGTTCATTGCATGATAGCCCACTGAGCATAGCATACGTGTATGGAGATTACAAATACTTTCTAGGGCCAGGAAGTTTCAAAAATTCCCAAAAGAACATTTCCCTTTCTCCCAATCCCTCTTAGGTAGTTGCTTAAAAAGCCAAACAGCTTAAAAATTAGTTTAATTTGGTATAAAATCCAGGCCACTTAAAAATAGAAATGTTCATAATTTCTACTATTAAGCATTTAAGATTTATTTCCTTCCTCAGGATCACAGCCACAGAGGTCCATAATCCCTTGAGGTAAGACAAATTTCAGGATCCAAATTACTTACATAACTAATTTACGGATTTCAGAAAGGTGATGTGCAAAACTACATGTTATGCCGCATCCCCAGCCGAGTCTGGGGGCCAGTACTCAGCAATCAAACACATTAGTATTTCTGCAGTGAAATGCATGAAGATCACATAAGTCATATCAATAAAGATTATAAATAGCCTTAAATTATTTCGAGTCAGGACTTGCTGACAGATGAATCCAGGTCACATTAGGCTTTGCCATCATGTAAATTAAAGAAAAAAAAATAGGCAAGTGGTTTTTCCGAGTTTTTTGTCATTTGGAATTACAGATTACTGATTGCGAGCCTGCATCTCCAGGAGCTCCCTTTATTTCCTTTGACTCTTATAGTAGACAGAAAATCATATGGTTTTTGTCTCCCAGTGCCTGAGCAGTTTTATTTTTATTTGGTTATGTCCTTCTCCACAAAGCCCAGGATTCACAAAGTAAATCAAAACAGAAACAACGGAAGGAGCTACTGTCCTCTTGGGAGGCTGCGTCTTTCCTCAAAGCTCTGCCTGAAACACAAGCTGCCTTTTTAAATGTTGCACAGAGCCACAGAAGGAGGAAAGAACTGATCTCACAGAATTTATAGATGGGGCAAAGCACTGCCAGAAATCGTGCCTCTAGATAGCAGAGCGGGGCCCATAAATAGTGAAGGCTGGGGGAGTATCTGGACGGAGCCCTGCTGAGGATTCCTACAGCCCAACTGCTGCTGCTGCCATTTCTCAAAACTCAGACCTCAGAGACAAGCAGGGCACTGGAGCCACATGTAAACCACAGCATTTGATATACAAAGATCATAAAGTTATGAAATGGATGTAATCTAGCGACTTAGAACTCCCTGCTATGACTGGTGCAAATCTTAACAGGATCAACCCATCTTCTCATCTTTTCAAGGTAGATAAATGGAAGACAGGGCCACTAACTTGAGGTTGTAGTGAATGGAAAGAGAAGAGGTGAATGAAGAGCTTTTAGAGAAGCTTTTAAAAAGCTAGACATTGGGGTGCCTGGGTGGCTTAGTCGGTTAAGCGTCTGACTTTCGCTTAGGTCATGATCTCACGGTTCGTGGGTTCGAGCCCCGCGTCGGGCTCTGTGCTGACTGCCAGCTCAGAGCCTGGAGTCTGTTTCAATCTGTGACTCCCTCTCTCTCTGACCCTCCCCTGCTCACGCTGTCTCTCTCTCTCTCTCCTAGAAATAAATAAAACACTAAAAAATTTTTTTTCAAATAAAAAATAAATAAATAAATAAATAAATAAAAAGCTAGACACTGTCATTCCCAAGGGATATTACATGTTACTATAGGCTAGGGCATTCAAGAAAGGGACTTGCCTCATTCTATATTGCGAAAAATGCGATGAAGAACCTGGAGATATTGGTAAAAATAAGCAGTTCTGGCAATTCCCTACCCTTTTCTTGCTAAGAGTGATTTCTGAGGACAGTACTTCTCACTAAGGAGAAAATAATCTCGCTGTCCCCCAAAGCATCAAGAAACACAGTGAAAGCATATTTGCTACCTTGCAATTCATCTTCTTCAAAATAATTCTGCCATAAGCAAATCATAGATCATTATTATTTTGCAGATGATCAATGTTTCTAAGGTTTACAAACTTTTGTTCAAATATTTTACTGGAGGCAGTTGTGCATGTTAATTTTCAGTAACCACAATAATGTAGAAAAATGATTATATTACACTTGGATTTTTATTTCCTTTCTTACTGAGACTGCCAGAAAAATCTTAAGGGCATTAGCCCATGACATCAAAATAATCTACTATAAACAGAACAACATATTGATAATATGCATAGAAGTACTACGTGATGAACAGTCATTAAAAGATGACTCCCAATTTTAGGCACATACTGCTATAATTTCCAGGATAACTGGTTTCATGTTTCTTAGTTATTTCATGTTTGTTTTATTCCTCTTCTAGAATAAAAGCCTCAATTTTATTACCCTCTATGTACTGTGCATAATGTTTTGTTATGTGGCACATCTATATACATTTGTTCCATGAGTTTGCAAATTTTGTCAAAAATATAATCATATTTCTACTCTAGTAGTGAGCTAGCTTCTTGCCTTATCCTCTTTGAAACAAATTGTTTTTGCTACTTATTACCTTCCTGTACATCAGCTGTCCACAGAGTACTTTGGAACGTAGAATTCAAGGAAAAAGGGGGGAAAATCTACCTGAGGTGAGAATTGGGCCCCACGTGGACTATTTTACAAATTCTCAGACCATGGCTAACAGGGATGTTCTCAGCTGAGCCAGGAGTCTCCTCTACTCCTTGGAGGCATCTGGCTAGCTGTTTATCCCATGTCTCACTGCGTCTGCGAATCCTGCCATGAGAGGCTGCTTCAGGCTCTCATAAAGTACAGGCTGCGATCCCCTGGCCTGTGCCTGTACTGAGACAGCAGCTCATGTCTTGCTGAAGTTCAGGGTCTGTAGCCAAAGGGGCAGCGGTCTGATTTCTGGGTAAGAGGCAGAGAAGGAAAAAATGGTTACTGTATCGGATAATGCTTTGTGGCAGCCCTGGGAAGCATCCTGGGGCTTCTCAGTCCCAGATGACAGGGATGAGAATTGTGACTGAAAGGAGCCTACAGATATGACTTTAATTAAGAACGGCTCCATTCCGCATGAGAGGAGATCCTCGAATAACTCTTGGATCTGTCAAGAGCAAAGGAATTCAATTTTGGTAAAACAGGATAACTGAAGTTGTGATAAATCATTATTTTATTAGTGCAAGTTGTCAGTTTAGAGAAATCATCATGCCCAAAATCTCTGATTGTCCCAAAAGATCAGTTAATCACTTGAATACAGAAATCTAGAGCTTATGTCTCCATCTCTGTTTTGTCCACCAAAAAATATCCTTGGAAGGGAGGATTACAGCATAATTTTAGCTGAAGAAGCATATTTCAAGGATAGTACTGTTAGGACCATAATATGGAAGTAAAATGTCCATTTTAAGCATCTACTAAAAACTGATATTAGGATTAAGGGAAGTCAAATAAAGTGCAACAGTAAAAATCTTCAGTAAGTATTCTGCACTTAAACATGCACTCAAATCATGTTTCCTTTAAACTCAAAAAACGTCTTTTATGATGTAGAAAAAGGGCAGGGTTTTCAAAGCAACTCACCCTTACCTTCTGTTTTGTATTTGTTTATTTTTAGAATGAGGCTACTGACAATAATTTCTATTTTGACTGACTTTATTAGTAAACAGACTACTGGATCTACAAACCTTTCTTACTGAATAAATGTTGACAGTATGTGATTTATTGTACTTAATATTTTGCCCCTTAGTCACTTCCTTGGCTGAAATCCCCAAACCTCATTAGGTGACTTCTTTCAGTTTATGGCAGATGGACAATGACCACAGGATATAAAATGAACAGCTGTCCTCCTCCCCTTTTGTACCTTTCTCTCGTTTAGTCTTATTCCCATTCTCTCACTTCCAAGGTATTTATATTTTTTCCTCTTTACTGACACTCCTATCATAAGGGATAAAGGAACCAATTCTCTCCCAATTTATGGAATCCCATGCTATTTCCAGCCACTTTTGGATGCCCACCCATTTGCAAGTTTCTTCCCAACCCCACAGCATAGAACTTTCATCAGATCCTTTGCTGGGAGAAACATATGGAAGAGAAATGCAAAATATGTCAGGTTTTGCCAGGTTCCCTGCCAAACAGCCCTCCTTTCCTCAGGGCCAAGGCCATACAACCTAGCCCTAGTACTCAGGTCTGGCTCATTTTCTAGGAAGACTGATCCCCACCTTAGGCAGCAGGTGTTGAGTACTGCCCCTCCCCAACCCCAGCAATCTGGAACTCAGCATTACCACCCTTGCTGCCATTCTGGCTTTGACCTTGATCTTAAGGTCCTAGAATGGCCTCTGCCTTGTCCCCCTGCAGGCTTCCATCTCTCTAATCTTCATTGTGGTTGCTGAGCCTCTAAAGCAGTACCACACCTGCTCTTAGCTGTCTCCCTTCCAAATGATAAAGTCCTGCCACTGGACCTCCCTCTGTCTGGATTTTCCAACAAGCTGTGCTCTCACTCTCCTCTGTGGTATGCACCCATTCCTTGGCTTTTTCTCACATGTGGACTCCCCCCACCCCAACCACCTATTTGATAAAGTCCTTTGCAGGTTGGGCAGTGTCTTGGGTTTGGCTTTCTTCACAGTGGATGTAGACACATCACATTATACATAGCATATGTCCTAAAGACCTCTCTGAAAGAAGAATCCTCAATCAAGAGTCCTTGACTGATAAAAAAAAGAAAAAAAAAGGAAAGAAAATTGCTGACCTAGATTGAGTTTGATTATTGCCCATGTATTTCGTTCAGGGTGTTCCCTTGTCTCAGCAGTCAAGAGTGGGTATAGTATTGAGCACCAATGTGGAATATCACTAAATCTCTTTCCTAGCCTATGAATTTAATCAAATACAGTCTACAGTTATTTAGTTCTAGTTGTGAGCTAGATTCCACCCTATGAACAAAGGGGGATACTTGTACACTACTTAGCCCTAAAGGGCTTTAAACATTGAAAATTTAAAGGGTAAAAGTGGATGTGTAGAAATAACCAGCATATAAATCAAAGCAGAGTGCAGTAGGTATCTTAAAATATGGACCAAGTGGGGATTCAGAGATGCCAGGTTAGGCCAATGAGACCACTTAGTCTATACCAATGATCAATTTCTCATCCTATAGTTTACTGCTTATATCCTTCTACTAGAGCAGCACTCAATGAATTGTTGTAGAACATAATTATGAATGAATTACTGATATTTATCTTTTAAGCTTCATCAACGTGAGTGACAATGAATTAAATATTTCAAAAGGGAAAAGGCATAGTATCTTTCAAACCATATTTTAATTCACATGATGATAATTAGTTATCAGTTTTAATAATTCAAGAACACTTATAATTAATCTTAATGATCTCTGCCAGAGTCTTATGCTTAGAATTTTACATTTGAGAACACTCCCTTTTATTACTTAAAATAGGACTTAGGAACATGGAGCAAGGTGGATTTGAAATTATATAAAGTTTATTTAAACTGGTCTTTTAAAATATGCATTCCCTGAAAAGAAATTAGTCCAGTCCAGGATGAAGAAGCAGGATCACCTGACCTATAATCATTTTCAAACCTTATTGAATTTAGATAAAACAGAAGTGTTCTATATATAAAGATTTCCATTTTTGTCTTAGTAAAAGATCTTTGAAGATCTAAAAATCAAGTAATAAATCTCACTTTAACATCTTTTATATTCAAGAATCTTAACACTCAAATAAAACATGTTACTTAGCTTTAAATGCATATATATTAAACCAATTTCACCATTTAATTTTTCTAAACTTCTGTATTTTGTTAATATCTGTTTTGAGCTCAAGTCATCAGAGATTTTGTTTGTCTCATACTTAGAGTTTATGTTTTTAGAAGAGGTTTTCACTATTTCATAGTAAATTCCCCCAAGGTTTTACTCACTTACCAAGGAGAGTGACTCCTGAAAAAAATGAAAGTTTAATTTAGAAACAGATCTCAGAAAGCTCACAGAGGAAATGAACAATAATTCCTACCAAGACATGGAGGGGTCAATTTCTCCTCCCTCTGAATCAACTGTCCTAAGAGTAAAGAGAGACTTTCTCTGTTTAAAAGAGTTCAGAGTAATTAAGATGCTTATGAATTAGGCTTGAGGGAAAAGCTGCCTCCCGTAGGCTAAATGCAATACAATACCTCATACAAATAGCATTTTATTCATTATATCTGTTTAAGAAAAAGAATGCCAGATCACTTTTTTTTTAATAAAGCAATCTTCCAATTCACCAATAAGAGTAACTCTAACTTCTATAATTTTCTAGTTTTTATTTTTCAAAATACACTCATACAAAATGAGTAGCTCTCATATACCTGAGACTCTGTGGCACATACAGTACATACAATAATGATTCAGGCCTAAGGACATTTTCATATTTTAATCTATAAATAGAAAATATTTATAATTTAATGACTCTTCTCTGTCTTGAGATGGTTAAAAACAAATAAAAAGGCAGTAAAAAAAATGCACACACAAAACCCAAATCTTTAGGATAGTCCTAAATAAAACCAAAGAAAAAAGTACTAATTTTATAAAGTATGAACAAGTAGTAGATTCTAGCTAGTTCAATAATAACAAACTGATAAATACATGGATATCTATTTCTGCCCACTGGTTTCACTAAAAGCATACTATATTTGGTGATTCTATGTTTCCTTCTGGGTCAACTTTTCAATTGATTGAGGTCCTCAGATCACCATGCCCAAATCCTCTCGGCATGAAATGTCTGCATAGAACCAATTTAGCACTTGGTTACATACTATTATAGATGTCTCTGCAATAGTGACATGTCACTGAGCCAAGAAATACTTACGAGCATCTACTTATTTTGAGTACTTGGGCTAGGGGCTGAGAATACCATGATAGATAAGATAGATTTACCTCCTGAGCCAAATTCTGTTCTTCAAGGCATAGGTTTCTGAATGCTTTACCATTAATCCTCATTTGGCCTACAAATTCTATTAATCTGAAGAAAGAGCAATGCTAAACCAAACAAGTATATATAGTAGTTGGCAAGATCTTACTAAGTGAGTCAGTGTAGACTTATAGTAAGGAAGAGACAAGTTCACTCTTAACACAACTATCCAAATAACCTTTCTTAAGAATTAATTTCATTGTAATTCTTTATTTTCCAAGAGAGAAAGAGGCCATTTCTGACTTCTACTGACTATTAAGTTTAAGACCCCCGAGTGATATAGATGAACTCTTGAAACAGACACAATTTTCTCTGACAGTGACCATGGCCACCCTTTGGCCCGTCTTTCTGCTCTATGAGGACACTCATGTTCCCATCCTATACCTTGCTGTTGTCATTCTGTTTCCTTACCTGGAAAATCTTTGTCCCTTCCAATGGCTCCTGCTTTTGGGGTTCAGGGATTCTCCTCTCTAAGAAGCCTTCCTGACCTGCTCCACTGTGAAGGACTGGCCATCATGGGGACCTGTACACATCTCCATCTCTGTTTATAACAATCTGGCAGCTCTCTAGAGGTTTCATGTTCTGTATGCATCCTTCTACCAAACTGCTAAGCACTGTAAATACATTTTATTTATTTTTCTTTCTTTTTCTTTCTTGTCTTTCTATAGTTAGAGTTAGCTCAAGAAAAGGCTGGGCACACAGCGAATATTCAGTGACATGCTGTTAAGTGAATGAAGGATAAAAAACACCATCAGCACTTCCCTTGGACCCAGGACCCTGCCTGAAAAAGCAGTTTGAAGGCACCTGTAAGATAATGGCTTGCAAGGGCATTATCTCGAATTTTTCTTCTTATCCCTTAGGAAATCTAAAGGAAATGGGTAAATGTCTCTAAGGCTGGGACCATAAATTCTACTAGGTGACTCTAATGAATCAAGTGAGGATTGTAGCAGATCAATGCTGCAGCACAGAAATGGATATGAGATCTTTCATTGGAATGGAAAAATGAAAAGTTCTACTAAGACCATTTTAGGACACTGTTCCTGATAGTTTAGCTATTGATAACCCGATAAATTTCAGGTTCCAGAGTTGTGTTTACAGGATGCTTTATATTTAAAATTCATTTGGTTAAGGTAGGCTGTATATTAATGCATATATTTATAAGTGTGTACATGCACGCCTGTGTGTGTATAGTGGGTATATTTAGAAAGGGCTGGGAAAGCATTACTGCTAAATAATGTCATGATAGACTTTATTTGATACACTTAGTAATTCAAGACATTTCTGTGCACATATCCATGAAGTATTTGGGATTCCCTTGGATAATGCTTGTCATGGGACTGAAAATGTTTACAAGAGCAATATAAAAGTATCAAGGCAATAATTTATTCAATTGTGGTTATATGTCCATAACTGGGAATCTAATTCACCACTGAAGTCATAAATAATAACAGAATTCCCTAGAAAATTGTCTAGATTACATCTGAATCATTATACTACACAATGAACCTTTAACATCCTAAAGGACTTCCAAGGCGTGATACTAAATCTGACCATATTTAAACACACTCTTAGCACAGATTTGGATAATTCCACAACATACAAAGAAATACAAATTGTCTACATGCAGTGTGTTTTTTTAATATAATACATTCAATATAATTTTTGAAATGAGTACAAATACAATGGCTGCTATTTCCCTGCATTTGTTATTTTGGTATTTGGTTATTGTGGGACTTAATACAGCTGAGAATGAATTCATGCAATGATGACATCTCTTCAACCTGTATGCATGTCCCCATCTAGCCCTCACACCTTCCATGTGAATAGAATGAGGCTACTCCAAGCACTCACAATGAGATACACAAAACCATTTCTGAAAAGTTCTGCCCACTATAGTGTATCTACCACTCACCACCACACGCCATACGGCTAGAGGTTTGCCACTATGTGGTTTTTCCTTTTTCTTGTTTTTAATCTTTATTTTTGAGAGAGACAGACAGACAGACAGAGCACAAGTAGGGGAGGGGCTGAGAGAGAGAGGGGATAGACACAGAATCCAAAGCAGGTCCCTCTGAGCTGTCAGCACAGAGTGTGATCCGGGTCTCGAATCCATGAACCATGAGATCATGACCTGAGCCGAAGTCAGATGCTTAACCGACAGAGCCACCCAGGCGCTTCAAGAAGCATATATTTTAGGGGTGCCTGGGTGGCGTAGTCGGTTAAGCGTCCGACTTTCGCTTAGGTCGTGATCTCGCGGTTCGTGGGTTCGAGCCCCGCGTCGGGCTCTGTGCTGACTGCCAGCTCAGAGCCTGGAGCCTGTTTCAGTCTGTGACTCCCTCTCTCTCTGACCCTCCCCTGCTCATGCTGTCTCTCTCTCTCTGCCAGAAATAAATAAAAAAATATTAAAAAAAAAAAAAGAAGCATATATTTTAAAGAGGATTCACTTGTATACTTTCTTTGGTTAAAGATAATATTTGAAATCAATATTCAATGCCCTAATTTGGAATACAGATAAAAAGGAAAAACACTTTCAGCTTAAAAAAATGTATGTAAATAGCATAATAAATTTATACACATTGGATCTGGTTAACAACCTCTAAGTTACTTGCCTGTCACACTAGGGATTTAAAGAATTGTTTTTGTAGCACCCCAACTTTGAAAAAATGAACTCTGTTTCTGATTATACAGTATTACATTTATAGAAAATTTAGGATGCACTTATTAATAGATGGAAGAAAACCCTCTCATTTAAAAAAAGCACTCATTATCTTGTTTTTGCTAACACTTTCTTTATGACCACATATGGACTTCTGAATATTCTGTTAATTGTTGTAGTCATGCTATCAATGTGAGAAGAAAACAGCCTAAAATGTAACCAGGCAGTTTCACATCCTACCTACAAATGCTTAAATCAGGCTCTGCAGATGAGAAAGTGACAACTACTTGGCTGGAAGAAAACTGCTCTGGGGCACAATCAACCACAGTGGGCCCCTGCCTTGCAATCAGGACTAGGAAGGGTGGGGAGAATGGGGGTGATGTGGAAGAAGGTGCCCCCAGGGCATAGCTGCTGCAGTCTTCATGTCACAGGCAGAGGCCGGGAGGAGGTTTCCTTGTTACAGGACCAAGATCAATAAAAGTGGCACCCATTTAGGAGGGCAGTATTTTTCTTTAGCTAGAGCATTCCTACTGGAACTTGTACAAGGTATTTATTAATATATGCCTTTGGAAATCAGAATATAAAGTAACACAGATAACAAAACTGTAAACACTTGATCAAAAGGTACTTTATTTTTTCTGAATGCTTTGGGTAGGAATTTTTAACTCTAATGCAAAAGCACTTAAAAGAAATACTGCCAGATAGAGTTATTTTTAAATGATTCATGTCTGAATCAAACATAGATTATTTATGTCAAACATGAAGCCCTAACTTGTTTTTCTCAAGGAACAATAATTATCTCTTTCACTACCAGCCAGTTAAAGTGCAGGAATTTAACAGATTCTTAATCTTAATCTGAACAAAACACTGACAGTAAATTCATTCTACTGCTTAAGAGTATAATCCCAAACATTCAAAATCCATGTGTAAATCACTTTAAAACGTTTTGGATTACTGTATCATTCTTAAATACCGCTCCCTGCTGGAGAGATAGGAGAACAGAATGCAGCATTTACAATTTTTCATTTCATTTTAAAAATGCATTAAATTGTTTACAGCAACGTAAAGACAGACTCTTCTCTAAATCCAAAAGCATTTGGCACTATGATCCTGGTGGTACACTATGATTAAAACAAACACTTCCAAGTTAAATTGCTATAATTGCTAAAAACACTTACCAATGGAAAATTGGAGGACAGAGGCTGTTGTTGTATTAAGGCCTGTGGTAATCTAGAAAAAGGAATATACCAAAATAAGACAAGACAGAAAGACAGGAGGAGAAAGAGAAAAGGCTGTCAGGAAGAAAGGAGACTGAGAAGAGGAAAGACAGGAGATTCAGTGTATGCAGTGGTTGGCTTATTTTAATTAGTATGTCTGAACACAGATACACTGCATGGTTCTCTATGGGGAACAGTAGTGAGATTCTGACTCCAGCACTCGTGGTACATGTTTCCTCAGGGTCCTGTTGAAAACCATTTTCAGTGTGATTTCCTGGGTAATCTTGCGAGGGCTCTTATTAACACAGTCCCCTCCACCCACTCCTCAACCTCCCCTCCATCCTACACCAAAAGGTCTAGAAGAGCCCAAACCAAATGCCGTAAAAAGGCTCCCAAACAAAAACTGGAAGGTCAATTAAAAGCAAATGAGAAGAAAAAGATTATTTTGGGAAAAGCAGCTAGAAATACCTCAGCTAAAGGGTATAGGATATTATTAGGGGATGGCAAAAATGTTCTAAAATTGTGGTAATGACTGCATGATTTTGTGACTAAATGTGAAATGTACACTTTAATTGTAGTGTAGTGTATTGTAGAATACTGTATGTGGAATATCTATTGATAAAACCATTACCTCTCCAAAAAAAGTAATCAAATTATGGCCTAGAAATATCCTTCCAATACATTTCTATTACTTCCTTTTAGTCTCTTGAAGAAGCATGCTTAAACAATTTCCCCCCTGCTGAAAGAAGAATGGTACCATATTTAATTTTTAATGAATTTAAAGTACAAAAATTTTTTTAAAAAGTATTCTGTGGAGCAGCGACTTTGACCCATACCAGTTCAAATGAGATGAGAGGGTTCTCATTTTCAAATACTATGTTGTTGGGTTCCTGACCCTATAAAGCTAATGTATGGGATGCCTCCCATGGCGGCATCTAGAAGTTACGAAGTGGACAACTGTGTTTTCACCATGGCGAAAGCAGTCAGCTGTCTTACTTCTCCTTCTTCTATGTCATAATATCATCCTTAGATGTATCAGTGGCCATGTGATGGAGTCCACACTGTGGAAGGGTCAGGAGATACCCAGGTTATGAATTGCCGGGGGGGAACTGATGGAAAAGCGAGTCAGCAAGCCTCTTGTTTAGTCAGAATTCTGCTGAGATGTGAGTAGCAAAAGATCAGATGGGTGCTTTCCGTTTCTGCAACACAATTTGGAAAGGTGGCTGACTGTACGCTTTAAATATGTGACTTTAAAATCCATGAAGAAGCAGGAAACGTAAAAGAGGGGAGGGCAAGAGACACATTTTATAAGTTGTTAAATATCACTGTAGACATCAGCACCTTATTGATTTTAACCATAGCCAAAATCACTGGTGTCAGGGTGTCAGAGGAAATCCTCTCTGTGTAATTTAAATCCCTCATTATCACAGATAATTTGCTACAAGAAAACTGACCCTTCGTGTCTAGAGCACTGATTCCTGTTCTCTTCCCCTTGCCTGAGTCATTAGAGAAAAATGGACCCACAGAATTTTCTTTAAATAACTAGATTAGCTCCTTTTCAAGATTACTTTAAAGGAATCTGTGTTGTTTTTGTTTTTCACCATTTTTAGAGTAAGTTCTACTATTTGTCCTCATGGTTTTTTTACTTGGATAATTTGATCTTACAGTCCAAAGAGAAATGAAAATCTGTAAAGTTTTCACATAAATTGAATGAATGCTCATTCCACCTCCGATTTTATATAACTGAGTAGATTCCCAGGTGAATCATGAAACACTTCTTAGTAGAAGTTCTTTGAAACAATGGTATCAGATAAGCTAAAAGCACCATGGTTATTGCTAAGGCTGGTGCATTAGGTATACTTGAGAGTCATAGGTACTATCCGGCTGGGTGTAATAAATGAGGCCATGTCACCTGCATGATGAAGTTCCACAGACGTGACCGCTGCTGGCACACAGTAAGTTGTTTGGAATATTGCCAAATTTCAAGTTACACATGCTGACAGTGACCCTGGACTTAGATTAGTCATTGATTCTACATTTCTTTTCTTCACCAGGGAAGCAAAGGCCTGGTAGAATGGTTACCTCTCATTGCTTTACCTTTACCCATTTTTTAGCCCATTAATAAAGCTGTCAGTTATAAGAAGGAATGGGAAAGATGAAGAGAAAAAACAACAAGAAGCATTACCTATAAAATCTGCTCACCTATATTTAGATATTAATAAATTTAGGTATTAATGAATTATTTATTATCCTGGCACTTACATATGTAATTTTAGTTTGCAAAGTTATAAAGTCTTTATACCTGACCTTCTAAAATGAAAGGGTCTCTTAAATGGCTTTTGATAAACAGTACAGCAACTCTGAATGTCTGACAGAACTTTTCTCCTACCAAATTTCAGTGGTCTTGACTTATTAATTAGATCTCAAACCACAGAAGATTAGTACGATCACTAAATGAATCTGAATTCACATCATAGGCTGAGGCTGTGTTTTCTGCATCTCATCACTGCAAATTTTGGGGGAGGGGTTTGATCCTGTTTTAGCCCAAACTCCTCCTTGTAACTAAAATGCATTTGCAAAAAACAGAATAATTCAAAAGTAATTCCTTGAAATTACTTCTTGAAATAAAATGACCATGTGACTAAATTCACAAAATGGAGCTGCTCTTGCTGGAAGTATAAAAGATAAGAGCGTTAGCTTACTAAGGTTCTTTGCCAGTCGTTCTCTCCTTCACAAATTTAGTAAGAACTGCATTTATGAAAAATAAGAAGGCATATTTGTTAAAAAGTGATGTTTGGGGGGCTGATAGTTTTAATCAGTTCTCATACACAACAATTTTGCCTGTATTTGATCTTGAGGTACCAAGCAACTATTTGAATTTTAGGAAACATAATAGCATGTTAACTGACAACTGAATTTCTCCTTTCATTCAGTTGATCTGTCTTCTGTAAATACAGCCTGGGTACAGTCTCTATTTTTGCAGTATAAAAATTATTGAGAATTAGAAGTTGCTAGTGTGTAAAATATGAGTGTCATCTCTATCTTTGTTAATGTATCTTTATTCTATTCCCATGGAGTCCGCAACACAATCCCTCACACTTAGATGGGGATATAAATCGGCATATGCTTTTTTTTTTCTTTCTTGGATGAAGATGATTATTTTGAATATTTTCTTTTTTAGTTGAAAGCTTAATCTCATGCTAATTACATAATACAATTCAAAATTAGCCCACTGGGTATATAAACTCTAATGCTAAATAAACTGAGTGAAACAATCAGGATTAAAATATACATGGATCACATAAACTAAATACTTCAGTTTTTATGCTACTGAAATATTTTGGTATTATATTCTGATATGCCTACTTCTTGTTAATCAATAGAAGCAAAATAGAATTTTTTAAGTGTTTCTAGAAAAATTACTGAATGGGAGAACATTCTAAAAAAAGCATTATCCTAAGCTCAATTAACTACACTAAAGTTTTATTTTGTTTTAAGGTTTTATAGATAATTCAGTCATGGTACATTATTTAAAATGCACTAGCAAATCTATTTTTTCAAGAAGAACTTCACTACCAGAGTCACATTTGTCTGCAGGAATAATATAATACCTTGTGAGACTTGAATTATGAGCACCTATTATTTTAATTTGCATCCAATTAATTCTGTTTGTGTTCTAATTTCAGCTAAAAACTCTTCAATTTATCAATGTTCTGCAGCTCGTATCTTTAATAAATTAAATGTATCCATTGCCATGAAAGGGGTATTCAAGCAGCATAAAATAAGAAACACATTGTAAAAATTAATGGACTTACACTTTGATAACTAAATCTTCTTTTAATTGCTTAGCTAGTTTTTTCTCCCTTTGGTATTGTGGAAGACAGTCTTTGGACCACTTTTAAAGTTAATGAATTTGAAACAAAATGTGTGATGTAGGGATAAAAAATACAACCTGTTACCTAAAAGCCCCATGATAAGGACTATGTGGGAGAAAAAAGAAGGAAGCTCAAGCTGAAAATCAGAAAAGCAAAGCATGAAAGATGTCATAAGTACAACACTTCTCGTCAAGAAATTGAGCCAGGAGTAAAACATAACAATTACTTTTATATCCTTTTTCAAGAATGTGAAATGTAGTCTTTCTGCCAGAACCAAGTAACAACAAAAGGCTCATTAGCCACATGCTGACGGCTAGTGTTTTTGTTGCTTTTAATTTCGAATGCTCATGTTTCATTTTATGTCTGATCCAAGAACTTTGGCAGGCCAAGTCTAATCAGTCTAAATTAAAGGAAAGTAACCTGCTCCTGAACAATGTGACACAAACCCAAATTTGTCCAAAACTGGTTTATTCAGTGTACTTCCACTTTAAAAAAAAAAAAAATCAGTGAAGTTCCTTTGTGGTTAGGACACAATGTTTTAAAATAATGTGATAAAATTGCTCATCTAGCATTTTTGACCTGCAAAGAGAACATAAGACATTTAAAAGTAAAGCTTTACACAAGCACTTATAAAGCCACAAATTATTTAAATGTGATATAGATATATGTGTGTCATATATATCACCCATCATACCTATGTTTTTAAAAAGCCATCTAATCATAATGATGCACCATGTATAAAGAGATCCATTGCTGTTACCAATTTTATTCCTGAATTATTTTACCATTTGAAAATAAACTAAAAAAATCACTGTTCCCAATTTTGAGATATCTGTAATAGGATTTATATATAATAATACTGCAAATTTTCATATGAGCATGAAAGAATATTTTGTTGGCAAAAAGCTCCATAAAGACAGTGTATTTGGAATAATGTACATAAATAGCATGTACTTACCAATTCTCTTGGACCATATGGCTCACAGAAGGTGACGGCATTGCCATGCATAATTGCACCGCACTGTTCTCCGATCTCACAGTTGTTACATTCAACCCTGTGAGAACAGAGAATGCATCCACAGTCTGAGAATTAAGTAGCACAAAGTGGTTTATCGCTCAGGTAAGGAAAGAGGTAAGTTACCATTATTTGGTTCAAATCGACATTTTGAGGAAGGCTATAGTTTTTTGGTAGCATGACATGTTCAGGAAATGGGAAATCAGAAAGACTTGAACTTAAGTCCCATTTCTTTTAGTCACTTGCAGTGGCGGGCAAGTTACTTAATTTCCCGAAGTTTTGGTTTCCTCACCTATAAAATGAGGATAACAATACCGACCTAATCTTACATAGCCGTCATGAGGATTAAACAAGAGAGTAGATGAGGCACAGAGGGCAGAACCAGTATTAATAACAGCAGATGGTATTATAACCAATAATTACATACAATATATATCACATCCAGTACAACAGTGTTTGCAAATATTAAAGATAAGCAAAGTAATATATACTTAAACAATGAACTAAAACTTGTACCTCTGAAAATAAAAGATGTTTTACAAATTTTAATCCTTTTTGAGTTGCTGTGTGAATGTTTAAAATTACTGTCCTCAAATAAACCTGAATGTCTATAAAATATACCATGCTAAAAATAATGAAATCAGATTATATTTAACCTACATATTAATCCAAAATAGACACAAAGTCTAAATCAAGCAAATTTTGGATACTGAGTTAATATATTCACCTTACAAATAACTTAATTAGCTGCTTTTTATTACTGTAAAGTGAAGTGGTTAGTAAAATCTTACGCCAGAATCTCAAAAATAAAATTATTCATGTTTTTAGGAGAAATTGAAGGTATGAATATTCTGGATTTGATTTTGCACATTTATAGTAACACAATGTTCTGCATCATGACATTTCAACATACAATCATTACATATCTAACATGTAGGAAGGATAATCTATGTTTCCTCTGATTGAACCTCAAACCACTTGAGAGCTGTGTTTCATGCAGAAAGGACATTTTTAGGCTTCACATTCTAGGTGCTGAACGTGGAAAGGTCAGCATGCCCTTTGTTCTTGAGATCACTGTATTTTGTCCTTTCAACTGCTTGCTAATTTCAGAAAAAGAGGGAGTAGGAACTCTCATTCAAGTAGGAAGAAGACAAAAGTGTGAAAAGATACCAGGTATCCCATAAAGCCAAGGGGCAGAACCATGGTAAATAAGTAAAAGCTTGGCAAATAAATTCCTACATGTGAACTGCATGGATTAAGTAACTGGTATTCTTTTCCATTAAGGTGCTTATAAGCAGATCAATAAAGTCAAGAAACTTTGATTTTTTTATAATAAACAGAAAATTTTTTGACATGACATTTAAAATGTTAGTATCTTACAGCATAACAAATCTTAGTAGGAGATTTGAACGTTCTTTTGATTAGTGTGAAGCAAAATTCTAAAAAAAAAACTTTGACATTAGAAGAAACATAAGAGTAGCATCATAAAGGTGACAAACATATCTCTGGTTCCCTGACATGTCTGACATGTTGTATTCCTCAAATATCTGTTGAAGGAATGAGTGAAGAAATATAAGACAATTTCATAAACAAAACTATTATTAAGGCTTGAAGTCTTAGAATAGTACCCAGTACACAGCTAGCATGATGTGTTAGTGTAACTGTTAGCTATTATCATCATCATCATCATCACTAGTGTTGTTGCTGCTACTACTACTACTACTACTACTACTACTACTACTACTACAGATTTCTACCATTTTTATCCAGAACTAGCATATTAGGGTTTTTTCCCCAGAGAACGTATTACATGAACTTCTTACTACTATTTCTCTGTCTTTAAACTGTATATTGATTTTTTTCAAGGGGTGTGATTGTGATAAAAGTACAGAGAAGTAGAACAAATATTATAGTGGGGTACTCAAGATTATTTGGTCTCCAAGTCACTGAGAAATGGCTTGAGAGAAACATCAACTTTGACAGAGAAAACATTTTTAAATGTTTAACTCTAACAATGGTTATCTGCCATTTTCCTCCAGTGAACTCTAAACTAAAAGTTTCAATGTTGGTGAAAAGGTGGAAGATCAAAAACAAGATAAGGATGCCCACTCTTGCCACTTTTATTCAAAACAGTGCTGGGAATGCTACCCCCAGTAATCAGACATGGGAAAAAAAACAGAGGCACCCAAATTGGTAAGGAAAAGTAAAACTGTCACCATTTGCAGATAGCATGATACTGTGTATAGAAAACCCTACAGACTCCACTAAAAAAATTATTAAAACCAATAAATTAATTCAGTAAGGTTGCAGGATATAAAATTAATATACAGAAACCCATTGCATTTCTATATGCTAACAACAAGCTAGCAGAAAGAGAATTAAGAAAACAATACCATTTACAATTACATCAAAAAAGAATAAAATACCTAGGAGTAAATTTAACCAAGGAGGTGAAAGAATTATACTCTGAAAACTAGAAAATATTTAGTAAAGGAACTGAAGATGACACCAATAAGTAGAAAGATATACTGTGATCATGAATTGGAAAAATAAATATTGTTAAAATGTACATACTACCCAAAGCAATCTATAGATTCAATGCAATCCCTATCAAAATACCAATAGCATTTTTCACAGAACTAGAAAAGATAATTCTAAAATTTATATGGAATCACACACACACACAAAAACCCCAAACAGGCAAAGTAATGTTGAAGAGGAACAAAGATGAAGGTATCACAATCCCAAATTGTGTTCAAGACATAGAACAAAGTTGTAATAATCAAAACAGTATGATACCAGCACAGAAACAGATACACAGATCAATAGAATAGAGTAGAAAGCCCAGACATAAATTCATATCTTTATGGTCAATCAATCTATGACAATGGAGGCAAGAATACACAATGGGGAAAAGATTGTCCCTTTAACAAATGGTGTTGGGAAAACTGGACAACTATATGTAAAAGAATGAAACTGGACCACTTTCTTGCATCATACACCAAAAAAACCTTAAAGCTAATTAAAGACCTAAATATGAGACATGAAATCATAAATGTCCTAAAAGAAAACATAGGCAGTGAACTCTTGGACATGGGTCTTAGCAATATTTTTTTGGATCTGTCAGCTCAGGCAAGGGCTAAAAAAGCAAATATAAACTATTGGGATTATATCAAACTAAAAAGCTTTCACACAGGAAAGGAAACCATCAACAAAATAAAAAGGCAACCTACTGAATGGAATAAGATATCTGCAAGTGATGTATCTCATAAGGGGTTACTATACAAAATATATAAAGAATTCATATAACTCAACCCCCGAAACCTAAATAATCCAATTAAAATATCGGCAGAGCATATAAATAGACGTGTTTTCCAAAAGAGATATTTGGAGGGCCAACAGACATATGAAAATATGCTCAACATCACTAATCGTCAGACAAATACAAATCAAAACCACAAAGGGATATTTCCCTCACACATGTCAGAATGGGTAATCAAAAAGATGAGAAATAACAATTATTTGTGAAGATGTAAAGAAAAGAGAACCATTGTGCACTCACTGGTGGGAATATAAATTAATTCAATCTCTATGGAAAACAGTAATGGAGTTTCCTCAAAAAATTTAAAAAAGGAATATCACTTCGAGATGTTTGCCCAAAGGAAAAAAAAAATAATTCAAAAAGATAATGCACCACTATGTTTACTGCAGCATTATTTACAATAGCAAAGATTCAAAAGCAACGTAAGTGTCCATCAATAGATAAATGGATAAGGAAACTCTCTCTCTCTCTCTCTCTCTCTCTCACACACACACACACACACACACACACACACACAGAGAAGAATATTATTCAGCCATAAAAAAGAATGAAATCTTGGGGCGCCTGAGTGGTTTAGTCAGTTAAGCGTCCGACTTTCACTTAGGTCATGATCTCGCGGTTCGTGGGTTCGAGCCCTGCGTCGTGCTCTGTGCTGACTGCCAGCTTGGAGCCTGGAGCTTGTTTCAGTCTGTGACTTCCTCTCTGACCCTCCCCTGC
Organism: Proteles cristata cristata; assembly: GCA_017311185.1. Lineage (NCBI taxonomy): Eukaryota > Metazoa > Chordata > Mammalia > Carnivora > Hyaenidae > Proteles > Proteles cristata. The sequence goes on along the minus strand of JAESUZ010005145.1, from coordinate 1,756,128 downwards.
TCACACTGTCTCTCTCTCTCTCTCTCTCTCTCCTAGAAATAAATAAAAATATTTAAAAAAAAAGAATGAAATCTTGCCATTTGCAAAAACATAGATGGACCTAGAGGCTATAATGGTAAGGGAAATAAGTCAGAGAAAGACAAATATTAAAAAATTTCACCTATATGTGTAATCTAAAGAAATATAGAAACAAACAAGCAAATAAACAGAAAAAAATCATAAATACAAAGAGCTGGTGGTTGCTATGGGGTAGGGAAGGGAATTAAAACATAAACTTCTAGTTAGAAAATACATGTCACGGGGATATAAAATACAGTATAGGGAATATAGTCAATAATACCTTAATACATATATATGGTGACAGATAACTACAGTTATCATGGTGATGGATTTCGTAATATAAATAAATGTTAAATACCTATGTTGTACACCTGAAAGTAATATAATATTGTATGTCAACTGTACTTCAATTTTATTCTTTAAAGGTTTTTTAAATGTTTATTTATATTTGAGAGAAGGAGCCTGGGTGGGGGAGAGGCAGAGAGAAGGAGACACAGAATCTGCTCTGAGCTGTTGGCACAGAGCCTGATATGGGGCTCGAACTCATGAACCATGAGATCCTGACCTGAGCTGAAGCCACATGCTTAACCGACTGAGCCACCCAGGTGCCTCTGAATTTTAAAACTATAAGATAGAGGCACCTGGGTGGCTCAGTCAGTTGAACATCTGGCTTCAACTCAGGTCAGGATTTTGCGGTTCATGAGCTGGAGCCCTGCATAGGGATTCTCTCTCTCCCTCTCTCTCTGCCCCTCTCTTGCTCACTCTCACTTTCTTTCAAAAACAAAAAACAAAAAAAATTTTTAAATACAATAAAAATACAAGATACGTAAGTTAATTAATGATAAAAGTATCAATGTTGCTATGAAGTCTGAGGCTTGATGTTTGAATTCTCATAGCAATCATTCTATCTATAAATATTGATCAGGAGTCTCCAAATCAAAACTGTATAACAGAAAAATAATAGCTTCCCCATAGCTTTTACTAAATGGGATACAGGTGCAGCCTAGATATCTGTATATTGTTTAAAGAGGACTCCAACATAGATGGCTTACAGCCTGGCATTAGGAACCGACAGACCAGACAACAGATGTTTGATGTGTTTGCAGAACCATTTTTATTTTGTAAAATAACAAGAATTTAACAACCAGTAAGTACAAGAAAAAAAAAAAAACATATAATAGCCCTTTTCCTCATTTGGCTCAACGACCCTCCTAGACTTTTTTCTTCTTCATGGTGCTATCAATTCTGAAACTTGAGATAAAATTTACAAAGGCACTGGTACCCTGTTTAACTTAAAGATCTAGAATTACCATGTATTTAGAATTACTCACTGGGTTGCTGCTACTTGGAAGAACAATGACTCAATAAGGATTGATGGAACAAATCCATCAACTTTCTGCCAAGGTCTTTTAGATATTCTTTTCTTGAATTTCTCACAGTCTGAGAAATTATTATAATTTATCATGAATGCCCATCGCTTTGGGTGGTCAAATCCAACATACTCTTAGCTGCCAATGGTGTTATTTATTCATTCATCATTCATTAAGTTATTCTTGTAATTAACAAACTTGTGTTAAGGACCTACAGGCACTGTGGTGAGCTTTAATGGAACAAAGACCAATAAAGCAATGTCATTTTCTTTCAGGAAGAAAATGACTCCAAAAGAAGAAGCAGAGAAACAAGCACACAAATATAACATAGGGTGCCATTGCAATGACAGCTATTTAGTGCCTTCTTTTAAGTGCCAGATATTCTAAAGCCCCTTTGAGTCTCTCAATCTCTATGAGATAGTGATCAGCATCCTCGTTTTACTAATAAGAAAACTGAGCTTCAGAGAAGGTAAATATTTGCTCAAGTCACACAGCTGTGAAAGTGACAGAGTTGCAATCTGGCCCCAGGTCTTGCTAATTCCATCACCCATCACATTTTCCAGAGCTCCTCACTCAGCTCCTTCTAACAGGGGTATGCACTGCTTGTGATGGTACCTAACCCAGACTGAGGAAGTAAGAAGTTCCCAAAGGAGGTGGTCCCAGAACTGGTCCTGAATGAGAAATAGGAGTAATTCAAGCAAGGAAGAATGGTGAGGGTGTGATAGGGCACAAGGAACACAGAAAAGAGATGATAATGAATGAAGGAAAAGATAATGACACAGAAGTAGAACTGCCACTTCAGTGAGTTATGTGACTGCAATCATACTGGTACCTATATAGTAGGGCAGTAGAGAATGGAGCTCGAAAGTGGGAATCAGTTCATGGAAGGCCTCATGCACCATTTACAAAGTGATAGGTACTATACTAGGAGCTCTACAAACAATGCCTCAATAAATTCATTAAAAACCTCCTCCCTCCATCCCCTGCTTAGAGGATGTTAAAACTGAGATTTAGAAATATCAAATGATTGTCTAAGGCTATATACCTTATAAATTATAGAACTGGTATTCAAACTCTCATTATTCTTTTCTGACTGCTTTCAGGTACTGCCCAGAAATCAAGAACTGCCTATTCTCTGGCTCTTCCCATAACTAGAGATGACCAACTCACAATGGTTACATGTACCTGAACTTCAGAGAAAGGAGATTGTCACTGACATAGCAACTTAAGATATGGCTGCAATCAAGAGGCATGTTACTGGGAGTCACGAGAGAGGGAACGATATTACAATGTGAGAAGAGAAGAGAATGGGTCCCTGGGGAACAATAAATCATTTGGCCTTTAGTCTGGTTTCTGGAAAGCTCTAATCATTATCATGACTTTTCAGTGTGTAGCAATCTGAGCCTATCTCCTCTCCTTTTCCATGATTACTGGCAGTGGGTTCAGTTCTGTTCCTAACCATCTGTGTTGTCCATAAAGGTGACTTTCCTAATAGTGAATCTATAATATGACATTCCTTATATTTTTTTCTATAAAGTTGAGCATTGTAATACTTTGCATATTACCATTATCAGAAAAGAAAAGATGAACCATAACTTTATTGTGAAATAACGATCCTGATGGAGACTAGACAGTACAAAGGGCAACTTGTGCTCATGGCTTCCCAGAAGAAAAAGTGATCCATGTCAGAGAGAGGTGAGTTTTGAAAACTACAGATGTAAATAAGCATCCGAATTCCAAGAGAAGGAATTTCTGGATCACCCCAGGATTTAAAACTTTCTTTCTCAGAAGGCCTCTGTGTCTAACAACTTAACTTGGTAGAGCAGAATTAGGTGCTCTCTGTAAAGAATATTAGTTCTTCAATCCCACTCTTCCCTTACAGAAAAGTTCTACAAGTTCTTAAGAACTTGAATAAGGTTCAGTTTGCTTGGTGCAAATAGGACAGTCAATAATATTGTTACAATGTTGTATGGGGACAGATGGGAACTATACTTATTGTGGTGAGCACTGAGTTATATACAGAATTGTTGGATTCCCTACGTTGTACACCTGAAACTAATATTGTATGTCAGTTCTACTTCAATAAAAATTTTTAAAAGGTGCTCTTTGTTCCTAACCTTTAAACTGTGGCCTACCAATTGAATTTTCTCAGGGAAATGATGGGTTTTGTAAAGTTAGGTAGCATATTCTTCAGAGACTGGTGGGAAGAAGGAAGTTTTAAGTAATCCCACTTAAACCGACTTTTGTTTTTCAATTTAAAAAGGAATGTGACCTCCCAGGCTAAGGATTATAAATGAATTGCCTCTCTGCCTAACAGTTAAAGTAATACTGAATATTTCTCTAATCTAAGAAATCTACCCCCCTCTTTTCTTTTTTCCCCCGATATGAAAAACAGAATGTGAGTCTGACAAATACCATGGCACATGATCTGAACTGCATAACTTGAAGTATATTCCACAATAAAAAGTATGATTAAAAGGCATTTTAAGGCAAATGCTTGCTATTCCCAAAGACCATGCAAAGCCTGAATCTATTAAGCCCTCTATGAGCCCATTTATCACACATTTAGGCTCCACATGAAGCTTATCTATTACTAGAGTTTACAGATCATTGCACGTTCGAGTTAGAGGGCATCTGAAATATCACTGTGTCTCGTCACCCCTCATTTTACAAATGACAGAACAGGACTAGAATTAAGGTTCCCTGACCCCTTGTCCAACATTCTTCCCCTCAGTAAGAGGAAAAGACTCTAATTTTATAAAAACAATGTGCCTTGAAAAAAATGTTGGTCATTCTTTTTACTGCCAGAGTTTATTTTGAAAAGCTATGATGACTTTTTCTTAAAAGTTCTTTTTTTTATTTAATAAAAGGGTTTGGCTTGGTAATGAAAATGTACAAGAATAAGAAAAATGTCATGGACTTCATAGGAAATGTCAGGAATGAATTTGCTGGACTGAAGTACATCATCAAATACATTCTTTTTTCGTCATGTACATCCTTAGATAATTCATCAACACTTTACACACACACACACATACACACACACACACACACACACACACACACACACACACACTATCACATTTGTCTTTTCACTAACCAAAACATTAAAAAAGCAATAAATATAAAGGCAAGTACTTTTTGACCAACACATCTAGGATCAAACCATAAACAAACAAGAAAAAAATGCTCTGAACCAAGGTTCTGTTTTTCACTATAATAAGCTCCTTGGCAATTTGAAACTTGCTATTTTGGTAGCAATCCACTATTTTTGTTTTTCAATATTTAGGTAGCTGTTTTTTTCTGGGATAAAGAATTATATGTGAGGTGCACTTATGCTATAGAGAGAGTAAACTTCTGAAGGTATAATTATGTTTTCAAACCTGATTGAAAAATTATTAGGCTGGAAAACATGCCACGCGCCCGGTCAGAAGGCACAGAGGAGGCTGAAATGGCCCTTCTGCCATGCAATGACTCACACAGGACTTTCAGGGTTCAGGAAAGAGGAGGAGGATTAATGAGAAAATTGGACTCCTTCACACAACAGGAGATTTATGAATGGCTGGTGGTGACATCATCCTCATAACAATAAATAAATAATTGAAATATTATTTTCTCAATAGTAGTCTAATTACATGGCTCATTTTTCTTTTTAGATCAGAGTGAAATCACTCAGTCTTTTGTCAGGCATTCTGCTGAAACAAGGTAATCACCTGGAAACTCACTGACAATCAGTTATCATCAAATTCCCATTTGAGGTTCATGTCATTTGTCTGCAAGACCGAGGACATCGGATTATCTCTCCATAATTTATTGCTTCTGAAAAAGTCAGTGTCTGGGGCTCAGCCTCAGAGAAGCAACCCGACATTCTATAAACTGGGATCATGCATTTACGTGCATTTCTGAATGGAGATAATGAATGGAGACATTAAAATAATGTTATCACTTGTAGTGACTATAAAAAAGTACTTTAAAATGGATAAAGAAAAGAAAATTCTTATAATTTCCTGACGCCAGGCTAACCTGACTCTTCCCCCAGGAACCACTCACGCTGCCTGTCTGACAAAATCTGATATGTGAGTTTGCAAGGCAAGGCCAGATCAGGGACTGGCGCATCCACCAAAGTAAATGGGCTCTGAGGGCCATCTGCTAGCTGGGCAATTAGCTGACTTCTGGAGACACCAGAGCTCCTTGTACTTTCCATTCAAATTTCAGCAACCAGAACATTCAACTTTGGACCATATTTTATAATAAAGAGACAATGTTTTCTAGGGTGCCTGGGTGGCTTGGTTGGTTAAGCATCCCACTCTTGATTTCAGCTCAGGGTGATCTCATGATCGTGGGATTGAGCCTTACATTGGGCTCTTTGCTAAGCATGGAGCCTGCTTGGGGTTTTCTTTCTCTCCCCCTCTCTGCCCCTCCCCTGCTCTTTCTTTCTCTCTAGAAATAAAATAAACATGAAAGAGAGAGAGAAACGAATAGTTTCTCAACTATTCGTGATCTCGCTTGCTCACCAACAACATGAAAGAGAGAGAGACAATGTTTTATAATGAAGAGGGCATAACTACTTTCCTGTGAAAAGATTAAGCTTTTAAAAAGCCTATTCTCTTTGCAAATGTAGAATATTTTTAGAAAAACAGCAAGAACGTTCACTCTATAAAACTGAGAATAATATCACCTTCAACGATGTCATGCCTTTTTTCTAAGAAGCTAACACATACTTGAAATGTGAAAATGACAAACCCCATTTATGGCTCACCCTCATTACTTCTCACTGAGGAAGGCAAAAGAACTCTTATTTCTCTAGGGAGTTTTGAATTTTGATCTCTCCTTTGTTAACAGGGACAATGACAAATATTATTTGGGTTAAAAATAACCCTTCTAATATCCTACTACTGCATGCAATATTCGGACCTCCTACTATGGTGAATTCCACTACATGCTGCTTGAAGAAATATTTTCTCCCTTGTTTCAAATGTACTTGACATTTAATTCTATTGAGTGAGCTCTTACTTCTGTCATCTAAAACAGAGATTAAAGAAGGAAATAATAAGCCTCAAGATTCACACCTTATTTTATTGGTAGGACACCTCCTGGTTAACCTTTCTATTGTAGATGAAACTTTTCCCCAGAGCAATGACATCATGGTAAGAAAAGAAGAGCAAAGAGAGGGAGGAGACAGGAGAGGAAGGTTAGAGGAGAGTTTTGTAATAAGAGAAAAAAGTTATTAACAAAAGAGAAGAAAGAGTGAGAGAGAGTGTAAAAGAGGTGAAGTCAAGAGGGAGGAAGTGAGAGAAAAGTAAAGATGCATAAAAGGACAGAATATTGGACCATTAAACCCTAAAAAATCAAATTATAATTTCATGACTCACAAATACATGGATATATTAGGGATTCTGGCAAAAGTATGTCATCAGAGAAAAGATTTATTTTGCCTGACTTTTCTCAACTATTCGTGATCTCGCTTGCTCACCGGCTCTCGAAAAGAAATGTAAGGTTTATGCTCTGTGTTACACTGGGTAAGTTTATGAGGTCATATGTCTTGTAAGTGATCATCATTACCCGCCCCCCGAAATCCTTCAGCAGTGCTGTGGGGCCCCTGGTGTCCATGGTCAGTTCTCCCCTTGCCTGTGGGCCTGCTGGGCATTGAGCAAAGTGGATGTGCTTTTATCCAGTTTCCTTCCTGATGATACCATTCATCAGTCTAACTTTTTTTCTGCTTTTCTGGAAACCACTTACATTGTGATTCTCACACTTGGCTACTAAATGGAGTCCTCTCTGTTTTTGTTATTTATGGGGGAGGTGCTCTAAAATACCAATGAACTATAAGGTACTTGCTTGACTTCTTTTCTCTTATGGGCTCTTTTAATCGCTGAGCTCCAACTAGAATAAGTCATCCCTTTCATACTAAAACCTCGGACTTTTTACATTCTTTGTTCAGTTAATTATTTTTCTCAAAGAAAATAAACTTTAATAAGCCAAATCACCCATGTTTTTTTATTTCAGAATAAGTGCTACAATAAATTAGTATTTTTCTGTTTTTAAATGTTATTTATTTAATTTTTTAATGTTTTTTTAAACATTTATTTCTGAGAGAGAGACAGAGCGAGCAGAGGAGGGTCAGAGAGAGAGGGAGACACAGAATCTGAAACAGGCTCCAGGCTCTGAGCTACCTGTCAGCACAGAGCCTGACACGGGGCTTGAACCCACGAACCATGAGATCATGACCTGAGCTGAAGTAGGACACTTAACCGACTGAGCCACCTAGGTGCCCCTGTTTAGTTACTTATTTCAAGAGAGAGAGACAGCATGAGAAGAGGGAGGGGCAAAGAGTGAGGGAGAAAAAAAAGAATCCCAAGCAGGCTCCACATCACCAGCACAGAGCCTGAGATGGGGCTGGATCTCACAAACCGTGAGATAATGACCGGAGATGAGATCAAGAGTCGGATGCCCAACTGAATGAGCTATCTGGGAGCCCCTTTAAATTAGTATTTTCAAGAGAATACCAGGTGCAGCAGAGTTTGTGATCTGTCTCCCTGCTCCTTCAGTATGATCTTTCCAAGATAAAAAAGGAAATATTCTGGTGGCTTCTTGATTGAAGCAATCCTACACAATGCCACCCATGGCTTGAGCTTCCTTAGTACTAAGCTGAGGGGCTTTCTGTGTGATAAACCAATTGATAGAGGTCTCCAAGTGCCAAAGGATCCGAAACAACTTCATTTGTGTCTTTCTTCCTGATGTCTCATATCCCTGTGGGTATCACGACTTACTCATCTGAGGTATATCTTTTGAGGACTGACTCCTGTTCTTCCCTGATCTCTGTTGAAAAGGACATCTATGCTATTGTTATTGTGCTGGAGGGGAAACATCTGTTGTCGTTGTGTTGCAATTTATCATCATGTTTTCTAACAGCCCACGTTTCCCACTAGAACATCAGAGCCCAGTGGTATTATGGCTCCAAATGCCTTCTGTGATCTTCACAAAACAAGCATTAAAGGGATAATCTGTTAAGCAAAACAAGGATTCCTGCTTGACTTTGTAATTGCTTGGAGGATAAAGACACTTCTTAAGGAAACTTAAATCATTCTTCACAAATCATTCACTTTCTACTTCCCTTAACTCTCTCTCTCTGAACTCTTCATAAGTGCAAGCTATGAATCAGTAATGTCTCACGTTTCTTATTTTTTATCATTATTTTTCTTATTACTGTTGAATTTTTTAACTGAGGTAAATTTGCATAGTGAAATATACAGGCCTCAAGTTTTTTTTTTTTTTAATTTTTCAATGTTTATTTATTTTTGAGAGAGGCAGAACATGAGCTGGGGAGGAGCAGAGAGAGGAAGACACAGAATCCAAAGCAGGCTCCAGGCTCTGAGCTGTCAGCACAAAGACTGATGCAGGTTTTGAACTCACAAACTGTGAGATCATGACCTGAGACAAAGTCAGACACTTAAACCAAGCCACCCAGGTACCCCCAGACCTCAAGTTTTGACAAATGCACACATCTATGTAACCCATACCCCTCAAGATACATATAACATATTCATCACCGCCCAGAAAACTCTTCCCACCCCTCCATCAATCATTTATCCCAGAAACAGTCACTGATCTAATTTCTAGCACTTTAGATAATTTTGCCTATTCTAGATTTCATAGAAGTGGAACCATATAGTAAGAACCATTTTGGGTCTCTGGCTTCTTTCTTTCAACATAATATTTTTGACATTTAACCATGTCGTTTCCACTATGAAAAATTCATTCCTTTTTATTGCTGAATTTCCATTGTATGGATATATTGCTGGGTTGTTGTTGTTGTTTTTACATTTTATTTATTTTTGAGAGAGAGCGAGCGAGTAGGGGAGGGGCAGAGAGAGAGGGAGACACAGATTCAGAAGCAAGTCCAGGGTCTGAGCTGTCAGCATGGAGTCCGACACAGGGCTCGAACCCACAAACCAAGAGATCATGACCTGAGGCTTAACTAGGAGCCACCCAGGCACCCCCTATATCATTGCTTATCCATTCTCCTGCTGATGGGTACCTGGAATTCCCCCAGTCTGGGGCTATTAGCTATGATTGCTTTTAATAAAAAAAAAAAAATCAAGACTGTACTCCATTCGTACGAAATAATAGCAGTATCTACATCATACTAAAATCGTTCAATTTTTTAAATGTTTTTTAAAATGTTTATTTTTGAGACAGGGAGAGAGAAAGAGTGCAAGTTGAGTTGGGCAGAGAGAGATGGGGACACAGAATCTGAAGCAGGCCCCAGGCTCTGAGCCGTCAGCACAGAACCTGACACGGGCTCGAACCGCGAGATCATGACCTGAGCTGAAGTCGGACATTTAACCGACTGAGCCACTCAGGTGCCCCTTAAAATAGTTCAATTTATTAAAGAAACTATTAAAGATGATGTACAAGTAGTAGATGCTTAAATGAAATATTAATGAGATAAGGCATAATTCTAGGTCCTTAATTTCTTCTAACTGTAGTTATCTGAGCGTTTTCTTTCCAACTCCCTGTTTTTAGAGGTTGGAGGGTTGTCTCTATGTGACTAAGACACTACTGATCCCTTCCATCCTAGTAACACAATCGTACTGAACACACTTGATATGACAATGGAGAGTGGTCAGCAGTGCTGATAGATTGGTGTTGGTCTCACTCCTTGGGTTCAATGGCACATCTGAATTGATACAGCTATTGTCATGGTTCAAAGATATAGTTGCACGTGGTCTAACATCAGGGCGAAGTGGAAGTAGAGAAGCCATCATTTTCAATGAGCCTGAGCCACCACTATATTCCAGTGAAAGGGTTTTGTTGTTCTGTTCATTTGTAACTTTACTTCTCATCGTTCATTCAAACAAAGCAGTTAGAAGTGGCTGAGAGAGTAGAGGAAATACAGGGCTCCCTCCCTAGAAGAGCCCTAGAGATATTTGGGGAACTAAGAGCAGGACTCTGCTCTACATTTCAGGGAGGTGGAAGGACTCTAGCAGCAGGATGGTAAGCCAGAGAGCACAGCATCAAGGAGATGCCCATGGCCCAGGTGTAGGAGCAGCAGAACAGTCTCCGCGCCCTCACACAGGGATCAAGACAGAGCCATGCTGAAGGAATGGCTAGGACGAACAAAGGCTGTCTGTGTGGACCAGCCACCGAAGACTAGATAAGACAGGAAGACTCCCTAGGTAACTGCAGGAACAGATGACTTGGAGACCAGAGGGACATCCTCAGACCACCCCTGCTTCTGCACTAATAAGTCCTCAGAAACGTGGTCACAACCTCAGAAAAATGGGAGAGGGCTAGCCAATGGCAACTGAAATGAAGTTTTAGCCACTGGGAAAAGGAGGACAATAAAAAGAAATTAAGTTGGGTTATGAAACAACAGGAAAGTTTTATTCCTCTGACACCCAAGTCTGTGGCCAGAATTCATAACTGCTACACTTGTGTAAACATAAACAATTTCTGGAAGGTTTGGCAAAAACCGTTAGCAGTTGCTGCCTCTGTTAGAAGTGAATACAGAAGTGTAGTGTGGGAGGAAGACTTATTTTTAATTGTTTTTATTTACTTTTTAATAAGTTTTTTAAATTTACATCCAAGCTAGTTAGCATTTAGTGCAACGATTTCAAAAGTAGATTACTTAATGCTCCTTACCCATTTAGCCCATCCCCCCTCCCATAACCCCTCTAGTAACCCTCTGTTTGTTCTCCATATTTAAAAGTTTCTTATGTTTTTGTCCCCCTCCCTGTTTTTATATTACTTTTGCTTCCCTTCCCTTATGTTCATCTGTTTTGTATCTTAAAGTCCTCTTATGAGTGAAGTCATATGATATTTGTCTTTCTCTGACTAATTTCGCTTAGCATGAAACCCTCTAGTTCCAACCATGTAGTTGCAAATGGTAAGATTTCATTCTTTTTGATTGCTGAGTAATACTCCATTGTATGTATGTATGTATATGTATATGTGTATATATGTATGTATATACACATATATATCACATCTTATATACCACATCTTCTTTATCCATTCATCAGTCTAGATGGACATTTGGGCTCTTTCCATACTTTGGCTATTGTTGATAGTGCTACTATAAACATTGGGGTGTATGTGTCCCTTTGAAAGAGCACACCTGTATCCCTTGGATAAATACCTAGTAGTGCAATTTCTGGGTCATAGGGTAGTTCTATTTTTAATTTTTTCAGGAATCTTCATACTGTTTTCCAGAGTGGCTGTACCAGCTTGCATTGCCAGCAGCAGTGCAAAGGAGATCCTCTTTCTCCACATCCTTGCTAACATCTATTGTTGCCTGACTTGTTGATTTTAGCCATTCTGACGGGTGTGAGGTGGTATCGCATTGTGGTTTGATTGTATTTCTCTGATGGTGAGTGATGTTGAGCATTGTTTCATGTGTCTGTTGGCCATCTGAATGTTTAATTTTAAATATTTTTTAGTATTATTGGATTTTTGCCAAGTACATTTATTATTTTGAAATGAAACTTAGTATTTAAACTAAGTAGACATGCAGGACATTCAGTATTGAATTCATATAAAAAAAGTTTCTTGGTTTCCCAACTGCTGTCCAACACTTGGAAGAGTAACTGGGCTGTTATGTTCATTCATAACAATAGTCATAGTGTTTTACGTTCCTTGTTTTTTATATACAGTAATTTGTACATGAGATAATCAACAGGAGTATCACAAATTACATGTAATAGAGTGAAAACAATTTATTAAATGAAGTTAATGGAAGCAAATAAGTTATGAGTGACTAATTTTGAAACTGATCTCCCTCTCCATCATTGTACAGACATGACTAGTTTCTTAACTTCTTCTTAAGCTTGTCCTTAAAAATTATAAATTGAATAATGCATACGAGGACTTTCAAACCCCAGGGAAGAAACATGCTTCTACATTCAGTACATTTTTCTCTCGTGGCAGATTATTTGGTGAGGTATGTAGGCACTGGACTTTGGTCGGAAGCAGCACAGAGGATACCCTGCTGTATGTATGTAATGGTGTGTGACAGAGACACAGAGTCATGGGCTTGGCAGCAAGGTTTTCTCCTTCCTACACTGTCACAGAGTTGCCTAAAGACTTCTAATTCTATGGGATGGAGAGAATCAAAGACGAGACCATAAAGAACAAAACTCACAGTGCCAATACTGTTGTGAGAAAACAGATTTCAGAGGAGTGAAAACTGCCTTTGTAAAGTTCCAAAATCAAGTAGAGCTTCATTACTGTACTGGACATACTTCACTGGGATGTCGATTTTGTTTGGTGCTGGTTTCTAACTGTAGGGAGTTTATGTCTATTTTTAAGGATTTTGAGACAGCTAATGTCCTCTTTTCCCCACTTCTTTATGATTTCACTCTAATATATTTTCATTAGTATATGTTCCATATATTATATAATACAGATATATTTACTCTGATGTGTGTTTGTTTTTCATCCAAATGCAATGATGGAAGACTTGAGGACTTGGCTGAAGTCCTTCAATTGGTTGAAGATTTTAAAAATAATAATAATTTGGGGTCATAGCTGGGCTTAGAGGAGACAAGGAGAACAATGTACAAATATATCACAGAAGGAAGAAAGGGAAAGAGGGAGGAAGAGGAGAGAGAAGAAGGAAAGTAGGCGAAGAAAGCAGGGGAGTTGGTAGAGAGAGAAAGGAGGAAAAGAGAAAAGTAGGGAAAGAAAGAGAAGAAGGGAAGGAACTAACTTGTACTGAGCACCTACAATATCAGGCATGGTGCCAGACCTTTTCAGGCTAATCAAACTTTAAAACAATGGTGTAAGAACAGTATTCATCTCACTTTTTACTGACAAAGAAACAGGCTCATAGCCATAAAGGAAGCTTCTCATTTTTCTCAAGGTACCCAGCTGGCCAGTGGCAAGCTCAAGAGTCAAACTGGACTTGCCTGACCTCAGAACCTCTCCCATCATTTTCCACTCAACAAAGTCCTCTCTCAAATGATGAGAGGTTCATAGTTGGGGCTTTAACCCTAAAGAGGCTATGTGAAGGAGATTGTGGGCAATAAGGAATAAAGTAAAATTACTCTGAAGTATATTTGATAGAAAACAGAAGTACGTGGCTTTTTAAAGTTAATAAGCTTTTTTTTTTTTAAGTGAGGAAAACCATAGGTTAAGTGAAAGGGACACAAAATCCATAACTTCAGTCAAGAAACCATATATCAGATCAGTCATGAAAATGGGTGAAGCAAAATCAATCATGTTTTATTGATTTCAAAAACAACAGAATTTGAATCCCATAAAAGTCACATTTTGTATCTGTCAAGAAAACTCACTGAAGACAATGAATTAGCTTGACAGAATGAACTTGCTTTGAAAGAAACAAATCATCTGATAACATCTATATTAATGGAATATAAAAACTCCAATGTTAGGAGGAGTAGAGTTTTTCCTGGGCACAAGCAGTGCTTTGAGAGCTTCTTTGGCTTTTTCTTAATAAAGATTTCCAATTTGATTTAAGAAATTTGTATTTAGGGTATGTTCACAGGGAAGTGAAATTTTATTGATAAATTATTTCTTTAGTGGCATATAAATTATGAGGCTTTATGACTCTGGCTAGTCTGATTTTTACTGTGTACTATCTAGATCTATATTTCTTTCTAGAAAAGGCACAAGAAGTTCCTCCATCTAGTGATTAAGCACCAGCACTCTCCATCTATATAACATCTTCAACGCTCAGATCAAGGGCCACTTTCTCCAAGAAAATCCCACCAGAGCCATCTTTCTTGTTCTGGAACTATAATACATATGTTATTTGTAGTCCCTCTATTACACTTATGAATTTCTATCCTGGATTATGAGGTTTTTAAAAAATATGCTCTTAGTATATTTTTAACTATTAATATATTTAGTAACTTTAAGCTATTTGAGAGAAGGAATTATATCCCTTTTTAATTTACTGTATAAGTAAAATGATTATTGCCTAGTATTCTTTGAACAGTGAAAATTTAAAACAAAAACAGAAATGAGTATCGTTTCTGATATTTGAGGATGGAATTCCAGTCTGTTTTTAATTTTTTTTCTCTTTTTTTATTATTTTATTTTATTTTATTTATTTATTTATTTTTTACAAATAGTTTATTGTCAAATTAGTTTCCACATAACACCCAGTGCTCATCCCCACAAGTGCCCTCCTCCATGCCCCCTCCTCCCCCACATCCACCAGTCCTCAGTTTTTGTCAGCATTCAAGAGTCTCTCATGGTTTGCCTCCCCCTTTCCCCACCATTTCTGCCCTTCTTCTCCCCCTTGGTCCTCTGTTAAGCTCCTCCTAATCCTCCTATACGTGCACACATATATCTGCCTGACTTAGGATCAAGGTCCATCCATTGGCCAGATTTCATTGTTTCTCATTGCCATGTGTATTTATGGTATAGATAAACCACATCTTCTTGATCCATTCATTGTTGATGGACACTTAGGCTCTTTCCAGGTTTTATTTTGGAGAGTGCTGCTTGAACATTTATTTATTTATTTTTTACAAATAGTTTATTGTCAAATTAGTTTCCACATAACACCCAGTGCTCATCCCCACAAGTGCCCTCCTCCATGCCCACCCCTCCTCCCCCCCACATCCACCAGTCCTCAGTTTTTGTCAGCATTCAAGAGTCTCTCATGGTTTGCCTCTCTCCCTTTCCCCCACCATTTCCGCCCTTCTTCTCCCCCTTGTTCCTCCATCAAGTTCCCCCTAATATGACCCAGCAATAGCACTGCTAGGAATTTACACAAGGGATACAGAAATGCTGA
This sequence comes from Proteles cristata cristata, assembly GCA_017311185.1. NCBI lineage: Eukaryota > Metazoa > Chordata > Mammalia > Carnivora > Hyaenidae > Proteles > Proteles cristata. The sequence continues at coordinate 1,740,933 of JAESUZ010005145.1, read as the reverse complement.
TGCATAGGAGCACATGTACCCCAATGTTCATAGCAGCACTCTCCACAATAGCTGAAACATGGAAAGAGCCTAAGTGTCCATCAACAGATGAATGGATCAAGAAGATGTGGTTTATCTATACCATGGAATACTACATGGCAATGAGAAACAATGAAATCTGGCCATGTGTAGCAACATGGATGGACCTTAAGGGTGTTATGCTGAGCAAAATAAGTCAGGCAGAGAAGGACAAATATCATATGTTTTTAATTTTTAAATTTGAGTATAACTGGCACACAATGTTACGTTAATTTCAGGTGTACGACATAGTGGTGCAACTTCTCTATATGTTCTACTCCACTCACCACTAACATAACCACCATCTGCCACCATACATGCTGTTACAGGATCATTGACTATATTCCCTATGCTATGCTTTCATTCGCATTCCATACCTGGAAGCCTGCACATCCTCTACTCCCCGTCACCCATTTTGTTCATTCCCTTCCTCCCTCTGGAAACCATCAGTTTGTTCTCTATATTTACAGGTCTGATTTTGATTTTCATTTGTTTAGAATTTGTTTATTCATTTGTTTTGTTTCTTAGATTCTACATATGTGTGAAATTACATGGTACTTATCTTTCTCAATCTGTCTTATTTCCCTTAGCATAATATCTTCTAGTTCTATCCAGGTTGTTACAAATGGCCAGGTCTCATCCTTTTTTATGGCTGCACACTATTCCATTACACACACACACACACACACACACACACACACACACACACCTTCCTTATCCCTTCACCTATTAATAGACACTTAGTTACTTCCATATCTTGTCTATTGTAAGTAATGCTGCAATAAGCATGGTGCATATATCTTTTTGAAGTAGTGTTTTCCATTTCTTTCTAGCCTTGAGCATTGTTTGGATTTTAGTTGCAACTTAAAAGTTTACATTAGAGTTTCAAATTTACCTTGAACTCTTGGTTGTATATATAAAAACATTTAATATTACAGAATGTCCACATTCAGATATTCCACAGATTGATGATAGGTCTGGGTCGATAGACCTATTTCCCCAGTCAGCAAAAATACAACAAATTGCCAACAAATTCATGCATCCCCTTATGCATTCAACAAGGTTTTTTTTTGTTGGTTTGGTTTTTTTTTTTTTTTTTTTGGTTAACATTTATTCACCTTTGAGAGACAGAGAGGGACAGAGCACAAGCGGGGATGAGGGTCAGAAAGAGAGGGAGTCACAGAGTCTGAAGCAGACTCCAAGCTCTGAGCTGTCACCATGGAGTCCAACGCGGGGCTTTAACCCACAAACCATGAGATCATGACCTGAGCCAAAGTAGGACACTTAACTGACTCAGCGACACAGGCTTCCCTCTATTTAACATGTTTTTAATGAATGGAATTGATTCATTATTTCTTTGCCCTCAAAAATCTCATGGAATTGAACCTAAGCTGCCTTCAGAGGAGAGACTAGAGGGTAATTAATGAGGTAGTCCAATGACTTAGATGGTATTTAGAAGTATGACTCAAATCTGTCATTTCAGATAAGTCATTTCCCTTCTTTTCCTCAGCATAAATGCTGTTATTAGACATCTTAAAGCATAATGTTTTCTATGTAGAGAACTTGTACAACTGATAAAAATATCTAAACATAAACCTGACTTTACCATGGCACTTAGATTCAGTTCTTACTGAAGTCAAGAAATAGACATGCAATCAACACTAAGCCCAGGCTCCTAGTTGGACAACTCACAACTTTTATCCCTTAGTGCTCAAAGAGCAATTTAATGCTATGTAACTGCTCCAAGGGAGCAATCAGCATCATGTTTGTTTTGCATTACACGAACAAACCAAAGTGAGGCATATTCCTGTAACTTACCATATATTTGGATTCAACTCTAGCTGGTAATTGGAGTCAAAGTCATCTCGTAGGATAACACTGTCACTATGTACTTCAGCTAAAAGAAAAATAAAGTATTTAGAAAAAAAATTACGCTAAACAATAGATTTAGCTACACAAAAGAGTCAAGTGCTGCCTTCTTGAGGAATAACAAAATTTTATTATATTTATTTATTTTGGAATAACAATATTTTAAATTAAAACTGAATTTTAAATGAGCAGTTGATTATATATTTTGCCCCTAAACTACTAAGGGACAAGTGTAAAAGCTCTGCTATTCTGATACCTACAAGTTTGGAAACCATAGTCCCTAAAGAGAAACACTACCAAACTGTCACCAGGCAGAAGAGGCAGGAAGGCCAAGGTCAGTAGTAACCTACAAACAGAGGTCACACAATACTTGTCTCTCATAGCTCAATATGCCCAGAAAGAGTCAGTATTAACTCGCTTTAATAGAAGCTGATGGAACATTCTGGCTATTCATTGTTAGCTAATGTTGCTATTTACTAACTCATTTTTTCATCTCTTTCCTACTATCCCTCTTCCCCTGCCTTGTTTTCTTTCATTTCCCATATTCATTCATTTTTTTACTTAATGTGTTGCAAATTGTTAACATTTCCCTCCCTCAGAGCTGCATAGGAGAAATTATCTACATAAGTAAGTAAAAGCCCTAAAGAACGTCATGTTAAATGTCAGGAGGCATACAAGGGAGCCACCCATAGTTTAAAATAAATTATCATTACACTTGAGATTGCATTAAATACCTATTTTTACGTACTTTGGGCGTACCAAGAGCAAAGAATGTTTTCGTAAGCTATAGAATTTGTGCTATTTCCACTAAATAGAAGGTGGACAAGTAAAAAAAATTTCATGGTTCATTTTTAAGGCTGTGGGAGAAATGAAAATTCTTTCTACTCAAGTTGTAAAAAATGAATTTAGTGGTCAAAAACTCTCTCCTCCCATTCTCCTGGTTTGCTTGGGAAGTTTCTTTCGGCTCATATAAATTCTCCGGGCCTGTATGATTCTGTTTGAACTGGTTGATGCATGCTTTTTGGAAAAATCAAAATCACAGGACCTGATTAAAACAAAAATACCAGAAATGTGTATTTTTTTCAAGGGTGATATTTTGTTTTATTTTATCGTTTTGGCTCCCTTGAAAATAATTCACCAATCCAGTGGGTAATTAAAATCACTTCCAAATATCAGAAAGTGTACTTCCAAATTCTCTTTGGTGATACTACCACCCATGGCCCTCTTCGCCCTCTTTATTCCAGGTGTGCCAGCAGGTAAGCACATAACGAAGTCTGGGAAACCAACAAATCAGCATGTATGAAGAGCAATGGCTGCCCAAACTCAGAAGCCTTAGGCAGGACAACAGGGAGAATATGGATTTACACTGGGAGAACGCTGTGATGTATTCTGTGCATAGGAGTGATTTAATGATTCCTCTGAACCATTAGATGCAGTGCCTGACATGCCTACAGGGTACAGCTCTCCCAAATACCTAACCTGGCAGAGACGCGGCTGGGCCACCGCGGGTCACCAGCCTGCCTCAGCTGCCAGAAGGCATGGTTCTAAGCGCTTGCTCACATCAGTACGGCAAAGAGGAGGAGCCCCAAGCTGCAGCATTACATAAAAGTAGAGTCTCTCAAGGAAGATGTTCCAAAGAGAAAAATAAATTAATTGGGTTTGTAGGTTGAAAGGAAAAGCCCAAGAGACAAATAACTGACCCATCTACAAGTCCCACCGCGAGAGACATCTGCAAAGGCTGGAGCCAGCCAGGATGATTTATTTTCATTCTTACTAAATAGTGTAGTGTCAGAAATTGCTTTTAAAATAAATCCTCACTAACACAAATGAGAAATTGAACTCTAAAGGCCATTCATTATCTAGAGGATGTTTTACAGAGGCACGGGGATGCGTCCATGGTTATTTGTTCACATGTTTACTTCTTTCCAAACACTATCATTGACTATACGCTTTACAAACAGGAATTCATTCAATCCTCATAACAACCCTAGGAGGTAGTTACTATTATTTCCTCCATTTTACAGATAAGGAAATTGAGGCACAGAGACACTAAATAACTTACTCAAGGTACATGGCTAGCAAGTGGAGAAGGTGAGATAAACCCAGGTAGTGGTTCCAGAAACTGTACTCTTAGCCACTACAAACCTTGCCCTGCACGGCACTATGGAAAGATCATGAGAAGGAATGAGCAAATTGTTATTTGAACAACCTCATTTTAATTTTTGAAGAAGTGACCAAACTCTTTCTCGTTTTACAACCCAGTACGAGTCTGAACTGCTATCTCAAATCTGAAATGACCTCCATGCTTCCACACTCCTAGCTCCTTGACCATCAACCCTATGCTCTACTATTTATGATGGGTAGGAGCTCTTGAGAAAATTTGGCATTAGAATTCTTGGTCAAAAGATCACATTCAACATGATCCCAAGGATGAATGTATTAACAGGTTCAAAAGTCCTTCCACTGGCCCCAACTGGGCACCATGATCGCCTCCTTGATGAGGTTCTGTGTTCAATCATGATTTGAATCTGAGGCTGATTTCAGTGAATGATCAGTGAATCAGAGAGGGCAGGAAGTTTCCTCACTTCTATACCATATGCCCACATAGTCAGAGGAGTGAAACAGATCTAAGTACTAAGGTTAGTGACATCGGGGTCTTAAGCACTTACCTAGATGTGGGTGCATTGTGGTTTCTGTTGGAGCTGGACCAAGAGAGAAAAAGAGAAAGATGACTGATTAGCAACAAAATAAAAATCCAGCAATAATCAAATACAATTATAAAACTTATGTCACACTAAAGAAATTACATAGCTAGGACCTTTATGGGGGAGTAAGAAAAATATTTCAATAAACATCTTTAAGTAAAATATCCTACTCTCTCTTTAGTTATTCTATTTAAAAGTAATGCATTACTCCTAAACTGAAGAGTAAAACTGTTTACACTCAGGATAGTTGAGTGTATCCCTCAAATACATCAGCCTCAGGTATCCTCTGAAACACATAATAAAAATGTGACATGATAGTTAATGGTTATGTCAAAACTCTCTCTGAGCAGCCAGTACCTCTCAGGAGCTGTTCTGGGTGTTAGGGAAATAGAAAAAAGCACCACTCTTGCTCTCAAAGGAGCTTACCATCTGCTAACTAGAATATAGTGTAGTAAATGCTATGGCAGAGTGTTCAGAGGAGGCTGGAGTGAGATGAAGGACAAGGAAGGGATACTAATTCCAGGCTGAACAGTAAGAGGGCTGTCAGGAGAGGTTTTCCAGAGAAGAATTCTTTGCTAGGTTCTGAAAGATGAGCAGGAGGATATAGGTGGTGGTAGGGGAGGGTGGAGCTGCTTCTTTCTGAAATAAAAGTGAAATAGCATAGAGAAGCAAAAAAGAAAGGCTTTTTGGGAGAACCGCAACAGTTTCAGCATGACTAGATGAAAGTTTAAGAGGAGAGAGCAAAAAAGGTGATGCTGCAAAGGAGAGAGAACAAGATCACAGAAATGAATGCTGGAGAATTTAGACTTTACCATGAAAGCTTGACGATTTTCTGAGCATTTATGAGCAAAGGAGTGGATATTCAAAATATGCATTTTAAGAGAGGGCACTCCACAAACAAGGGACATAATACTGGAATAATTATATCTATGTCAAATAAAGTAAGTCATTAAAATTTATCTATTTTTGTTTAAGTGTGGCTACTAGAATACTGAATATTAGACATGTGATTTGCATTATAATTCAACTGGGCAGTGCTGGACAACAACTAGGAGAGAGATCAGTGCTGGATATCTACTAAGAATCATCATCACACAGGAGGTGGGGGAGTCATGGAAGAAGACTATGCCACTCAGAGAGAATGTAGGGCATAAAAAAAGAAGTGAAATGAAGTGGTAAACACCCATTTAAGGGACTGGTAGAAGAGGAGCTAGCAAAGGAGACTGAGAAAGAGTTCACTTCATTATGGAAATAATGAAAAGAGAGTTTTAAGAGAAAAGAGGATTGAATGAAAGACCAAAATAATTCTAATAAATATGATATCTATTGAGAGCATCCTGTTATCATGGCACTATTAAGCAGAGTCTATAGATGAACCAAGGAAATTTGGCTTCAGAGGCCACACATGTAACTATTGTGCAGATTGTTCTTTCAAGAAAGTCTACTGCGAAGACAAGAGATGAAATTTTGTAGGATTGAGTGCCACAGAAATTTTTTTGCTTTTGTTTGCTTTGTATCTTTTTTGAAATGTTTTTATTTTATTTTTGAGAGAGAGAGAGAGAGAGAGACAGAACATGAGTAGGGAAGGGCCAGAGAGAGACATACACAATCTGAAGCAGGCTCCAGGCTCTGAGCTGTCGGCCCAGAGCCTGATGAGGGGCTCGAACTCACAGACCATGAGATCATGACCTGAATTGAAGTCAGATGCTTAACTGACTGAGCCACCCAGGTGCCTCACTTTATTTTTTAAGATATCATTAATTGTTGAACATGCCCAATATCAGCTATTTTACAAAAAGGATTCTCTGTTCATGGAACAAATTGTGAAGAGGAGGAAATAACACTGATATCTATAAAATATTTAACTTCAATGAACACTGGGAAATAAGTTAGTTAAGTTAAATGTAAAATTTATGGCAACTATCAATTAAAAATACTTACTGGTCAGGACCATGGTTAAATATGTATAACAACAAAATATCTGCAGAGACAGCAGGACCTACTTGATTTTAAATGACTGGTTATTAAGGCCTGGACCCAATGAAAAATTAAGTTATAAAATGCTTTACTCTACTTTAATCTAAGGAGTCTATCCAAACTGATATCTACCTTTCCTACATGATTTTGGTACATGGCATCTTATGCTGAACCACTCACAGCATAATCATTAGGAGACGGCAATTAGAAAAGACTCAGTGAATCAGAATCTCTGGGAATGGAGACTTAGAATTTACTTTTGTTTTGTTTCTGTTTTGGGGGGTAGAACAAGAAAGGAAGTTATTTCAGTAAGGCCAACACTGGGAAGACAGCTGACCAATGTCTCAAAGGCTGTCGCTAGAATTTGTATTTTTAAAAACTTTTCCTGCTGATTCTGATAAAAAGCCAAATTTAAAAACTAGTGGTCTCAATCATATATTGCAGCCTTTATTTTTATAGCATGCAGAACTATTTTCTGTATTAAGTTTCTATCTTTTCTCCCAAGAGGAAATAAGTTCCTCAAAGGCAGAAAATATGCTCACCCCACACACCAGCCTAAGCTGCTAATCAGTTCTCAATAAATACTGAATTAAACTGAGAGCTATTTCTTAACTGTAATATATTTTATGATATTTTGGAAAATGAATAATTGAAGATCCAAACCTTCAAAAATGTGCCAAAATATATTCATAACGTTGTCAGAAAGTCCTTTACTATAACAGCCTGGGTAGTTTAAACACCCAATAAGTTATCCACCTGAATTTGATTTAATTCAACAAATTTAAATAGGTTTTAAATCACTAGTTAGGAAAACTCAATTCAATATTTTTAACAAAATCCACTGAGATGACTAAACATTATTTCCTCAGAAAGAGAAACATGGTATGCATTAAACTTGATGGAAGAAAATGTACACATTTCCTTGAAAAATATTCATACATGTATGGTGTAAATATGGTCCAAATGCTAGTAAAGTACTGGGCCTGGGAAGCTTATTTTAATCATCTCTCAGTAAGTGACTGTATCAATCTATTTTCTATGTAGTTTAACAAAATTTCTAAGCCTGTAGGAAGTTCAACTTCTGTTCCACATTTACTGGGAGTAAATGTACCACAGAAAAATTAGGATAAGTACCCTAAAGAAGTATGGTATAGTTTAACATTACTTATTACACTCCCACTTGGATACTTCCTGCTTTGCCACATATTCCTAACATGGATGAATTATGTGAATCTGGCATAAAGGCCTTTACTCTTTCCTTTATTAAATATAAAACACATGCATTAGAGAGGTCCTAATTTGTCAGCCTTCCAAGTGCTTGCCCAGTACCACAACTTCAACTAAGTATGCTTTTCCTGCTCCTATGCCATTGAACTGGTTCTGACTCATTTTTCTAGATTGCTTAAATGTTTTTATCTCAACATTCTGTTGGTCTATTACTGATTCTCTGCCTCCCCAAGGACCTTAGATTGTTCCCACCCTGCCACTCCCCCTTGGTCCAACTTCCCATCTCTTTTGACCCGAAATCACATGACAAACCTTAGCTACCACATAAAATTGCCAAATGGCTTATAGTGGGAAGTTTTGTTCTGAGAAAGAACAGAAATGTTCCTAAAGAGGTAGGCTTTGGCTTTGGAGAAAACAGGACAGAACATGTCTTTAACAGAAGTATAAAAGTCATCCCAGTTCCTTCCAGGTATCTCTCCAACAAGACAAGAACACCAGGTCAGACAATCAGCCACAGGTACATACAGGGGAGGATGCGCTGGAGAATGAATTAGAGACAGAGGAAGACGGCTGGAATGGTTTTTTTACCCAAAGAAATCACTGAGGGGGACACTTAACAATATGGTCCTGATGAGGCTTCACTGGTGAACCCCATGAGACTACACATAAAGGCTGGACAGAATTTTAAGCTATGAGAACTCACTTAACTATCCTAACATGAAACTGTTAACAAATTTGAATATTCCTAGATTCACAAAAGTGATTCGTTGTATATTCTATGCTGCAGAAAAAAATCACTTCTGAGAAAAATATCAAAGGTTTACTTTAGTTTATACAGACATGTGATTACTTATTAAATTATCTTCCCATAAATGTGGGGGCAATCCAGCTCAATATGAAGTTTCTACCAATAATTTGTAAACTCTTATAATCATGGAATGGTTAGAGGCCAAACTTTCAGTGGTGTTTCCTGGAATTAAAGTACAATGATCATGGGGTACCACATTCTGCAGTTGGATTTTATGGATCACTCCAAGGAGATCTATGAGCATTGGCAATGAATAAATAAACCCAATTTATAATTCCAAAAATTTACTAATTTGTTACTAATCCTAGGCAAGATAACACTATGTGTGTTAACATTTGTGTTAACATAGGATAAATGTGTAACTGAATTTGTGTTTCAGTGAACTTGATGTCATTCAAAATAATCAGACATCTCTGTAATCTTTACCCACAAATTTAATGTCATTTAGATCTACAAAGATTATAGAAACTACATCCTCTTTAAACTTGATCAAGTTCAAGTAATTGGACTGAATTGGAAACTGAACTTAAGTTGTATCTTGATAACATTAAGAGTATGCCAAATGTCATCAAAATGAATCAACTTAGTCAAAACCACAGATAAAATCTGAAATGTTAAACAGGCTACTTAAAATGAAGTTCCTACTTTGCTCAAAAGAACAAAGTAAAAACAAACCAACAAAATATAAGGATCATGATAGAATCTCACTTAGAGCCTCCACATTTTTTTAAAAAGTCTGTTTCTAGCAAAGGATTAACAATGAAGGTATGGCTCCATTTACGATTGCACTGAAAACCATAAGATAGCTGGGAAGAGGTAACAGATCTGCACGCTGAAAACCATAGAACACTTATAAAAGAAATGGAAAAACATTCCATGCTCATGAATTGGAAGAACAAATATTGTTAAAATGTCTATACTACTCAAAGCAATCTACACATTCAATGCAATCCCTATCAAAATAATACCAATGTTTTTTACAGAGCTAGAACAAACAATTCTAAAATTTGTATAGTCCTAAAAAAGAACCAGAATGCCAAAGTAATGTTGAAAAAAAAAAAAAAACAGAAAATAACAACAACAAAAGAAACAAAGCTGGAGGCATCACAATTCCAGACTTCAAGCTGTATTACAAAGATATAATCATCAAGACAGTATGTGGCTAGCAGAAAAACATACACATAGATCTGAGAACTCAGAAATGGACCCACAGATGTATGGCGAACTAATCGTTGACAAAGCAGGAAAAAATATCCAATGGAAAAAAGATAGTCTCTTCAACAAATGGTGTTGGAAGAACTGGACAGCAACATGCATAATGATGAAACTGTACGACTTTCTGACAGCATACACAAAAAATAAAGTCAAAATTGGTGAAAGAGCTAAATGTAAGACCGGAAACCATCAAAATACTAGAGAAGAAAACAGGCAGCAACCTCTTTGACCTCAGCCAGAGCAACTTCTTACTAAACATGTCTCTGTAGGCAAGGGGGAAAAAAGCAAAAATGAACTATTGGGACCTCATCAAGATAAAAAGTTTCTTCACAGCAAAGGAAACAGTCAACAAAACTAAAAGGCAACTGATGGAATCGGAAAAGATATTTGCAAATGACATATCGGATAAAGGGTTAATATCGAAAATCTTTAAAATCTCATCAACTCAACACCCAAAAACCAAAGAACCCAGTTAAGCAATGGGCAGAAGACATGAACAGACACTTGTACAAAGAAGACATCCAGATGGCTAACAGACATGAAAAAATGTTCAACATCACCCATCATCAGGGAACTACAAATCAAAACCACAATGAGATACCATCTCACACCTGTCAGAATGACTAAAATTAACTCAGGAAATGAGATGTTGGCAAGGATGCAATGAAAGGAGAACCCTTTTCCATTGTTGGTGGGAATGCAAACTGGTGCAGCCACTCTGGAAAACAATATGGAAGTTCTTCAAAAAGTTAAAAATAGAACTACCCTACAACCCAGAAATTGCATTACTATGTATTTATCCAAGGGATACAGAAATGCTGATTTTAAGGGGCACATGCACTCTAGTGTTGATAGCAGTACTACTGACAACAGGCAAATTATGGGAAAAGCCCAATTGTCCATCTACTGATGAATGGATAAAGAAGATGTGGTATATATACAATGGAATACTATTTGGCAACCAAGAAGAATGAAATTTTGCCATTTGCAACAATGTGAATGGAACTAGAGTAAGTTATGCTAAGTGAAAAAAGAGAAAGACAAATATCATATGATTTCACTCATATTAGGAATTTAATAAATAAAACAGATGAACATAGGGGAAGGGAAGGATAATAAGATAAAAACAGAGAGGAAAGCAAACCATAAGGGACTCTTGAGTACAGAGAACAAACGGAGGGTTGCTGGGGGGGCGGGGGCGCGTTGAGGATGGATGGGGATGGGCTAAATGAGTGGTGGGTATTAAGGAGTATTAAGGACACTTGTTGGGATGAGCCCTGGGTGTTATATGTAAGTGATGAATCACTAAATTCTACTCCTGAAACCAATACTACACTATAGGTTAACTAATTTGAATTTCAATTTAAAAAAAAAGAATGAAAAAGGGCATACTGCTGCATGTTTTTACTTGGTAAAAGGTAAGCACCTTTAAAAATTTTAAATTATCAACACAGGTTGGTAGCAATTGTACCAGGAAAGCGTTAATAAATGAGGACCTATGTAATTTCATTAGTCCAATATTCCAAGAGCAGGTAAACAACAAATTGGAAACTTAAAAACTAAAAAAAAAGTAGAAAAATGTGTACCGACACTTAGTTGAGTAAACGGAAAAAAAGCACTTAGCTCATATATGTTTACATGTCTCTGTGTTGGTACTGTTTCTAGAGTCATAAGATATGCAGGTCCCTTTCTAAGGAGTATCTTCATTTTGGGGGCGGGGGGGATAAAGATTTTTTTTTTAATGTTTTATTTATTTCTAGGAGAGAGAGAGAGAGACAGCGTGAACAGGGGAGGGCCAGAGAGAGAGGGAGTCACAGACTGAAACAGGCTCCAGGCTCTGAGCTGGCAGTCAGCACAGAGCCTGACGTGGGGCTCGAACCCACGAACCGCAAGATCATGACGCAAGCGAAAGTCGGACGCTTAACCGACTAAGCCACCCAGGCGCCCCAGGGATAAAGATTTTTAACAGCTCATTATTTTCCACTCACAGTGAGTTAACCTGACCTTCACTATGATATGAACAACTGCTTAACAATCCGTTTCCAAACATTTAAACGCAACTGATGTTAAGTGAATATGACCCAGCAATAGCACTGCTAGGAATTTACCCAAGGGATACGGGAGTGCTGATGCACAGGGGCACATGTACTTCAATGTTCATAGCAGCACTTTCAACAGTAGCCAGATCATGGAAAAAGCCTAAATGTCTGTCAACTGAGGAGTTGGATCAAGAAGATGTGGTTTATATACACAATGGAATACTACATGGCAATGAGAAAGAAAGAAATCTTGCCATTTGTAGCAACGTGGATGGAACTAGAGGGTGTTATGCTAAGTGAAATAAGTCAGTCAGAGAAAGACAGGTACCATATGTTTTCACTCATATGTGGAAATGGAGAAACTTAACAGAGGATGATAGGGGAGGGAAGGGGAAAAAAGAGTTAAGGAGAGGGAGGGAGACAAACCATAAGAGACTCTTAAAAACTGAGAACAAACTGAGGGTTGATGGGGGTGGGGGATAGGGGAAGGGGGGTGATGGGCATGGAGGAGGGCATTTGTGATAACACTGGGTGTTATATGGAAACCAACTTGAGCTATAATTAAAAAAAATTTTAAATCCATCTATTGCTTGGCATAGACAGTTACTCTGTGAACATTACCTTTCATTTGCTAAATACATTTTCCCTATTATCTCCAATTATTTAGAGCATCCCACACTGTAATAATTTGTCTTAGGACACTGGTGAGAGAGCAGCAGCTGAGCTGTGTTGATGGAAATGGAAGATCATAAAGTTTTGATAAACAGTCAGCAAACACCTTTAATTCCAGCGTCTATGATTTCATTTGGGTCTTGGATCTCACAATCATGCTTTTCTTAATCCCATTCCCATAGCTTAAATTTTTGGGTGTTTTTTAGTGAATACCTTAAACATGGATCATTATATCTTAAATCGAAGCAAACATTTTTTGATTTAATGAATTGAATACATGAATTCAATTTATTCAAGAGACAAATTTCAGCTGAAAGTAAAGAAAAGCTTCATTTCTTAAAAAAGCATTTCTGCATTTATGCTTTTTCAACAATGGAGCCCACCAGCATCTCTTGAGATCACAGCAGCCTAGAAGAGGTGCATTAGAAATAAGTGAAGTCATGGTAAACACCCCCAAAGGTTGAAAAGTGTTTATCTTTCAAGTCTCTTATTTCGTAAGGAAACTTTTAAGTAATCATGTTACCCTAAAATATATTTCTGCCAATTTTTTCAACAAATAATTCAGTACAAAGATTTCAATATGCTGAGCAGAAAAAGGAAGGGTTATCTAAAAACAAATTGAGGGAGTGGTTAATGAGCTTTGTGTTACTATTATCGATTACTTAAAAAAAAAGTGCTTGAGTCAGGCAAGCAGTATATATATGATGACATGCACTTCTTACAAATAAAGGTATTATGTTATGGGAACCATATCTTCAGATCATTTTAGAATTCAAAGGCCCTAGGTAGTTTTGCCTCAGGTATCTCCTCACCTAATTTGAAATTCAAATGTATGAAATTTCCAAAGCTAAATATGACAAATTAGACACGGTCTGTGAAGTTACCATTTAATGAGCTATGAACCTAGACTTTCATCTCCCCAGGAATAATTTCTTTATTACTTTTGTATTTTATTGCAATAAAGAACCATTTGACCTTCAAGTATGATAATTAAGCTTCCAAAAATGTTATAAATTCAGAGTGAAAATAGTTCTCTCTGTGTTCAGGAATATACTTATGATCAGTATAAAAGATTCCTTAATATTTAAAGACAGCTAAATTATCCACAGAACCAGCAACATTAGGAGGTGTTTTTCTCTTCCCTTCCCCCGCCCCATTTCCCATCTCAATTAGATTTGTGTCTCATAACAACTTATCATCTGTCATATTCTAAAATAAATGGCAAAGGAAAAATGAAAATATATCTTTATAATCTACAAATGGGAAAACAGAGAACTCTTTCAGGTGAGATTTATTCTACTATGAGCTGTCAATAATGAGAAATGAAGTATAACATTTGTGACTCCTTGTCTTGCTTTGCTCATGCCCTGACCTTTTTTTTTGGGGGGGGGGCCAGATAGCGGATAACCATGTATTTCCCAAAATTTTGCCTATGATATGAATCAAAGTTTTAAATGAAAAATCAGAATACAAAACAATATGCCATCTGAATTATTGGTGAAAGCTTTTTTTTAAACACTGTGTAATAATTTTTTAAAACCTCTTGGACCTTTGAGAACTTGAGGATATGAAGTTCACAGATGGGGCAGAGGAGGGGAAGTGTAGCTGAAAATTGACCTGTAGCCTAAGCACATATGACTTTTAAATAAGCAGAACTAGAAAGGAAAATCATTAGGATTAGCAATATCGTTAAATAATAATAACAATGACTACGACAATATTACTACTATTACTGCTATTATCGTTGCTGCTGCTGCTGCTGCTACTACTACTACTACTACTACTACTACTACTACTACTACTACTACTACTATGCAGCAGTCACCTTGTTGCTAATGTGAGCTGAACTTTGCTAGAGGTCTGCCAATATCTGCTCTCCTCCTTTATTTTGACTGAACTCTGACCCCAGTTAAAGGTACATTTCACACTGTGCCCTGCAGCTTCCTGTGGCAAAGGAATTAAGCTCTGCCCATAGGACTGAGCAGAAGTGACTTGGGTCACTTTTGCGGCTGGGCTAAACTCTCTAAATTTAGGAGGAGGCAAGCTCTCCTGGCCCTTGACCCTTCCTACTGCTAGGACACAGTAAGTACTGGAGCAGCCAGCGTGGCTCCCGGATCCGGAAAGTATGTGTTGTACATCACACAGCCACTGCACCAGCCCCGGACCACCTACCTCCAGCCTGATTTATGATGTTATAAACACTTTTATAACTGTTAAAGCGGCATTCCCTCTGTATAACAATCCTAAAGATCAGAGTGGAAATGAGGGCTGCTCAGACTGTGAGTTCATCTGGGTAGAGACTCTATCTTGTGTATCTCTGCACTCTCTGCCTAGCACAACGTTGGGCATGTAATTGCTCCAAAAATGTTAGTGTACTGGGTAGTGATAATACCACCAATACGTTAATTATTGGGCACTGATAACACTAGGAAGACACTGCTGTTAGGAAATTCTAACATTCTTTGTTCCCTCCTGTCTTGGTCATTTGTACCTCTGTTATCATCTTTACAGTGCCTTATGTTTCACTTCCCTTTATATGCCTAAGGATACACTGTACAGTTCCCCTTGTTCTAAAATAGACAAAGGCAGCTTGCCAGAAAGGGCAGACAATCAAACAAGGCAATAAAGGGGAAATCTCAAAGATGATGATTAATGAGGGGTCGGGGGGGAAAAACTATATCCAGTTGAGATAAGCAAGATGCATGTTCTGACGTCTTGAGTTTGGTCCTGCTGTAAAAATTTGTGCTATAGAAGTTGAAGGGTTCATGACATGAAAAGCAAGCATATTGCTCAGGAGAAGAGGAGGTATTTCAGGCAGAGACTCGAGAGATTTCTCCTGTGGTTTCTTAGAAAGAGGACACTGAGCAATGCGATGAACATCATTTGAAATAACATCCATCCAATTATGTTTTACAGGGCTGCTCCTAACAAAGCCCATCAATGCAGAAGGAGAGGCTAATGCCTAAATATGATTATAAAAATGATTCTGGGGTGCAGGCTGACTGGCCATTAAAGAAACAATAGTCATTAGGCAATTTTTGGAAAGGTATACCAATTCTGTGTGGTTTTCTTTCCCTCAACTAATCATTGAGTGGCTACTAAATGCCAGGCGCTGTGCCAGCTTCTGATGTATAAAAATGATCCAGTTTCTGCTGGATCAAGGGTTCACAGGACAGTAGAAAATACATGCAGAAGTTAACACCTGACAATGCAATACGGTGAACTAAATTTGATTACTAAGTAGTAGGTGGAATAGTGATATAAATAAAGATGATGGAGGAGGATGGACTTGAGCTGGATCTTTAGGACGGGGCAGCTCCATCTATGAGATGGAGAAGGTAATGATGAGGGGGTTCCAGGGAAAGGAATTGGCCATTTAAGCCACAGAGACAGAGGATGGGACGGCATGTTTGATGAAGTCAGTGCTTATTACAGCTGAGGTAGAGTTAGGTGTTAGGTGAGGGTGAAGGGTGGGTGAGAGCTGGGATGCAGAGATGAGGCTGAAGAGACAGGCAGGGTCAGATCTCAGTCTTGAAAGCTAGGGTAAGTGGGGCAAATGGAGGCAGATACAGGGTTGGAGGCTGGGAGTAAAAAAATATTAGGCTTATGTTTAAGAACATTTTGATAGGGGCATCTGGGTGGCTCAGTCAGTTAAGCGTCCTACTTCAGCTCAGGTCATGATCTTGCAGCCTGTGAGTTCAAGCCCCATGTCGGGTTATATGCTGACAGCTCAGAGCCTGGAGGCTACTTCGAATTCTGTGTCTCCCACTCTCTCTCTGCCCCTCTTCTGCTCGTGCTGTTCCTCTCTCGTTCAGAAATAAAACATTAAAAAAAATTTTTTTTAAAAAGAACATTTTGATAGATGTGTGGAAGGCCTGAACTACAGAAATAGATGGCTGTGAAAAGAAAAGGGTTGGGTTAAGAGATACTAAGAATAGTAAATAAATTGGTCCTAGACACACTGGATGTAGAGCTGGATAAAAGAGAGGAAGGAGGAAAGTAACGTTATTTTGGTCCCTGTTTGACTGGGTTGACTAAGTCACTAACCAGAACTGCAATCAAGGGGTCCAAATTTGGGGAAAAGTCAAATTTGGTTTAGAATATATTGAGTTTAAGGTACCTAAATGGCACCCAGATGTAAATGCCTTGTCACAGGAATGACAATTAACATTCATAGCAGATTTATGTGCCAGCCACTGTCCTATGCACATCCTCCGCATTGAATCCTCACAACCTTTCTATCTTCCTTCTGGGCATAGGACATTGTGTCAGGCTCTTGAGAACAGTAGGGCACACAGCACAATATGTGTTCATTAATATTAATGAATTCTAACTCTTAAAAACATGATTATGAAAATCTGTATTAATTATTACATTAAACAATTCAATCTTTGAATGTAAAAATAAGGTTGGATTAATAGGTTGCGTGAAGTAAGGTTTTGCAAGCCAAAATAAAATTATAATTTAAGACCTGTTCACCACAGCTTTGTTTCCCTCCCCAAAGCGACTATATAGACCCAAACCTAGGCTTTTTGCCCTTCAAAATATGGGGGAATTCAGCAGATTATATAGCAGCTTGAATACAAAGCGTACTTCTCTGGATCCAAAAGAACTCAATGTCAAATTCTTCTAAGGCATAAATCCTGGTGTTTTGACTTTGGACTAGATAAAGCTGTCAAGTGGGAATGTATGTAACCCTGAGAACTGAAAAGAGGGCTGTTTAAATCCAGGTTCAATCATCTTGGGATATACAGCACCAGTTCAAAACACCATTCTTTAGGAAATTAAAAAAGTCATCAGACCCACCTAGAGCCAATAGCAAGAAATTTTACTATGGCCCCATGAGTCAGCTCTTTGTCATTCCTTTTAATCTTATCTGTCCTCAGGATCACTTAGGAACACTTTTTGCCTGCCACAGCCCCAGGAAGGCTTCAGTTCCTCCCCCTGTAGGGTAGTTTGTGAGACCTTGAAGCAAGATTAAGGGTCCCAGGATGATTTTACCCAAGTCTCCTAACTCAGCTCTCTTCGTTTATAAATTGCAAAGGCAGGGATGTCAGGAACAGCGGCTGTAACTGCTAAGCTGAAATGTAAGCTATAGAACAGCCATGGGGAAAACAGATGTCTTTGAATAGAAAAAAAAATTTTAACACTGGGTAAATTCAAATGAAACACACCATTATTTTCCACTTTATCTACTAAAGTAGATATGGTAAATGACATTCTATTAGGTGATTCTGATTTGTTTAGTGTGAATTAATAAAGAATGTACATCTCAGGATATTAGGGAAATGTCTAGTAACGTAAGCTACTGAGGAAACAAGAATAGCCAAGGGAAGATTTTGGTATATCTGATGTAAAATTCACACAATATTTGGGTATACAAAGGTATTCTTTTTATCCAGCTTTACTGAGCTATAGTTGACACATAAAAATTGCCTATATTTAAGGTATACAACTTGATGTTTTGATATATGTATGCATTGTGAGATAATCACCACTATCAAGCTAATTACCACATCCTCACCTCACTTTAAAAGGTATTTTTAACATGCTGAAAAATGTCTCCATAGATTAAATGCCTCATTCACGTTATGGACTTGCTTACTGAACCTTTTATCTCTTTCCATCTCACAGTTTAAATAAACTTTCAACCATCCTTATTACAGAAAATTTAAAAATTCCAGAGTCTGGAATCTGAATGAAATAAATACTCTGTGCACCACCATGGTCCCACAGCCCTTAGAGAATACAGCCACATTTTCTACGATGCTCTCTGTCCTGAGAATGACGGACCGCAGAACAACTGCTGAGCATGGCAGAAAGCGGCCAAGGTTTTTGGCTCCAACTATAAACCTGACCTCTTTCCCCTGACAGAAAACATTTGCCTTTGGTTATACCCTCTTCCATCAACCCCACAACAGAGGATTCCAGCATGGTTTATAAATGGCATGCACCCTTTGGGGGCACTACAGGGCATGACTGCTGTCGGCCGTTAGGCCTGCCATCTGGCCTTGCTAAATAATCAATGTGTGTGTTTGAAGCGGGTATGCCAAGAAGCTCACAGGCCAGTGAATATACACACACCATTATTCTCCCTGCCCGGCCTCCACCAGGATTCGTGCGCACTGCTGGACCGGCGGCAGCCAGGCTGCTATGCCCGCATCAGCTTCACACTTGCCACCTCGGGCTTATGAGGGCTTCAGAAAGTGTGTATTGTCTCCTACGTGTTCAGGGAATGAAGGCAATGGTGAGGATTCTTCCTTATCGAAGTTGTGGTTCTTGAGGGTTTTTAAATGTTTACTTTTAGTATATGTGCTGCTGACGCGAGCACTTTAATGTTTTTTTATAAATGTTTTTTTTAATGTTTATTTATTTATTTGAGAGACAGAGAGAGAACATATGTGTGCCTGTGCAGGGGAAGGGCAGAGAAAGAGGGAGAGAGAGAGAATCCTAAGCAGGCTGTCAGTGAGGAGCCCAGCATGGGGCTCGTTCTCATGAACCATGGGATCATGACCTGAATTGAAATCTAGAGCCAGATTTAACCATCTGAGACCTAGATGCCCCTAATGTTTACTCTTTATTTATTTTTTAATTTTTAAAATTAAAAAAAATTTTACTGTTTATTTAGTTTTGGGAGAGAGACAGAGCATGAGTGGTGGAGGGGCAGAGAGAAAAGAGAGACACGGAATCTGAAGCAGGCTCCAGGCTCTTAGCTGTCAGCACAGAGCCCTATCAGGGGCTCAAACTCGCGAACCGTGGTATCATGGCCAGAGCCAAAATCAGATGCTTAACCAAGGCACCCCTAATGTTTACTTTTTAAAATTTAAGAACCTGCTTTGTATAATGAAACCAACACTGGGCTGTGAGCCTAAAGATGTTGGATTCCAGTCCTGCCATTTATGAGTACTATATATTTTGTCAAGTTAATTTTCTTGGCTTTGTTGCTAATCTATAGATAAGGAATCTACGGTCCCAGGATCAGAGCATAAATTCAAATATCTCCTTATAGTCAGTCTATATATTAAAAAAACTTTTTAATGTTTATTCTTGAGAGAGACAGAGTGTGAGCAGGGGAGGGGCAGAGAGAGAGAGGGAGACACAGAATCCAAGGCAGGCTCCAGGCTCTGAGCTGTCAGCACAGAGCCCGGACGCAGAGCTCAAACTCATTAACTGCTGAGATCATGACCTGAGCCAAAGCCGGACGCTTAACCTACTGAGCCACCCAGGCACCCTAGTCAGTCTATATATTAACCACACTCATATTAACATTTTCAGCAAGACTCCTTATATGTGATTCTGAGGGATATGACTTAGGTCTGCAAACCTTTCTATATTGCTCAATAGTAATTCCTATAAAATACTGACTTCCCCTAGTTCCTTTTAGGTTTTCAGTCTATTCTGAAATTACTCTGATCACCTGTAACAGTAGTCTACTACCATATTTGTCTTTAAAATCACTTTGTGTCATTCTAACAATCTCCCAGATAGTCACATGGCTAACCTCCTTTCCTCCTTCTTGCTCTTGCTCTTGATGTCACCTTCTTGGTGAAAACCACCTGACTTACCTGCCGCCTTATTTAAAACTGCAATCTGCCTTTTCTTCTTCCACCCCAACCATGTAGTCCTGCCCTGCCCCATTTTTAGTTTTTGGGTTTTGCTGTAGCAATTACCATCTCCTAACATGTGTCACACTTGATTATTTATTATGTCTCAAAATTATTGTTTCTCTCCTCTCCACTATAATATAGGTTCCAGTAGAGCAAGGATCTTTGCTCTGTTCACTGATGGATACCAATCAAGGTTACCAAGATTTATCCCAGAACAGTGCAGGACCCATGGTAGGCATTCAACAATCCTTGCTGAGTACCAAATGTTAAATGAGTTCACTTCTTTATTGTCTACTGCAGGTGAATGAACCTAAGCACCTTCCACTTTAAAAGCAACTGGGAGTCGGAGCACCTGGGTGGCTCAGTTGGTTAAGGGTCCGACTTTGGCTCAGATCATGATCTCATGGTTTGTGGGTTCGAGCCCTGCGTTGGGCTCTGTGCTGACAGCCAGCTCAGAGCCTGGAGCCTGATTCAGATTCTGTATCTCCCTCTCTTTCTGATCCTCCCCTGCTCATGCTGTCTCTCTTCCTCTCTCAGAAATAAAACATTAAAAAAATTTTTTTAAGTAAATAAAAGCAACTGGGAGTATACAACCTAGCACCTCCCACCCCAACCCCAAACTAGAAATAGAAAGCCCTGGTTTCTCAACAGGACTGCAACATGTCAGCAGAACTCAGCTAGAGGTTAGAGGTGTGTTTATAATTACTTAACGCCTTAGAATTCAAAGTGAAAACCTAAAATCTCTGAACGTAGTATATGTCCCAAGAGCACTGAGGAGACCCATTAGTGTTTAGATGAAAATCTATGAATAATTTTACAATTTCTTAAAATAGTGATTCATACATTTTTCAAACCTAGGTCAGTGTAAAGGACATTCCTCTGTGACATTGCTTTGTGTTGTAGCCAGGCTGCCTCACAGTGTTCCATAGCACAAGGTCAGGGTTAAAGAAGATTTTTCAGAAAGGCCAGTGATTTCTCAACTGCAAAATGTTTAAGGTGATTCTTCAGCAAACATTTATAGAGTATCTGCTTTTATTTTATTTTATTTTGAATAAAGTTTATTTATTTTATTTTGAGAGAGAAAGAGAAAGAGTGGCAGAGAGAGGGATAGAGAGAATCCCAAGCAAGGTCCCACTATCAGCACAGAGCCTAACATGGGGCTCAATCTCATGAACTGTGAGATCATGACCTGAGCCAAAATCAGGAGTCATGCTTAACTGACTGAGTCACCCAGGCACCCCTAGAGTGTCTACTTTTATGCTAGACATTGTTAGCTGTTCAGAAAACCAAAAAAGTAAGTCATGATTCTTGCCCTCAGGAAGCTTTCAGTTGGTGGACATGAGTAGTTAAATAAATAATTATGATACAACAGAGAGCAATCATGTTAGAACAGTCAAGTCCTCACAAAAGAAGAGGCATGGGAGTTGTAATTTGGAATTTTCCTGCAGTTCTTAGAAGTGATTTCTTTCACTTGCCTCATTAGAATTGTTCCTCCTTTTTGTTAAGTTTAACTCTTATTATTTATTATTTAGGCACAGAGGGAAACTTGTGTTATTTCTTTATAATACAAATGATATAAGTTCACTGTAAAAAAAATTAGAAACTACAGGTAAGTATAAAGAAAAAAATTAAACATCCATAATCTCACCACACCGATCTACTTTCTCAGGCTTTTTATTTCACACTGGCTGACCTGAATTGAATAAACGTTTGCTCCAGAAAGATCCCTCCTCTTTATCATTAACTGAGCCTGTACTTTGTATCTGGGCTCTGAGAATAAGGTTACACAGAGCCTGGATCCAGACCGACTTCTCTATGATTCCAAGGTCCTCATAAAGTCTAAACCCAACAGTAAATGACTGTCCAGTGGCACTCTCTCCTCAGCCTTAAGAAAGGGAAAGCGGCCCCTGGCGTCCAGGAGCTGAACTGACACTCGGCTGAGCCTTGCTGTTCTCTGGAAGAACAGAAATGATTTCACAGAACATCAGCTGTGAACACAGTCACTCTGGGATCATGATGATCAGGACAGACACCGACCACTTTGTCATCATACCTGAATGCAGACACAACCAGAAAGAACATTGTCCAACTCACAGTACACGAAGCATCCTGTTCTCCTGGAATAGTGGTGGCGGTGCTGTCTCTTTACCAATTCTAGCTTAACCTCACTCTTGTCTACCTTCTCTGCAGGTTAGGATTTATTGAGATTCCTAATCAGAAGGACTGGTTATGGCCTCCAATACAGAGTAAAGCCGCACTTATATGAACCCTCGCCAAAATCATGAAATATAGCTCCAAATTTCATAGTAATTCCTTTTGTAACACCCTCTTATTGAGATGTCCCCTGGTTCTATGGCATGACTTCTCCATACTGGAACGAGCACTAAACCCAACCTGTCAGCTACAGGGGTGCTCCTGGTGGTCTTTGGCTCCAAGGCACTGGATGCCTATAAATGTGTTCTGGTGATATCAGTGGCGGGGGTGGGGGGTAATAGAGAAAAAGAGAGTGTGTCCCCACCCTTTCCTTCTGTCTGCTTTCCTCTCTGGCTGCCCTATCTCTCTCCTTCCCTTTAATCCTAGATTTTTTCCCAAAGCCTCAACTTGAAACACTGCCTAACATTTACTTCTCAACTCACAATAGTCTTCCTTCCCTTGAATGTCTGTCTCCAAAGTCTGGCCAAGAGCTTTCCACACTACAAGGCAGCTTCGAGTGGTCTAGCCTCTCCTGAAACCATCCTCATTTATAGCCAAATCACTAATAACGTTCTAACTGCAAAATCTTCAAGGCTTTTCTCCTACGTCATCCTCTCCATTCTCTCGGAAGCCTTTTTTGTCCCTGTTGAACACCTCTACCATGTTGAAATGTCTCCCTTGGGTTTCCCAGTCTCCCAAGCTTGCCTTTTCTCCAGAATTCCCTCTTCTTCCTGCTCCTGAGCCGTCACTAGTCTTCCTCCCTTCTCCCAAGAATCTCCCTGGATGAGCACATTCCCTCCTCAGCACCAATATGCTGATGTTTCTCAAATCTGCCTCTCTTCGCAGCAGGCTCCTGGAGAGCCCTGCAGGATGGAAAAGCAATTCCCTCAGAGACAACGTGCTGAAAATCAGATTACTACGTTCTCTTCCAAACACTTGACATTTCTTCATTTCTTCTCTCAGTCCCTGCTGTCAGCAGCCACTCGGTCACCCAGGCCAGAAACCACAGAATTATCCTGGATCCTCTTCCCACTGTCACTCCCTACATTGATCACATCTTCTCTGAAGTCTCTCTACCATAACTCATTCTTTCTCCAGACCCAGTTTTTATTTAGCTCTTGCCAGGGTGACACTACTACTGCTCAGCCATCTCCCATTCCTAACCTCTGCAACCCGTTCCACCCCATCTCCCATTTTCTTTCAAGAACACAGATTGTTCATGTCACTCTCCTGCTTCTCACTGCCTACAGAACAATGTTTAAACTCCAGAGCAAACAGAGGGCTCCACTTACCTCCTAGGCTCATGGCTCGGCTGTAATGACCTACCGGGTAGCTTCCTTTTGCGCACATCTACCTGACTTGTTGGATTCAACTGTTCATTCATTCATTCATTCAATAAACATTTACCGGGTGCATACTATGCACCAGACACTGTGTGAAGCTTCAGCAATTCGGTAACAGAAAGTACAGTCCCTGTCCTCAAGAAGCTTGTATCTAATGGCAGACAAGGTACCTGTGATGATGTTCTTATTGTAATGTACAATAAATGGCAGTCCAGTTACATGAGTGCATGCTGAAGTAAGTGCTTCATTAGAAAGGCAGTGTGGGGGCACCTGGGTGGCTCAGTCAGTTAAGCCTCAGACTTTGGCTCAGGTCATGATCTCATGGTTCGTGGGTTCGAACCCCGCATCGGGCTCTGTGCTGACAGCTAGCTCAGAGCCTGGAGCCTGCTTCCGATTCTGTGTCTCCCTTTCTCTCTCTGACCCTCCCCTGCTCATGCTGCCTCTCTCTGTCTCTCTCTCACTCTCTCAGAAATAAATTTTAAGAAAACATAAAAAAAAGGGGTGCCTGGGTGGCTTAGTCGGTTAAGCGTCCGACTTTCGCTTAGGTCATGATCTCGCGGTTTGAGCCCCACGTTGGGCTCTGTGCTGACTGCCAGCTCAGAGCCTGGAGCCTGTTTCAGTCTGTGACTCCCTCTCTCTCTGACCCTCCCCTGCTCACGCTGTCTCTCTCTCTCTCCTAGAAATAAATAAATAAATAAATAAATAAATAAATAAATAAATAAATAAATAAAAGGAAAGGCAGTATAATACGATGGTTATCATCATGTGCTCCTGGCCAAACTGCCCAAGTTCCAGTCCCAGCTCAGCCAATTCCTAGCTGTGTGACCTTAAGCCAGTTGTTCTCATTGTGTCTTTGTTCCATCATCTTTAAAGTGGAGGTAGTAATAGCTCCTTCTTCAGACAGCTGCTGCAAGGATTAAATGAAGTCCTGTTTGTAGAATGGGTTAGAGTGGAGTCTGGCACATAACAGTGCTGACGGTGTTTCCATTTGTATTATTATTGTGCCTTGAGAAGTATGTCCAGCGATTATGTCATCATGTACAAGAGTCACCAAGACCAGCTTAAGGGAGATCAGAGCTGTTTTTTCAGGAGGAGGCAATACCTAAGCAGGGTCTGACAGCTTGAGTTAGCCAGACAAGACATAAAAGGGTAGTCCAGTCCAAGAAAAAGGGAGGGCGGGCACAGAGTGTAAATAAGGATGATGGAGTGAGGTGCGTTCTGGAATCTTAAGGTAGAAATGAGAGGATGACAAGAAATGAGGTGGGAGAGGCAAACTGAGGCCACGTGCCTCATAAGGGATTTCCGTTGAGTGCTGTGATAAGAAGCAGAGATTTTTAAATTGAAGATAAACTATTGCCTCCAACTGAGATATTGAAGGGTTTTAAGCAGGGACGTGATAGAATCGTGTTTCCATTTTAGGAAGCTCGTTATAGCAGCCCTTCTTAGGGTGCTGGGAAAGTGGGAGCAGGGAGTCCCAAGAGGAGGATATGAAGCAAATCCCAGAGATGATGGGCCTGATCCAAGGTCTGTTGGTGGAAATGGGAAGGAGATACATGGAATTCCTCTTCTTTTTATTTAAATTGCAGTTAACTCTTCAGGACTTGCTCCCTGGGGAGCCTTTTCCAAGGTCTCCAGGCAAACTTAGCTGCTCTGGAGAATAGGGAACGGGTCTTTCTTCCTTTTACAGCCATATTTAGCGCTGTGAGTTAAGACAGGGTCTTGTAGGTGTTAGTTACATGTTTGCAGAATAAAATGCTTTAACAAATGTCTTTTAAGGAAAAGGAT
Source organism: Proteles cristata cristata (assembly GCA_017311185.1). Taxonomy (NCBI): domain Eukaryota; kingdom Metazoa; phylum Chordata; class Mammalia; order Carnivora; family Hyaenidae; genus Proteles; species Proteles cristata. The sequence continues at coordinate 1,715,436 of JAESUZ010005145.1, read as the reverse complement.
CAAGATGACAGACTACCTAAGGCATCACTAGCATGTTTTCTGATCCTTTTCCTTTTTCAATATGCTTAGCCGCCAATATAATTCTTAAAATAATAGCTGTCCAGAAGCTCCACAAAGCAAAATTTGCTTTGTTTAAATTGTTTAACTTAATTAAAACCAAAAAACCTACTAAGTACGTTGTAATTGAAAGGTACTATGCTTTGGTGATAATGATTGTCATTTATTTCTCTTTTATAAGAACGTTAAATATTCTCCATCCAATGTATAGTAAATTATAAAATGTTAAATTTATGTTGTTTTATTTAAGGAGATAATTAATGTTTTAATTAAAAGTAGATCGGTCCAAAATAGAAATAGGGCTTATAGCACCAATTATTTTCCTTATAATTCCTGACAGCAAGAAGTTATCACTCTTGTTAATGTTCTTTCCACCCTATCTTGGATGGGTTGATATGATTTCAATTGATTAGGTGCTGTTGAAAAGCTTAATGTTGGGGAGCCTGGGTGGCTTAGTCGGTTAAGCGTCCGACTTTCGCTTAGGTCATGATCTCGCGGTTCGTGGGTTTGAGCCGCGCATCGGGCTCTGTGCTGACTGCCAGCTCAGAGCCTGGAGCCTGTTTCAGTCTGTGACTCCCTCTCTCTCTGACCCTCCCCTGCTCACGCTGTCTCTCTCTCTCTCTCCTAGAAATAAAAAAAAAAAAAAGAAAGAAAAGCTTAATGTTTTCCTTTGGTCCAGGGCTGAATAGCATTTTTAATAACATCTACATCTACCATTGTGTAAATCACATTAGAGTACAATCTGACTGAATAAGGCTTTTTTTTAACCCACTGGTGGAGAGTTTTTTCCACTGGTTTTTCCTTTTCATTTTAAATGAACTCAATTCCAGCAATTCAATTACAATAGAAAAGACTAAAAAAATCCAATGCTTAGAAGAGATCAACTTTTAGACAATGGTAAATGTTAATAAAATTAGACATATCTTTTTATGACACGATGCATTTTTTGGAACATTAATGTTCACTGTTATATGGTGTTCTGTATCTTCAATATTGTGATCATTTTCAGTCTGAAAAAAGATTTACATTGTGATAGAGTTTTTGAGCCTACTACAAAGCCTATCACACTTTTGCATTCACAAAAGTCAAAATAAAAAATGTGTTCAACCCAAGAACACTGATAATATATTTGAAACTATGATTAGAATGGGGTTTTCTGATTTTAAGTTACATACGTAAACAATCAGAAGTTTGCCAGCAATAATCAAGGGTCATGTTACTTAGATAAAGCCATACTGATGATTTATATATTATTACAACTGATAAATGGTATTTTCTTAGGCCTTTCAAAAACCAATATAAATTTTCCCATTTCTTTCCTAAACCCATGAGACTCTCTTTAGCAGAAATATAATTAGTAGAAATTTCCTTTAAATTCAAAAATATAATTCTTAAGTTGACAAATTTCCCAAAAATACAACTGCAACAATAAAAATTGATACTATGCCTATGATGAAAATGGCATAACATTTACAAAGACTGGCTTTAAATATATTCACAGTCAAATGCTTAAATCAAGAAATATATGTATGGCTAAGGAAAACTTGCATTTAATCTATCAGCAGTTTTTGAATGACTGTCAGATGCCACTTTCTGGGGAACTAAAGAGCTCTAAAGACAGTTCCTATGTTTGAGAAGCCTTCTCTCAAAGGATCTATTTCTTTTCAAAGCAAAATTCTATGTGAAGTGGTAAATGTTACACTGAGGACACAAACGAAGTCAGGCTGAACCTCAAGAAGTAGAGTTAACAAATGTGTGTGGGGGCATGGCTCCTGTCTTCATCTTTTTACTGTGTGTGTGTGCACGCACATTTGCGTGCATGCGTATATGTACATGTATATATGTGTTTCTGTGAGTCTGTTATGGGTGAGACTCAGGATGTATATGAGGCACTCACAAAGTCAAAATCATTTAATGTGACTATTTAAAGTCCACTTAATGTATCTAAATTGATGCAGTATCTATCCACAAGGCTGAAATTAATTGTGCACACAGATGAAACAAGAATATAGATACAGTACACAGATCATGTCTAAAAGTAATTAAGTAGAAACATTTTCAACAAAGTTGACAAGAAATTGAAATGGTAAATTAAACAGACAGGTTTTTTGTAGAATTCTAAAATCATTAAGATTTATATTTCCAAGACAACTAGGTAGGTAGGAAATGTAATTAGGTAGGAAAAAATAGGAAACAAAGATAAATTTTCTCTTAGTTTGTTCTCCTCATGCTTAGTATTTTCAAAGGCCTATAGATCTTTGTTGATAATTACTAGATACATAATTCTTAGTGATACAAAGGGATCAATAATTCCATTTTTAAAGCTTCATGATCAAGTCACAGTGATGAAATACTTAGTACATAGGACACAGGGCATACCATGAGTAATTTTGACACAACTAACATAGAGGAGGAGTCTGAGATGCTTCTTACCTCCTTGTTCACACAACTGCTGGGCTAAAGCATCTTTGAAAATAATCTGGCCCCTGTGTGTCGCCGTAGCCCTAAAAATGAATAGGAAAAGTTAATCTTAATCTTGTAAGAAGTTTGGTGATAACAACGTATTTTTTAAACTTTTTGAAAAACCTCATTTTTAAATGCTATTGTACAGATATGATTTTTTAAAAAATGAGTGCATTTGAACAGTGATATAGATGAAGAAGAGTCGAGGCTTACACCAAGGCCCCTGGGTTGAGAATTACCTTCTGGTTTAGGGGCTCCTGGGTGGCTCAGTTGGTTAAGTGTCTGATTTATGCTCAGGTCATGATCTCATGGTTTGTGAGCTTGAGCCCCATGTCAGGCTCTGAGCTGTCAGCACAGAGCCTGAAGCTGGTTTAGGATTCTAGCTCTCCCTCTCTGTCTGCCCCTCCCCCGCCTGGCACTCTGTCTCCCCCCCCAAAACATTTTTTTAATTAAAAAAAAAAAAAGAATTATCTTCCGGATTTACTTTGTAAAGATATTGTAACATTGAAGGCTTATTCTGAAAACTGCAGATGTGAGCAAATTCTGGATAGAAGAAAAGGTATGCAAAGAATGCTTACTAAAATTTCTTCCTCAGGAGACTGGTATAAAATGTTTTGTGAAGCAATAATGATATTAGCACCAGAGAAAGATACTCCTAATGTACTTTCTTTTCAGAAATCAATACTCATCATAACACACAGAGAGTTTAGACAGAGAATTACATTTTTTATTTTTCATTTTATTTTTTAATTTTTTTAATGTTTATTTACTTTTGAGAAAGAAAGACAGACAAAGCATGAGCAGTGTAGGAGCAGAGAGAGAGGGAGACACAGAATCCAAAGCAGGATCCAGGCTCTGAGCTGTCAGCACAGAGCCTGACGCGGGGCTCAAACTCATGAACTCTGAGATCATGACCTGAGCCAAAGTCGGATGCTTAACCCACTGAGCCACCCAGGTGCCCTAGGAATTACATTTTTTTAGAATTATTTTTTAAAGGGCTATTCAGAGATTTTGTAATTATAAAATCTGTCATAATAAAATACATCTTTTCTCCCTACTGGCTCTAATTCACCATTTGAAGTAGATGCGCATCTTTTCCTGCTTCTAATCAGAGCTGTGCACATGTATTGGTAAAAAAAAAACAACATCCCTGTAGCAGATGTGTTATTCACTGGCTAAAATAGGAACTGTCTTATTAAAGGAAGAATTATTTATGCTTTATAGTATTTTGTAGTATTTTTTCCTTAAAAAGAACTTCTCTGGCACAAAATGTATTGTTCGAACAAATTTAAAACAGAAAATCATGTCTCTTCAAGGAAATTGATTTTAGAAAATAAGCCATACAAAAATCTTTTTAGTAACTAAAAAAATATATTAACATTAAATCTCAACTTTCATTCTACCAAAACCACCTTAGAACAAAAAATAATTTGATTCAGCCTTCATTTCCTGAATATGGATTATGTAAGAGGCACTGTGTGAGGTCATCAGAGGGCAAAGTTTGGCCTCTGCATTTCGCCTCCATTTGTGCACCTCTCAGTCAACATCTTGTCCTTTGTGGGGTCCATGGGATCTTATGGCTCCCAACGTTTCCCACTCTGGTCTCTATGTGAATGTACCTTCCTCCTCCATGTTTCAGACCTTTCTCATTTCTATTCCCTGTTGAATTGTTACTATCACCTAGTGTCAGCTCCCGGGACCCAACTCTCCAAAAGTAATCTAACAAACTAAGCCATGCCAAAGTGTTAATGGGCGATGCTGCTCCAAGCCAACAAATTTCAGCAGTGAAACAGAAAAAATATCACACACACACAATGGCACAATCGTGAGAGCTTTGAATGGTAGGAAGGAAACAGAATTGGAAAGAAAAATTACTGGGTCACCTTCATTTCACACTATATATGAGGTTTATAAGGTAATTAGCCGTGTTGTCACATGTTAGTCATTATCAACACTGGGGCATCTGGGTGGCTCAGTCGGTTAAGCGTCCACCTTTGGCTCAGGTCATGATCTCATGGTTTGTGAGTCTGAGCCCCCACATCAGGCTCTGTGCTGACAGCTCAGAGCCTGGACATTGCTTGGGATGCTATGTCTCCCTCTTTCTCTGTCCTTCCCTGACCTCTCAAAAATAAACATTAAAAAAATTAATCATTGTCAATATTACTAATAAACAAAGGTTACCACAGTATATATTCACATGTGTTTATAGGTTTCCCTTTGCCACTAGCAAACTGAAAATGAAGAGAACTAAACTTAGAGCCAATCCAAGCCACAAATATGGCCTACGGACTCACTAATCAATTATAGGTTTTATGCCCAGAGGGGACATGGAAACTTAATTTATCTAAATACATTTCATTGTCAATTCTCAATCAAGTCAGGAGCTTCTGAGTTCACACACACTTCTAATAGGAACACAGCAGTAACAAATGGAAAACTTCAATTTGACATTTGCTTTGGAAGGAAGATATTTTCTGAAATCATTAACCACCAAGAAAAGTCCTACAACATACAGTGCTCAAGTGTTCACTTTAGTTGTCTTCTAGTTGTGAGTATACAACATCCCTGCTGTAGTATTTCTCAACGATCTATAAACTTAGTTATCATTGTGCCAGTCTATGTTCCCATGAACACAATGAGACCAAAGCATCCAGATAAAAATCAGGTAACAGGTTTTGCCTTCTCCCCAGATATCACAGATATTGAAATACCCTGGTCACTGCACAGCACCTTGTGAATAGTCCACACCACATTCCCCATTACTCAGTTTCCTCAGATTTAGTATCTGTTGTTTTCATTCATGCTCTTACTTCTGCTACTTTGGTTTGATGAATAAATTTCTGAGGGACTAGGGAATAACTGAAGCTGAAAGCACTTTTATCATCTAGTCAAAATTTTCTTTAGCACGGTACTTAGTCTTCAAACAAATATATGAAGTCTCAACATGTTCTATTTTCCTAGCTTTTGAAGTCACTGGGTTCCCTCGCCTCACCCAGCATGCTCCTCACCACCCACTCCCTGAAACTTCCTGGTACACTTCTCAGGAACTCTTAGGGTTTTACAGTGGCAGGATTTGAAAACCACTGAACTAATCTAGCTCCCTACAGTGCATGGGTCAGGGAACCAAGGTCCAGTGAGAACATGCTGAAGGTCACACAGTCTGTTAATGGCAGACAGGACCTGATCCAAGGTTCCATTCTTCCAAGTTTTCAAAATGTGCCCCAAAGTAGTGCCTAGGAGTCTCCACGGGAGTCTGAGGGATGGGCAGTAGGGGGCGCTTCAGTTATCACCACTTCAACCAGAGCACCTGGGCTTTATAAGTTTTAATTATTTAATGTTGTTTGAAGGAAGGGTTCAGCAATTAGAAACTGGCCCACATGCCCAGTGTCAATATCCGAAGTCCTCTGCTTGGGAAAAGTCAAAGTAGCAATAATAATAATGTGACTGCTAAGTATCTATCTATCTATCTATATCTATATATATATATCTGAAACATATATATCATTTATATATGTTTATACATATATGTCTATACAAACACATATACATATATATTCTTATATATGTATATATACATACCTATATGTACACATAAACACACATATATACAAACATATGTGTTGTTATTATTATTTTTTCATATTATTATTATTAATATAACACCTATTAAGGAAATCTACCCTTTGCTAGGCACTGTTGTAAGGGCTATAAATAAATTAACTCAATTAATCTTGACAACTCTACAAGGTAGATACTATTATTCTCATTTTCCTAGGACACAGAATTATATGATTTGCCTAATGTCATACAACTGGTGATAAAGCCAGGATTTAAATTCAGGCAGTCTAAGTGTAGGGACCTTGCTTTTTCTTTCTTTTTTTGTTTTATTTTTCAGAGAGAGAGAGTGGTGTAGGGACAGAGAGAGAGGGGACACAGAATCTGAAGCAGGTTGAAGAGAGCCTGACGTGGTGCTTGAGTTAATGAACTGTGAGATCGTGATCTGAGCCAAAGATGCATACTCAACCAGCTGAGCCACCCAGGTGCCCTAGGTTCTTGCTTTAAACCATTACATCAAATTGTCATTGATCTGATTCAAAGATCTGAAGGTAGCTTTCATTCTCTTTTCACAGGGAAAGCCTACTTTATGGGCTTGATCTTTAAATTCATGTGTCCTATGGCTTGTATTGCTACTCCAACCCTTCAGTCCATAGCCAAGCCCTTTTATTTAACCTCCTTTTGAACGAGCTTCTTTTCTGTTTCAGTTGGAAACTTAGCCACTTGGACAGCAATTCCATGGGGGTTGCCTTTAAAAGTAGCAAATCCTGCCATGTGCAACAACGTGCCCAACCCTATCTAGGTATATGGTTAATCATTTTACAGACCTGCATATTCACATTGTATCCTGAGGACAGGAAAGAATAGAACCCAGGTGAGCAGCAAGAACACAAGTTCCATTGCTTTATACCATGAGATGTTTGCTCTACACTCCCAGGGCGTGGCCAAAATAAAAAATGGCAAGCCCACTTTGAATATATTTAGAACTATGAAATAATTCATGGTGGTTTACCTATAGAATTGTAGCACTTATTTCAAATCTATGGATATATATATATATATTTACATAAAGACAAAAAACATAAATATACAATATATCTAAATATAATATATGAATATAAATTTACATATTTAAACATAAAAATATATTTACATACATTACATATATTCAAGAGTTGCTAAAAGCACAGAGTTGAAAGACTCAAAAACTGTCCTTCAATTTTTAATCCACATTATATTTTTCTTATAAAAATAAACAGCTATGATATGTGGTGACAGGCCTTATTCATTCTCAAGAATTATTTTAGCATGATATATAGTTTTCTTTTGGGGACACATCTGTCAAATTTGTGGTGCTAATAACTATGTTGGCACTACTTCCACTTAATTCTCCCTAAGAAGCAGAAATTTTTCTGGAGAGGTAAGAAAAATCCTCATTGTTCACTGTTCTGAGTAACAGACCAAATTTCTTAAACAAGTTTCTAGTAAGTACTTATCTTAAGAGATGCAGATATTTCTAGAGCAAGTTTGCCAACAAGAATCCCTATTAAGTAATTTTAAAATTCCTTTGGGTTGTTATGATCTACAATTTAAAAGCTCTATAGATTCTACCAAATGAAGAAAGTTCATTATGATCACCATATTCAGAGCTTGAAATAGCCATTGTTATGAATTTAAAAGAACATGAAGATTCTGATTTTAACTGAACTCCTGGAGCAGCTGCCTGCCCCAGCCATTTAAGAATTAGTGTATATCCAGGTGAGGCACGATGCTGAAGCTCAGTGTCTGGAACTGGAAAGACTAGCATTATTTGTTATTTTATTTTAAAATGAGAGGAGAGGTATGGAGGGAAAGGGGCAGAGAGAGAGAGAGAGAGAGAGAGAGAGAATCCCAAGCAGGTTCCATGCTTACCACGGAGCCTAACACAGGGCTAGATTCCAAACCTTGGGCCCACAACTGAAGGCAAAATCAAGAGTGGGATGCTCAACTGCCACTCAGGTGTCCCAGAAAGATCAATATTTAAAAAGTAGTGACATGTTACTTATGAGTTATCTGAATTTGCACAACTTCTTTGATCACTCTAGGCTTCAGGTTCCCTACATGAAGAAAGGGTTAATAGTAGAAGATCTTAACATTCATTCCTCAGGTATAGTTTCTCTACCTAAATAAATTTCAAGCTTCTCGAATAGTAGGAATAGTTAATTAAAAAGAAATTATGCCCCATCAGGCACAGGTCAAAATTACTTCAACATCTGAGAGAATCAAAATTATACTTTCCAGTTCACAATTCACTTCTAATGTGCAATATTGCCATCCAGTTTCCAAAAAAGGAATAGAATGGGTTTTCAATATAGTTGCTACAATGCCTACCCAAGCGTATTTTTGTAATTTCATGAATCAATTTGCTTACAAATTGCTTAAAGAATCATTTTTAAAGGTAAGGCAATGTGCTTGACTTCCAGTAGTGGGTTACTTTTCCTACCATTCTCTCTCACCATTCTCTCTCACTTTACCAGGAAGGTCTAGTATGTTACTGTGTGCTGTCCATTCACAGTTGGAAGGCTTTTCGTTAATCAGTGATCTGATGTTAACTGACCACCAGGAAATTTTACTAAATATGTGGGACATGGGAAAGGAGAGGGGTGGTCTGAATTTGGTAAATTTGATAGTCAAAGGAATCAGTTCACTTGCAAAGATTCTTGTCCCCTTTTCATCACCCAATTACTGCACTTGCTAATTAGGTTGTGGACACAGCTTGACCCTTATTGAAACAAGAAAAAAACAACCAAATTCTTTAAAACATATAAAAAGCAATGAATAATTTTGGGGAGATATTTTTTTATATTAAACTCTCAAACTGTGTCAAGGTCATTGCAAAATGGTAAAAGTTTGTGTACCTTTTCATAATGTTTTTGCTTTTCAAAGTTTTACTGTTCTCAATTTATAATTACCTTTTATTCCTAAACCATACCATTCTTTCCTCTGTCAAATGTATAAATATTTCCTCAAACAAGTTTTAGCATTAATATTCACTATCTAGTAACCACAAAGTGCATGTATTCTTAAAGACCATCAAATATATGGCTCAATCCTGCTTTCTGATCAAGGTAAAATTTTCATGAGTAAGACAAAGAACATATAAATAAGTCAGTCAAATGGGGCCGATAAATCATTGGTTAATAGTAACTTAACTTCCTTTCAAGTGATTCAGGAAAGCTAACTACTAAAATTGACATACAGAGTTTTACTCAAAATAAAACTAACAGGTCTGTGACTCTGGGAGGTAACTTAATCTGTCAGGTTAATTTCCTGATTTGCTTTAAAAAAAAAAAAAAAAGAGAGAGAGAGTGATATATGATCTTCTAAGCTCCTTGGAGCTCTACAGCCCTATGACCCCATGATTCAAAGTGAGCACATATGAGCACATATACACACATGGATGAAGACATGCTGGATGCAGTCTGCACTGACAGGACTGATTCCCAAAATGGTGTAGCACTTCCCAAAATGGTAGCAGTGGTGCACTACAGCAGGCTTGTGCCAGCTTACAAGAACTTCCTTTTTAATTAGTTACATTTTTCTTTTCATGTGTAATTTAATGGATTCTGTATGTAGATAATATGTAACTCTAGGACAGCTATATCCCCTAATGCATGTAAAGTACAAACTTTATCCCAGTCATTCAAGTCAAAAAAGTGAGTCTGAGATTTACTTCCTCATTCACTAGCAAATGTTGTCAATTTTATTTACTAACTCTCAAATGTACCCTTCTTCTCCATCTCCACAGCCACAGTTTTAATTCAGGATTCAGTAATTTGTCATCTGATAAACTGCAATACTCTCTTGATTGGAACCCCCCTCCAGATTGACCCCCATGCCAATCCAACTTCCACAGTGTCAATTTTCTTGCTAAAATTGCTTGATATCCTTCTGTGGCTCTCTATGACTTAAAGGATTCTGTCAAATTCCTTAGAATAGTCTAAAAGGTTCTTCAAGATCTGGTCCCTGCCTACTTGTCCAGCCTCATCTCCCACCATACCCTGTAAGTAAGCCATAGATAGAGTGCTTCTCACAAGTTCCAGAAGGCATGACTTCTCTCATAGCCCAGGAATTGTCATATTCTATCCCCTGTGCATGGAAGGCTCTTGCCAAAACCCTTATTCATCCTCTAAATGTATTCAAGAATCTCTGGTCCTTATAAAGGCTCCTTGGATACCCCAGATAGTATTAGACACCTTGTCCAAGAAGAGCACAGCCTGTTTCCACACCTCTCACCCAGGAACTTCCTAACATACGATGACTCATTTGGCAGCCCAGGCCTCTCTTGTAGGCATTCCTACCATAAATTCAAATAACATGGTAAGTAAAAAACTCATATTCATGACTGCCTACCAACCTTAACGGACACAAAACCAAGGTTGATGCCTTCAAATTCACCAAGGCTAAGCCCCTGCAATCTGTAGTGAGATTAATACTCTGGACAGTTAATTAGGTTAAAGAGGAATTGATTGCCTGAGTGTATGATAAGACGCTGTGAATCCATATATCTCTGACCTGGCAAGAATTTTGTCAAAGGCATTGTCTGTCTTTGGAATTTTAACAACAAGCTCAGTTGAGACATGAAATAAGGACCTTTTAGTGCAAACAAAGGATGCTTTTATCTCTTTAAGGAGAGAAGTAGTTGGCCTATTTGTAGATTTCTGGGATGAAATTATAAGCACTGATATAGACGCATGAAATACTTTTCCAGAAAATTTAGCAGAAATCATTGAAAAGAAAGTTTATTGTTTATAACAAGAGGTTAAACTCCATTAAAAAGCAAGCAAGGCATCACTGAACAAGATGCCATGAATGATCTTCTTTATCCAATTCAAAGACTTTCAGAAGCATTTGGCATATTAAATCAGTAATGGGAATTTTCCAAAAGATAATTCCAACTTTTAATGTAATTTGAAAGTTCTTGGGAAAAAAAGAAAAAAGGAAAGGAAAGCAAGGGAAAAAAAGAAGGGAAAAAGAAAAATGAAAAACAGTTTGGGCTTACAAAAAAAAAGCATTTTCTATATAACTCTCATTAGATTTAGCCTATGGAGAAAAATTTCTCTCAAAAGGGTATTTTTTAATGTTTATTTATTTTGAGAGAGACAGACAGACAGAGAATGTGAGCAGAAAAGGGACAGAGAGAAAGGGAGACACAGAATTCAAAGCAGGCTTCAGGCTCTGAGCTGTCAGCACAGAGCCTGACATGAGGCTAACCCATCAACTGTGAGATCATTACCTGAGCCAAAATTGGACACTTAACTAACTGAGCCATCAAGGTGTCCCAAGTGTCTTACTCTTGATTTCAGCTTAGGTCATGATCTCATGGTTAGTGAGTTACAGCCCCAAGTTGGACTCTGTGCTGATAGTGAGGAGCCTTCTTGAGATTCTCTCTCCCTCTCTCTCTCTGCCCCTTTCCTAGTTGTGCGAGTTCTCTCTCTCTCTCCCTCCCTTTCTCTCCCTCTCTCTCAAAACAAATAAATAATCATAAAAAATAAATAGGTAAGCAAATAAATAAATAAAGGTGTGCATTTGTGTTGTATTTCTATAACCAACTTTTATATTTTTAGTGTGTGAAAAAAGATTTCAGGAATGGAAACCCAACTAATAACTTATCAATTTGACTTGAGATAGTCTGACTTGAGATAAGGCCGAAAACCATAACTCCATATCCTCTTTTGTGAATGAGATAATTTTTCCCCAACAATTTTAAGGTTGTGATATCTGGGAGTGTCTTACTATACCCGTCAAATGAAACTCACCAGCTTCCCAGAAGAGATATGGGTCATGATGTGTGATCACTATTGCCTGCATATGTGGAAATCTGCTAATGCACAGATGGTCTATACTCATCTGGCCACGGAGCTGAAGGTGAAGTCGGGAGCTAGAAAACATGATCCAGACACACAGCAATGGTCGTACCAAGGACTAGAAGCTGTTGCTGAAGGCCTGGCAGATGCTGTAGGACTGTGAGACCAATATTGACATCATCTGCATGCAGCTCCACCAGGCACTGCAGACAGGCCGGCTATAAAGCCACGCAGCCACAGACGAGGCCTAAGGGGGTCTTGACCTGGGGGCCATGGAGCTGCACCTTGAGGATATGCGGCTTCACTTCTGAGTTGAGCATGCGGTGGCTGAGGGGGCCAAGGATCACTGGTCATGTCCTATACATTCCACCAAATGTAGTGGGAACTCTGATTCTCACACAGTGTTTTTAATCATTGCTATGTGATACATTACAAGAATAATCATTCTAGTGAAAAAGCACTGACAGTTGCAGGATATATAACACTGAAGAGAGGCAAACATTTATCCCTGGGAGAGTTGTATCTTTCTTTGCTTTGTAAATCGACAACAAAGTGGGTTTAGGGAGGGAAGGCACCTCCAAGCAGTTAAAACCATGTTCTGTTTTGTCAACATGCAAAAAGATTGTTCTCATTACCTATTAAAAGAAGCAGAAATGCCAAACTTCTCAGGAGTTTATCATAGAATATTAGAGTAATGGAAGTCTGAGTGGACTGATTCATGTATCAAGAAGGATTATACCCAGGTGTCAAACATCTATCAAAAGCTCCCAAGTAACATGCTACACTTCTAAAACTGAATGGAGGAGTGCTGTATATCAAGATAAAGGACTTTTTATTGTCTAATTTCTAAATGGCTCCAAGTGAGCTTTATCAGCAATTTTCCTGGTTCAAAAAACCACAAGTAATAGATTCTGGATTATAAACAACAAAAAACATGTACAATTTTTGTTATTAAAAAGATCATGTTCTCTCTGCCTCCACTAGATAATTTAATGAGCCCTTAAGGGTTGTGAATCTGATTAAGTGTTAAGATATTAGCCTGCTTTAGATGCTCACATTTCCTTGTTCACCCAGATAGGTGCTCAGTAAATATTTTTTTTAAGTTAACTTGAACTGTGTCTTCTATACTAGGCTATATGTACCTCAGACATAGGGATTTTTATCTATTTCTTTTTCCATATTGGTACTTAGTGCTTGACATACATGGCCTTATAGTAAATGTGGAATACATGAATCATCAGCCTGTCTTATGCTTTCTATATAAAGTTAAATGCATTTATAACTAACTGGTAAATTACTGCATACGAAACACTTCGAAAAAGATGAAATCAGTGATAATAAATGGTCAAGATAAACATTAGTATAGGCAAGATTTATCTCAGAAATCAAATCAGTTAACAGCAAGAACAATAAAAGTAAATAAGCTAAAGCATTTGCTTGACTACTACAACATGTTTTCACCATTTAACATCTTCCAGAGTAGTCTTAAACCACTTGTAACCAAGAAATGCCTTCCAAAATTTCAAGATAAAAGTTGTTTTCATACTACCTTTTTATTTATTTAAAAATTTTAAATGTTTATTCATTTTGAGAGACAGGGAAGCAGGGGAGGGGCAGAGAGAGAGGGAGAACTCATGAACCATGATATGATATAAGCCAATACCAAGAGTCAGGCACTTAACTGACTGAGCTACCCAGGCACCCCTTCATACTACCTTTTAAATCACTAAAGTTCATCAAAGAAACATATTTAAGAGCACTGCTGTTTTAAGTACTTTTTAACTAAGAAAGCTTTGTGTTAGTTTGCCTCAGAGGCATCCTTGGGCAAGACAAGGACAAAACTGGTAAAATAGTTAATCAATTCCAAAGAAGACCTTAGTAAAAAATGGCTTTTCCACTGGATAGTGAATTAAAGTGTCTGCATATATGTGAAAACACTAATGCAAAGCATTTAGGTGTCATTTCTGAACGGAAATTGAGAGAGTGTAAGTTTCAGATACAAAGAATAGGGGTTATATTCTAGGTCTGGCACACAACGTTTCCATGACTTAGGCCATATCACTTAACTTATGTATGTCTCATTTTCTTAATTTATAAAATAATTTGACTGGATTGGGTAACTTCTAAGGCTCAAACAGTAAATATGGAATCAGAATGAACATTTTGGGTTTGCACCACAACTCAGTGGTTTACACTGACCTTAGAAAAGTGTTTATTTGGGGCGCCTGGGTGGCTTAGTCGGTTAAGCATCCGACTTTCACTTCGGTCACGATCTCGTGGTTCATGGGTTCGAGCCCTGCGTTGGGCTCTGTGCTGACTGCCAGCTCAGAACCTGGAGCCTGTTTCAGAGTCTGTGATTCCCTCTCTCTCCGACCCTCCCCTGCTCACGCACTCTCTCTCTCTCTCTCTCTCCTAGAAATAAATAAAACATTAAAAAATTTAAAAAAAAAGAAAACTGTTTATTTTTTTAGGAGTTCATCCCCATAAAAAGATTGGAAAAAATGGGAAGAATTATAATGATGATGTTCTGACTGGTCATTTAAAAAAATACAGACACAAAATTGAAATGGAATTGAAAAAAGTCCTTTCACTCTCACCGCTTTTATTCAACACAGTACTAGAAATCCTAGCCATAGCAACCAGACAAGAAAATGAAATAAGAGGCATCTATATTGGTAAAGAAGTTAAATTGTCTCTATTTGCAGAAGACATGGTACTATCCATAGAAAATTCTAAAGACACCATCAAAAAACTACTAGAAAGTAATAAACAGATTCAGTAAAGTGTCCAGCGACAAAATTAATACCTAGAAATTGACAGTGTTTCTATACACTAACAATGAAGTCATAGAAAGAAATTTTTTAAAAACATCATTTACAATTGCGCCAAAAATAATAAAATACCTAGGAATAAACTTAATCAAAGAGGTGAAAGACCTGTAATCTGAAAGCCATAAAACACTAATGAAAGAATTGAAGATGACACAAATAATGGAAAGATATTCCACATTGGAAGAATCAATATTGTCAGCTGTCCATATTACCCAAAGTAATCTACAGATTCAATGCAATCTCTATCAAAATACCAACAGCATTTTCACAAAACTAGATCAAATAATACTAAAATTTGTATGGAACCATAAAAGATTCCAATCAGCCAAAGCAATCTTGAAGAAGGATAAAACTGAAGGTATCACAATCCCAGATTTCAAGATACACTACAAAGCTGTAGCAATGAAAACAGTATGGTACTAGCACAAAAACAGACACATAGATCAATGGAATAAAACAAAGACCCCCAAATAAACCCACATTTATATGGTCAATTTACCTATGGTAAAGGAGGCAAGAATACACAATGGGGGAAAAACAGTCTTTTCAATAAATGGTGCTGGGAAAACTCGACAGCTACATACAAAATAATAAATATGGACTACTTTCTAACACCATACACAAAAATAAACTCAAAAAGGATTAAAGACCTGAATATGAGCCCTGAAACCATAAAATCCTAGAATAGAACACAGACATTGGCCATGGCAATATTTGCTAGATATATCTCCTAAGGCAAGGGAGGAAAAGACAAAAATAAACTACTGGGACATATTAAAATAAAAAGCTTTAGCACGGCAAAGGAAATCATAAGAAAACAAAAACCCAACTTATCTGGGAGAAGATATTTGCAAATGATATATCCAATATGGGATAAATATCCAAATATATATAAAGAACTGCTACAACACCAAACAGTCTGATTTAAAAATGAGCAAAGGATCCAAATAGATACTTTCCAAAGACAGATGGCCAACAGATACATGAAAAGATGCTCAACATCATTCATCATGAGGCAAATGCAAATCAGAACCACAATGAGAGTTCACCTAACAGCTATTAGAAAGGCTAAAATCAAGAAGATGAGAAACAACAAGTATTGTTGACAATGTGGAGAAAAAGGCACCCTGTACACTACTGGTGGGAATGTAAATTGGTATAATCACTGTGGAAAACAGTTTAGAGTTTCCACATAAAAATAAAAATAGAAATACCATGCAATCCAAAAATTCCACTATTGGTATTTACCCAGGGAAGATGAAAACACTAACTAAAAAGGATACATGCACCCTTATGTATATGGCAGCATTATTTACAATAGCCATTATTCCATTATTTACATGGATGTAACTAAATGTCCATCAATATACAAATGGATATGGAAAATGTGGTGTAAACAATGGAATATTACACTGCCATAAAGAATGATACTGTTTAATTTGCAACATCATGGATGGACCTAGAGGAAATTATGTTAAGTAAAATAAGTCAGACTGAGAAAGGTAAATTCTGTATGATTCCCCTCATAAATGGAATCTTAAAAAAATGAATAAAGAAACAAAAAGCAGAAAAAGAACTATAAATATAGAGAACAATGGTTGCCAGTGAGGAACTGGGCAAAATGGGTGAAGGACAGAGGGAGACACAGGCCTCCAGTTATGGAATAAAAAGCAGAGCAGAGGAATACAGTCAATGATATTGTTATAGTGACATAACAGGGAAAGATGGTAGCTATGCTTATGGTGAACACAACATAAAGTAAAAACTTGTCAAATCACTAAGTTGTACACCTGATATCAGTGTATCATTGTGTGCCAACTATATTAAAAAAACAAAATCCTCAAGTATATAGGATGAAAAGTCACTCTCTTACCCTCAGGGGAAAAAAAGGCTACAAATTCTGAAATGTTTTATGACTGTGGCAAAGCTAACGAAAGCTCTAATAAAGTACAGGGTATCTAACTTAATTAGTCATAACAAATTAGGACAATATTGGTATGTTCTTATAAAAAATTCTGCCAAAGTACATACAAGGATAACTTAAGAAAAAACAAGTTTTTAATTATTTTTCTGTTCTAGTTACTAATGTGTATAGTATGAGAATTTAAAAAAAATATACAAATATATTCATGTGAAAATAAAATTACTCATATTCATACCCAAGGGAGATAATCACTATTAAATATTACAGTAAACTATATTCTAGGCTTTCTATATTAATTCATGAATATCAAGTTTTTTAGAAAATTGCTTGCCTAAAAAGTGGATTTCTCTTCCTTTACACTTACTATTTATTAATAGTAAATATTATAAATATTATTTGTAAATAGTTCCTTTTTCATTAAATATTTTTAGAACAAGACTGTCAAAGGCTAAATAATGTTCCTCTGGATAGCCATATCATAATTCTTCAACGGTTACAATATTGTTGGAATTTTTTTCAGTTTATTTATTTATTTTGAGAGAGAGAGTGTGCCAGCAGGGAAGAAGGCAGAAAGAGAGCCCAAGCAGACAAGAAGGCAGAGAGAGAGAGAGAAAGAGAATCCCAAGCAGGCTCCTCACTATCAGCACAGAGCCTAACGTGGAGCTTGAACTCACAAACCGTGAGATCACAAGCAGAAATCAAGAGTCAGATTATTGCTTAACTGACTGAGCCACTCATATGCCCCACTATTGTTGAAATTTTATTTCTTTCTATTTTTTAAATATTTTAAATTTTTTTTAATGTTTTATTTATTTCTAGGAGAGAGAAAGAGAGACAGCGTGAGCAGGGGAGGGTCAGAGAGAGAGTCACAGACTGAAACAGGCTCCAGGCTCTGAGCTGGCAGTCAGCACAGAGCCCGACACGGGGCTCGAACCCACGAACTGCGAGATCATGACCCAAGCGAAAGTCGGATGCTTAACTGACTAAGCCACCCAGGCGCCCCTCTATTTTTTAAATATTTTAAATAAAGAAGTATATAAATCTCTGATCATGTCTTTTATTTTTTCCCCGACTTTACTGAGACATAACCGACACATAACACTGTATAAATTTAAGGTGTACAAGAGGTTAATTTGAAACATTATACATTGCAAAATGATTACCATTATAACATTAGCTAAACACCTTCATCCTGTCATAGAATTGCCATTTATTTTTATGGTGAAACATTTAAGATCTACTTTCTTGGCAACATTCAAGTATATGACACAGTATTGTTAGCAATAATTACTGTGCTGTACATTAGATCCTCAAAACATTAATTTTAGAACTAGAAGCTTGTTCCCTTTGACCAATATCCCCTGATTTTCCCTGCCCCTCAACTCCTGGTAATTACCACACTACTCTGTTTCTCTCAGTTAGACATTTTTAGCATATCTTATATTTTAAGATAGATTTCTAGGACTTTGATAATTAAATTAAGGGCATAAACATGAAGGCCACAATTCCAAATGGTATATAAGGAAGGGTAACTTTGTCAACCAGTGTACCAGAGAGCACCCACCCCACAATACCCTTATGGCACTGAGCTCTGTCAGTCTATAGCTTTCATTCCACCAATGTCGTGTTGCTTTTAGTTTCCATCCCACTAATTATTAGCAAGGAGATTTTGCACATCTGTTGGTTACATTTTTCAGCTTTGGGAATTATCTATTCATTGTCCTTGCCCATTGTGCAATGGGTTTTAATGTTTTTCTGACCAATTTACAAGAACTCTTTAAATGTGAAGGCTATTAACTCTATGCTATACTTTTAAAAATATTTATTTATTTTTGAGAGAGAGAGAAAGAGAGGGGGAAGGGACAGATTGAGAGGGAGGCAAAGAATCTGCTGTCAGCACAGAGTCCAACACGGGCCTGAGACTCATGAACCGGAATCTTGAGATCATGACCTGAGTCGAAACCAAGAGTCAGTGTTGTATGTGAACCAACTTGACAATAAAGTATTTAAGGGGGGAAAAAAAAGGAAAAAAGAAACCAAGAGTCAGACGCCTAGCCGATTGAGCCAACCCCAGGTGCTCCTATGCTATATATTTCTTACCAATATTTCTATGTAGTTTATAATTAGTCTTTTACTATGTTTATATTTTTAATAAAAATCATTTAAAATTTTCATATAATCAAATCTTTCATTCAATTCCCTTTCAACTTTTTCCAGGGTTTTGAGGCTTAGAAGCTCTTTCCCCTTCTGTCGGGATAGAAGGAACCTACTTAAACATCATAAAAGCCATCTATGAGAAGCCTTCAGCTAACCTCATCCTCAACGGGGAAAAACTGAGAGCTTTCCCCCTGAGATCAGGAACATGACAGGGATGTCCACTCTCACCACTGTTGTTTAACATAGTGATGGAAGTCCAAGCATCAGCCATCAGACAAAAATAGGAAATCAAAGGCATCGGAATTGGCAAAGAGGAAGTCAAACTTTCACTCTTCGCAGATGACATGATACTCTACATAGAAAACCCGACAGACTCCACCAGAAGCCTACTAGAACTGATCCAAAAATTCAGCCAAGTTGCAGGGTACAAAATCAACGTACAGAAATCGGTTGCATTTTTATACACCAACAATGAAGCAACAGAAAGAGAAATCAAGAAACTGATCCCATTCACAATTGCACAAAAAACCATAAAATACCTCGGAATAAACCTAACCAAGGATACAAGAGATCTGTATGATGAAAACTATAGGAAACTTATGAAAGAAATTGAAGAAGACACAAAGAAATGGAAAAACATTTCATGCTCATGGATAGGAAGAATAAATATACTTAAGATGTCATTACTACCCAAAGCTATCTACACATTCAATGCAATTCCAATCAAAATTGCACCAGCATACTTCTCAAAACTAGAACAAACTATCCTAAAATTTGTATGGAACCACAAAAGACCCTGAATAGCCAAAGTAATACTGAAAACTAAAACCAAAATGGGAGGTATCACCATCTCGGACTTTAGCCTCTACTACAAAGCTGTCATCATCAAGACACTATGATATTGGCACAAAAACAGACACATAGACCAATGGAACAGAACTGAGAACTCAGAAGTGGACCCAAAAGTATACAGCCAACTAATCTTTGACAAAGCAGGAAAGAACATCCAATGGAAAAAAGACAGCCTTTTTAACAGATGGTGTTGGGAGAACTGGACAGCAACATGCAGAAGAATGAAACTAGATCATTTTCTCACACGATGCACAAAAATAAACTCAAAATGGATAAAGGACCTGAACGTGAGACAGGAAACTATCAACACTCTAGAGGAGAAAGCAGGAAACAACCTCCTTGACCACCGCAGCAACTTCTTACTTAACACATCCCCAAAAGCAAGGGAATCCAGAGCAAAAATAAACTGTTGGGACCTCATCAAGATTAAAAGCTTCTGCATGGCAAAGGAAACAACCCACAAAACTAATAGGCAACCGACAAAATTGAAAAAGATAGTTGCAAATGACATATCAGATAACGGGTTAATATCCAGAATTTATAAGGAACTCACCAAACTTCACACCTGAAAAACAAACAACCCAGTGAAGAAATGGGCAGAAGATATGAACAGACACTTCTCCAAAGAGGACATCCAGATGGCCAACAGACACATGAAACAATGCTCAGCATCCCTCCTCATCAGGGAAATACAAATCAAAACCACACTGAGATACCACCTCACGCCAGTCAGAGTGGCTAAAACGAGCCAATCAGAGAACTCTAGATGCTGGCGAGGATGTGGAGAAACGGGCACCCTCCTACACTGTTGGTGGGAATGTCAAATGGTGCAGCCCCTCTGGAAAACAGTGTGGAGGTTCCTCAGGAAACTAACACTAGAACTTCCCTGTGACCCAGCAATAGCACTGCTAGGAATTTACCCAAGGGATACAGAAATGCTGATGCATAGGAGCACATGGACCCCAGTGTTCATAGCAGCCCTCTCCACAATAGCCAAAACATGGAAAGAGCCTAAGTGTCCATCAACGGACGAATGGATCAAGAAGATGTGGTTAATCTATACGATGGAATACTACATGGCAATGAGAAACAATGAAATGTGGACATGTGTAGCAACATGGATGGACCTTGAGGGTGTTATGCTGAGCGAAATAAGTCAGGCAGAGAAGGACAAATACCATATGTTTGCACGTATCGGAGGGTTAGGAGAAACTTAACGGAGGAACAAGGGGGAGAAGAAGGGGGGAAATGGTGGGGGAAAGGGAGAGAGGCAAACCATGAGAGACTCTTGAATCCTGACAAAAACTGAGGACTGATGGATGTGGGGGGCAGGGGGGATGGGCATGGAGGAGGGCACTCGTGCGGATGAGCACTGGGTGTTATGTGGAAACTAATTTGACAATAAACTATTTGTAAAAAAAAAATAAATTAAAAAATGCTAACTAGTCATAAAAAAATTAAAAAGGTGTTATACAGGGAAAAAAAAAAGCAGCTTTCCCCTTCTAAACTAAATTGAATAGACATGTGCATGCATTTTCTCCTGGAAATGTTTTCAATTCATCTGGAATTTATTTTAATATATGGGTATTCCGGGGCACCTGGGTGGCTTAGTCGGTTAAGCGTCCGACTTTCACTTAGGTCATGATCTCGCGGTTCGTGGGTTCGAGCCCCACGTCGGGCTCTGTGCTGACTGCCAGCTCAGAGCCTGGAGCCTGTTTCAGTCTGTGACTCCCTCTCTCTCTGACCCTCCCCTGCTCACGCTGTCTCTCTCTCTCTCTCCTAGAAATAAAATAAAAAACATTAAAAAATATATATATGGGTATTCCATGATAATTTAAATTTATTTTTCTCATTTATTTAAAAATTTATAACTTTTTATCAACCTATTTTTTTTAATTTTAAAAAATGTCTATTTTTGAGAGAGAGACAGAGACAGAGAGAGACACAGCGTGAGAAGGGGAAGGGCAGAGAGAGGGGGAGACACAGAATATGAAACAGGCTCCAGGATCTGAGCAGTCAGCACAGAGTCTGATGTGGAGCTTGAACCCACTAGCTGTGAGATCATGACCTTAAGTAACCAAGCCAGCCAGGTGCCCCTCAACCTATTTATTATAGAACTTTTCTATATTACAATTTGAATCAGTTATTTCATCAATTATCTATACATTTCCATTGATGTGAAAGACTTCAATCAAGTTCTACACTAAAATCTTTCCACATTAAACCAAACTGTATGAACAGAATAGTCAGGGAATTGGGAATAATGTTTTCTTCATGACTTCTGACTTTAATAGAAATAAAGTTTCTATTAAATATTCTATGCTTATATCAGTCATAATCAAATTATACTCAGGAAGTGGAAATGCACAGTGAAACTTTCAAAATCTGTAGATTTTCCTTATTTCTAGTTGTTAAACATTCATTGATTCAGATAATTTCAGGCAATAATTTCTATGGCAGCTTGAGAATATATGTTTGTCAGTTGAGCATTTATGTGGGTAAGATGTAATAAATTTTAGGAAAATATAATAAACTTGAGCCTTCTTGTCTGAACATACTGTATCAGAGAAGGTCTGGTATTAGGACATAAAGTACATTATCGGGGGCTAAAAACAGGAAGATGCAAACAACACCTCTGGTATGAAGGGCTGGACTGCCACCTACTTCCTATGCTTTATACACATTATCAAGAGATTGAAAACCAACAAGAATAAAAAGAAAATGCTAAAAACTTCCAGGTAGAGAAAATACAATAATGTTCAAAATAAGGGGGAAAAATTGTGTCATTTTCATGTTCTCAATTATAGCATGGAAAGTCTTCAAAATTTTCAGAGACTACTACTTTTAATCTAGAATTTTATTTCTGGTCAATTTGTTATCAAATGTAAGGAATCAGGGGCACCTGGGTGGCTCAGTCAGTTAAGCAGCTGACTCTTATCAGCTCAGGTCTTGATCGCAGGGTCGTGAGTTCAAGCCCCACACTGGGGCTTTCCAGGTACTTCAAAAAAAAAAAAAAGAGTAAGGAAGCAAATATTATTGTACTTCCCATGTATAATCTCTCAGGAAGCAACTGAAAAAGTGCTCCAAGAAAAATAAGAGAATAAATTAAGAAAAAGAAGAAATAATTAAAAGTGAGAAGTTGAGACAAAAAAAATCATAGTATATCATTTGGTTCTGCAGTGAATAATATTGATATAATCATTGACTGAAACACTGATGCCTGATTTTATTTAAGAATATGATATAATATTTATATTGGAAAGATATAGAGATGAAGTTGTGTGTTGAGGGGCAATGGTATAAAAGAAATGTATATCTTCTTCTACCACAATGTGAAGTTACTTGATTTAAGTATATTTACTTATTTATTTATTTATTTATTTTTATTTTTTATGTTTTATTTATTTCTAGGAGAAAGAGAGAGACAGCGTGAGCAGGGGAGGGTCAGAGAGAGAGGGAGTGACAGACCGAAACAGGCTCCAGGCTCCGAGCTGGCAGTCAGCACAGAGCCTGACGCGGGGCTCGAACCCACGAACCGCGAGATCATGACCCAAGCGAAAGTCGGACGCTTAACCGACTAAGCCTCCCAGGCTCCCCTAAGTATATTTAAAAATATGGATATCAATACAAGAAGCAGCAGCTACAATAATGGCAATTGTTTAATCTGGGAGTGTTTCTGGAAGGAGTGGAGAAGGAAAGTCTTCTGTTTTACTGTACGCCATTTCTTATTATATGATATTTAAAACATTTCTGTCAAAAAGAAAATTTAATTTAAAAAGAAATGAAGCAAGCAGAAAGAAAGAAAAAGAAGGAAATAAAAGAAGAAATAAAAAGTGAATAGAAAAATAATAGAGAAAAATCAATGAAACCAAAAGTTGGTTCACAAAATTGACAAATCATTTACTAGACTAAAAAAAGAAAAGAAAAGAAAAGAAGAAGAAAGATAATCAATTTACTAAAATCAGAAACAAAAGAGATCTTACTATTAACTTTGCAGAAATAAAAAGAATTTTAAAGAAATGCTATAAACAGTTAATACCAACCAACTAGACAATCAAGATGAAATGGACACATATCTAGTCAGACATAAAGTACTGAAACTGACTCAATAAGAAACTGAAAATCTGAACAGACCTGTAACAAGCATACAGATTGAAACAGTAATAAAAACACAACCCACAAAGAAAATCCCAGGTCTAGATAGCTTCAACTGGTGAATTCTATAAAATGTTTAAAGAAGACTTAACACTAATTCTAATTCACAACTCTTTTGAAACTTCTTCTCAAATTCACAAACTCTTCCAAAAAATAGATGGGGAGGTACATTTTCCAACACATTCTAGGAGGCCAGTATACCAAAACTAGGCAAATATATCACAAGAAACAAAAACTACACAAATATCACTTATGAATATACACCAAAAAACTGTCAGCAAAATATTAGCAGATTGGAATCCAGCAACATATTAAAAAGATTATGCACCATAACCAAGCAGGATTTAACACAGGAATGCAATATACAAATGTTGTTTCAATGTACAAAAATCAGTAGATGTAATATGCCACATTAATAGAATAAAGGTGAAACAAAACTATGATCATGTTATTATAAGATGCAATAAGATCATTTGACAACTTCCAATATCTTTTCATGCTAAACAAAAAGACACTCAACAAACTAGGAATACAAGGAACAGCTTCAAACTGATAAATGCCATCTACAGAAAAATGATAGCTAATATCACTTACTGGAGAAAATGAAAGCGACAAGAATGAACAAGACAAGAGTGCTGCTCTTGCACTTTTATTCAACATTGTATTAGAGGTCCCAGTTAGGGATATCAGTCAAGAAAAAAAAAAAAAAAAAACAAGGCATTCATATTGAAAGGAAGAAATGAAAATATCTCTATTTGACATAATGCTGACAATGACAATCTTGTGTATAGAAAATATTAAAGAATCTCCAAGAAAATTATTAGAACTAAGAAATAAATCCAGCAACATTATAGAATAAAAGACCAATGTACAAAAATCAGCTGTTTTTCTGTACACTATCAATAAATAAACTGGAAATAAAATTA
Source organism: Proteles cristata cristata (assembly GCA_017311185.1). Taxonomy (NCBI): domain Eukaryota; kingdom Metazoa; phylum Chordata; class Mammalia; order Carnivora; family Hyaenidae; genus Proteles; species Proteles cristata. Next base: position 1,690,670 of record JAESUZ010005145.1, on the reverse strand, counting down.
AGAAAACAACTGCATTCACAATAGCATCAAAAAAATAAGAGGTTAGCAAAAATAAGAGTAAGAATTGTACATAATAAAATACAAAACACTGTTGAAGAAACTAAGAGGTCTAAATAGATGGAAAGAAATCTCATGTTCACAAATCAGAAAACTTAACTACTGTTAAGATGGCAACAATGCCAAAATTGATCTACAGATTGAACACAAAGTCTTGGCTGAGTATTTCCCAAAAATGTATAATTTGATCATAAAATTCAAACAGAAATGAAAAGGGTTAGGTGAGTCAAAATCGTCTTGATAAAGAGTAACAAAACTGGAGAACTTGCACTTCTTGATATCAACTTAGAGTAACTATAAACTTACAGTCATCAAGACAGTCTGCTATTGACATAAGAACAAACAGATCAATGGAACAGAACTGAGAGTCCAAAAACAGACTTTCACATTATGGTCAATTAAGGACCATAATGGACCAATTATGGACAAAGGAGATAGGACAATTCAATGAAGAAAGAAGTCTTTGCAACAAAAATCTTTTCCATTCAGTCAACAGGAAATCCACGTGTAAAAAAGAATGAAGATGGGGAACTTTCCAGAACACTCTGTGAGAAGGGAAGGAGTAGCATCTTTGCGGGTTGCACCCAGCAACACACTCGTTTCTGCTCCCCCACACCAGTCTTAGAGCTCACCAGCTGTAGAAAATGGTGAAAAAAACCATTTAATAAGATGTTCTGGGGGTCAAACCCAATGTCATTCTGGAAGAATTGAAAAAGGCTGATAGGCTCTGAAGTACTACTCAGGTAAGAATCTAAACGAAGGAGAGAAGTTTAAACAGATTTTTCAAGCTTATGAAGTGCTCTCTGATGCAAATAATGCGAATTACATAACAAAGGAGAAGAACAGGAAACTTAATAAGATGGAGCTGGTGGTGGTTTTAGCTCCCTGATGGACATCCCTGATATGGTTTTTGGAGGAGGAGGAAGGATGCAGAGAGAAAGGTGAGGTAAAAACATTGTGCATCAGCTCTCAGTAGCCTTAGAAGATTTATATATGGTACAAGAAGAAAATCAGCTCTGTAGAAGAATGTGATCTGTGACAAATATAAAGGCTGAGGTGGTAAGAAAGGAGAGGCAGAATGCTGTCTCAGTTGCAAAGGTATTGGAATGCAAATAAGAATTCACCAGATAGGACCTGGAATGGTTCGGCAAATTTAGTCTGCATGTATGTAGTGTCAGGGCCATGGGGAATGGATAAGTTCTAAAGACAGATGGAAAAGCTGCAATGGAACAAAGACAGTTTGAGAGACGATTTTTAGAAGCTTATATTGACAAAGGCATGAAAGATGGGCAGAAAATAAGCTTCCAAGGTGAAGGAGACCAAGAAACAGGACTGGAATCAGGAGATATTGTCATTGTTTTAGATCAGAAGGACCATACTGTTTTTATGCGTCAAGTAGAAGACCTTTTCATGTATATGGTCATAATGCTGGTTGAAGCACCATGTGGCTTTCAAAAGCCAGTATCTACTCTTGACAACTGAACCACTGTCATCACCTCTCATCCAGGTTAATTTGTCAAGCATGGAGATATCACGTGTACTGAGAGGAAGGAAGTAGAAGGACTGATGAAATGGAACAGGTAGAACTGGTGGACTTTGATCCAAATCAGGGAAGATGGCACCATTACAATGGAGAAGCATATGGGGATGATGAACATCATCTTAGGGGTGATGTTCAGTGTCAGACCCCTTAATGAGGCCAGGGAATAACACTGCTGGCATTTTATATGTGGTAGTGAACGAGTGAAGGACTATAATCATATCTCACTGCTTGCTATTGTTTTTGTTTTAATATTCAACTACAGTAGTGTTTTAAAAGTTAAATGAAGGGGAGCCTGGGTGGCTTAGTCGGTTAACGTCCGACTTTCGCTTAGGTCATGATCTCGCAGTTCGTGGGTTCGAGCCCCGCGTTGGGCTCTGTGTTGACTGCCAGCTCAGAGCCTGGAGCCTGTTTCAGATTCTGTATCTCCCTCTCTCTCTCAGTTTCAGAGTCTGTGACTCCCCCTCTCTCTGACCCTCCCCTGCTCACGCTGTCTCTCTCTCTCTCTCTCCTAGAAATAAATTAATTTATAAAAAAAAAAGTTAAATGAAGAATAAACTCCAATATAAAAGCTCAGACTTTGCCCTGTATATATGATGACTTCAGTGTGCAACATAAGCTTCATACTTGTAAAACTACTTTTAAGAGTTTATTTATGTATTTTGGGAGAGAAAGAGAGAGCATGAACAGAGGAAGGGCAGATAGAGAGAGGGAAAGAATTCTAAGCAGGTTTCGCACTGTCAGTGGAGAGCCCAATGCAAGGCTTGATCCCATGAACTGTGAGATCATGACCTGAACCAAAATCAAGAGTTGGATGCTTAACCGACTGAGCCACCCAGGTGCCCCTGTAAAAACCACTTAAAAAAAAACTCCCCTACCATTTGTAAGGCCATGTCTTATAACTGACTTCAGCTCTATACACATGAAACAGCTTAGATTGAAATGCTATTGACTTCAGTGTATGGCCCTTAATTGCTTTTTAAGTAAGCTCTATGCCCAATGTGGGGCTTGAACTCAAAACCCTGAAATCAAGAGTAAGCCTGTAAAAACACTTCAAAATACTATAGTATTTTGTATAGTATATAAGTATATAGTATAATATTTTGAAGTGTTTTTACAGGCTTACTCTAAACCATTTACCTGATGCTCCAAAGTAACTATAATTTAATGGTAGTATAGCTTCAACTGTATGCTTAATTGTATGCTTAAAAGCACACAAGCTTAAACTGGATATCAGAATTAAGCAATTCTTGAAATGTATGAATGTCTCCTTAATATACTGATTGCAAAGCAAATACTACTACTACTACTACTACTACTACTACTACTACTACTACTACTACTAATGACAAAGAATTAAGTTGGGGGATTTGGTGGGGAAATCTCCTTTGGTGGAAGCAGCTGAGTATCGCTGGCAGAGAGTATTCTCGAGCATGGCAAAACCTCCAAACACTTGAGTTTCCCCAAAGAAAAACAGATTAAAAGGCTGAAAGAAGGGAAGCCAGCTCCACTAAAGCCTGGGTTTCCAATAGTCTCGGATCCGCTCAGAGCTGAGCGGAGGTGCAGTGGCAGCGGCCACACAGACTTGGAAAGACGGTTTTCCCCCCTTCAGGGAGGAGGGAGGTGAAAGACTCGTGGATGAGAGTTGTACCTGGTCTAGGAATGTGGAGAGAAGAGAACTCTGGGCTCAACATATTTCACCAAAGATCCATGAAATCTGGTGGGCATACAAGGAGGTGATTCAGGGAAGCTTTGTTCCAGGTCTAGTATTCGACACACCATTAAAAGATAAGTTATTTTGAAGGAGACAAGATGGCGGAGAAGTAGGGAGCTCTGTACATTTCGTTCGCCCCCTTCTCTCAAACAGAGAAGGCCTGAAGCCATAGGACACTGAACCATAGGAGTCTGGGAGGAAAAGAGACAAAGTTCACTAAGAAGAGAGCCTCATAGGTGTGTAATTGCAAACTGGGGAAGATAAAATCAGGCTGAGACCTGGAGACACAGAGGGGAGGGAGCCCCCTTCACATAGAACCACGGAGAGATGAGGGGAAGAGAAAGAGCAGCTGAAACTGCTCACAGAACTGATTCAGGAGCACAAAAGGATAAATCAAGAACTGAATGGTACAATCAAAGAGAACAATATCTGTATCATATGAATTCTACAAGAGGAAGACAGAGAGAAAGGTGCTGAAGGGGTACTTGAACAAATTATAGCAGAGAACTTCCTCAATCTGGGGAAGGAAATAGACACTGAAATCTAAGAGGCACAGAGAACTCCCCTCGAGCATTACTTGAATTAATCATCTACATGACATATCATAGTGAAACTGGTAAAATATAAGGACAAAGAGAGAATCCTGAAAGCAGCTAGGGATAAAATGGCCCTAACATACAAAGGAAAACCTATCAGAGTGGTTACAGACCTGTCTACTGAAACTTGGCAGGCCAGAATGGAATGGCAGGAAATCTTCAATGTGATGAACATAAAAAAAAAAAAAAAATGCAGCCAAGAATCCTCTATCCAGCAAGCCTATCCTTCAGAATAGAAGGAGAGATAAAGGTTTTCCCAAATAAGCAAAATTGAAAGAATTCATCACCACTACAAGAAACGTTGAGCGCGACACTATGAGGAGAATGTTGCAAGGAACACAAAGTACCAGAGACACCACTATAAGCATGAATCCTACAGAGAAAACAATTACTCTAAATCTATATTTTTCAATAATAACATTGGATGTAAATGGACTAAATGCTCTAATAAAAGACACAGGGAATCAGAATGGATTTTAAAAAAAAACATCTATTTGCTGTCTACAAGAAACTCATTTTAGACCTGAGGACACCTTCAGATTGAAAGTAAGGGGATGGAGAGATATCTCTCATGCTACTGGAACACAAAAGAAAAGGCAGAGTAGCCATATTTATATCAGAAAAAATGGACTTTAGAGTAAAGGAAGTAACAAGGGATGAAGAAGGGCATTATATAATAATTACAGGCTCTATCCATCAGGAAGAGCTAACAATTATAAATGTCTATGCACCAAATTCGGAAGAACTCAAATACATAAAACAATCACAAACACAAACAATCTTATTGATAAGAATGTGCTAATAACAGGAGACTTTAATATTCACTTACAGCAAAGGATAGATCACCTAGACATAAAACCACTAAAGAAACAATGGACCTGAATGACACATTGGACCAGATGGATTTGACAGATATATTTAGAACTTTACATCTTGAGGCCATAGAATTCACTTTCTTCTCAAGTGTACATGGCACATTCTCCAAGAAAGATCACATACTGGGACATAAAGCAGCCCTCAATAAATATAAAAGAATTGAGATCATACCATGCACACTTTCAGATCACAATGCTATGAATCTTGAAATCAACCACAGGAAGAAGTCTGGAAAAGCCCCCAAAACAGGGAGGTTAAAGAACACCCTACTAAAGAATGAATGGCCAATCAGGCAATTAGAGAGGAAATTTTAAAATATACGAAAACAAATGAAAATGAAAATACAACAATCCAAACTCTTTGGGATGTGGCAAAGGCAGTCCTAAGAGGTAAATACATTGCACTTCAGACCTATTTCAAGAAATTAGAAAAAGCACAAATACAAAATCTAACAGCACACCTAAAGGAACTAGAAGCAGAGTAACAAGAGCACCCCAAACCCAGTAGGAGAAGAGAAATAATATAAATCAAGGCAGAAATAAACAATATAGAATCCAAAAAACAGTTGAACAGATCAATGAAACCAAGAGTTGGTTTTTTGAAAAAATAAACAAAATTGACAAACCTCTAGCCAGCCTTCTCAAAAAGAAAAGAGAGAGCACTCAAATAGACAAAATCATGAATGAAAATGGACTGATTACAACCAACCCCTCAGAAATACAAACAATTATCAGGAAATACTATGAAAAATTATATGCCAACAAATTGGACAACTTAGAAGAAATGGACAAATTCCTAAACACACACTCACTACCAAAATTCACACGGGAAGAAATAGAAAATCTGAACAGACCCATAACTAGTGAAGAAATTGAATCAGTTATCAAAAATCTCCCAACAAATAAGAGCCCTGGGCCAGATGGCTTCCCTGGGAAATTCTACCAGACATTTAAAACAGAATTAATACTCATTCTTCTCAAGCTATTCCAAAAAACAGAAATTGAAGGAAAACTTCCGGACTCATTCTATGAAGCCAGCATCACTCTGATTCCCAAGCCAGACAGAGATCCAGCAAAAAAAGAGAACTACAGGGCAATATCCTTGATGAATACGGATGCAAAAATCCTCAACAAGATCCTTGCAAATCAAATTCAACAGCACATAAAAAGAATGATCCACCAAGATCAAGTGGGATTCATTCCTGGGTTACAGGCTGGTTCACAAATCAATCAATGTGATACATCACATCAACAAAAGAAAAGATAAAAACCATATGATCCTGTCAATAGATGCAGAAAAAGCATTTAACAAAATACAGCATCGCTTCTTAAGAAAGACCCTCGAGAACGTCGGGATAGAAGGAATTTACTTAAACATCATAAAAGCCATCTATGAGAAGCCCTCAGCTAACATCATCCTCAATGGGAAAAAACTGAGAGCTTTCCCCCTGAGATCAGGAACACGACAGGGATGTCCACTCTCACCACTGTTGTTTAACATAGTGCTGAAAGTCCTAGCATCAGCCATCAGACAACAAAAGGAAATCAAAGGCATCAGAATTGGCAAAGAAGAAATCAAAATTTCACTTTTCGCAGATGACATGATACTCTACATATAAAAACCCAACAGACTCCACCAGAAGTCTACTAGAACTGATCCATGAATTCAGCAAAGTTGCAGGGTACAAAATCAATGTACAGAAATCAGCTGCATATCTATACACCAATAATGAAGCACCAGAAAGAGAAATCAAGAAACAGATACCATTCACAATCTCACGAAAAAAACATACAATACCTAGGAATAAACCTAACCAAAGATATAGGAGATCTGTATGATGAAAACTATAGAAAACTTATGAAGGAAATTGAAGAAGACACAAAGAAATGGAAAAACATTCCATCCTCATGGATCCGAAGAATAAATAGTGTTAAAATGTCATTACCTCCGAAAGCAATCTACACATTCAATGCAATCCCAAATAAAATTGCACCAGCATTTTTCTCAAAGCTAGAACAAACGTTCCTAAAATCTGTATGGAAACACAAAAGACCCTGAATAGCCAAAGTCATATTGAAGAAGAAAACCAAAACAGGAGGCATCACCATCTCAGACTTTAGCGTCTACTACAAAGCTGTCATCATCAAGACAGTATGGTATTGGCAAAAAAAATAGACACATAGACCAATGGAATAAAATAGAGAACTCAGAATTGGACCCACAAATGTATGGCCAACTAATCTTTGACAAACTGGGAAAGAGTATCCAATGGAAAAAAGACAGCCTCTTTAACAGGTGGTGCTGGGAGAACCGGACAAAAACATGCAGAAGAATGAAACTAGATCACTTTCTTACACCATACACACAAAAAAACCCTCAAAATGGATAAAAGACCTACCTGAATGTGAGACAAGAAGCCATCAAAACCCTAGAGGAGAAAGCAGGAAACAACCTCCTTTACCTCCACTGCAGCAATTTCTTACTTGACACATCCCCAAAGGCAAGGGAATCAAGAGCAAAAATAAACTATTGGGACCTCATCAAGATAAAAAGCTTCTGCATGGTAAAGGAAACAATCTATAAAAATAATAGGCAACCGACTATTAATGGGAAAAGATAGTTGCAAATGACATATCAGATAAAGGGCTAGGATCCAGAATCTATAAGGAACTCACCAAACTACACACCTGAAAAACAAATAATCCAGTGAAGAAATGGGCAGAAGACATGAACAGAACTTCTTCAAAGAGGACATCCAGATAGCCAACAGACACATGAAATGATGCTCAGTATCACTCATCATCTGGGAAATACAAATCAAAACCACACTGAGATACCACCTTATGCTGGTCAGAGTGGCTAAAATGAACAAATCAGGAGACTCTAGATGCTAGTGAGGATGTGGAGAAATGGGCACCTTCCTACACTCTTGGTGGGAATGTAAATTGGTGTAGCCCCTCTGGAAAACAGTGTGGAGGTTCCTCAAAAAATTAACAACAGAACTCCCCTATGACCCAGCAATAGCACTGCTAGGAATTTACCCAAGGGATACAGGAGTGCTGAGGCATAGGGGCACATGTACCCCAATGTTCATAGCAGCATATTCAACAACAGCCAAAACATGGAGAGAGCCTAAGGGTCCATCAACTGATGAATGGATCAAGAAGATGTGGCTTATGTATATAATGCAATATTACGTGGCAATGAGAAAGAATGAAATCTGGCCATTTGTAGCAACGTGGGTGGAACTTGAGGGTGTTATGCTGAGCGAAATAAATCAGGCAGAGAAAGACAGATACCATATGTTTTCACTTATAAGTGGAACAGGAGGAACTTAACGGAGGACCATGGGGGAGGAAAAGGGGAAAAAAATCGTTGGGAGAGGGAGGGAGGCAATTCAGGAGAGACTCTTGAATACTGAGAACAAGCTGAGGGTTGGTGGGCCTTGGGGAGAAGGGAAGGGGGGTGATGGGCATGGAGGAGGGCACTTGTTGGGATGAGCACTGGGTGTTACATGGAAACCACTAGACAACAACCTATGAAAGAAAAAAAAGAATGAAGTTGGTCCACCTACTTCACACCAAATACAAAAATTCACTTGAAATGGAACATAGACCAAGAGGTAATAACTAAAATTCTAAAACTCTTAAAAGATAACACAGTGGTAAATCTTCACGACCTTGTATTTGGAAATGCTTTCTTAAATACAACATGAAAAGCACAAGCCAAAAAAGAAGGCAAGTAAACTAAACTTTGTAAAAATTAAAATTTTTGTGAAACAAAGGATATCATCAAGAAAGTAAAAAACAACCCACAAAATGGGAGAAAATACTTGCAAGCTCTATATGTAGTAAGAGACTTGTATCCAGTATCTATGAATTTATATGTTTGTATGTATATTTATACACATATATCTCATATATATATAAATTAGAATAAAAGATAAATAACCCAATTTAAAAATGGTAAAAGGATTTGAATAAACATTTATGCAAAGAAGACATACAAACATTCAATAAGCACCTGGAAAGATGCTCACTATCATCCTTTGTTGGGGAAATACAAATAAAAACCACAATGAGACAGCACGAAACATATTCCAAGTAGACTAAAATAAAAAGGACAGACACTAATAAGTGTTGATGAAGATGCAAAGAAATTGAAATCTCAGATATTGCTAGTGAAAATGTAAAAGGCTATAGCCACTTTGCAAAAGTTTGGCAATTCCTTAAAATATGAAACACTGAAGTATTGAAAGGCCTAACAATTCCATTTCTAAATGTATACCCAAGACATTTTAAAACAAAAGTTCACACACACACAAATGTATACAAATGGTCTTAGGAGCATAATTCATCATAGGCAAAAGTGGAAACAACCCAAATGTCTATCAACAGATGGATGCCTAAATAAAATATGGTATACATACAGTGGAGTATCATTCAGCCATAAATAGGGATGACGTACTGTTTATGCTATTAGCATAAACCTTTCAAAGATGGTAACATGGTAACTTTTAAAAGCTAACATAAAAGACTACATGTTGAATGATTCCATTTACAACCCATGTCCAGAATATGCAAATTCATAGAAACAGAAAGTAGATTGGTGGCTGCCAGAGGCTGGGGAAATAGACAGTGACTGCTCATGGGTGCAAGGTGTCTTTTGGAGGGTGACGAAATGTTCAGAATTTTTGATGATGATTGTATAATCCTGAATTATACTAAAAACACTTATGTTGTACATTTTAAAGGGGTTAATATTATGGCCTGTGAATTATATCTCAATGAAGCTGTTATTAAAAATAAAATTGAAATATATTTTAGAAGGCTATAGATAAGCTAATAGTAGATAGACATACAATTATTATTAAGGAGGGTCAGGAGTATTTTGGGGTTATCTCTATCTTGGACAGAAAGAAGTGCTTTGTTGCTTGAAACATCCAGAGAACAGACCTAAATTAGTATTTTTTAATGCTGCCGTCAATGCTTCATTAAAAAGAATGTAGTAGGTGGCCCAAGGAAACTATAAAACCCCAAACTGCAACCAAATTTCAATTAAAGCAAAGTTTAATTTCTGCACATTATATGCAACTTTGAGCCCAGGGAGTGAATAATTTTTCTTTTGCAATGTGCAAGTAGTATTTCTCTTACCTGCCTCAGGACACATTTAGATGAAAGAAAACACATTAAATTATTGATGTAATGATTAATTGAAAGTCCCCTTAAATTATCTAGCATATTTATGGCAAAATCCTTTGGCCCCATTCAGGCAAAACTACAACTCTTACAAGTTTGTTCAAAATCAGTCATTTGTTCCTTCCTTCCTCCCTTCCTCCCTCTTTCCCTCCCTGCCTCCCTCCTTCCTTCCTTCCTTCCTTTAATGAAGTACAGTACGGAAGCAGAATGAATGCTTAGGATGTTGTCTGGATAATGGCTGACTTTTTTCTGCACCTCATCACATAGAAATACAATCCATGAGCTCAACATAGACCCATATTCAGACTGAATCTCCTTAGTGTTTGAAGTAAATTCCAGTGCTGCCTGTGGTACTACACAGAGTGTCCAGGTGGGACTCCCTGTGATATCACCAGTTCTGTCACTGGTGAGTCTGATCTGGGATAGCAACATGTGTAATAAGAACCATTTACTAGCCTATGAGAAACAGACAGTGACTCCCGTGACACATATATAACTCACTGCCAAGTGTAACAGGTGCATTTTCAGGGAACTAAAAGGAGATGGGAGAGGAGAATGGAGTGGTCATTGTGGGTAGGACAAGTGAACATTCTGCTAGACAGATGATATTTTTATTTTAAGGGTATTTAAAAGATACCTTTTAAAAGATAGTATTCTAAACCATCTTGACTAGAAATCAATTCATCTAGGAATTGGAAACTTAAAAATATGCAGAATGCCAGGCCCCATCCCCTATCAATTTGTTTGGGATCTTGGCATAGGCCTTGGGCACATAGGATTCTACTTGTAGCCAGGCTTAAAAAAATGACTGGTCTGAAGAGATACACAGCTATACATTTTTCCCTGAGAGTCAGAAATGTTTTACCAACCCTCAGCAACATCTTTCACTCTGCTAACAAATGCCACTATCAGCAAGTTATTTTATTCCTTCTTTCTCTAGCCAAAGACTCGTTAGAAAGGATTAAAATGTATCCCATGGGCTCTAGTATGGGATTGCACCTCAGTTCCCCTTGATTTTTCATTGTCTTTGGGAGATGAGAAACACATGTATTTTTAACTCACAACAACAACAACCAGATAGAATAATTTTTCAGTGAAATAGGATTCCCCTGTTAACCTAAAGGGACACCGTATGAAGTGATGCATTTTCAGAGTTGTCTCTGGTACAGTTATTCAAAAGCTGGGGGGCAGGCAGGATTTCTCAGCCTCAGCACCACTGACATTTGAGCTGGATAATTCTTTGCTATAGGGGGATGTCCCACGCACTGTACAATATTTAGCAGCATCCCTGGTCTCGAACCTCTAGATAATGACAGCAAAAAATGTCTCCAGACATTGTCAAGTGTTCCCTGGGAGCATAGGTAAAATTGCCCCTGGTTGAGAATCCCTGGAATACAGTTTTGTGAGAACTCAGCCCATATCAAAATTATAATATTTACACTAAGCCTTCTGTTTACCACATTGAATATTATTCGTTTTGATATTTATACTATGAAAAATATTTCAAATTTGGCTCATGTCTAGAAGTCTAATTATATATAATATCTCCTAATGCCAAAGAGCATTTTCTATTGAAGTCGATTTCGGTAGCACAGTCATAACCAGCTTCCTGCTTTGCTCCAGGCAAAAGAGAAAAATAAGATCTGACACACAGATACACATTCTGCAGTAGATGTCTGGATAAATGGCCTTTGCTCGCTCAAGCTAAGACTTAGTTTTAGGAAAGTTGTTTTGTCTGACTCCTATTTTCTGTGAGTTTAGCCTTTGACTAACATAGCCCTTAGGGTTGGGGAAGTTTAAGGGTATAGTATTTTTGTTTAAAAGGCCTTTCCTCAATTGAACACAATGTTGTTAGAGAAAACCATACAGAGAAAACCCAGTATGGTTAAGTGGGAATGAATGAAAATAGAAGGTATAAACATCAACGCTCAAAGTCAAGAGCATACCACAAAGACCAAGAATTCCCAAACAAAAAAAAGACTGAGCCGATTAATCAGAAAACTAGATATTTTAGGGTGGAACTACATGCTTTATTATTTTTTTTTCTGCCCTTGGCTGGAAAGACATGAACCAATCATCCAATTTCTGAAACTTAGCTAATAAAAGAAAGGCTTTACTGCAAACAAAGGCAGAGACAGTGTAACTAAAAGTAAGTCATGGAAAATGAATATTTAAAAATTCCTTTGGAATTACAAGGCCCCTGACTAATAGCACAGAAATGATGGCCCATCATTACAATTTTTGCCCCAGTAAATATACACTATTTACATCACATTCGCGATAAAGTACCAACAAGGAAGACCATTTTGACACAGCTTAGCGCTTATAATGTCATTCTCTGCCTTCCTGTGAATATTCCATTTTTGTACAATGCTAAAGAAACACATTTTCATTCTTTTGTAGTTCATTATGGCTCATTGCTGTAGCAACTGCCAAACCAGTCAATTTGTATAAATAATAGAACAAGCTTCTATTGTCTCTCATCTGACACAGTGCCAACTAGTCGGTCTACCTTCTCCAAGAGGGAAATCACGTTTTTAAACTCTTTATCTAATTTTAATGTCCCTGGAGTTATCCTCAGCAAATATTTTTGGAGCCCTGAACTGAGGGTATATACTCAAGTACTTACTCCTTTTAATTAGGTCTTATAAAGCCTACTGGTTCCCATGTTGCCATTAGATAAAGAACAAAACCCAATGTGAATATTTGAAAGCCCAAGTGAATTTGTTTTCCTTCTGATATTTTATAACACTGGCAATCTAGTGACCTTGGTTTTTCTAAATTACTCATCTCCCAGCACGTCAATTAATGTTTGCCTAATTCAGATTTCTGGAAACAATCACGCTTCCCTGAAGAAGTAAAAAATGGCTGTAGGCTCTTTGTTTTACAACTTTAATTCTTAGCTTGGTTTTTGTCTTTTCGCATCATTTCTAGCAGTGAGAAGTAACAATCTCCTTACCCTGCATATTATCTGTAAATCCAAATTTTACAAAATTTGTAAAGTCCAAAATTTACAAAGTGATGCATAGCACCCAAAATTTACAAAATGGAAGTATTAATTGGTTAAATAAGCTAAGGGGTCTATAAAAGCAAATGGGTACATTGCTATAGGGTCATCCTCACCTATATGGTAGACCTACACCTAAAATTCTTAATTAGAGATTTATTCCTTTGAATAGCAATTCACCTCTCTGTAAGATCCCTTTTGCTATTTTAAACGTCTTATTTGCAGATGATCTTAAATTTATGAAAAGTTGCCAAGATAGTACAAGAGAATTTCCATACACCTTTCACTCAGCTTCCTCTAATGGTAACTCCTAACATAACAACGGTACATGTGCCAATACTAAAGAATTAACATTCAGATTTTACTCGTTTTTTTAATGATGCCCTCCCCCACCTCCCCACCCCCACCCCATAAGTATCCAATCCAGGGCATGGCATGACATTTACTAAGATTCCTTTTATAAATACAAAAATTTCCAGGCAATGTAATTTATTAAATTACCAACCAAGCCTATTATGAACTCATTTATTACATCAATCTTCTTCTGGAAGGAAAAGATAAGGGCAGCATAAAAACCCTGGACTTGTGAGGGGATATAAAGGAATTGTGGAGGGAAGGAAATGCTGCCAAGATAGGAGGTAACAAATCAAAGCCAAAAGACATTCAATTTTGCCTGGGGCAGGCCTTGTGCGGCTAAGTGTAATTAGCTCCCTCAATTACTACATCTGACAAACTAATTTTCATTTGAGAGAAAACAACAAATCATTAATTATGGTAATAAGTCATGGATTAAAATCTTGGTATGTCAATTCTACATGCTCTGTGATTTGTGCCCTTGGTCAGCCACCATTTTGCTTCCTCAGCGTCTCCAGTACCCCACTCCTGGGACTCTTGTGTGAACACATCTCTGATGCCCAGCCCTGGACAGCATGACTCACTGACTCCACAGAACCAACTGTGAACCAGCTCTGCCGTTGGCTATACCTCCTTGTGATGCCCTTAGTAGCTACAGTCTTGTTGTGATAGCTACCTGAAAGCAAAGATGTATGTTTTAGAAGCAGCAAAGTACTGTGATTAAGAGCATGAACTTTGTAGTCCAATTTGGGTTCAGATCTTAGCTATCACTTAATAGTCTGGATCTTGGGCAAATCAAATAACCCTCCCTGGCCTCAGTCTACTCATCTGTAAAGTAGGGGCAATAAAAGAGCATAGCTATTTTTAATAAAGAGACTGAACGAGATGATCTCCATGACTATGTGCTTGACATATTAGTCATCCCTGATACACACAAGGTCAATCGTATCCTTGTTCTTACACCAATCCTCCAGTTGGGAAGGACAAAGGACTCTTTAGAGGGGAAAAAAAGAGACATAAATGGTCAAGTGCTAAAAAATAAACAAATTGATATTTACTTTACATGAGGCATACATTCCTAGAAAGGTATATGAGGGTATTCAAATAGTGAGTGCACAAAGAGAAATTGCTAGTGAAAGGATTTCTGTGAGGGGTGCCTGCCCGGCTCAGCTGATGGAGCATGTGGCTCCTGATCTCTGGGTCATGAGTTTAAACACCATACTGGATGTAGAGATTACTTTAAAAAAAAAAAAAGGATTACTAAGGCAAAACAAGTCACAATTCTATAATTGTTTTTTTCCTATAATCTTGGATGTTCATATATTGAATTTAGTCAGACCAAGGTTCACTAGAATCTTAAATTTAAATTAATTTAAATACAGGCACAATGTAAAAGTTACATAAACTCAGGATACCCAAATGTGAAATTTTGAAAAGAAATCTGTTTAGTAGCAAATAATAATATTAGCACTGTGCCTTAAATCCCTAGGAAAATAAACTAGGCTTCTAAGTACCGATATAATTACAAGACTCCTTATGAAATCAGAGTGCCGGTTCCATTTAAAGTCTCAGATTGGCTTCAGGGATAGGTATATAACTACAACAGAAATATTCAAACAGGGATTTTAGAGTCATACCTTTCATATAAAGTATAAAGAATTTCATATAAAGAATTTCTGCAATGCTTGTTTTACTGACTAAAACAAAAGCAAAGCTTCCGAAGTAACCATGGTCACATTACAAAACTATTTTATTTTATTATTTTTTTCTTTAAAAAAATTTTTTTAATGTTTGATTTATTTCTGAGAGAGAACATGAGCAAGGGAGGGTCAGAAAGAGAGGGAGACACAAACTGAAACAGGCTCCAGGCTCTGAGCTAGCTGTCAGCACAGAGCCCGACGTGGGCCTCGAACCCACAAACCATGAGATCATGACCTGAGCCAAAGTCGGATGCTTAGCCAACTGAGCCACCCAGGTGCCCCACAAAACTATTTTAAAAATGTTAGCATTGCTGGGGGATCTGGGTGGCTCAGCTGGTTGAGCATCTGACTTTAGCTCAGGTCATGATCTCATGGCAAGTGGCTCAAGTCCCGCGTGGGGCTCTTTGCTGACAGTTCAGAGCCTGCTTGTGATTCTGTGTCTCCCTCTCTCTCTGACCCTCCGCTGCTCGTATCTCTCTCTCTCTCAAAATAAGTAAATTTAAATAATTTTTAAAAAATCCTGGCCTTGTTTAAAATGAACAGTAAAACAACCCTATTTTTAATAAGATAATATTATAATAATCTTATAATGTATTATTTTCATATTTCTAATCAATATGTAGGATGAGCATTTCTAGGACCTATTTCCAAGTGTATTTAAATTTGGCCAATATAGAATTATTCACATAAATACATAAAAACCAAAGTTTTAAATCTCTTTCATGGGTGGGGACACCTGGGTGGCTCAGTCAGTTAAGTGCCCGACTTTAGCTCAGGTCATGATCTCATGGTATGCAAGTTTGAGCCCCACATCGAGCTCTGTGCTGAGAGATCGGAGCCTGGAGCCTGCTTCAGAGTCCTCTTTCTCTTTCTACCCCTCCCCCACTTAGGCTCTGTCTCTGCCTCTCAAAAATGAGAAAACGTTAAAAAATTTTAAATTTCTCTCAAGGGTCAAAAATAAGCTCCCTTTTTCCCTAAAACCCTTTTTATTTTAGCTTTATGATTACAATACTAAAACACTCCATTTTTCCTTCCTATTCAAAGTCATACATTATAAACACACTCTCCATTGCTGCTTTTCACCTGCCATTTTACTAAAGGCATGTACCTTTTGTTCATACAAATGTACTCACAATGCTAATGATTAAAACAACTTAATATATCTATTGCTTTGAAATACACCTTTCTCTTGTTTAACTAATTACCTTCACTTAAGGCTTGTTCATACGGCAGGTGTCTTTAATTTACTTAGTGTTCTTTTCTTACATATTAAGTTCTTCGAGGTTGGGGATCAGGTGATTAACACAGTATTAGATAATAAAAGATACCTGATTGAAGTAAGGGTAATTGAAAAATTATGAGAATAACACCATGGCTGCCTAGCACGCTAATGGCTTATTCAACAAATACTCTCTGGCACCTTCTAAGTATGGGGCTTTATGTTATGTTCTATGGGAGACAGATGCCCAAATCTTGTTATCAAATTGCTTAGAGACTGCAGTTCAATATCTAGCTTCCAAGGCTAGAAGGAACTCAGCAGCATATAGGATTTTCCAGGCACTTCTGCAAATTATAATGGGTGCAGATCATTATGAGACTTGGTGACAACCTTGGCTCTTACATTTCCAGAACAACAGGGACTGGCAAGGTTATAGATCTTAGGATGCTGTCATTTTTTCTTCTGCTCCTCTCCTAGCAACAGATGCAGTTACAGGAAATGCCTTAGAAATTGGGGTTCATTAGCTATTTTAAAAGCTGGAGATTTCTATAAAGGGTGGAAATTGCACCCAAAAATATCTCAAGGCTATGAAAACCACTGAGAATCCTTGAGTTCTGTGTTTAAGATCTTCAAATGATATGTAATCAGAAAGGAGGCCTCCATCATGTAATTAGCTTCACCTTCACTCCCGCTGAGGGAGACAGAGTCTATCGCACCCATTTATTTCCCCTTCTTGTAGGAGAAAAAAAATTCCTATCATTGGAATATTTTTAAAGTGTTCATATCTTCATCTTTGAGACTTGTATTTGCTATTGACAATTTTACAAAAGTTGATTCCATTTGAAGAGAAAGGTTATTTCAAGGACATATAAGAATTAGTCCCAGTTATATCTAACATAACCATCATGATTCATAACAAAGCCAAAATATTACGGAGGAGAAATCTCAAATTTCATCTGAAGTTGCTGGACATCTTTTCTATTTCAAAGAGAATGTTACTAAATAGGGGTCTGAAAAGAAACCCATAATTTATGCTCTGAAATCTCTGACAAATTAGGAGTAATGTCTGTTACACTATGCAGGTCACAGCCTGTCAGGTAAGCATTTCTTACTGTGGCAGCGACAATGAATATATTAGCTATGTAAATGTAAGATCTACACACAATTTCCAGGTTAGAATATGTTTAAAGAATATGGTCATAAATAATGCGTACTATTACCAAGCCTGATTCTTCAATGTCTGGGCATCCACAAATTATTCATAAGGAATAAAAAGCAAAGCTTTTAGATAGATCTAATGAACTAATATGTGATATCACTAAAATAATGATGTAGAATATCGTAATAGGTTATATCTTACTAACAAATGAAACTCTTAAATCTTAAATAGTAGTTACAAAACTTAGTTAGAAAGCAGCCTGCTCAGGTTACTGAGTGCAGGGTGAATTCCATGATGTATTTCCTCCCCATTCTTTTCTTAAACATCACATCCAGCCAAGACATTTATAATGTGAGGCAGTGAGGCACTGCTGGTCAGGTCTGGTAGGCAGTTGTCTTCTGTAAAAGAATTGAGAAGCAATAACCAGGTATCTAATACCTAGATTCCTTTAAGTTGAGTAAAATAATACCTCTGCATCAGGAAACAATTAAGATATAAGAAGCAGAAAATTAGATCCTACTCTCAGTTTGCCATGAATAACCGGAGTGAGTGAACTTGGGGCAGGAAGTATAACCTGCCCGAGTACCAGGTTCTTCATCTGTAAAATGAGAACAACAGCTGGCCTTCCTATCTCTCAGGCTGGGTGAACAGCAAATAAGACAAAAAATGGGAAAGTATCTTGTGAGAGGCAGAAGATTCAACACACAGGGAGAATTAAAATCTAATTTCAAGACTCAAAGCTTTTTAAACTAACTCTATATATCTGAATGTGTGCAGCATGTGAGAGCATAGGTGTGGACACAAACACACACAAAAACACACAAAAGGCTTGTGTTACCAACTCTTCGATCTGTAAAACTTTAAGAGCCTCAACTCCTCCTGAATACTCCAGCCAACCTCCAGCCATTCAGATTTTAGTCTAAGAGTTCTATTTAGCTATTGGTCTAATGATGATCATGGGAATATAAAAAGACTGTTTACATTTTCCTGGGTCACAGGCTCTTTTAACTTATCAAAGTGTGTTTTCCACACCCACTTTTAAAAATAAGAATAAGCGGGGGGTGATGGGCATGGAGGAGGACACTTGTGGAGATGAGCACTGAGTGTTATGTGGAAACTAATTTGACAATAAACTATTTGTAAAAAAAAAAAAAAAAAAAAGAATAAGCCAGGGCGCCCGGGTGGCTCAGTCAGTTGAGCATCTGACTTCAGTTCAGGTCATGATCTCACAGTTGGTGGGTTTGAGCCCCATGTCGGGCTCTGTGCTGACAGTTTGGAGCCTGGAGCCTGCTTCAGATTCTGTGTCTCCCTCTTTCTCTGCCCCTCCCTTGCTCACACTCTGTCTCTCAAAAATAAATAAACATTAAAAAGATTTTTTTAGATAAAATTAAAAATAAGACTAAGACAAAATGATTGTTTTATACTTAAGGGGCATGTGACATATGGTCAAAGAGAGAGCAAGGAGAAGCTAAAAGGGAGAATGGAACGTTCTCCCAATGGCCGTTCTTATCAGACATTTCATGGGAGTGAATGCTGACCCACTATGGTTTATAAACCTTTTTTTTTTTTGCTCAAAAAAGAAAATATATGGAAGAGAATATGTGGATTTTGAATTGCTAAGTAAGGAAGAATCAAGATTTTATATCTGCAGAGAGTTCTTAACCCATCTCAGAAAAAAATGTACTGCTTATTAATAAGGAATATAGTATGTATTTATAGAGACATTTAAGTAAAATCAAGCTTAGTTTTTCAGATGAGAAGGTCATAGTGCTACAATATGTATTCAAAAACAGAGAAAGAACCAAACATTTCTTTAACAACTGAGATTAGTGCTAGCTAACTGCTCTATCTATAACTATTAGAGAGAGGAAAGAGGGGACTTCAGTTTAGTCGCTGGTTAAAGTAATTACCTTGGTATTGAGGAGAAATGGAGCTCTCTATAACTATTTTCTTATCAATAATCATAACATATAAGTTGCCTCTTTCACATTCTAAAAGAAGAGAAACAAACAGTGAACCAACTAACTGTCAGGAGAATCTGAAAAAATGAATTATCTATTTTTTTAAAAACCAATTCATCTTTTTCTTAGCCTTAAAAATCAAGTATCATTGCAACTAAATCCTTAAAATTCAGTATCATCTCTTTAGCAGAGATGGAGTCCATAAAAGTATTTCCTCCTTAGAATCCTAAGATCCAAAACCATCCAAGTCAGATCAACCACCAAGCTCTCTCATTACCTCCTTACCCCCACTACAGAGCTCCCAGCTGGTTTTGCAGTGGACTACAGCCAAAGATCGTTGGACTTTTGAGGAAATTATCTGTTGAGAAAGAGAAACCAAAACAAATAGGTAGGAAAAAAAATAAAGAAAATAGAGGTTGCTCAGAGATACAAAGAAAAAATGGTGCTGTTAAAATATTTCAATAAAAAAAGGAAAATTCAAAAGGAAGAAAAATGTATTAAAAGTTTGAAATATTACAGCAGAGCTGAAAAACTGATACAGGATTTGGAAGGTAAATCTGAGGAAATCCATTCAGAAGGTAGAGCAAGAAGACAGAGAATACAGGAACAAAAGAAAAGAAAAGAAAAGAAAAGAAAACCTAAAGGAACTGGTTCAGAATATCTTATGTCATGATAGAGACGTTTCAGAAAGAGAATAGAGAAGATGAGGATGAGAATGGGATTAATCCTCAGTGAAATAATTCAATAAAATTTTCTAGACCTGAAGAACATGAGTTTGCAGATAGAAGACCCCACTGAGTTTTTAGGACAGTGGATAAAACAAAACCATAACAACATATACCACTGCAAAATTCCACAAATCCTATGAATTTATAGAGAACAAAAGTTTTCCTAGGAAAGGTCAAGAATCAGAATGACATCGGTCTTGTCAAGCCACTCACTCTGGAGGCTAGAAGGCACTGGAGCAATGCCTTTCAATTCAACGTAGAATTCTATGCACAATCAACCTATTAATCAAGTGTGCAGAATTAAGACATTTTCAGACCAATAAAATATAAAAACTTCTCATTTTTCCTACTCAGGAAGTTACCAGAGGATGTTCACTTTCAAACAAGTGCAATGCCAAAAGCGGAGGTGAAGCTGAGGGAATATATCATGAAAAAGGAATAGGTAAAATAAAGGAACGTGGAGATCCAACGCAGAAGCAAAGAGGGAAATCCCAGGGTACCAGCTGTACAGCAGGCCTAGGGAATTAGAGATTACATAGGCCAATCAGCTCCAGAAGCACTTCCTTCAAGAGGTTTAAACTGATGGAAAACTTAATGGGTTTGAATATGTTGAAAGAAAGATTACACAATAGGGGAGAAACAAACACTGAGAAAATAAAGCAAATGGAAAAACAAGGAAATTATTAATTCCAGAGAAAACAAAAAGACTGGAAAGGAAAAGAAATAACGGTGCCATGTAGGACTCAGCTGTGAACGGGATTTACATAATCAATATTATGGACGTTAAAATTGGTCCAACCAAAATTACAAAAATAACAGTCTGGCCTTCCATTCAGGAAAAGCAACCGATAATGCCTAAAATAGGAAAACCAAGAATGACCAAAATAAGCATGTTATATATGTTATATACAGATTCAGAGGAACTTTCTGAAAGAATCAGCTAAAATAGGAGCCGCATGATGACCATGAACAGCAGAAAATGTACACAGTAGGCGATGTGTGGCATTAACGACTTTTTAGAGGGGCAAAAACAGACATATTTTTTTAAGACACTGAAAAGTCAGGTTTTCTGCTGTGTGTGGTAGATCCAATTCCTAAATGATACAAATTCCAGGAAGCAGATCTTCTGGTTGTTGATACCAGAAGTATCAGTATCTGCTGATACCAGATACTGTTTACAGAAAGTCTCTACTCTTAGAAAATTCATCTCACAATTTATATCAAAAGGAACTACTTTGATTATCCTGCTGTTACCAGCCACCTTCCTCTAGTAATTTCCCTCCTCCGAGCCACCCAATTCCCCAACACTGGGATACTCCTGAGCTTACTTTGTTATCCCTCTCCTGACATGCCTGGGGCATCCTCTGCTCTCACGCCTGCTTTTACTCTGCCCTTTGCCCCCAGTGTTATGAAATCAATTACTTATTACACTACTAAGTAATGTCATTTCCTCTCATTCTTTTGTCACTAGGGCCTTGAAAGCAATAGCTCATCCATCTTCTTTTCAGAGCAAGGCCCAAATAAGAAGGTCTTAAAATCATCAGGACCTCAAGCTAGGTCTAATCAACTGGAACCAGAGGAAGAAGGAGAAGGCATTCGTGTCAGTTTCTTGCATATGTTGGAATTATTTTCTTTGGCAGAAACATGTCACATTCTTTCCTTGTGACAGTCAGCATTGCCGATCACAGGGCTACACAGCGGGCCAGTGACGAGGCTTGACAACCTGGCAATCTCGCCATTATCCCAGCGCCCTGGTCACAGCACTGCAGGAGTCAGATTACCCTTCTCACCAGGAGAAAAACTCACATCTTCTGCATGGATTACAGTGCACTCACACTGCTTCAAAGAATAAACATCGGTCACTGTAGCACTGGTAACAGCAATACCAATAAAATTCTCTTGACACTAGATAGTTAAAGTTTCCTTTTTAAGAAACTAATATATAAATATATCTTGAATTCTATTCTGTATAATCATTTGCTTCTAAACAAGCAAGAGATTGACTTCCCTTGTATATGAAGTTGTAATATACCTTCTTACTTGGGCTGGACTAATAAGCGAAGATAATCAGACCCGTGCTCCTAAAGTTAATTAACCATGTTTAAGTTACTACTGAAAGGAAATTTAAAGGCTTACAAGAAAAACTATTTTGACTCAACATTAATGTCCAATTTTTCTATTTTTAAAATACCTTATGCATAAAAAATATTTTAAAAATAAGTTGTAGATATTAATTCTTATTTAACTACTTAAAGAATATATGAGAATTTCAAACTCAAAGTAACTACTCTTTCATTATACCTCTCTCTCAGTGTTAGTTTCTAAAATATACCCCACTTGTGGGGCAACAATGGAAACCAATCATACCTAAATAAAAATAAACTGCATTTATCTGAAAAATGGCATAATGTAGAGCAGCTTATTATTTTTACCTGGTATATAAAGTCACATGGAAGAGCCTGGGTTTAATCACAAGGGGTACTGTAAAACACATTTGTGACATCCTCTAACCTAACCCACGCCTACATGAGAGATTGGTACATCTTATGAATTAAACATAAGTTCTGATTTATGTTCAGTTATCCCTCATATCAAAAACTACAGTAGCAGAGCTGTGTCACTGTGAATTCATTTAATGATATTGATGAGACAGCCAGCACAGAGCTTGCAAAGTAACTGCCAGTGCATAGCATGGCCCTATAAATCACTTCTGCAGAGTGTTTGAGCAATAAATAACAAGTCATTAATTCACGGTAAGTTATGCTAAGAAGCTCAAACTACATATGTACCAGATTGTAAATAAACGCCTCTGGAACAATATTTGAAACGGGCAATGTTTAGCATTAAAACAGTTTTATAAGAGCAAAAATTCATTGAGCAGATTTAATTCATTGTGGAATTTCCCTTGGCAGACATAAACCAACACAGAATTTTTAAAAAATCAACCCCCAAAACTTCTTTAATCCAGAGGGAAACACATTTCAGTTATTAAATCCAGCAGAACTTTTTTTAGTGCCTGATATTATGAATCTATCCAGTGAGTGATATAATGGTTCTGCCATCAAGCCCCT
Organism: Proteles cristata cristata; assembly: GCA_017311185.1. Classification (NCBI taxonomy): domain Eukaryota; kingdom Metazoa; phylum Chordata; class Mammalia; order Carnivora; family Hyaenidae; genus Proteles; species Proteles cristata. The sequence continues at coordinate 1,667,490 of JAESUZ010005145.1, read as the reverse complement.
GAATAAGCTTATAGCATTTCCTTAAAGAATAAGCAGGTGAGAATGAGGCTATTTATTCAAATGGTTTGCCTTGTTGCATCCACAGAATCAGCAGAAAATAGGTAGCTGTGGCCAGTCATTTTCTCTCCCATGTGAATCAAAAAACCATTTAAGTTCAAGTGACTTTCACTAACCTTCAGCTATCACTATCTGTTACCACCTCGTGAGCGCTCCCTAATCACCCTTTCTTCCCAGGACCCTCAGAGACTGAGTCCCTGGAGCAGCCAAGGGTGACACCACCTGACCCTACCCATCCCTTCCAAGCCTCCTGCAGATCCCATGCCACACATCTGGCCTCCTCTTCTACTCTGAGCCCTGCCTCTGCCATGTGGCTGCTAAAGAGCCTTTCAAACAAATTCATTTCCAGATTAATTCTTCCCTGGAAATCAATGGGCAGTTTAATGGGAACATTAATGAGAACAGCAACCTAGCTGAAAGTGCGGACTCTGGACATACGAAGCTCGTGTACTACTTCTGACAGGGAAGGGACACGTTTTAAGGGAAAGGGGGCCTTGCTTATGGCTGGCTAGCACTGGATCTTCCTGGGCTATAGGGCATTTGCATATATATGACAAAAACTAATCTTGTCTTTTTCTTACAACTCTGTAATCTGTAATCAAGGAACTCTAAATGAGGTCTCATCAGCCAAGAGTGTTTATCTGATCCTTTATGCAGAATCTGAATATAAAGGTCCCAAATACAGTAGCATTCTGACTATATTACATCTCAAGCTTATGTCTAACTTTCTGCTTACTATCACCTTAAGGCCACTTTTATCATTAGTGCATTCTAATTGTAGCTTATCTAATATCAGAGTTTAAAATTGCTACCTCTCGAGATACATTTGCTTGCGTTTTTAAGCTTCAGTTTTGTTGTTTCCTGACTCTCTCTAACATTCCCTAGGGACCTTTTGAATTCTGTCTTGTTCCTCATTGGTATTTAGCAACAAACACTCCTTTACTTAGCATCATCTGAGAATTTAATTAACTTGCTGTTTTCTGTTGCTTTAGGTCAAGAATGAGGATGTTAATGTAGATATAACATTAGTTTCCCCAGAAGGTCACTGGAAGCCTGAACTCTTGCTATATACATGGACAATTATCCCCTATGATCCTCTGGGTCAGTTTTTTGCTTGTTTCTAATTACATGGTAATGTTCACATGCTTGTCATTTTCAAATTCTCAGTAAAACTAAAAAAAGATAATAGCCAATAGACAATGCTCTGTGTTTTTACAGTTACTGACACCCAGCAGTATCTAGGAGGCATACACTGAAACAATTCTTCCTAGTTTTCTCCAAATAAATTAGGAAACTGCTAAGTAAAAGTAACTTTATCTTTGGGTGGGGAAACTGAGTCAGAGAAGCCAATGACATCAGAACTTTAATAAGTCAATCTGACTACTTCTGTCTTTACTTATTTTAAAATTTTTTTTTAATGTTTTTTTATTTATTTCCAGGAGAGAGAGAGAGACAGCACGAGCAGGGGAGGGTCAGAGAGAGAGGGAGTCACAGAATGAAACAGGCTCCAGGCTCTGAGCTGGCAGTCAGCACAGAGCCCGACGCGGGGCTCGAACCCACGAACTGCAAGATCATGACCTAAGCGAAAGTCGGACACTCAACCGACTAAGCCACCCAGGCGCCCCTGTCTTTACTTATTTTAAAGGGAGGTTACATATTATTCATTAAAGCCAGCATAAATATGCATAAGAATGCTCCATTATTTGGACATGGTTGGGAAACTGGATTTTCCATAGAAGTAAATTTTCCAGATGAGTCCAAAAAGCTGAAGTTTATGCCATGGGCATAGCAAGAAAGACTTAAACTTGGAATACCAAGAAATGTATCAAGAAAAAGGTCTTTGAGAAAAGGAATAATACTTAAAGATTTCCTTTCTCTGTATTTTTTTCATCTTCTTTCTTTCTATCATAACATGCCAGTTTTGACTCCTTAAAAGCCTCAGAAGACCATGTCTTTTTTTCTTTTCTTTTTAATGTTTATTTATTTTTGAGAGAAAGAGGGGACGGAAGGGCAGAGAGAAAGGGAGACAGAGGATCCAAAGCAGGCTCTGCACAGACAGGAAAGAACCTGATACAGGGCTTGAACTCTGAACCAAGAGATCATGACCTGAGCTGAAGTCAGATGCTTAACTGATTGAGCCACCCAAGCACACCTCTTTTATTTTAAGTCTTTCTTTTCCTTTTATTCCCCCAAATAGTGGTTTCTTAAACCATCAAAACAATACTTACTAATCAATTTATTAATCATATAAGTAGACTCCAGACTATAGTATTTTTAAACATCTATTTTTTTGGTTTTCTTATTCTGCCTTTTACATACAGCCAGCAATCAACCTTCTGGTCATCAGAAATGCATTGATGAAGGGCTCACACTGGCCCAGGAGAACCCTGAGCTGCAGCTCTGGCTCTTACTAGCTATTAAAACTAGCTGCATAATGAGAGAGCTATTTAAGTACCAAGCCTCTGATTGCTATCATGGGGATAATAATACTGCTTATTTCATAAGACTGTTGTGAAGATTAAGCAAGAAGAATGAGTAAAGAGCCAAGCACACTGAATGGCATACAGAGAGACACTTAGGGAATCATATATTCTTAAATAAAAATACGGGTGGATAATATGACACAAGCTTCTTTCTGACTTGGAGGTTTACTCTGACTGACTTACACACAAATGAAGATTAAATATTACATATTTATTAGTTAGTTCTATATATTTAACAAATAACTTTCTTGGAAAGAATACAGTAATCTGAGCCTGTTCCAGAAAACGCAGAATATAAGGTCATGGTCCATGTGGATTAATAAATCCAAATGAAACACCCCCATTTTTGTCAGTAAGTAAGGATCAGTACTGTGGTGTTAATGTAACGCTTCACTGTCTTTGTTGTGTTATTAATCTGTGAGGGAAAGATGGAGGGCAGAAGAGTGGCACTCAGCTTGCAATGCCCTCTGAGGGCCCAGAGGGCCAGTGAGCTGAGGACTCAACGCAGTGTGGTGAAACGGGAATTGGATCCTTAGGTTCTACTGTGGTCGTGAGATCACGACCTGAGCCAAAATCAAGAGTCAGATGCTCAACCAACTGAGCCATCCAGGTGCCCCTCAGTTTCCTCATCTTTAAAATGAGGGTATATGTTGGTGGGGATGCAAACTGGTGCAGCTACTCTGGAAAACAGTATGGGGGTTCCTCAAAAAGTTAAAAATAGAACCACCTTATGATCCAGAAATTGCACTAGTAGATATTTACCCACAGGATACAAAAAATACAGATTCAAAGGGACACATGTACCCCAGTGTTTACAGCACCATTGTCAAAAATAGCCAAACTATGGAAAGAGCCCCAATGTCTATCAACTAATGAATGAATAAAGATGTGGTGGTGATGGTGGTGGTGGTGGTGTGTGCGCACGTGTGTGTGTGCATGTGTATAATGGAATATTACTCAAGCTACCACAAAGAATGAAATCTTGTCATTTGCAATGATGCGGATGGAGCTAGAATGTATTCTGCTAAGTAAAATAAGTCAGTCTGAGAAAGGCAAATACCATATAATTTCACTCATATGTGGAATTTAGGAAACAAAACAGATGAGCATATGGGAAGGGAAAGAGAGAAAGAGAGAGAGAAGGAGAGAGAGAGAGAGAAACAAACCATAAGATAATCTTAGCAATAGAGAACAAACTGAGGGTTGATAGAGGGAGGTAGGTGGGGGATAGGCTAAATATGTGATGGGTATTAAGGAGGACACTCGTTATGATATATTATATGTAAGTGGTGAATCACTAAATTCTAGTCTTGGAGCCAATATTATACTATATGTTAACTAACTAGAACTTAAATAAAAGTTTGAAAGAAAACAGACAAAACAAAATAAAACAAACAAAACAAAACTGGGCCACTTGGGTGGCTTAGTCAGTTAAGCATTGGACTCTTGATTTCAGCTCAGGTCATGATCTCATGGTTCTTGGGAATGAGCCTGTGTTGGGCTCTGCATACAGCACAGAGTTTGTTTAGGATTCTCTCTCTCAATCTCTCTCTCTCTCTTTTTCTGTCTGCCCCTCCCCTGCTCACATGCTCCCTTTCTCTCTCCAAGTAAATAAACTTTAAAAACAAAAACAAAAATAAATAAAATGAGGGTGTAGGTCTTTCTAGCTACCCCTTAGAACCTGAAGTTATGCCAGGTGAAGAAAATTTATCAACACATTTACTTGTCAATGTTTTTTAAAAAAGTAACATTAGCCAAGTCATTCTATACATCTTTGACTATTCAGAGGAATGGTCAGTTGCAAGGCAATTAGGGATGGAAGAGGGGCGCCTGGGTGGCTCAACTGGTTAAGCCTCTGACTTCGGTTCAGGTCATGATCTCATGGTTTGTGGGTTTGAGCCCCACCTTGGGCTCTGTGCTGACTGCCAGCTCAGAGCCTGGAGCCTGTTTCAGATTCTGTATCTCTCTCTCTCTCTCTCTGACCCTCCCCTGCTCACGCTGTCTCTCTCTCTCTCAGAAATAAATAAAACATTAAAAAAATTTGTTTAATTAGGGATGGAAGAAAGTGCATAAAGAAACACAAGCAATCTTTAAGACAATGTAGAGATATGTTGGGATCTTGGCTGTATGGTTTTATATTGTCAACTTTAAGCTGTCACTCAAATAACTTTATATACTAAAAGATTTGTTCATGTAAGTGATTTAATTTGTAGAAATATAGACATATTGGGGCGCCTGGGTGGCTCAGTCAGTTAAGTGTCTGACTTTGGCTCAGGTCATGATCTTGCAGTCTGTGGGTTCAGGCCCCACATTGGGCTCTGTACTGACAGCTCAGAGCCTGGAATCTGTTTCAGATTCTGTGTCTCCCTCTCTCTCTGCCCCTCTGCTGCTCGTGCTGTCTCTCTCTGTCTCAAAAATAAATAAACGTTAAAAATTTAAAAAAAAAAAAGACAGAGTTATTTCTCAGTCATTTTTTCTATGTAATTTTTTCCATTTTCTTTTTTTTTTTTAATTTTAGAGAGAGAAAGAGCATGTATAAGTGGGGGGGGGGAGGCAGGGAGAGAAAGAGAGAGAATCTTAAGCTAAGCATTGAGCCTGATGCCGGGCTCAATCCCAATCATGACTTAAGCTGAAATCAAGAGTCCAACACTTAATCAACTGAGCCACCAAGGCACCCCCCATTTTCTAATTTTTTTTGAGAAATTCTACTCTCAGCCATATAATCATAGTTTGATTAATATTTGACCTTGTAAAGTTTTACACATTTCACAGTGACATATAAAAGTTTTACTCTTTCCAGGAGAACAAAATAATTGTGTACTCATGTGCTGAAGTGTCTAAAATAAGCAGCTGATAGGATGTCCTTAAGATGTAATTTCCCTCAGACTTAAAGAAAAGTCATGAGTTCCATCTGATGCATCAAGTGAAAAGCAAGTTATCTATTAAATGTAAAATGTATGAGTATCATTACTATATTTACTACAATTTTATTAAACATCTGGTTTGCCAGTGATCCATATTTCTTGGTCAGATGCTGTTATTGCAACAATTTTATACTTAAAAATAAAACTTCTACTTGTGGGTGAACATTATAGGTTGTGGGAAGTCATTCTTGTGAACCGCAACTAAAGTGTGACAGTAGTAACAGCTCTGTAGTCTCTTTAGGAGCCAATGTTTAAACCCAAAAGACCTTTTTATTGGCACTCTTGAGTGTTACTTTGAAAATCTCTATGAGAGAAGAGCATTTTTTTTAAGATACTAATTATCCAAGACCATGGTCATTTCCAGCACCACTATACTGAAAAGCTCTGTGTAAATAGGTTTGAAAAAAATGTATTCAAAGATATTTGATATTTAAATCCCCCTATTAAATCTCTCATTAAAAAACACTTGTTTTTTTTCAAAGTTTAATCATGCGTAATATCCTCTAAGTTGAACTGTTACACAGCAAGTTCTCTAAAATGGAAAAAAAGGGACTTCTGTGTGCTCTAGAGTTTCATCTTCATTTTTTTCAATGTAGAATTAGCGAAAAAGGGATAGAGTTTTCAAGACAGGTGTCATGACATTAAAAAATTTTTAATGTAAATCATGTTTAAATGTACATAAAAATATAAAAAGATCATATGCAGGAACTTATCTCCCAAAAGAAAAACATATTTGGGGCACCTGAGTGTCTCAGTCAGTTAAGCATCTGACTCTTGATTTCGGCTCAGGTCATGATCTCACAGTGTCATGAGTTTAAGCCCCATTCTCGGGCTTCAAGCTAACAGCGCAGAGCCTGCTTGGGATCCTCTCCCTCTCTCTCTGTCCCTCCTCGACTCGTGTAGTCTCTGCTCTCTTAAAATAAATAAATAAATAAATAACTTTTTAAAAAAAGGGGGGGGCGCCTGGGTGGCTTAGTCAGTTAAGCATCCGACTTTCGCTCAGGTCATGATCTCATGGTTCGTGGGTTCGAGCCCCACGTCGGGCTCTGTGCTGACTGCTAGCTCAGAGCCTGGAGTCTATTTCAGGGTCTGTATCTCCCTCTCTCTCTGACCCTCCCCTGCTCACACTATCTCTCTCTCTCTCTCCTAGAAATAAATAAAAGTATTAAAAAAAAAAAAAAGGAAAACTGATTTATAGTGGTTATCCAGAGCCTTCTTTGGCAACACACACATACACACGCACACACACACACACCCACTCCACACTCTTTGCTTCAGGATTGATATAATATAGACTCTACACAAAAATAATTTTATCTAACATTGCAACCACTATTCGAGAGACTGCTGTCTGTAAGACCATCATTCTTCTCTTTCTAGTAGCCCTTAAGAGGCTTCTCAGAATTTGGAGGATCATGAAATTCACAATAACACTGTGTGAAGCTGAAGACGCTGTCCATAACTGGTCCTTGAATCTGCCTCTTGGAAGAGAACTAACAACTGAAACACTGTGATTTTGTAATAACAATTCAAATTATTGTTCCTTGTTTATATTTCTTTAAATTTGTCTACATATTGATACAGATTTTGCCACTCTTCTGCTTACTCATGTTTACAATATCATCCTACAGTTTACTTTCAGCATGTTAGCATTTCACTGCCTGGAAGAGTCTAGTGTTACCCATAAACCTGAATATTTCAATGTGAATTCTCACTTTGAGATGATTTATAAATCAGTGAGTTGAGACCAAGGGCAAACATATTCAAAGCAGCAGGTCAAGGTTTTAAAGATGTGGTCATGTCCTCTCTATTTGAGGTAATGCTCTGCTGTTAATATAGCAGGAGCAGAGATGAAGGTGAAAAACACTTGACCCAGTAGTAAAAGACTAAAGATTCTTTCACAGTGTTAAAATGGTCAATATTAAGCATGCTCATATTTGTTTGTACAATAAACCACAATTTCTAGAATCAGTCTGTAGAATTTCCTTTAGGAAAAGCTTAAGTATACTTTTATTAAGAATCTACTTTCCGGGGCGCCAGGGTAGCTCAGTCAGTCGAGCGTCCAACTTCGGCTCAGGTCATGATCTCATAGTTTGTGGGTTCAAGCCCTATGTTGGACTCTGTGCTGACAGCTCAGAGCCTGGAGCCTGTCTTCAGATTCTTTGTCTCCCTCTTTCTCTGACCCTCCCCTGCTCATGCTATCTCTCTCTCTCAAAAATAAATAAAACATTTAAAAAAATTTTTTAAAAAGAGTCTACTTTTCCAGAGGGGCACCTGGGTGGCTCATTTAGTTAAGCCTTTGACTTAAGCTCAGGTCATGATCTCACAGTTTGTGAGTTCAAGCTCCATGTCAGGCTCTGTGCTGACAGCTCAGAGTCTGGAGCTTACTTCAGATATTAGTCTCCCTCTGTCTCTACCCTTCCCTCACTCATGCTTTGTCTCTCTCTCTCTCTCAACAATAAATATTTTCCCAGGAAAAGACTAAAGTGAGTATGGAAGAAAGGATAGACAGTGGCATTGCTATAATAAAACAGCATTAATAAATAGAGAAATTTAGATGTTACCACTTTTGATAATTTTAAAGGCCCTACTATGAGCCTATAATCATTAAATAACTGGGACTTTAAAAAGTAAATATTTATATAATATAATAAAGCTATCCTTGTTTACTAGTGGATTATATATTCTCTATGGGAATGCTACATTCAAATTATAGCTAAAGCAACAAAGATTTTTTAAAAACATAAACATTAAGGGGTTCACCCACTACTGACAAGTTAGTTGCAAGGCCATGTATTCTAGGGAGCTATGGAAAGCGGACACAATGTGTTGCTTTTCAACTGAACTATTTTGTCTTGTAAAACAGACCTTTAAAAGGCATTTATTAAAATTAAACAATGGAACAGAAAATGTGGCAAAATAAGACAGGGTTTTTTTTTTCAAGTTTTTAGTCAAATTTCAGTGAGTTAACATACACTGTAATACTAGTCTCAGGAGTAGTAGGATTTAGTGATTCATCATTTAGATACAGCACTCAGTGCTCATCACGAGAAGTGCCCTCCATCACTCATTTAACCCATTCCCCCACTGACCTCCCCTCCAGCAATCCTCAGTTTGTTCTGTATAGTTAAGAGTCTGTTTTCTGGTTCGCCTCCCTTTTTTTCCCTATGTGCATCTGTTTTGTTTCTTACTCCACATATGAGTGAAATCATATGGTATTTGTCTTTCTCTGACTTATTTCACTTAGCATAATACAAGAGACAGTCTTCTTAATTAAATTGATGATTAAGCATTAGAACAATGATAAGAAAAATGACATTTATCTTAACCTATGAATAACTATCAAACATTATTATAAAGGACTCTTACTGTTAAAAGTTGAAAAAGTTAACCACCATTATTAGTCTTTCTGATGCTTAACACAAATATCACAATATGGTTTTATTTAAATCAAGTTGACTTCATAGCTTAGCTTTTCGTTTTAATTAGGTTGTCTTCATAGTTAACTCTACTATGAAAATAACAGGCTTTCATAATTAGGAGTGTGCAAAGAATATTAGCTACAAGATTGTTCATTTTAAAGCTGGTAAAATATTGAACACAGGAAACAAGCAAAATTGTCACAAATAAGGAATTGATTAAATACATTATAATACAGACATATAACAGAATACTATCCAGATAGATGTTTATTAGAAAGACATATAAAATATACTGTTAGGTTTTAAAACAAAGCTAGATCATGAAATGGAATGCATGGTAGAGACCCAAGTTAGAAAAGAAATAAAACTGAATACATACATACACCTAATGAAATATACCCTAAGATACTTACTATTCTTATTTCTGGGAGAAGGAACTTGTGTGTGTGTGTGTGTGTCTGTGTGTGTGTGTGTGTGTCTGTGTATGCACGCGCGTGCGCGCACGTACATGCACCTACATGCATGTGTGCACACAGGAGCAGGTGTCAGTATGAACGTGTGTTACATACATAGGTATTTGCTTAGCTGTAGTTTTAAATGTTTTTCTTTAATAAATATTACTTTCACAACCAGAAAATAAAATGAATTTAAACATTTAAAAGGAAGTAGTATTTACTGTCAAGTTTAAATGTGAAGAACAAAGTCTGTTTGCAGCACATATTTGTTTACTGCTATTTTAAATTCTAAGTCCAAATAAAGACATTTTGCATTCTGACCCAAACATGAAATACAGAAAGACAAAAAAATTTAACTTGACATTTTTACTAAAAAACAAACTCAGAAGATAGAATGTCTAAGAGACAATAGGCAAAATGTATATCAGTATATAAGTATATATACATCCACATACATATAGATTTATATACATATATTTACACATGTATACATACATATATACTTACATACATATACACATATATATTTATATACATATATACTCACATATAATTAGATACATATATATACACACATATATATATATTTATACTGATATACTTTTTTCCCTGCCAACTGTCTCTTTTAGACATTCTATCTTCTGAGTTTGTCTTTAGTAAAAATGTCAAATTAAATTTTATGTATATGTAGACATATGTATACATATGCATATATGTATATATGTGTGGTGTGTATATATGCATATACATATGTGTGTGTATATATATATATATACATACACCAAATATATATATTACAAACAACCCTGAAATCTAAAAAAAAATTTTTAATGCCTGATTTGGAGTTGTCAAAGTGCAATATAGAACCAAAATTACAGAATAAATACTCCTTGAGAGAAAATTCTGATTCCCTTTGATCTTTAAAGAAGTCATCTTGTCATGCTCCAAAGGAACCATTTAGAAATCTCCCCTTGCTGTTCATTTGTATGGGAATTCTGATTACACAACATATCTAAGATCTATTACATTAAATAAAGAAAGCTGGGCTTTAATAGCAAATTATAAAATTAAAACATCAGGGATTATTTTCCTTGAACTGATAACAGTATAACAGTAATTTATCTTCTCAGTTTCTTCTAATAAGCATTTGTTTTTCCTAAAAGCCCAGAAATATTGCTTTAACTTCTTATATCTAAGATATTTAGATGGAGACAAATACTAAACATTCTTCTAGGTTCTGATGATACATAGATTATCTAGATTCAATTGTTCATCTACCAGATATATAGTACACAAATCTCTACAGAACTATCACTTTGGACATACATTTAAAATTTTCTCCAATGTGATATTTTTTATAAATTAGAAAGTCTTAAAGATATCAAGTATTTCATTTTAATATTTTAGAGTTATATTTTACCATTTAAAATGCCCAAAGGTATGTTTACTTTATTTCTTTATCAAGATATACAAATGTTAATAGCACTTCATTTTAACACCAGAAAATTATGAAAGTCATAGTTAGTAAAATACTTAAGAGACTTTATGTTTTCACCTAATATGATTGTAGGTACATTTTTCTGTTCCATCTTTCCTTCTCCCACAGAAAATGACTCCATACCAAATCCCTTAAATTCCTCTTTTGAAGTTTAAAATTAATTCCCATGGTTGCTCTTCTATAATCCCCCATCTTTAAAAAATGCAAAATATGCTTATACATTTTGAGAAATCAGATGAAATCCCAAATATCCTATGTGAGTATATGCTATCCTTTTAAAAAGAAAGCTCACACACTCTTTCTCAAAAAGGCTATTCATCAAGGAATCTAATTCTATAATTAATACAAACAAGGTAACAATTTGCTTTAAGTGTCCACTCATAATGTTAAATCAATGTTAAATCATAAAGAACTTCTGTGGAAATACATAAGACATACACACTGATTATAAATGAAATTCATTATGAGCAGCTCCATTATACTGAATAGCAAATGAATTCTTAATAATGAGGCATTTGATGTGTTATCCAGAACTGGGGTTGACAAGAAAGCCACTTAGCTTCCTTTCTTATAAGCAAGTAACTGATATAGCACATATATTTTTCACTTTGGAAGGAAAACTATGTTTTGCCAAACCTTTTTAATACAGTCTATTTCCTTCCCAGACTTGTCGAAGGTTCTGTTCTTTTTTTATAAGCTCATCTTGCCCTTACCATCAGAAGTCCATAACAGATGCTAGAATAATTAAAAACCTATCACTATAGACTCTTCCATCACATCACAGACTAGGAAAATGAAGGAGGTTTATGGGTGTCCTTGTCTCACTTTTTCCACCCCTTCGTGGTTGATGTGTAGGCTTTAATGTGCATCCTTGCACCTCTCCTCCGGCAGGAAGCCTGTCTCTGGGGATCACTTGCAGAAAATAGGACATTGAGTCCATAATTAAAGTAATCTCTTTCCAGGCAGATGCTGCAGTTGGCTCTGTTATCACATATTACAAAAGGCATCTTGAGGGTTATAAAATGTGCAGCAAATAGCTTTGGAGATGAGAAACAGCAATTTTTCATCTAATTTTGATCCATAGACATGTAAGCACTGTATTGCTACTTTTTGGTTTTGAGCCAAATAACTATTATGGTACTAAGATGAGCCGGGCAGTAACCAAAATTAAAGAATACTTTAGCTTTTATCCTCAAAGTGAGAAAAGCTCTTTTGTAACCATCTTTGCACTTAGCAAATAAGGATGCCATCTCAAATCTGAGCTTTAATGCCTGCAGGCGGATTTAGAAGAAAGGCTTATGTAGCTTAGCTCTGCAGCCATACTTTCAATATATTTGCTTAAGTTAAAACCAGAGGTTGATTAAGGGACCTACCATCTTAGCTCCTTTGCAACTATGGTGAATAAGTTTAATTAGAAGCATTTCTACTGTTTATCATTCGTATAATATTTTTGGACTTTGCTCTTTGAAATATATGTCAGCCCAGATAACTAATATGCTCACATTATTCCTAATCCCTTCTCTAAATACTAAGAGTAGGAACAAATGGAGGACATTTGACTAATATATTTTTGTTTCCAGCTTAGGACTTGTCAATATGGGTAACCAAACCTGACCTCAATATTGTGAGGTGCTAAAATGGAGATGGAAATAATATTAATATTTTTTCTCAGTTCTAAATTAGACAATTTTTGAATATGAACTGATGTAATGATAATAAGGTTGTCTTAAAATTCCAGAAAGCATATGATTTAATTCCATTTCCTTAAACTGTATTTATTAAAAAAAATTAACAGCAAAGTCTTACATGAGCTTGGGCCTTTCAATTAAAAATATACTATTATTGATATTAATCTTTATATTTTATGTTAGTCTAAATAACATTCAAAAGTAGGAGCTATCTTATTTAGCTTAATTAATATAGAAATATTGTATTCCAACATGGTTAAGATGCAAAATTATTATTTAGAAAAATTTATTTAATAAAATATCATTTGAATTAATAGAGAAAAATTTTTAAATCAGAATTTTAAATTATCAATGAAGTTTTGTTAAATGACCAAAGTGTTATTCCCAGAGTGCCTAAAATGTTATAATGTAAAGCTAGCTGTCATCAGAGCAATGCTTGGAGGTTTAAATAGCATAGTATAAAACCTATTCTCTAACACAGTCATCTGGGACATTTGTACATTATTGTAATTTTTAATTTATGTACATATGTATTCATTCATCCATTCAACAAATACTTTTTGTCCAAATAATTTTAATACTATTGCATTTGAAATATTAGAAAAATATGTACTTAGTATCTACCCGCCTCAAAGGCAGTTTTCAATTTTGCGTTTTTCTTTCATCTTTATCTAAATGAATGTTATTATGTCTTTAGGAAATCACTCCTAACATTTATTCTTGTGCTATTACCTTTAACTTTTTTTGTTTGGAATTACTATAGTGATCCTAACTTCCTTTTTGTTAGCATTTGCCTGGTATATTTTTTCTATCTCTATACTTTCAATGTTTTTGTGTCATTATCTTTAGGTTTGTCTCTTGGAAGCAGTACATTGTTAGATTCTTGAAACTGCATTTTGAAAGTCAAAATGTGTTAACTGGTGAATATATAGTCTATTTATATTTATTGTAAATATATATGTGCAGTTGTTCTGGAGCACTATGGGTTTGAACTGTGCAGGTACACTTATATGGGGACTTTTTTGTAAACACAGTACAGTACTGTAAATATTTTTTATATTCCTTGTGATTTTCTTAGTAACATTTTATTTTTTCTTACTTTCATTGTAAGAATACAGTAGTTAATACATATAATATATGAAATGTGTTAATCTACTATTTATGTTATCAGTAAGACTTCTGATCAGCAGTAGGCTATTCGCAGTTAATTTTAGGGGAGTCAGAAGTTATATGTGGATTCTCAACCATGCAGGGGGCTGGTGCCCCTGACCCCTGTGTTGTTCAAGGGCCAACTGTTTGCTTATTTATATTACCTTACATTTTATGTTTCTATGCTTTTGAAGGTAACATTTTTCTCCTTTCTTTTGAGAAATTAAGATTTCTTTAATCTTTTCCCCAAGCCCTTTCCTATTCTGGAAGTTACATTTTTATTTCTACTCAATAATTTATGTTTTTAAATATTTAAAATTTAAAATTTTTTAAATGTTTTTATTTACTTCTGAGAGAGAGAGACAGTGTGAGCAGGGAAGGGTCAGAGAGGGAGGGGGATACAGGATCTGAAGTAGGTTCCAGACTCTGAGCTGTCAGCACAGAGCCTGACGTGGGGCTCAAACCCGCAAACCATGAGATCATGACCTGAGACGAAGTCAGACGCTCAACCGACTGAGCCACCCAGATGCCCCATTAAAGCACACCTGTTTTAAAAGCTTGGTTTAAAATTGTCTGTTTCTGTGTGTGCTAAAAATATCAAACCCTTCTTTTTAAATGTTTTTATTTTGTTTTTCAGACCTGAGTAACTAGGTACAGAATTCTAGGATGACAATTTCCTTCACCACTTTGAAAATCCTCTGCCATTGTCTCCTGGCCTCTCGTTGCTGATGAAAAAACCAACTGCCAGACTAAAACTACAGGAAATCTACCTTTTCCCTTTGGTTGTCTTTGAGATTTTCCCTTGGATACTCTGGAAGGTGACTATGATCTATGTCAGTGCTAACTTTATTTATGTTGTTTAGATAGAAAAGACTCACATCTTCCTTAATTCTAAAAAGTTCTCCAACATTATCTCTTCAAATATATCTGTCCTCCTCCTTTCTATTCTCTCCTTCTAAAACTTCCATTTGATGTTCTGTACCACGTTAATAAGTCAGACTCCTTACTCACTGAAAGTTTTAGTTTCTCATAAGTGACTTACTTTACCAAGGGCCTCAGTCACATATAAAATTTGCTGTTTTCCCAGAGTTGGATAATACTTTGAGGCTCCAGGCTCATGCACCGGGCCCAGGCCAGCTTCCTCTCTTTCTCCTGCTGTCTTTGCAGGGGCTCAGAGCGATAGCTCCAGATCCCACTTAGGTTAAAACTCCAGGGCAAGGACCTAAACCCAGGTGTGAAATACCTGTAGACCATCGTGATGTCTGTTCCCACTTCCTGATCCAGTTTCAATGCTTCTCCTTTCTTCTGGCAGCTTGTGTCTTCACTTCCATTCAAACCAGTTATATATATACATATACTGTGTGTGTGTGTGTGTGTGTGTGTGTGTGTGTGTGTGTGTTAAATGTTTACTAACTTATCTCAAGTTTCTATGTGATTTTAATAGAGTTTCTGCCATGCCAGCTCAGTCTCCCACGAAGCCATAAGTCCTCTATAAACATAATTTTAACGTGTTTGAAAGAGAAACATACTTCTTTACATTTTTGGTCACTTAATACTCCAAACATCAAGAGGGCGGGGAAGATGGCGGAGGAGTAGGGAGCTCCGTACGTCTCACCTGCCCCCATCTCCAAATGGAGAAGGCCTGAAGCCATAGGAACCCTTACAGAATGGCAGGAGTTTGGGAGGAATAGAAGATAGTACGCTGAGAAAGGAAAAAAAAAAAAAAAAAACCTTATAGGGGCATGAGTACAAACTGGGGAAGATAAAAACGGGCCATCCAGGACCGGAGACATGAAGGGAGGGGAAGGAGCCCCCTTTGCGGGGAGCGGTGGGGAGTCGAAGGGAAGAGAAAGAGCGGTTGAAACTGCTCAAAGAACTGTCTCTGTCCCTGGAGAAGAGAAAACCCGCGGATCCGGGTCCCAGCTGTGGTGCTGACTTTGAGCTGAAAGCCCCGGTCCCGGGCAGGGACAGCAGAAACTTCTCAGCGGCACTCCCGGCAGATCGGGCAGGGAAGCAGCACGGCTTGAAACTGCTCCATAGCACCCCCCCACCCCCACTGCCCCCACACGACCCCCCGGTGGGGAGGTGGTGGGCTTGAGGCTGAACAAAGGACCTGTCCTGCGGGTTTATATTTCCGGCGGTTATAATTAAAGCCTGCGGACTGAGACCTGGAAATAAGATGGGGCTTGGGCTTGGGACGTAGAGCAAGGCCAACCCTGCCTACACCCTAGACACAGGGATATCTGACCCTAAAGAATGATTTATAGCGCTTGGTTCAAGAGGGGACTGGGGCGCCGCCATTTTTCTGCCCACAACCACCAAAGTGAGACCTCAGGGAGCAGCCCGCAGATGCAGTGGAGGCTAAGACCTGCCTACACCAAACCACCCCCATCCCTGATAGAAAGCTGTTTTTTTTCTTTCTTTTATCAGAGGCTGGGGCAAGACCAAAATGGATAGACTGCCTTGATTAATTCTAGATCAACTCTTTATATTCACATATATTTCCCCTTGTCTCATTCGCATCCCTCCCCTCTGCACTCAGGTCATTGGTTTAAACAATCACATTTAACCCATTCTCTAGATGTACATGCTACACCTCGACCACTACCTCTCTATCTCTCTCTCTCTGGAGTAATCAGACTATATAGCTTCTCTGAATAACATTATCTTTGATTCTTTCTCCTCGCCTCTCACCATATTCTCCTCTTTCTCTCACTGAATTAAGCCTTTTACTCTCTCTCCCTAGTTATCATCCAATTTCACTTTCTCCCCACCCTGTCATTTCTCTCTTTGTATATGCTCTTCCATCAGCACTGCATACACCCTGCTCTTTACATGTAGGTGGGAATTCCGCTTATAATTATTCTTTTAGACTGTCCTTGGTCTTTTGGTTTTTTTTTTTTCTTTTTTCTTTTCTTTTCATTTCTTTCTTCTTTTTTATTTTTTATTTTTATTACTTGTTTTTCCTCCTTCTTTCCCTTTTTCTTCTTTTTCTCTTCTTTCCATTTTTCCCATTTGGTTTGCTCGTTTGTTGGATGTATATGTGCCTTTGTGTGCCTTTGTTCCTGGTGTGTTTGTGTGTCTATCTTCTTTTCCAGGGCTACCTCAAAAAACAAGCCAAAGTACACATGATGGAGAGTCTCAAATACCACTACAAGTAGGGAAATAAAACAACCAAAGTCTCAACAAGAGACACCATTCAAAGAACACTTCCTAAATGGATAGGCCCTGGACAGTCAAAGAGCCTTCTTTAATACAGCAGTACTCGAAGGTGTAGAGTGCATAACAAGCTTTTAAAACTAACAAGAGACAGAAAGCTAGCCAAAATGACAAAACGGAAGAACTCTCCTCCAAAGAATTTCCAGGAAGAAATGACAGCTAAAGAACTGCTCAGAACAGATATCAGCAAGATAACTGAACAAGAATTTAGAACAATAGTAATAAAACAAATCGCTGGGCTTGAAAAAGGCATGGAAGACATCAGAGAAACTATTGCTACAATGACTATGGAGCTTAAAAATAGTTGTGATGAATTAAAAAATGCTATAAATGAGGTGTACAATAAAATGGAGGCATCCAATGCACAGACTGAAGAGGCAGAGAGGAGAATAGGTGAGTTAGAAGACACAATTACAGAAAGAGGGGAAGCCGAGAAAAAGAGAGAGAAACTGATCCAGGAACATGAAAGGAGAGTTCGAGAGCTGCATGATACAATCAAACAGAACAATAACCGCATCATAGGAATTCCAGGAAAGGAAGAAAGAGGGAAAGACGTTGAAGGAGTCCTTGAACAAATTATAGCTGAGAACTTCCCCAATCTGGTGAAGGAAACAGACATTGAAATCCAAGAGGCACAGAGAACACCCCTCAGATGTAACTTGAATTGATCTTCTGCACAACATATCATAGTGAAACTCGCAAAATATAAGGACAAGGAGAGAATTCTGAAAGTACCTAGGGATAAA
This sequence comes from Proteles cristata cristata, assembly GCA_017311185.1. NCBI lineage: Eukaryota > Metazoa > Chordata > Mammalia > Carnivora > Hyaenidae > Proteles > Proteles cristata. The sequence continues at coordinate 1,649,849 of JAESUZ010005145.1, read as the reverse complement.
AAGGTCCTAACATACAAAGGGAAACCTATCAGAGTGGTTGCAGATCTATCTACTGAAACTTGGCAGGCCAGAAAGGAGTGGCAGGAAATCTTCAATGGGATGAACAGAAAAAATATGCAGCCAAGAATCTTCTATCTAGCAAGCCTGTCATTCAGAATAGAAGGAGAGATAAAGGTTTTCCCAAATAAGCAAAATTGAAAGAATTTGTTACCACTAAACCAGTCCTACAAGAAATCCTGAGGGGGACTTTATGAGGGAAATGTTGCAGGGAACACAAGGTACCAGAGACACCACCACAAACATGAATCCTACAGAGAACACAATGACTCTAACACCATATTTTTCAATAATAATACTGAATGTAATTGGACTCAATGCTCCAATCAAAAGACACAGGGTAGCAGAATGGATAAGAAAAACAAAATCCACCTATTTGCTGTCTACAAGAAACTTATTTTACACCTGAGGACACCTTCAGATTGAAAGTAAGGGGATGGAGAAATATATATCATGCTACTGGAAGTCAAGAGAAAGCTGGAATAGCTGTATAGAAATATAAGATATAATAGATATAAGCTTTATAGCTTATATCAGAAAAACTGGACTTTAAAGTAAAGGCAGTAGCAAGAGATGAAGAAGAGCATTATATAATAATTACAGGGTCTATCCATCAGGAAGAGCTACCAATTATAACTGTCTATTCACCATTTTCAGAAGCACCCAAATACATAAAACAATCACTAATGAAAACAATCTTCTGGATAAGAATGTGCTAATAGCACGGGACTTTAATACTCCACATACAGCAATGAATAGATCAAGTAGACAGAAAAATCACTAAAGAAACAATGGACTTGAATGACACATTGGACCAGATTGATTTGACAGATATATTTAGAACTCCACATCCCGAGGCAATGGAATTCACTTTCTTCTCAAGTGCACATGGCACATTCTCCAAGATAGATCACATACCAGGACATAAAGCAGCCCTCAGTAAATATAAAAGAATTGAGATCATACCATGCACACTTTCAGATCACAATGCTATGAAACTTGAAATCAACCACAGGAAAAAGTCTGGAAACCCTCCAAAAACATGGAAGTTAAAGAACACCCTACTAAAGAATGAATGGGCTGAACAGGCAATTAGAGAAGAAATTTAAAAATACATGGAAACAAATGATAATGATAATACAACAATTGAAACTCTATGGGATGCATCAATGGCAGTCCTAACAGGGAAGTACATTGCACTCCAAGCCTATTTCAAGAAATTAGAAAAGCACAAGTACAAAATCTAACAGCGCACCTAAAGGAACTAGAAGCAGAGCAACAAGAGCACTCCAAACCCAGTAGGATATGAGAAATAATAAAAATCAGGGCAGAAATAAACAATACTGAATCCAAAAACAAAACAAAACAAAACAAAAAAACAGTTGAACTGATAAATGAAACCAAGAGTTGGTTTTTTGAAAAAATAAACAAAATTGACAAACCTCTAGCCAGGTTTCTCAAATAAAAAGAGACATCACCCAAAAAGACAAAATCTTGAATGAAAATGACTTATTACAACCAACACCTCAGAAATACAAGGAATTATCAGGAAATACTATGAAAAGTTATATGCCAACAAACTAGACAACTTAGAAGAAATGGACAAATTCCTAAATACACACTAACTACCAAAATTCACATGGGAAGAGATAGAAAATCTGAACAGACCCATTACTAGTGAAGAAATTGAATCAGTTATCAAAAACCTCCCAACAAATAAGAGCAATGGGCCAGATGGCTTCCCTGGGAAATTCTATCAGACATTTAAATCAGAGTTAATACCCATTCTTCTCAAGCTATTCCAAAAAACAGAAATCAAAGGAAAACTTCCGGACTCATTCTACAAACCCAGCATCACTTTGATTCCCAAGACAGACAAAGACTGAGCAAAAAAAGAGAACTACAGGCCAATATCCTTGATGAATACGGATGCAAACATCCTCAACAAGATACTTGCAAATCAAATTTAACAGCACATAAAAAGAATGATCCACCATGATCAAGTGGGATTCATTCCTGGATTACAGGGCTGCTTAAATATTCACAAATCAATCAATGTGATACATCACATCAACAAAAGAAAAGATAAAAACCATATGATCCTGTCAATAGATGCAGAAAAAGCATTTGACAAAATACAGCATCCCTTCTTAAGAAAGACCCTCGAGAAAGTCGGGATAGAAGGAACTTACTTAAACATCACAAAAGCCATCTACGAGAAGCCCTAAGCTAACATCATCCTCAATGGGGAAAAACTGAGAGCTTTTCCCCCGAGATCAGAAACACGACATGGATGTCCACTCTCACCACTGTTGCTTCACATAGTGCTGGAAGTCCTAGCATCAGCCATCAGACAACAAAAGGAAATAAATGGCAACAGAATTGGCAAAGAAGAAGTCAAACTTTCACTTTTTGCAGATGACATGATACTCTACATAGAAAACCCAAAAGACTCCATGAGAAACCTATTAGAACTGATCCATGAATTCAGCAAAGTTGCAGGGTACAAAATCAACATACACAAATCAGTTGCATTTTTATACACCAATAATGAACAACAAAAAGAGAAATCAAGAAAAGGATCCCTTTCACAATTGCACAAAATACCATACAATACCTAGGAATAAACCTAACCAAAGATATAGGAGATCTGTATGATGAAAACTATAAAAACTTATGAAGGAAATTGAAGAAGACACAAAGAAATGGAAAAACATTCCATGCTCGTGGATCCAAAGAATAAATAATGTTAAAATGTCATTATTACCCAAAGCAATCTACACATTCAACGCAATCCCAATCAAAATTGCACCAGCATTCTTCTCAAAGCTAGAACATATGACCCTAAAATTTGCATGGAACCACAAAAGACCCTGAATAGCCAAAGTAATATTGAAGAAGACCAAAATGGTAGGCATCACAATTCCAGACTTTAGCCCTTCGTACAAAGCTATAACCATCCAGACAGTATGGTACTGGCACAAAAACAGGCACATAGAACAATGGAATAGAGAACTCAGAACTGGACCCACAAATGTATGGCCAACTAATCTTTGACAAACTGGGAAAGAGTATCCAATGGAAAAAAGACAGCCTTTTAACAGATGATACTGAGAGAACTGGACAGCAACATGTAGAAGAATGAAACTAGATCATTTTCTCACACCATACACAAAAATATACTCAAAATGGATAAAGGACCTGAATGTGAGCCAGGAAACCATCAAAACCCTAGAGGAGAAAGCAGGAAACAACTTCCTTGACCTCAACCACAGCAACTTCTTACTTGACACATCCCCAAAGGCAAGGGAATCAAGAGCAAAAATAAACTATTGGTACCTCATCAAGATAAAAAGCTTCTGTATGGCAAAGAAAACAATCCATAAAACTAATAGGCAACCGATGGAATGGGAAAAGATAGTTGCAAATGACATATCAGATAAAGGGCTAGTATCCAGAATCTATAAGGAACTCACCAAACTCCACACCTGAAAAACAAATAATCCAGTGAAGAAATGGGCAGAAGATGTGAACAGACACTTCTCCAAAGAGGACATCCAGATAGCCAACAGACACATATAAAGATACTCAGAGTCCCTCCTCTTCAGGGAAATACAAATCAAAACCACACTGAGATATCACCTCACACTGGTCAGAGTAGCTAAAATGAACAAATCAGGAGACTCTAGATGTTGGCGAGGATGTGGAGAAATGGGCACCCTCCTACACTTTTGGTGGGAATGTAAACTGGTGCAGTCCCTCTGGAAAACAGTGTGGAGGTTCCTCAAAAAATTAACAATAGAACACCCCTATGACCCAGCAGTAGCATTGCTAGGAATCTGCCCAAGGGATACAGGAGGCACATGTACCCCAATGTTCACAGCAGCACTTTCAACAATAGCCAAATCATGGAAAGAGCCTAAGTGTCCATCAATGGACGAATGGATCAAGAATATGTGGTTTATCTATACAATGGAATACTACATGGCAATGAAAAAGAATGAAATCTGGCCATATGTAGCAATGTAGATGGAACTTGAGGGTGTTATGCTGAGAGAAATAAGTCAGGCAGAGATGGACAAATACCATATGTTTGCACTTATAGGTGGATTAGGAGGCACTTAATGGAGAACCACGGGGAGTAGAAGGGGGAAAATAGTTGGGGAGAGGAAGGGAGGCAAACCATGAGAGGCTCTTGAATGCTGAGAACAAACTGAGGACTGATGGGGGTGGGGAGAGGGGAAGAGGGGAGATGGGCATGGAGGACACTTGTTGGGATGAGCAGTGGGTATTATATGGAAACTAACTTGACAATAAACTATTTTAAAAAATACTCCAAACATCTCTCAAGTTGCTATATTACCTTCATAATTACTATTTTAACAGTGACATAGAATGGTAGTAAAGAATTGCCACTAAAAGGACATGTTTTGGATGAAAACAGACCTACTTCTGTGAGCTTCTTTAAGCTCTTCCTTCAGTAAAAGTGGTTCTAGGAAAGTACAGGAACTGAGTAGGTTGCCTGGTATACAGGTGCTCACTAAATGGAAGGTACTATCATTACTACTACATACTATCATCATCATCATCATCATCATCATCACCATCATCATTGGCATCACCATTGTCGTCATCAAATGGTATTCCAAATTTCATTTTCACTTATTTTCATATCAATGATTAACATTCTAAGTAAGCTAATTTTAAGTATTAGGCACATGATGGTAAATTTTCATGGGGTGGAGGCATATTTGATAAGGCCCAGAACTTAAAACACTGTGGCAGGGTATGTAGGGGATTGTCAGGGTGGGATCAGGGACTGAGACCCAGAGGTGGGGGCAGGGAGAGGAATAGTACCTTAGCCTAGCACAGCCAAAAAGTAGTACTAAGCCCTGAGCACTGTACAGGAAGGTAACCAGAAGGATACCCACCTATCACACTAGTCATACCATTTCCCATAAAGCGAAGGTCAATATAAATTTCTGCCTTAGTAACAAAATTGAAATGAATAGTTAAGTAACTAGCTTTTCACATAAAATTGTCCTGCTTAGCCAGGTGAGCACATGATGTTTTATGCTCACAGGACCATTGCAAAATCTTAGCTTTACTTTACTTTTTCTAGATGTCCTTTAAAGTACATGGTTACATTCTGTAAATGTTAAGGTAACATTAGAGGAAAAGATAATTCATTAGATTCTCTCAGTGCTGAGGCATCTGGCTGGTTTAGTCAGTTGAGCATACGACTCTTGATTGCAGGGTCATGAGTTCAAGCCCCACATGTGGCATAGATTTTACTTAAAATAAAGATTAAATAAGTAAATAAATAATAAAAATTTTTAAAAGAAGATTCAGTGCTACATATTAAAACTTTCTGGGGGTGCCTGGGTGGCTCAATCAGTTGGGTGCCCAACTTCGGCTCAGGTCATGATCTCACAGTTTGTGGGTTTGAGCCCTGTGTTAGGCTCTGTGCTGACAGCTCAGAGCCTGCTTCTCAGTCTGTCTCTTCCTCTCTCTCTGCCCCTCCCCTGCTTGCAGTCTATCTCTCTCTCTTTCAAAAAATAAACATTAAAAAAAACTTTCTGTAATGATGTAAATGTTCTTGATCTGTGCTGTCCAGTAGAATAGTCACTAGACATATGTGACTACTGAGAACTTGAAATGTGGCTAGTGCTGGGGCGTCTTGGGTGGCTCAGTCAGTTGAGTGTCCAACTTTGGCTCAGGTCATGATCCTGTGGTTCATGGGTTCAAGCCCCACATCAGGCTCCGTGCTGACAGCTCAGAGCCTGACGCCTGCTTCAGATTCTGTGTCTCCCTCTCTCTGACCCTCTCCTGCTCACACTGTCTCTCTCAGAAATAAATAAAACATTTAAAAAATTTTTTTAAAAATGTGGCTAATGCAACTGAGGAGCTAAATTTTTTATTTTATTTAACTTCAATTAACTAAGTTCAAATAGCCACATGTGCCTTGTAGCTATCATGTTAGAAAGTACAGTTCTAAACAAATTTTAGAATATATATATGTGTTTATGCATATATGCATACATATGTACATACAGATATGTCTGTATATAAATATACACATAAATGATTAACATGCACACACATACAGACATACAATGGACATACTGCAGATTTGGCTCCAGGCCATGGCAATAAAGCAAATACCACAATACAGTGAGTCAATGAATTTTTGGTTTCCCAGTGCATACAGAAGTTATGTCTACACTATAATGTAGTCTATTAAGTGTACAATAGCCTTATGCCTTTAAAAAAAAGTGCATACCTTAATTTAAAAAAATACATTGCTAAAAAATGCTAACCATCATCTGAGCTCTCAGAGAGTCATAATCACGGATTCCAGATCACCATAACAAATATATAATAATAATGAAGAAGTTTGAAACATTACAAGAATTACCAAAACATGACATAGACATGAAGTGAGCAAATGCTATTGGAAAAATGGCCCTGGAAGATTTGTTCATTGCAAAGTTGCCACAAGCCTTCAATTTGTAAAAATCACAGGATCTGGGGGCACATGGTGGCTCAGTCGGTTAAACATCAGACTTCAGCTCAGGTCATGATCTCATGGTTTGTGAGTTTAAGCCCCGCATAGGGCTCACTGTTGTAGGTGCTGAGCCTGCCTGGGATCCTCTCCCCTCCCCCACACAAATTCTCTCAAAAATAAATATTTTTTAAAAATCACAGTATCTGTCAAGTGCAGTAAAGTGAAACACAATAAATCGAGGTATGTATGTCCAAGTAAGTCACAGTAGACAAGTTCTTCAAAAAATTATCTTGAAGAAGAAACCAAAATTCTATTGCATGTTTGCAATAATGCCTTAATATTCAGAGATTTTACTAAAAGCAGAGCTAAATAAAAGCTTGCTTAGTATATATTATCTGAGTCACTGTATTGGCAAACATGGAGTTGTTGCTGCCATGAGAAAAATTTATTCACCTGTTTCCCAAACATCTTTGTCATCACTATTTTGGACTGCATAGGCAATTTGAAGAAAAAATATTAATTTCACACGTGAGGCCTCTAAAACTGGTTTCACCTATTCTACTAATGAAGAAGTAACACAAATCTCTGCCCATATCTCATTTAAGAAACTTCTCTTAGATACAGAGAACTGCTAGTAATTGTAATACATAAAGCTTTTACATTTACCTACTTGGTCTTTTTGTTTTCACAAATGTTCCATGTGAGGGGCACCTGGGTGGTTCAATCAGTTAAGCATTCAACTTTGGCTCAGGTCATGATCTGACGGTTCGTGGGTTCAAGCCCCATGCCGGGCTCTGTGCTGGCAGCTAGCTCAGAACCTGGAGCCTGCCTTGGATTCTGTGTCTCCCTCTCTCTCTGCCCCTCCCCTGCTCAAGCTGCCTCCCCCCCCGCTCAGAAATTGAAACAAAACTAAACTAAAATAAAATATTCCATGTGATTTTAAGTAGTAAGTGCCAGGTGGAGTAGTAATCCCACCTAAAGCACAAAGCCTTATAATCTTGTAGGTGCCAAAGTCCATTTACTTAAGTACTTTCCACTAGTTATGACTCCATGCCATGAAGGAAAGGACAGCACACAAGGATGGGTTTGCCAGAGGCTTGGTTTTTTATGTCTGTTTGTTTTGTTTTTGCTTCTAGACCTAACATTTGGAAAAACAAATTATTTCTATCTGAAAGGAAAAAAAAGCAGAGGTTAAAGAAAAACAACAAATTCACTAACAACTACTTGCTATGGGACAGAATTCCACAAATGTGGGTCTGTCTTTGGACCCTAGCTAAACAAATTTATTAGTGAAATAGAAAAATATTCTGATTATAAAGTAGGTTTACTTTGCCAAGAGTCTTATGATTCTGATATGACGAAAAGTATCATATGAAATCCCAGCAAACTGCCCTAATATAACCAGCATGGTTTACACTGCAGTTTCTTGGAAGGAGGGGACAGGAAAGGAGAAGAAAACAGTTAAAACAAAAGGAATAGTATTGCCTTTTGAATATATGTTAAATTTTTAGAATATGTTATATAATTAATATAATGTAAATAATTTTTTCAGACCTTCCTGGAGATTAACAGACATATTTTATCTCAACATGTTATTGCACTCCCTAAAATTAAATCCCCATGAAGCATCTTGACTTCATTTGGCAAAAAGTTGATAAATTGATAAATAAGAACACACATTAGTCCCTGAACTTAAACTGTCTCTTGTCCAAGCCTTATTGGTTACTTAACTTTGATGAAAAACAGGGCCTACAGGGAAGTAAAAACCATCAGGGTCCCTGGCCATTTACTTTTAAGGGCAGATATTTTTTTTTTATTCCGTCATTCAAAGGCACATTTTTAACTAGCACTGAAATAATTGTCTCAAGTTGGGAAATGCCTGCTTAGAAAACTAGACCATCAGAAAAAAATCGGAGGCTTATGGCTTAAGAGACAGATAAAATTTCTCCTATGGAAAACAGCATATCTGGTTTTATTGAACAGTGTGGATACAATCATTTTAGCCTTACATGAGACGTAATTTACTTTTTGCAGTAAGCTATGCAAACCTAGAAAGTAAAATAACATTTGTATGTATCAGCTGTTGGCATCCCTATCTGTAGGTATGAATGCACTCCCAATAAATGCACCCATGGGAGAGTCCCTGATCTTATTTCAAATGTTCAAATAACAAGGCAAATACATCTGTGATGTTTCCTTCTGATGGATAGAAATAAATGGGCAACTCTGCTATCTTTGCTGGGGAATCCTCCAGACACAGTAGAAATGGCTCTCATCAAAAATTAAAGGCTTTTGAGATACACTCAAGGCAACACTTCAAATCTCTGCATCTGTATTATTTCAAGCCTGTCTGGTATTCAGAAACTGCTAGTGTCTTCAGTTTTTAAAAGGATTTTTTTTTTGTTTTCTTGTTTAGTGTACATTTTCAAAATGAGTCTTCTAGGAAAATCTTCTCTTAAAATGTCAAAAGTTCAGATACAGTCCACCTGTGTACCTCTTTGCTCGGTGAGTTCACTCTGCTTAGCTTCAGTATCTTAAATAGAACACTGCTTGATTCAGTTCTGTTCTTAGTTTTGAGAGTTACTTGTGGTTAACTTGTGGTTAGCGTCAGTATCTTAAATAGAACACTGCTTGATTCAGTTCTGTTCTTAGTTTTGAGAGTTACTTGTGGTTAAGTTGTCACTAATTCAGGCACAAATATGATCTTCTTTAATGTTCCATTTTAATTCTAATAGGATGTTAGCATCTCTGTCCAAACAATTAAACCTAAATCTAATGGTGATAAGTTTTGCCTTTATAATGCACACATTTCCTCCCTACTGGAATCCCTTTATGATAAGGAATGGGATGTAATCAGCATCCAAAGAATGAACCCCCATCATCATATGAAGATCAAACCCAGATTTGACATACAAATCTTTTTTTTTTTTTTACAAATAGTTTATTGTCAAATTAGTTTCCACATAACACCCAGTGCTCATCCCCACAAGTGTCCTCCTCCATGCCCACCCCTCCCCCCCACATCCACCAGTCCTCAGTTTTTGTCAGCATTCAAGAGTCTCTCATGGTTTGCCTCTCCCCCTTTCCCCACCATTTCCGCCCTTCTTCTCTCCATTGGTCCTCTGCTAAGCTCCTCCTAATCCTCCTATACGTGCACACATATGATATTTGTCTTTCTCTGCCTGACTTATTTCACTCAGCATAACACCCTCAAGGTCCATCCATGTGGCTACACATGGCCAGATTTCATTGTTTCTCATTGCCACAGATTTGACATATAAATCTAATGTGCTCTCTGACACTGCAGAAATTTAAACAGGTGCCTCTTATATTTGTAAAAGAGCCTAATATAATGCTTTAATCATAGTGAATGCTCACAGATATTCCCTTGTCCCCTACATATACTCATGGACTTACCCAGATATTAGTTTTCAATGTCTGATTTGTCATTAGTTTCCCTGTGTTTGCTCACTTTATGTAACATTTTCAAAAGATTTGAAAATTTTCAGTAAATATTTTGGCACTAAAATAATGTAAACAGAGGCACCTGGGTGGCTTAGTCGGTTAAGCATCCGACTTTCGCTTAGGTCATGATCTTGCGGTTCGTGGGTTCGAGCCCCGCGTCAGGCTCTGTGCTGACTGCCAGCTCAGAGCCTGGAGCCTATTTCAGAGTCTGTGTCTCCTTCTATGTCTGATTTGTCATTAGTTTCCCTGTGTTTGCTCACTTTATGTAACATTTTCAAAAGATTTGAAAATTTTCAGTAAATATTTTGGCACTAAAATAATGTAAACAGAGGCACCTGGGTGGCTTAGTCGGTTAAGCATCCGACTTTCGCTTAGGTCATGATCTCGCGGTTCGTGGGTTCGAGCCCCGCGTCGGGCTCTGTGCTGACTGCCAGCTCAGAGCCTGGAGCCTGTTTCAGAGTCTGTGTCTGTGTCTCCTTCTCTCTCTGACCCTCCCCTGCTCACGCTGTCTCTCTCTCTCTCTCCTAGAAATAAATAAAAAAATATTAAAATAAAATAATGTAAACAAACAAAATGGGGCCTCTCGATATTTGAATGAATTAGATAATATTAATATATTTCTATATAGAGTTAGATTTCAAAATGAGGCTAGGAAACACATGTTGGCCACTTAAAAAATGTGAAAGACGCTGGGGCACCTGAGTGGCTCATTCAGTTGAATGTCTGACTTCAGTTCCAGGCATGATCTCACAGTTCACAACTTTGAGCCCCACATCAAACTTCCTGCTGTCAGTGCAGAGCCTGCTTTAAATCCTGTGTCTCCCTCTCTCTCTGCCCCTGCCCCATTTCACTCTTTCTCTCAAAAATAATTAAACATTACATTTTTTTTAATTTTGAGAGATGCTGATACCAACTACCAACTCTATTTAATTTTCATTGTATCAATACCATGAGATGTTTTGCCATAATAAAATAGATAAGAGATCATTTTAGAGCTAACTATAGTGAAGTAGCAAAAATCACCTGCTTGAAAGTGGCCTGCCTTCTGAATCCAAGCTGTTTCAACCATTGAGTGAGTTACATTAGGTAAGTTACTAACATCTCAGTACTTCAATCTCCTCGCCTGCAAACTGAGATAAAAACAGCACCTACTTCATGGAATTACTGTGAGAATAACATGGATTAAAAGATGTAAACTACTTAGAACAGTGGCTGACACATTTTCAAAAATATTAATGTTATAGTTGTTATTTTACAACCTCTCGTACCGGGTAGTTTCTCACTAACTTTTTGGGTTAGATGACTGGAAGATCTCCTTCCTTCCTTTTTTCCCCTCTTTCCTTGCTCTGTCTCTACCTTTTTGCTTCTTCCCTCCTTTTACTCCTCCTTCTTCTTCCTCCTCCATCCTCTCTTTTCCCTGTACCCCACCTTGACCTTGGGATTTGGGGAGGGGATTTATATCCAATAAATTTGGGTAATTAAATGCCTCTTTAAACCTGAGGCTTTCTAGTCACTCAAGACTAATCAAATAGAAAAGTAAAGACAAAACATACTGATGTAAGATCTGAATACTAAGTAGTTCTCTGAGTGAAATTATCACTTAAAATGTGATATCAACAGGTATCATAAAACTAATGACAAAATAATTTCAGTTACTGACCCATTTAATACATCTGTACCAGTACAGTCAGCAACTTTATCCTCAGGCCATCCTCTGCCTTCTCTCTCTCGTTTGATTATTTTTAACGAGAAAGCCAGTAAACAGATGGCCCAAATGACTTTGTGGCTAAGTGGTTTATCAATAAAATCTGGTTTAGTCAGACAGTGGGCCATTTCCTCTTCTCTAGGAAAAGCACACAGAGAACATTATATAATTGTCTTGGATTTTGGTTCAAATGTTCTATAACTCTTACAATTGGGTATTTTTAAAAAAGAATTTCAAATAGAGGGATGCCTGGGTGGTTCAGTCAGTTAAGCATCTGACTCTTGTTTTTGGCTCAGGTCATGATCTCACAGTTGTGAGATTAAGCCCCATGCCATGCTCCATGTTAAATATGGAGCTTGCTTGGGATTCTCTCTCTCCCTCTTTGCCCCTCCCCAGCTCTCTATCTCTCTCTCTCAATAAATAAACTTTAAAGAATTTTAAATAGAGAACTAGGTTTTAAAATCACAGAGTATGCATTATACATCTGCTGTATTAATATCAGGTTATTAAGCTGGGTGCAGCATCAATTTATTTGCCAACTCTAGTGAGACCAAGTAGGTGGTAAATGATAAATATTAGTTGCCTTGGTTTTCTTCAAATCCAAGATATCAATTGTAAGATATTAAGAAATAAAATTAGGACTGCCAATTGTAAGATGCCCTCAAAGGTAACATGCAACTATACTTCAGAGATTCCAAAATATAAGAAAAATCAGTATCTTGGAACCAATGAAATATGGTATCAGTATTAGCTATTAAGAAATATCTATTGGGGCACCTGGGTGGCGCAGTTGGTTAAGCATCCGACTCTTGATTTTGGCTCAGGTCATGATCTCACAGTGGGTGAGATTGAGTCCCATATTGAGCTGTCGGCACAGAACCTGTTCGTGACTCTCTTTCTCTCCTTTTCTCTCTGGCCTTCCCCTAGTCACGCTCTTTCTCTCTCTCTCAAAATAAATAAATAAATAACATTTAAAAATCTTAAAAATTAGGGGCGCCTGGGTGGCTTAGTCGGTTAAGTGTCCAACTTTCACTTAGGTCATGATCTCGCGGTTCGTGGATTCAAGCTCCGCATCGGGCTCTGTGCTGACTGCCAGCTCAGAGCCTAGAGCCTGTTTCAGTCTGTGACTCCCTCTCTCTCTGACCCTCCCCTGCTCATGCTGTCTCTCTCTCTCTCCTAGAAATGAATAAAAACATTTTTAAAAAATCTTAAAATTAAAAAAAGAAATATATATTGAGGGGCTACTATTGTCCATAGTTTCAGTATTAGGAACTATTGGGTAAATAAAAATACTATAGATAGTTCCTGACCTTGGGAGATGTAGAGCCCAGTTAAAAAAGAAAACACATGTGAAAAATTAACTAATGACATGAAGTAACTAACAAGATGAAAAAGTAACATAAAACATAGCACAAAAGCTTATAAACATAGCAGAAGTTCCATTTCCAAAATTTAATTCTTCTTGCCTTAAAAAATGACAGCTTTAACTTTGGGGATTAGTAAGAAAAGAGACAATCATGGTACATTTATAACCAAATGCCATAGGTTTTGTGTTATTTTTATTTAATACTCAAAGTTAATGCTGAATATTAACAATCCCCTTCAAGTATTTCTGGGCACATACTAATTACAGATACACCTCCTATATGTAGCTCTACTGAGCACATCATAAATACTGTAGGAAAAAATAAAGGGAAGAAATTGCAAGACTTGAGTTCAAAAAATTTCAAATAAATTCTTCAGTGGTCCAAGTTCGATCTTTAGTTTTCCTGTACTCTCTCATAAACTAATCAGAAAGAGGTCAACAAAAGCGCCTGACCACATAGGAAGCAGGTATAGCTTATAATAAGCAGATACTTAACTGTTTAAGAATGCCACAAAGTGCAAACTGCATCACCAAATTTTATGGGGAAATATGGGTGAGGGCATACGGACATCTTCTCAGTCAATAAATATTACTCTGACCAAACTGCATTTTTCTAAGAAAACATGTTTGGGTTAAAACTTGAAAACTACCTAAGTTACTTCTCAGAAGAAAATAGAGTTTGATACCCTGGAAACAGTGAAGCCAGAAGCCATCAAATATCACTTGTAAACAGATTCAATTCAAAAGTACATCTATTTGGAAATAGGCAGTTGTATAATGCTGACATAGGTTTATTTGTGCTCCAGCTCTCAGAAAAGTAATTCTTGTTTTAGATGAAGAAGTTATGCATAGCATGAATTTAAATTATCCTTTGCAGTGCCAACGTGAGTAAGATAGAGTGTGCTGAAGGAGTCAAAGATCACTATTAAACTAAAGGAAAGGAGAACACTGAACATCATTTAATTCAAGAACCGTTTTCTGTGATTTCTATGTGTGAGATGTTGTACCAAGCGTGGGGGAAACCACAAAGAAATAAAAATGTATCCCTGTCCAATCTAATCTGATAACAAAGGCATTAAATTAACTTCAATAAGCATATAGTAAAATGTAATCAGCATTATAATAGAGTTACAAACAAAATGCAACAGTACACATCACTTCTGTTGCTGATGTCTTAGGAAGGCTTTAGAGAAAATGGAATTTTAAACAGGTCTGGAAAAATGTGTAGGATTTTAATAACTGGAGTGGAGAGGAAAAGCATTCTGGGGTAAAGGAAAAGCAAGGAATGTTTAGGGAGTTGTGCCCTATCAGGAAGTTCGTCAGGTGGGAGATAAGAGAGAAGATGATAAGCAACAAGACTGGGGAGACTCTTCAAACCCAAGCCAAAGGGCTGGTCTTCAGAAAGGAGGTTTAAGGTATCCAAGTTTCAAGTGACCAAGGTTGTGCCTTAGGAATACAAACTAGACGACAATGTACAGGATGGACTAGAAGAGATAGGCTAGAGGTGAACAGATCATTTAGAAAGCTACTGTAATCATCTTAGCAAAAGGTACTGGAAGGAAAAGGCTCAAGTATGAACAACTTTCTGAAGGAGAAATGATAGGATTAAATGTCAATCAGCTGGGCAGGATTAATCTGATGCTTGCAGCGTGGGTAACCCAGAGAAGAGACAGAAAGTATATAATCAGTGATGTGGGAGCCATAGGGACCCTTGACACTGAACTCTGTTATTAATAGGGAAGGAAAAGTAGTGGTAAATTTTAGAGGATGCAGGTTTTATGGAATTTTGAGCAGAAGGTTCAGAATCGAAAACCATTCAAGATGACTTCCAGCTCTCTTGCCTGACTGCCCATTGAATAGCTGTTTCTGTACTGCTTTTGGCTGTATCCCACTGGCCTACACATCCAGTGAACAAATATTTCATGAATGTTTACAATGTCCCAGAGACTGTTCTGGACAGTTGGGGCAAATCAGTGAAAAAAGCAGAAAAAAATTCTTGCCTTCGAGGAACTTGCATTTCAGTAGGAAGAGACAGACAATAAATAATATACATAATTATATTGTGTTAGAAGTAAAAAAAAAAAAAAAAGGTATAAAAAAGGTAGGACTATAAAGTATAAGGAGTAGTGATTCTGGGCCAGGGGTAAGGATATAGTTTTTACAGAGACATGTCACAAGTCACAGCCTTTGAACCACTGTGCAGTGTTAATAACTAAGGATGCTGTTGGGACAATGCTCACTGCATTCCCCAGCTTCCTCTTAATGAAAGCACATGAAAGAGTCATTAAGTTTCTAATGACTCCCTGATTCCTTACCACCATCAATCACCTAACTGATTCCATTTCTCTCTTGGCACCAATGGCCAGAAAGCTAAAAGCTAAATTTGTGATCTTCCTCCAAAACATGTATGGACCCTCAGGGTATTTTTTGTACTTGTTTTTATACTTTATTTCCCTACTGCCTTGATTTTTTCACATAATTGTATATTTTTAAAGTTTATTTATTTTGAGAGAAAGAGAGAACAAACGGGGTAGGGGCAGAGAGAGAGAGAGGGACAACAGATCTGAAGCAGGCTCTGTGCTGACAGCAGAGACCAATGCAGGGCTCAAACTCACGAACCTTGAGATCATGACCTGAGCTGAAGTCGGACGCTTAACCAACTGAGCCATCCAGGCGCCCCATATTTTTGTCAGTTAAAATCCAATTTAGAGCCCTTGAAGTATAAAGAAAGATGCAAAATTAAACTGCTGAAGTAGCCTCTTTTATGATTTTGACCTCTTTTTGATACCAAGATTAGTGGCTTTAAGTAAGGTCAACTTTGTTGAAATACTACATTTTAATACTTACCCTGTATGTAATCCCATGAGAGGTATATGTGCCTTCCCTACAGCCCCAGACAGTTTGGGTACTTACATGAAATTCACGCAGCCGGTGCCAGCAGGTGGGGCAATCCAGACAAAGCTGAGATTGGTTGTGGGCAGATGACTCACATGAGAGGCCACCACGCTGCACATAAACTGGTTACCGAACTGGTGGTCAGACATGATTCCTGAGAGACAGAAAGGAAGGGAGGGTGTCATAACAACAAACAAAACAAAGTCTTTCTTATCATGGCATGAACAAGATTTTCTGGGCATTTTTCTTTTATGCTAAGATTCATCATGTTTTCCTGTAAGCTTTGCAATTTTTGCCCGTTGTGTTGTTAGAAGGATGTTCATCATTTAAAACATTTTTGTTAAGCAATAATCTACTAATTTAACTGTTTATTATATTTGCTTTGCATGATTTTTTTGACTGGTCTTAGTCTGTCACCAAAGGCCACCTGGGCCACACCTATAATATGAGGTTGGATTTACTGGAATCATTTACAGCAAACAAGACTAAATATTTTTGGGAATTACCTGAGTAATTACTTGGGAAGTACCTCAGTAAGAGGATGTTAGCAAGGCCTTATTAAAATATTTGTGCGGGTGTTAAGTTATTTTAGAGAGGAGGCTGATCAATGTGTCCTGGTAATTTCCTGACTTTAGGACTGCAAGTCCTGCATCCTGGGACCTCCTAATCCTGTTGGGAAGGTTACAAGGATAGGTAGGTTTGCTTCTGGATGTGGTGTTATCAGAAAGTGGGACAATTTTATCACGGAGTATCTTAATCATTTTTATCTGGGAGATATGAGGAATGGCATAGGCTAAAGTTGTGACTGATAAAAAAGCAGCAGAGTCATGTTAGCGCCAAGAGGGAGATGGTCATTTTTGTGATTTGCACCATGTTCTTGATTATGTCTGTGTTCAGGGATGATTACAAAATGGTCTTGTTTTTGGCTCAAGCCATCAGTTTTAAGGTGGCTTTATCCTATGTTGATATTCTGTAAAACTGCTTATATTCCACACGAGAGTACCATGACTGAGCTGCGGGCACCAGGTCAGCTCCTTGCTGAACTATCAGGAGATGGGTTTTTTTTCTTTTTTAATAATATGATTATTTTAGGTTTACTTCAGTTATAAAATACTAATCAATAACACAATAAGAAAATAAACTCGATTTTTTAAAAATAGGCAAAAGACACGAATAGACACCTCACCAAAAGACACACAGATGCAAGTATATGAAAACGGTTCAACATTATGTGCCATTACAGTATGGCAAAGTAAAACAACAACAAAATGCCAGTTCACTACTATATGGCCACAGTGCAAGGCACTAACAACACCAAATGCTGGTGAGCATGTGGAATAGAACTCTTATCTCTTGCCGGTAAGAATGCAAAACGGTACAGCCACTCTGGAAGACAGTTTGGCATTTTCTTACAAAAATAAAATACTTTTCCATATGACCCAAGATTCACACTCCTTGGTATTTACCCAAACAAATGAAAGACTTCTGTCCACACAAAAACCTGCACATGGATGTATATAACAGTTTATTCATCATTGTCAAAGCTGAAAAGCAACCAAGATATCCTTCAATAAGTGAATGGAAAAATAAATTGTGGTACATCCAAACAATGCAGTATTATTCAGGGCTAAAGGAGATGAGCTATGAAGTCATGAAAAGGCATGGATAAGTAAATTCAATTTGCTAAATGAAAGAAGCCAATCTGGAAAAGCTACATACTGTATAAATCCAACTATATTACATTCTGGAAAAGGCAAAACTATGGAGACATTAAAAAGATCACTAGTTGCCAGGAGTTAGGAGAGAGGCAAAGATGAATAGGCAGAACGTAAAGGATTTTTAGGTCAATGAAACTATTCCATTTAATACTATAATACTGGATGCACATCATCACATATTTGCTAAAACGCATACAATGCCCAACACTAAGAGTGATCCTAATGTAAACTATGGACTTTGAGTGGTAATGATGTGTCAGTGTAGGTTAATCTATTGTAACAAATATATCACCGTAGTGCAGGATGCAGCCAATAGTGGGGAGTTGTGGGGGAAGTGGGAGTACATGGGAAATGTCTGTATTTTCCATTCAATTTTGCTGTGACCTACACATGCTCTAAAAACAAAGTTCATTAATAAAAGCATGAATAAAAACATTGCCAGGAATGAGCAATTAAGTAAAAATTCATTTCCTGGATTTGTGAACTTAGGTGTGAATGACTTACTATCTCTGAGACTCAGTTTTCTTGCCTACAAAATGGAAATACCATGTCCCCTCTCTCCTAAAATTATTGTGGGAATTAAATGATTCAATACACATAGAAATATCTAGTACAGTGCCCCCCTATGTTTGGATAGGTGCCCTTCCTACATGTCATCCTAACAGTTCATACATTCTTCATCATAGCACTTGAGCATCTTTCCAAGAAATCTGTGGAAGATTGCAAATTTAATTTTTATATTCCAAGCAAGTATCACAATGCCTGGCACATCACAGATACTTAAGAAATGTTTTTCTCAATAAATACAAGAATGATTTAACTCAAAAAATTTAAAAAAAACAACAGAACTTCTATCTCATATGGTACATTACCTAGTGAAATAGAATCTTCTAGAATATAAGTATAGGTCATATTGGACAAAGGAATAGAAAAACAGGTCTATATATTTTGACATATTCCAGAGATGCCCTTTTTCACATTCAAGGTTTCATTTTTTTAAGCTGTGTCTTGAGGCAAAATTCACTGAGTCAGAGAAACCACAAGGTTAGGGAGGATAAGAGACTTCCCAGGGAAATCACAGAGTGCCACAGGAAACTCAGTGGCCCTGACTCAGGAACTGCCACTCAACTCTGGTTGGGCATAAAGCAGAAATTCTGTGTGTGTGGAAAATGACACAGCTTCAGGAGTCAGCCTGACCAAAAAGGAAAACAAAAGTTCCAGCCACAATCATGTGGGAAGGGAAATGAATCAATTAAACTAAGGTCTCAGGCCTTCACAGCGTTGTAACAGGATTCATACTCAAATATCTCCCTATTCTTCAAAACCTCTCCTAGAAAGTGAGTCAATGTCTAGGCTGCATATTACTACATGACCTTTTATAAAGTTGCTATATTGTTGTAGTTACATCGTCCCCTACTCTGGGTAAATACACCAGAGAACAACATTTTTGAAATCCAACAGTCTGGCACAGCACCTCTCCAACATGGTTGCACAGGGGCACCATCTGAAGAGATGGAATAAATTCTGGTTCCTAGAGACTCTGAGTCAACTGGTTTGGAATAAAGCCGGTTTTAGGAGTTTCAGAAGCTCACCAAGCAATTCCAATGTGTAGCCAAGAACATGCATTAAAAATATGGCTTAGTAAAATGTTGTCCAGGCTTTGGGGTTTAGAATAATATAGACATGGTACCAATATACGGTTTGGAAGCATCCAGGAGTGACTGACACAATGGGCCTGATAGTAATGCAAAATATCCTATCCTATCCTTTACCCACTATTCTTACCCAAACACGTATTCTGGGGCCCCTTTTATGTGCCTTCACACACTATGAGTGTGCTATGCTCTTTGCTTTTTTAACAAAGAGCACGAGTATATTATACTGTTACCACATTTTATTTAGTTTTACTTTTTAACTGAAGTATAATTATAACATATATAATAATAATATAATGTAGAGTGTTATATGAGTTTCAGGTATATAATGATTCAATAATTCTGTACATTACTGCATGCTCATCACAAGTGTACTTGTACATTACTGCATGCTCATCACAAGTGTACTTTTAACCCTCTTTTATCTGTTTCATCTATCCATCCCACCCTACCCCAATCTCCACTCTGGCAACCACCAGTTTGTCCTCTGTACTTAAGAGTCTGTGTTTTTATCTCTTTTTCTCTTTGTTTATTCATTCATTTTCTTTCCTTTTAAAAAATATTTATTTATTTTTGGGATACAGACAGAGTGCAAGCAACGGAGGGACAGAGAGAGAGGGAGACACAGAATCCAAAGCAGGTTCCAGGCTCCAAGCTGTCAGCACAGAGCCCAATGCGGGGCTCGAACCTATGAAGCATAGGATCATGACCTGGGCTGAAGTTGGATGCCCAACCGACTGAGCCACCCAGACACCCCAATCATTTGTTTTGTTTCTTAAATTCCATAGATGAGTGGAACCATATGATATTTGTCTTTCTCTGTCAGACTTATTTCACTTAGCATTATAACCTCTAAGTCCATCCATGTTGCTGCAAATGGCAAGATGTCCTTTCATTTACAGCTAACATTCTATATTGTGTGTGTGCATGTGTGTGTATGTACATATATATATATATATGTATGTATGTATACACACATATATACCACATCTTTTTTACCCATTCATCTATGGATGGACATACGGATTACCATATTTTAATTGGCATTGTCTTTGAAAATATGTAAGAGTTGGTCACAGTTACAACAATTAGAAATCCATTCATCTTAGTATCAACCAGCAGGAAAAAAAACAGTATTTACAGTATTCATACAATATATCTGTTCTGGATTAAACATTCTATTAGGCCCTGTGGAAGTACATAGAAAACACATAGGACATAATCCCTATCTTGAAATGACCTGAGCTGGAAAAAGAAAACTGGAGCAAACTAATATTCTAAATAAAACATCTGGAGAATAAGTAAGTGCTAAATGAATGGTATTTGTGAAAAGTATAAAACAGAAGAGTCACTAATATAAACAATTATAATAATGATTATAATGATGCTTACTGAGCACTTACTATGTATGGCCGGCCGTTTTGTGTTTCATAAATATGAACTTATTTGAGGCTCTTAACAACCTTATGAAGTAGGAGCTGTTATCTTCTCTTTACCTATTAGGACCCTGATAGGTAAAGACAATGGAGATAAAAGAACTTACTCATGCTCAAAGAGAAAGTGAATAGTATAGCCTGAACTCAAACCAGTGCCCTTGCTATTCAGTCAGATATTAAAGAGGGAGGCTGGAGTTGAGTCTTAAGAGAAAAGCCAAGATTTTCTGTATTTGTTTTTATTTATATGAGGCAGCAGGGAACCAAGAGACTGTCCCTCACCCTGCCACGCACTGCTGCATGATCTTCTCAGGGAACCCCTTCTCAAGCTTCAGTTCTGACATCTGTGAACTGCTGGTCCGTGATCACTAAGCCCCGCTCCAGTTCCATGGCTCTCTGAGTACACTCTAACCAGAAGAAAGATGGGAGGATGTCTCACAAAGGCAAACACAACAAGCACAGAGGTGCAAATATAAAATGAGAACTGGGAGAATGAGCAGTCAGACTCAGCTTCCAGGGGTCTATGAAACACAATTTACTGCATCTGCCATAGTGATCTTCTTAATGGCTTATGTCATGAAAGACATATGCCAACTAATTAATGTATGTGATTTGGGAACTTCTTCTTGGGATAACTGAAATTTGAATTTGATAATGAATTTAAATTTACACTGGTGCTTTCCCTGCTGCATGCTGGATAATGGGATATATACTGAGTTTTTAATATTACTACGAAAAGGGAAAATAGGAAGTATAATAGAATTACATTATATTTACATATATATGTAATATATATGCCCCCAAATGTCTCCCCTGCCAGGGAGGCAATAAATTCCAGTGCTGGGGAAAAAAAAAAAAAAAAACAAACCTGACTTGCCGTGTATATTTACATAATATTACATGTATTATTATATGTATATGTGTGTATCTGTAGTAATACTAAAGACTTTATGTTCATTGTGTGGTTATGTATAAACTCTTATCCAAAAAATGTTCATGGGGAACTTCTTAGAGAAAAAAGCTATACTTTTTGAAGCATACTATGGACTATGAGAGAAAATCATCACTTCAAGAAGTATAGCTCTCCTAATCTACCTTTGGGCAAAGAAAGGAAAGCATAATTTCAAACTCTGAAGTTCTACAAGATAGGTAATTTGTCTAGCCAAGTTTTAAAGCATCTATGTTATAAATACATTTTCCTTTTGAATACTGTGTATATACACTTGAACAACAGAATATTCACAATCTAGTTATAATTTCTATATTAAGAAACAGTCAGGGGCGCTTGGGTGGCTCAGTTGGTTAGGCATCCAACTTTGGCTCAGGTCATGATCTCATGGTTTGTGAGTTCAAGCCCCACATCGGGTTCTATGCTGACAGCTCAGACCCTGAAGCCTGCTTCAGATTCTGTCTCCCTCTCTCTAACACTCCCCCATTCACAATCTGTCTCTCTCTCTCTCTTAAAAATAAACAAACCTTTAAAGAAACAGAAATAGTCAGTATAACTCTTTGACATAGTATGAGTGTTTTAAATTCATTAAGTCATTCACACCACTGGATATCAAGTTTAAAAATACCTTAATATTTGTCTTCTTAATCAAAGTTGTGGTTGAAGGAGATATATCTGTACCAGAGCTTCCTTTATCTACATTATACTTCTGCAAGACTAGGCCCATGATGTCTTTAATTATTCTAAAGTTGCTTCCATGATTCCTTTTAAGACAGTGATACACATTACTTTGCCTTCTGAGATGTCATTTTCCTTGACAAGTCTTCAGTTATTTTAAGTTTGTGACTAAACCTTGTATGAACTCCATCGTCCCATAGGAATACTTTTCTACCCTTTTAATGTGCACACCTTGGATCTTCAAAACTATAACTAAAATTTCTATAATCTCCCCCATCTCTAAAATAAAATATACAGATTCTCACAAAAATGTAGGCTATTCATTTCTAGGAAACACACTGAAGACTTTATTACCCCAAATAACCAATGTAGTGTGGAAAATGACACATTCTTTTTGGGTTTATTTTGTATTTTATAGATTAAAGGTGTGGCTCACTCATATCTGTTTAGTTTGTAATTTTCCATGGTTCATGCTTTAGTGGGTAGAAACATGTTCTGGTTTATTTTTCATGGTTTTTCAGAACTGAGGTATCTGTGGATGAGATATTTCCAAAGAAAAGGCAAGTACATTAATATTATAGATTTTTGTTTGTGAAAAATGTAACTTCCATACATAAAAATGATGAAAACTTAAAATATTACTTTATCATCTCAAACACTTTCAGAAAATATGGTAGAATGTTTTCTCAGGAAATTTTAGTAATTTATTAATTTATGTCTACATAAGAAGTGGAAGATAAGAAAAACATTTAAGATGATTTCTATTTGCTTTTATTTTTTATCATTTGCTCTTTTCTTAAAAGGGGTACCTAAAGATTTCCATCACATAATAAAAAATAGACCCTTCTGCAAATCTAGTTTGGAAAGTTAGTGTTACATTGTAAGTGAATAGAGAAAATGAATTATAGAGTTCCTTTCAGTCATTTTTAAAATCTTTCCATTTGATTTAAATATGAATAACTATTTACTTACAGAATTTGACTTGACTATTATCTGCCTTCTTTCTTAAGTCAATGTACTCAAACATTTCAACAAAGCTAAACACTATATTATATGGTAAAAAGTAATCACAGAACTTTCTGGAAACATCCTTATTGCACCTTATCTGTGAAGCACCAGCCTGATGCAAATGGATATGAAAATAGCTCTCAAGTAGCGCTTCTAGATAATGAATAGTTCGTGCACACACACTCACACATATACACTGGGTATGTTTAATTTTTAAAACAACTGATTTAAAGGCATTTGGTCTCAGTTAAGTCTAGAAGGAAAAAAGCATTAAAACCTCTTAAAATAAATCTGAAATTGTATGTCTATCAGCATAAGTTAGAAATGTAGGAGGATTCATACTATTTCCACATCTTTTGTCAGTTGTATAAAAAGATCTTATTTCATGTCAACATGATTCTTTCTTCACTCATTGCAATTACAAGTGAGAATTACTATTGCTGCCTTCTCTCTCCATTCCCTCAGCACTGTCCTTTACCAAATGCCTTCTCTGTGCCTGGTGTTTTATCCATATTATTACCTTACTACTATTGGAGGGATAGTGGACACCAAAGGTTAACAGTACAGACCCTGGAGGCAGTCTGCCTGGGTTCAGATCCTTGCTCCACTACAAAGAACTGTGGAATTTGAGGCAGGGTACTCAATAACTCTGTCCCTCAGCTTCCTCTCCAAGGAAATGGAGATGATAATAGGGTGTCTGTGAAGATTAAATGAGTAACACAGCACATAGTAAGCACTATATATGCTAAATATTATCATTCCCATTTTAGAGATAAAGAACTGTCAAGAACCAGTGATCTTAAGTGACTTGTAAGGATAACAGAGCTAGTGAGTGACACTTGAACACATTTTCTATCATACAATGTGCACTGGCATCTTCCCTACCAAGATGGAGCACCTCAATTAAGTGGGAGCACCTCAATTCTGGGGCAGACCCCTGTCCTGATCCAAAAGAAATCCTGTCCAAATTCAGTGATGGAGAGCAAACCACCTGATGCCGGGAGCCGCACCAGCCTCTCTGGATGGCAGTCACAGCAAGGAAGTGACAATGTTTGCAGCTCCTGCCATGAGAAATGAAAACTGGTATCTCCTTCTGCTACAACTGGCTCATATTGGATATAAGCCTACTGGTATTGACCAGGCCTCACAATATTCCATATCAGACCCATATTTTGAAAACAGATACCTCATAAGGAAAAGCATATTCCTGCCTTTACAAAAGAAATTTTGGATGAAAGCTCTATGGGGAAAATTGTCAAAAGGCTCTTCCTATGGGCCTTGCAGATCAGAGACTTAGGGGATTAAGAACACAAGAATTACAATTGAGCCTGGCCCTGAGACCAAGGGCCGATTTTGGGGTTAAGAGCAAAACATAGTTACCACTTAGACCTTTGCTAATTGGATGCCTTTGCCCCTTTTTTTTGTAAGCACATTCTGTATTATATCTATAAAGAGTCTTCTTTCCTTAGACTCTTTATGGCCCATAACTTCTCAAAAACAGTTCTTTGATTATCCACCAACTAACCCTACTTATCTTATGCAGGGGGGGTCTGCGGCACCCTACAGTGGAATCCTAACCGTCCCGACTAATGCAACGAAAACAACATAGTTTAGAGAGATTACCTTCAGGTCCGTAGTTTGGGCGCCACTATGCCAGAGGCCGGAGCCAGCTCCAGCAGGTCCAGGGGTCCCTGAAGGATGGACGGTATCGGCAAGAGAGAGAGAGAGATGCCACAGAGATTCTTTCTGATCACCAGGCAGGCATCTCTGTCCTGTCAGTTTTTGTGTCTTTATTTAAAGGTTCAGCAACAAGATGAAGTCATAGAAAGGAATTTCTTACAATAGGAGGTCTTTTGTGATAACAACAGTAGAATTATTCCAACCAAGGAAATAACAGAATGTTCTTAGTGAAAAATAGGATAACATATAGGTTAAATTGTATATAGATAGGAGTATTTTGTCTGGCTCTCAAAAGGATGAATGTTTCTGAATTGATTTGTTTGTGGAGACTAACATGGAGACCCTGAATGGGTCAGTCTTTTGCCCCTGGGTTATTTTTCAGCTACTCTTATCTATCCTCATCCCAGCTGCCAGTGTAAGAGAGGGTGTTGGTGGAAAGTAGGCCTTGAGGAAGTGACTGTTATGTTTCACCAATTAGCAAAGGTCTAAGTTATAACTATGTTTTGCTCTTAACCCCAAAATAGGCCCTTGGTCTCAGGGCCAGGCTCAATTGTAATTCTTGTGTTCTTAACCCCCTAAGTCTCGGATCTGCAAGGCCCATAGGAAGAGCCTTTTGACAGTTTTCCCCATAGAGCTTTCACCCAAAATTTCTTTTGTAAAGGCAGGAATATGCTTTTCCTTATGAGGTATCTGTTTTCAAAATATGGGTCTGATATGGAATATTGTGAGGCCCGGTCAATACCAGTAGGCTTATATCCAATATGAGCCAACTGTAGCAGAAGGAGATACCAGTTTTCATTTCTCATGGCAGGAGCTGCAAACATTGTCACTTTCTTGCTGTGACTGCCATCCAGAAAGGCTGATGCGGCTCCCGGCAACCTGAGAGTAAGCAAGAAGAGGACCCCCTCCTCTAAGTGCAAACTCAGGTCCTCCTTCACCATCCCCTATCCAAATACCTTAATTTCTTTTAAAAAAATATCTTTTATTAAAAATATCTTTTAAAAATATATTATTTTTAGTATCTATTTATTTTTGAGAGAGAGAGACAGAAACAGAAACAGAAACAGAGACTGAATCTGAAGCAAGCTCCAGGTTCTGAGCTGTCAGCATTGAGCCCGATATGGGGCTAAAGCTCATGAACTGTGAGATCATGACCTGAGCTGAAGCTGGATGCTTAATCAACTGAGCCACGCGGGCACCCCGAAAACACCTTAATTTCTCCTCAGATAGTTATTGGAACCTGTTTGTCCTTTTGGTAGATAGGCTGAATATGATGTGAGATATCCTTAGATCAAAAGTGCCACCCCAAAGGGCAAAACCATGCAGTTATACTTAGGTCTATGTGCCCACTGCATTTGACAGAGTACCAACCTTTCCAAAGAGCTATATAAAAGTTGGCACTAACCAAGTTCTCTGTCACCAAGCAAAGTTCACTGGTTCAAAGTATACCTCTGCCACTTTTCCTCCTAACACTGCATACCACCCCCACCCCCTCATTAACAGCTTCTTGGTGGCAGGTAATTACTACATATTGTCTGTCCCTAGCCTTTCCAAGCTAACTGTACCACACTGGCTACCTGTCCAGAACTATATTCTGCCTCACACTCTGGTGCCTGCTCCTCTGAATTGTCCTGGTGTGTGTTGGAGAGAAAGAGAGACAGCATGAGCAGGGGAGGGTCAGAGAGAGAGGGAGACACAGAATCTGAAACAGGCTCCAGGCTCTGAGCTAACTGTCAGCACAGAGCCCGATGCAGGGCTCAAATCCACAAATCCATGAACCGTGAGATCATGACCTGAGCCGAAGTCGGACACTTAACTGACTGAGCCACCCAGGCACCCCAATCTACTGGCTATTGTACATCTTTGCAGTAGTCTGTTTAAGTTCTTTGCCCATTTTTATTTTTTTATTTTTTATTTATTTTTTATTTTTTTTATACAAATAGTTTATTGTCAAATTAGTTTCCACATAACACCCAGTGCTCATCCCCACAAGTGCCCTCCTCCATGCCCACCCCTCCTCCCCCCACATCCACCAGTCCTCAGTTTTTGTCAGCATTCAAGAGTCTCTCATGGTTTGCCTCTCCCCCTTTCCCCCACCATTTCCACCCTTCTTCTCCCCCTTGGTCCTCTGTTAAGCTCCTCCTAATCCTCCTATACGTGCACACATATGATATTTGTCTTTCTCTGCCTGACTTATTTCACTCAGCATAACACCCTCAAGGTCCATCCATGTTGCTACACATTCTTTGCCCATTTTTAAATCAGGTATTTGTTTTTATACTGTTGAGTTGTAGGAGTTGCTGTTTGACAGTTACAAAATTTCAGTTATGCAAGATGAATAAGTTGTAGAGTTCTGTTGTACAACATTGTGTTATAGTTAGCAATATCATGCACATAAAAATTGGTTGACTGCTGAGGCATGTGGATGGTTCAGTCTGTTGAGCATCCAATTCTTGATTTTGGCTCATGTCATGATCTCACAGTTGGTAAGACCAAGCCCCCTATCAGGCTCCATCTGAGAGTATGGGATTCTTCTCTCTTCTCTCTTTCTGCCCTTCCCCTGCTTGTGCTCTCTAAACAAACAAACAAACAAACATTTTAACAAATTTGTTGAGAGTAAATCTTATGTTAAGTAACTTTACTATAATAAACAAATGAATAAATAGATAAGAAAAAATTAAGAAAAAACAAAACTACAGACTGTTGCCTTGCTGGAGTAACTCCAAGCCCTATAAGCCACCTCCAGTATTTTCAAACTTCTCTCTCCTCCTCTTTCCTCCCTGCCAAAAAAAAATTGCCCAGCTAATCTATTTAGGTAGTTTAATGCAATACCAGAATTATTCTCCAGCTTCCTGGTTCAGAACTCTGCTTATCCTAGCTTTTGAAAGGAGGAAGAAGATAAAGTAGAGGAGAAGAAGGAAAAGACCTTGGACAGAAAAATAACACGTAACATTTTCTGAATATTTAATGATGCAGGTAAAGTTCTGAGTATATTGCAAAGGTTAACTCCACTTATTCATTAAAAATCCTAGGAAGCATTATTATTATTCCCATTTTATAGATGAGGAACCTACGGCTTGAAGAGGTTAACTAAGTTGTCCAAAATTACTACTCTCTGTAACAACAACTAATCACTTGAGACCCAGTCCTGTCACTTACTGGTGGTATGATCTTGAGCAAGGTTACTTAAACTCTAAGTTTTATGATCATTATTGTTTATTATGTGGATAATAATAATATATTAAGTATATCTTATTAAGTATATCTTAATAAGTATGATTAAGTAATAGGTATATCTTAATAAGAATGATTAAGTAATAATTCATTTTGTGAGAATTAAATGCTAAAGTGTGTGTAAACTGACTGGGAGTGCTCATTAAAAGTTGA
This sequence comes from Proteles cristata cristata, assembly GCA_017311185.1. Classification (NCBI taxonomy): domain Eukaryota; kingdom Metazoa; phylum Chordata; class Mammalia; order Carnivora; family Hyaenidae; genus Proteles; species Proteles cristata. The sequence continues at coordinate 1,621,345 of JAESUZ010005145.1, read as the reverse complement.
AATTTTACTTGCAGATTTAAGAATATATCCCAGTCCTTCTCTGTTTCTACCACATTCACACAAAATTCCCCTTTAAATAAATAAGTGAAGTGCAGATCACCCAGACTAAGCATGAATCCCAGACCAAATATCAACAAGGGTCATAATAACCCCTGGCTAATCCAAGAAAGCTTCTGTATGAAAAACAGGATCTGATAATCTTAACTGTACCTCCAGATTGGCTGACCTATTATCTCTAGTAAGGCTATTTCTAACTAACTAGAGACTGGCAGCATATAGAAATAGCTCCAGGTTAAAGTGCTTTATCAAATATTTTATCAATGTTTAAATGAATAACACCAGTCTTCTGACTTTAAATGCCCAACATCTTAAAGCAACAGTGAATCCTCTTTCTTTTTCACCGGTGTATTGTGACCATCATAACTCATACTGTCATGGTAATATCTGCGAGTTGACCCTGTTTCCAATTTAGTCTATGACAGTGTTTCTCAACCTTTTTGTTTTGTTTTGTTTCATTATTCCTCCAATAAGCCTTTATAGACATTTGCCTCAAATTTTCCCTATCCTATGAAATTTTATATAAAACATAATGTCATTGAAGCCCTAGGTATACTACCTATATTCTCAGTTGCAAACCACAGAATACAATCTACCTAATTAAAGGAATTTTGAGTGATATTAGGCAGCTTTTCTGGGAGATACAGAGAAATAAACTTGGATGCTGTACAGTAAGGAGTTATGTCCACAGGACCCATCCAACATAACACAAGAGTTGTAACCGCTCACTCCTTGACATCAACCATATTTGGACTAAAATAACAGAACATTCACCTCAACTATGCCAAAAACTATATAAGAACTTTACATGACTGCATTTGATTTAATATGGATTTCCCCATTCTCAGTACCCAGCTAATATTGCACTTTTATATCCAAATCTCATGAGGGTGGGTCTAGAGAGTAGGAGGAAACTATGTTACAAGCCTTCACCTCTAAAAAGGAAGTGCTGGAATTCTGTTTTGGAATGGTGGTATCCACAATGTAGGAAACTTCATAAAAATGTTGGAAAATTATAAGTGGTATAGGCCTACTATCAAGGGCAAGTTCAGTCTTTAAAATTCTCAGGTTTTTTGATCTAAAAATAGCTAAATTACTGATAGCCTTAAACAACCATGATTTTTAGGACTATGTCCATGAACCTATGCATTGAGTTCCTTATCCCATACTCTGAGTAGGGATTCTGCCACAGGAAACAAATTGCTTAAGGCAGTCAATCTAGTTGATAGAAAGAAGCAAAGTCCCCCCATGCCCTTCTTAACAGATTTCCCAAGGAGTCACATCAGAACAGATAATGGACCTCTACTTTCTGATTCCAGATGGTAAAAATCTGCAATAAATGGCAGAGATTCTTTTCACAATCAGAGTTTCTGCTAAAGGAGGAACATTAATGAGTGAGCATAATATTTATTATCTTAGTTAAGGAACAGCATCTATCTAGTCTTGGAATTATTACTGACCTCTCTCTCCACCCCAATCAATAAGGAAGTCCTTCTGGTTACTTCAAAAACGTTTCCATTCTGCCTCCTCTTGCCTATCCTTCCTCCTATGGCCTTATTTCAGGCTTTCATTATCTCTTTTTTGACTGTGCCAACAATTCCCTAATCTGTCTCTTTTGAGTTCAGTTTTGCTTCCTCAGGCTCATTCTCAATATATATACCTTTCTAAAATGCAAATCTGATTTCATCATTCCACTGACTTAAATCATTCAATGACTATCTACATTTACAGAACTAGGCCTAAGTTCCACAACATGACATTCTGCCCCCTATGTATCTCTCTGGGCTCATTTATCATGATGCTAATTCAAGGTTCACGCTCCATTATGACCAAACTATACATAGCTATATACACACACCTCTGGTTTTCCTCTTGTTCTCTCTGCCTAGACCAAAGGTCAGTAAACTATGACTCATGGGTCAAATCTGGGCTATAGTCTGTGTTTGTATTACCATTGAGCTAAGAATGAGATTTTATACTTTGAAAGTTGTAAAACAAACAAAAAAATGTAATAGAGATCTACTGTTATGACCTGAAAAGCCTAAAATATTTACTATCTGGCCACTTACAGAAAAAGTTTGCTGACCCCTAGCCTATGTACCCTTTCTTTTACTGACTTGGCTAAACTCTTACTCATCACTTAATACACACATGGGATCATAAATCATCTCCTCCACAAAATTCTCCTGTACAACTCCTTCTTGTATCCAAGGTTAATATTAGGAACATCTCCATGATCTCATAATACTCAGAAAATAGTTCTGTTACTGAATCTAAGTGCATTACATAGAGTTATATATATTCCCCCATTAGACTGTTAGTCATGTGTTATGAATTTTTTAACCACAAAAGCAATAACAGGCACATAACAGATGTTTATGGAATGAAACACTGCTTAATAAAGGAGTTACTATTGACATCCTGTGGTATCCCAGTAATTTATATGATAGGAGCTCTCCGTGGTACTGAAGAGATTTCCTACAGTTCCTTTCCAGGACCTTACTTTTTGTTTCTCAATTACCTTCACCAGTCTCTATAATGACTTTTTCTGCATCTTTCCAATCAACTTCCTGTAGAATACAAACTCTTGTCCAACTTTCTCCTTCTCCAATTAACTATACATACCTTTTGGTAAAGGCATTTATTGTTTATCAAAGAGTTATATGCTCCCCCACATGCTCTAGCCTCTCTGTAGTTTAAAAGGCCCGTGTGAATAATTTTGGCCAATGAGATATAAGCAGAAATTAGTCTGCTATTTCCTAACTGAAGCACAGAATATGCTCTGATGGCAACAGAAGCCATGCACTGAGACAGCAGAGCAACAATATGGAAATATCATAGATTGCTGAGTCCCTGCATGGAAAACAACTACCCTGAAGGGCCTCTAACTTATACAGAACTGTTGAATTAAGCTGCAATTGGGGGGTTAATTTTTACCACAGCAAAGTTGAATTTCCCTGATTAATAGTTCCTTTTAATATAATGCTTATCACAGTTCATTTACTTCTATTTTCTTTACTAGATTAAAATTTCTTAAAAGTGATTTGATCCTATTGATTTTGCACAGCACCACTCAATAATTATTTGCTAAATGGATGAACTGACTTCCAAGTCTGCTTTCCTCTTCTCCATGACATTTCCTTCTCTCAAAAAGAACAACAATCTGTTTATTTTACAGCAGTCAAAGGAAAACTGTGATGAGCATCATTTTCTCACATGCGAAATATGGAAAACAATAGTACCTGTCCCACTGGTCAGGTCCCATAGTTAATGTATGTAAGGTGTTCCAAACTATGTCCAGTACATAATAAACATACTGTATAAATGCTGGCTATTACCACATTATTATAACTTTTTAGGAGCCCTAAATTTCTATCCATGTTCCCACTGACTTACAAAGCCAATAATTTTTTTTTTTCTGATAAGGGCACTGCATTTGACAACTCTAGTCTTTGGTTTACTATAATATTAATAAATTTAAAAATATTAAATGACATATAATATAAAACATACAGTTTAAACATGTAAGATATTATAATTATTGCAAGCACTTTATTTACATCATGGTAGAAGCTTAAGTACCATAGGAAGGCATTGACAATGAATGAAATCTCACAATGAAATATATTTCATGTTTTCAGCTCATGTGATTCCAAATCACATAAAAAATACTAATATTTTTAAAGACAAATCACATGAAAATATGACATATACCACTTTAATTTAAACTTTATTAAAATTGTGGCTCAGTCAGTTGAACATCTGACTTTGGCTCAGGCCAAGATCTCACAGTCTGAGTTCAAGCCCTGTGTCAGGCTCTGTGCTGACATATCAGAGCCTGGAGCTTGCTTCAGATTCTGTGTCTCTCTCTCTCTACCCCTTTATTAAAATTCACACTCCAGTGAAGCAAAAACTTGAATACTGGGTGAGAAAAATGAGCTAAATGATTACAAAATAGTCTTTAAAAAATTCTTAAATTCCCTTCGTGTTTAAAACAGATTAGATAAAATATATTTATTTTAAATACTATTATAACCTATTAATTTGATTTTAAGCAAAGCATATGGTTTGTCAAAAAAATAATACTGGGATTATATGAATATATACTCATGTGAATGATCATCAAGAAAGGTTTTTAATAAAGCAAGTTATTTGTTAAAGATAAATTTAATTTTGTTTTTCCCCTATAGTTTTCGTTTATAACAAATCATGGCTATTTGAACCCTCTGAATTTCTTCTTTTTCATTCAAATTCTTTCATCCCTAGTATCATTATATATTTCTATTGTATGGCTTCTTTTAGGATTTATGTATTATATATTATATTTAACGTGAATCTATTAATCTTTTCATAATGTTTTTTATTTATTTCTGAGAGAGACAGAGAGCGTGAACAGGGGAGAGTCAGAGAGAGAGGGAGATACAGAATCTGAAGCAGGCTCCCAGCTCTGAGCTAGCTGTCAGCACAGAGCCTGACCCGGGGCTCGAACCCACAAACCATGAGATCATGACCTGAGCTGAAGTCGGACGCTTAACCGACTGAGCCACCCAGGCGCCCCTGTGAATCTATAATCTTATGTTGCTTCTTATATTTTTGGTAAAGATCACTTCCAATTTGCATTCTCTGAAAGAAACAAATTTAATTTTAGATTTGAAATTATTTTACCTACAGCTTCTAACTGAAAAGGCAACCCAAACATTTTTATAGATTTTTAAATGTTCATTTATTTATTTTGAAAGAGAGATAGAGAGCAAGCAGTGAAAGCGTAGAGAGAGAAGGGAGAGAGAGAGACAGAGAATCCCAAGCAGGCTCCATGCTGACAGCTGATGTAGGGCTTGAACTCACAAACCGCAAGATCATGACCTGAGCCTAAATCAAGGCTTGATTGCTTAACCAACTGAGCCACTCAGGTACCCCACAGCCCAAACATTTTTTAAAAGAATTGACTTAACTTATTTCTATAGTTGGGAAGGAAATATTAGAACTTAAGTTTACTGTCAAATTTAAATGTTCTATAATATACAAAGCATACGTATTTAGCATATGAATTAAAAGTAAACAGATAAATATTTAATTATATATGTATGCTCAACCATTTTACTAATAGAGGAATTCTATATTTGGTTTGGAGACTTCACCAGGTCAGGGAGGGAAGTAAAAGATTAAAAGATTTGTTGTGAAAAATCATCTCCCTTGTAACTGTCTGAGACAAGAAAACTGTCAAAATTTTAACTTATCCTTCTGTGGTCAGTCAAAAGATAATAATAGTGATGAAAACAATAACAAAAACGGCTTTGATTTGAGTCCATTATTGTATTCTTTGAGGGGTCGATGGGAAGCATCTCAGGAGTTGCACAGCAGAAGCCTGCAATCAGCAATGTGTTTCTGGATCTGCTATGGAATTATGATCTAGTGTGAGGATGCCAGGTTTCTGCCAGCAAGGGTTAACAATGCTATGAGGGCTTCATACAATGGAAGACTCATGCAAATATATTGATAATCCAAAGCAAATGACTCTAAGTATGCTTCTTTTAAAGCATACATTATTTTGTGAGCCCAAAGAGACAGCAAATGCATCCACTCAGGACAAAGAATCAATAAACTATTACAGCAGTGTTTAAGATTAGTCTTGAAAGGGAAGTAAAATTCTCTTGGTGTGTGTGTGTGTGTGTATATGTGTGTGTTTTATTATTATTATCATTATCATTATTGCAAAAGGAACAGCGTGCTCAAAGCAGAATAGTGCTGGTCACACTGAGACAACTAAGGAGAAATGAGAGTGGCTGGGATACAGTAGTATCACAGTAGACCCAGGATGGAAAGAGCTAGAGAGGCAATTGAGGCGAGAATTAGAAAGATTTTGAATGCCTCAGTCAAGAATTAATACTGCTGCAGGCCCAATGGGTAGTGACCTCCAGAAATGTGTAAACACACAAAGAAATACAAATGTGGTAGTGGTGTGTAAAATGTTTGGGTACAAACCAAAGAGCATCAAGGACAACACCTGGAAAATTATTGCAAGAGACCAGGAAAGGCATGAAAAAGATTGGAATTTCAGTGTTTAGGAGAAAGGTTTTTGATCTGCATTCATTGCTTTATGTCTCATATTGGGGTGCTGGGCTGCTATAACAAAGCATCACCAACTGGATGGCTGAAAACAACAGGAATGTACTGTCAACTTCTGGATGCCAGATGTCCAAAATCAAGGTGTCAGTCAGCACACTCTTTCTGAGGGCTATGATGGAGAATCTGTTCCATGCCTTTCTCTGGTCCGATGGCCCCAGACATTCCTTGACTTAGAGGAACATCATTCCAATCTTCCATGCTCACATGGTATTCTCCCTGTCTCTGTGTCTGCCCATGCTTTTCTCATAAGAACACCAGTCATATTGTATTATGAGGCTACCCTACTCCAGTATGACTTCATCTTCACTTAATTCATTATATGTGCAGTGACCCTATTTCCATATAAGGCCACCTTCTGTGTTACTGAGGGTTTAGGACTTCAACATATATTTTTGGGGAACCCAATTTTACCCACAATGTGCCTCAAGGAAATCAAGAGAATCTCAAGGAGCTGTAGGGTTCTCACTCAGAGAACTATGTTTGTGATTATGAAAGCATGCATGGTGTTCTGGGACTCAGTGTTAGGTAAACAGGCTACAATTTACTAAGAACCTATCAAGGAAGAGTAACTCATTTTCCAAATACTTATTTACAACTCAAACTTACCTAAAATGCAAAGTACTGTGCATATAGTAAATAATACATAACATAATGAGGGAGTTAGAAAAGCAGGCAGCAGGATGGGGAGAGAGAATTTAGGAAAAAAATAATAAAAAGTTGACAAAAAGTTCTAGAAAAAATTCTAGCTTTGCCTTTAGAAACTGCATGCAGGAGTCCACAAGACTTTTTAAGACTAATATGTACCTATTGTCATCTATACTTTTTTTTAACATTGAAAATCACTAACATGGGCGCCTGGGTGGCTGAGTCTGTTAAGCATCCAACTCTTGATCTCAGCTCAGGTCATGATCCCATGGTTCAGGGGATTGAGCCCCATGTTGGGCTCTGTGCTGACAGTGTAGAGCCTCTGTCAGACTCTCGGTCTCTGTCTGTCCCTCCCCTGCTTGCTCTCTCTCTGTCAAAATAAATGAATAAAACAAACAAAAAAATCATTACCGTAAACTCTAAAAGAACAGATAGTTACAGTGTAATGATCATTAAATTTGTCAGCAGAGACCTTCAAATGGGAGAAAGCCATTTTACCTAGCAAAGTTATTAGTAAAAAAAATCCTAATTTTCCAACTCAATTAACTACACAACCACACCCCAACATATGTTATTGATAAGAGCCAGACAAAGGTTAACTTATAATACTATGGATCCTTATAAAGATGTCACAAGAGGTGACATCAAGATCTCTTTCTGAAGACTGACTGCACAGCCAGGAAATACCACTAATTAAACTATAATTGGATGAAGATCTTACCAAAAAAAAAATTTTTTTTGAGAAATGGGGAGTACTCCATCAAGAACTGTGATTACATTTCATGAAAGACAGTGACTGCAAAAAGTCCACCCACATTATCCAGTTTTTAGAGGAAGTTAATTTGACCTCTTTTAAGCATTTTGTCTTTTCCTCTCCATCCAAGGTAGAGTAGTATAATACATTCTCGCCTGGGTGTACAGAGATTTACAAACACAATTCCAATTACAAGGAACAGGATTTGCACACGTAAGGGCCTGCCCAGAATGCTATGAATTCACCTTCTAATTTGCAGCGTTGCCCCTAGAGGCTGAGCACGATTCTGTCCGCATATGGCGAGTGTGTGGATGCCTGAGCCCAGTGTCCCAGGTGGGAGGTACGGAGCTCACAGTCAGGGAGGCTGAGCAGATGATTTACAGCTAACAGCTAAGAGCTCCATAGAGAACAGCCAAACACTGTACTAAACGCCACCAATCAGGAAAATCCAGTCGTGGCAAACAGCCTTGGCATTAACAACAGAAATAAAATATGCTAATCAGTTGTCCTACTCCAGGAAAACAAGTCACCAGGGAAGGGGGAAGGGGGAGGAGAGAAGCCACATCTTTAAGGCTCTGTAGAGGTTTCCAGTTAAATTTCTACATGTATCTCTATTTAAGACCTCACAGATGTTTCCATCTCACTGACAACATAGTAATGTTTTACACAACTACCTGTTTAGCAGTCTCTTTGGAAATCTTTAAGTCCCCTTCCATGTTACCAGAAGTTAACTATGGCATTTAAAAAATATATATGATGAGGATGCCTGGGTGACTCAGTCAGTTAAGCATCCAACTCCGGATCAGGTCATGATCTCTCAGTCGGTGAGTTTGAGCCCCTTGTTGGGCTCTGTGCTGACAGCTCAGAGCCAGGAGCCCACTTCAGATTCTGTGTCTCCTTCTCTCTCTGTTCCTCCCTCTCTTATACTGTGTGTATCTCTCTCTCTCAAAAATAAATAAAGATTTTTTAAAATTAGAAGTAAATAAAACATATATGTCTACTTTACATTTGAATATTCTCTATAGGATGCAGTATGGTGTTTAGTTAAGTACAACAGGGCTGGCACTAGACAGACAGAGTTCAAATCCTGCCTCTGCCATTAAAGAGCTGTGTGACCTTGACTGACTTAAACTCTCTAGGCCTCCACTTCCTCACTTATAAATGAGATTATAATAATACCTGATTTTTAGAATTGTTGGGAGGATTGAATTAATATAAGCAACACTCTTATAACAGTACCTGACACACAGTATTCAATAAACGTTAGCTACTGTAATTCAATAGCTGCCTGTTCACCTTTAACATCGTAATTGCATTCCTAATAAATATAACATTAACAATTAGAGTAATCAAACCAAGTACTCTGATGGCTTGTAATGGGGACTGGGAGTAGAGATATTCAGAAATAAGACATTTTTCAGGGAGGTATTGGAGGCTTTGTGTGTGCGTGTTTTAAACATACAGTTACAAATCCTAAACATTATGAAAAAATACAGTATTTGATTATAGTTAGCTTATTCACAAAATCCTCTCCTTTCTTACTTGCACCAAAACTGGCATTAATGTACCCCCTCCTATACATCCTTATTTCATTACCTTGATTACCCATTGCTTTTACACATAAAATGCAGATACTCCAACAAGGAAGCAATGGTGCTCCAACAGCTTTTATTCTTTTTTTTTTTTGTAATGTTTATTTATTTTTGAGACAGAGACAGACAGAGCAGGAGCAGGGAAGGGGCAGACAGAGAGACACACAGAATCAGAACCAGGTTCCAGGCTGTGAGCACAGAGCCCAACGTGAGGCTCAAACTCACAAACTGTGAGATCATGACCTAAGCTTGAACGCCTAACCAACTTAGCCACCCAGGCACCCTGCTTTTATTCTTTACTGTAGCAAATGTTGACAGTGTGATGAAAATTTTATTTACTAATTAATTGATCCTATTACATCCAACTGGCCTTATAAATGATTACTAGCCCTACAGAAAAAGAATCTCTGAGTACTTTATTACACAAAATGAAGGTCGAGCCCAGCCTTCCCTACAGGACACATAAATAGAAGACTAGAGATAAAAGACCTCAATTCTGTATTTCAGGTCTTCTTTACTGTGGGCCGGTCATAGGAGAATGTAGCAAATATTTGATCCTTTGAGCTTAAAAACCATAAGTGTAAAAAAAAAAAAAACTGGTCTGGTGAATGAGTAGACAGAAGGAAAGACTATAGAAATTATCAGATTATCTTAATGGAAAAACAATGCATCTTTTGTGTACTTTTTGAGTGTGCAAATAATTCTGACATTAATACTACTAAAAAAAATGGCCACTCAATTTCACCATGATGCTTTGAACATTTCATGCCCTTAATTTTGTCATATTTAATCTTACAAACACAAATACTAGATTAAATGTAAGTATATTAATTGATTTTAAACAACATGGCATATAATATATCCAATTTCATTTGAGTTCCCCTGGTGAAATAACTGTGGCACTTAAACTTTTCTTCACAAAACGTACACAGAGCTCTACACTTGATTGTTCCTGTGTTGAATCCTTCACACATTTCCAACAATCTGCATAAGTAAAACACAGAATATATAGGGTTTCTGGACTGGTCTGACCTGCTTTCAGGTCACTGAGAAAAGATTACACAGGGAAGAGAAGATATCCCTTGGAAGACACTGAGACCACTTCAATGTTGTTGTTTTTTTAATGTGCACAATAACAACAATTAACATTCCTCAAATCCCCATGAACAAAATGTCAGAGCAATGTAAGTAAACCATTAAGCCACATCTTTAAAGGCATTAGTACAATTACTTGTTTTATTGGCTTTCAACATGCAAGCCAAGCCACAATAAACTGAATTGAGCATATGTTGTTCATTATATCATTACTATAAATGGAAATGTTTAATATTCCCCAGCTGTTTCTATCAATAGCAGAAGGTAATTAATGATGACAAGACTAAAAAAAAAACCTAAAATAACTTTATACTCAACTCTCCAAACACTTAATATTCATCATATTATGAAATCTGTGAGGCAAATACATTAACACTTCTTTACTATATTCCCTAAGGGATCAAGGTACTTAAGTTTTTATTTTAATTATAATGTGAAGCAAGCCAATTATTATATGGAATAAATCAGTGAATGGGATTACACTGCTTTCAACAGTACTGAGATCCGGAAAACATGTAATGAGAAAGAACTTGTTGAAGGACTCTCCCAAGTGAGAAGGAAGTCTCATTAGGCTAGAAATAATAACAACTATGAGAGCTACCACTTACTAATGCTTACTATAAAACCTGCACTTTTTTTCCCTAATAAATCTTCACCGCTACCCTATGAAATAGCACTAAGGTGGAGCCAATCTACATCAGCTGCAGAGCACTGACTGAACTCCTCTCTTCCCACCTCTTCCCTGCTCAGTGATATCACACTAGTAGCTTGAAATCAGCTACAGTGTATCTACATCATACAAATTGGCAAATGCTACAAACCAGGGCTTGATTTTTTCCCAGAGAGCTGGTTCTTCTTTATCAGCACACCCTGGAAAACAGGTATGAGTATTCCCACATTATAGAGGAGGCAACTGACATTTAATAAGATTAAGTGATTTGATCAAGGTCACAAAATTTGAGCCTGAGATTGGCCTCAAAACAATCCAGTAGAGACCAGGAAATGGGTAGGATACAGATTTAAAAAAAAAAAAAAAAATGGCCTCTGAGTTGATGATCATTGAAGATGAGGCATAATGGGGGTGCTTGGATGGCTCAATTGGTTAAGTGTTCGACTCCTGGTTTTGGCTTAGGTCATGATCTCATGGGTTTGTGAGTTTGAGCCCCACCTAAGTTTCCTTGCACTGACAGTGGAGAGCCTGCTTGGGATTCCCTTTCTTCCCCTCTCTCTTTCTCTGCCCCTCCTCTGCTCGCTCTGTCTCAAAATAAATAAATAAGCTTTAAAACTAAAGGGGGGGAACAGTTGGGTGGCTCAGTTGTATAAGCATCTGACTTTGGCTCAGGCCATGATCTCACAGTTCCTGGGTTCGAGCCCCGTGTTGGGCTCTGTGCTGACAGCTCAGAGCCGAGAGCCTGCTTTGAATTCATGTCTCCTTCTCTGTCTGCCCCTCCCCTGCTCATGCCCCCTCTCTCTCTCTCTCTCAAAAATAAATTAAAATGTTAAAAAATAAATTTTGAAAAATGAATAATATTAGATGCATGGGAATTCACTGAGCTATCACATCTAGTTTTATATGTTATAGTATTTTCCATAATAAGTCATTTAAACACACATACATATACACACACTATTGACACTTGGATAAACCAATTTTATCCAAGTTTATAAACCACGGAATCAAAAGTTGAAGAAGTTGGGTTCAGTAATCTCTTTTGATATTAAAGGTTGATAACTACTGCCTTATACTACTACTTTTTTACAACAAAAAAATCTAAAACAATCCAAATGACCACTAACATGTAATGGTGAATAAACCCGTTATACACAATAAAGCACTATGGGCCTATAAAAAAGGAATAAGGAGTATGTCCATATACTACTATTGACTGGTTTCCTAGAAATATTGTTAATGTTTTAAAACACCATCGATAAAGAAACTATATAGGTTTCTATTTATCTAAGAGAGGGAATAAGATATACAGATATAGATACACACAAAATCAGACACTTGCTAATATTATAAAGCAATGAAAAGATAAACTCTAATAATATAAAATGGTTATGGAGATGGGGAAAAGTGAAACACAGGAGAAAAACTAGATTTCTTTTAATAAATCTTGTTCTGTGGATTTTATAGATAATTTGCAACCATGTAAATTATTTATCTAAGTCTTAAAATTAAATAAAAAGCAATCCCTAATAACAAAATAAAATTAGGCAAATTAATTTAATTATACATCCACTTGGTGGCACAGTTACGGGAAATAACTCTTCTAAATTACTCCAGAATACAGTAATTTGATTCTTTGTCACTAGTGGTTTAAACTGTTCAAACTTTAAATCAGCAACGATGGGGTTATTTACACCACAAAAACTGGCAATAACTACTAGTCAGGACACCCATCATCCCCCCTTCAGAGAGCAGATGTCCTCAAACATTTACTACTACAGTTGGATAATAAACTTATCACTAAAGTTAAGTAAAAATCTTGCAAGCCTAAATTTGAAATACTCATGATATATATCTTAGCCATGCCAAGACATACATCCGTCCTCTCCCTCTTCCTCACCCTCTTCCTCTCCCTCTCTCCCCCTCCCCGTCCCTCTCCTAAATTCTATGTACTAAAAAGGGGTAAAAAGAATAACCAACCCTGGAACACCCACATAGTATTGTCAAAACTACATTTCCAATGAAAAGTAAGGAGTAAACCTTTTGAGGAAAAAACATTCTAGTAAGTGAAACATACATGATGAGCCTAGAACATCTTGTCACACCAGAAAGCAAGCAAGCTACCAAAGAAATAGGTTTCTACTGGCCAAAAATGAGACAATGTGAACATCAAATAGGGTAACTTCAACAGTTTGAGACACATTAAGTATATTTAAATCACAAGTTTAAAATGATACTATAAAAACTCGCAAAAACAAATTGGGTATTATTGAAAACTAACTTATTCTTGGAAACTGAAAATAATACTGTTATTTGTATATACACTCTACCTCAAAGTAACCAAACTGTTGATGAGGGGTGATTTATTTTTAGGAAATTATTCTAATGAATAAATTAAGAAGGAATAAAAGAAGTGGGATAGTACCATTTTGAATAAAGGAATAAAAGAAGTAGGATATTATCATAATCCATGATGAACTAATAGATCTAGGCAATCATCATCATGGCTTGTAACATCACAAAAAAGAGAAATGAACATTATATACTTCCTGATGGAAACTCCCAATATCACCTATGAAGAGATTTTGCCAAACAACGTCAATGCCCTTCAAGCTTCCAGATCTAACAAAAAATACAGGGGTCAGAGGAACACAACACCTGAAACAATATCACAAGGATGCAATTAGCAAGGACCAAGATTAGGATACAGTTAGTCTAGGAGAAAAAATATGGTTTCTTCAACAATAACAACAAGAGGAAACAAAGAATGAAGGGAGACTCGGCAATTTAAGAGATTTAAGAGAGGCGCCTAGGTGGCTCAGTTGGTTGAGTGTCCAACTTCGGCTCAGATCATGATCTCATAGCTCGACAGTTCAAACCCCGCATCAGTTTCTGTGCTGACAGCTCAGAGCCTGGAGCCTTCTTCAGATTCTGTGTCTCCCTCTCTTTCTCCCCCTCCCCTACTCATGCTCGCTCGCTCTCTCTCTCTCTCTCTCTCTCTCTCTCAAAAATATAATAAACATCAAAAAATATAAAAGAGATTGAGGATATAATGATTTATAACTATGATATATTTTAATTGGATCTTTGTTCAGAAATGTTATACACATGCAAACACACACAGCTATTTTTTTTTTTTTTCTTTCTGATCACCAGGCAGGCATCTCTGTCCTGTCGGTTTTGGTGTCTTTATTTATAGGTTAAATGATAACATGATATCAGAAAAAGGAATTTTTACAATGGATAACTCTTTGTGATAAGATGCTTTGGAAAGTGTACAGAAGCAGGTTTTACAGAAATATTCTTGCAGAACTATTCCAATTATAGTGAGGTTAAGTAAATCTTATAACTAAAGATTTAGCAGGGCATTCTTAGTAAAAGACAGGATACATATTTGTTCTAAGTTAATAACGCTAAAGTTAGGTCATAGGTTAAGTGTATAGATGGGCTAAGAGTCATTCTGTCTGACTCTCAAGTGAATGTTTTTGAGTTGGTTAATAAGTTGTTTGTGGAAACCTATTTGATGCTGAATGTGTGAACACCATGGAGGCCCTAAATGTGTCAGCGTTTTGTTTGTGAAAAAGGACCACACACAGCTATTTTAAAAATGTAAGTACTATCAGAATATATGATGATATTAAGGAAAGACTGTTTTACAGAGGTATGATAATATTACTCTGGTTACATTTTTTTATTCCCTAACTTTTAGATGATATACTGAAACATTTAAAATTTAACTGCTATGATGTCTGGAATTTGTTTCAAAATAGTCAGGGGCAAGAGGGAGGGGCAGGAAAGTAGATGAAACAAGAGTAGCCAAGAATTGATCATTGTTAGAACTAAGAGATGGGCCTGTGGTAGTTTATTAGAGCATTCTCAATACTTGTGTATAATTTGGAAAATTTTATAGTAAAATATTTTTTAAAGAGGAGAATCTCTTTTTCAGCAAGGTACCAATGAAGATATATCAAAAAGATAACTTATTAAAGAACAAATACCGAATTAAAGTTAGCAGCTCTCTGCAATAGCAGCTACAGCAACTGGAAGAGAAAACTAAGAGACTATATATATATAGAGAGAGACTATATATATATGTATATATATATATATATACATATATATATAGGTACACTATATATAGTCTCACATATATATATATAAGGCTTAGATGCCAAGTCAAAATTTCCTTCATCTTTCTTTTTTTCTCTTTAATAGCTTTAATATAATTTACATGCCATCAAATTCATCCATTTTAAGCATATGATTCAATCATTCTTAATAATTTTAGAGTGGTACAACAATCACCAAAATCCAATTTTAGACTATATATCCATCACCCCCAAAAGCTCTCGCATGCCCAGCTTTTCTCTGATGTATAACAAGTTCCTTTCAAAGGTTAAAATGTAGAAAGTACCAAGACTGGGCCTTCACTTTTATACTGGTATCTATATTTTGCTGGTAAAAGCAGCCCTTGGACACATTTCCAGATTGGAGATAAGGTCCATTTTGGAGAATTCTGGGATGTAACCCTCAACATTTCACAATAGTAATGAAAATTCCTAACAAAGATTTTTAATTCATACTGAAGACCATATTTGGGGATTTGAGAGAGCTAAATACTTCCTGGGAAATACATGAATCATAATTCTAAAACAAATGAAAACATCATAAGGAATACTATTATAAAAATGCAGTTCTTTCAATTATTACTGTCGATGTTCATAATAAGTGACTTACTGACTCCTTACCAACTCCCTCAAAGTAATCAGCAGCATGATATTATTGTGAAAATTTCATAACATCCTGAGGATAACTCTACTATGTGCTTAGAATTGCAAAAAGTAACATCAAAGGGGAGTCTGGCTGATTCAGTCCATATAGCATGCGACTTTTGATCTCAGGGTCATGAGTTCAAGCTCCATGTTGCGTATAGAGCTTACTTTAAAAAAATATTAACATCAAGAATACAGACAATGCAAAGTTCCTGATAACAGAGATCTTATACCCTAACTGAGGACACTAACAAACATTAAAGCACAAGACAGGAGATAAGTGCTAAGTTATAGATGCTGAAGGAATATCAGAGTAGGAGGTATTTTCTTTTGCATAGAGAGAGGAGGGACCCCTTAAATATTAGTATTTTTTTTCTGATGTACACAGTTTTGATTAAAGATGCTATAAGGTTTCTAGAAGAAGCTGGTGTTAGAACACGGTGGGGTGCCTGGGTGGCTCAGTTGGTTAAGTGTCCCACTCTTGATTTTGGTTCAGATCATGATCTCATGGTTTGTGAAATAGAGCCCCGCATTGGGCTTTGTGCTGACAGTGCAGAGACTGCTTGAAATTCTCTCTCTCTAACCCTCCCCTGCTCTCTCTCTCTTAAAAATAATAAACTTAAAAAACAGACCACAGGATTTGGCTAGGGAATATCATTGTTGACTTTTATGGTAGTAAAATCAGTAGTATCATGGTCAAAAAGAAAGTACAATAATGTATTCAGTGGTGAATAGGAGGTGAGGAAATGAAGTTAATAAGTGTAGGTTTTTACATGATGTTTGGCAATGAAGGAGAGCTGAGTGTGATGACAGACTAAGGGGGAATTAAGACCAAGTACAGGGTTTATTTTTGAGTTTTAGTCATTTGAGCATGTCTGTTAGCTGAAAACAGAGAAGAAGGAGATTGAAAATAAAAAAATGGAAGTATACTAAACAGGTTCTGATAACAGTTCCAACAATGGAGGCGGGGGCAGTTCTTCTGTACTTCTGACCACCTAGCTATAAATCAAAGGTTCCTATGATCCCCTCATTGGTTTGATTCATTTGTTAGAGCAGCTCACAGAACTCAGAGAAACATGTTACTTACTAGATTACAGGCGTATTGTAAAATGACAGAACTCACCAACAGCCAGAAAGAAGAAATGCACTGAGGGGTGCCTGGGTGGCTCAGTCAGTTGAGTGCCCAACTCTTAATTTTGGCTCAGGTCATGAGCCTGATTGGGATTCTCTCTCTCTCTCTCTCTCTCTCTCTCTCTCTCCCCCACACACACACATCCCTTCCTGACCCTTCCCCCACCTCAAAATAAATAAATGAACATTTAAAATAATAATAATAATTAATAAAAAGAAGAGATGCATTGAGCAAGGTATGTGGGAAAGAGTGTGTGCAGGTCTCCCATGCACCTCCAAGCCACTTTCCCCACATCTCAACGTGTTCACTGATCCAGAAGCTCTACAAACACTGTCCTTTTGGACTTTTATAGGGCCATCATCACATAGTCACAACTGATTAAATCATTGGCCTTTGGTGACTGAGTTAACCTCTAGTCCCTAGCCCCGCCCAAGGTTGCAGGTAGAGGCCACTGAAAATTCCAACCCTCTATTAACAGGGTTGATTCCTCTTGTTACCTGAGGCCTTTCCAAAAGTGATCTCATTAACAAAAGATACCTTTATGGCTCTTATCACAGGAAATTCCAAGGGTTTTAGGAGTTCCCAGTGGGAACTGAGTCCAAGACCAAACATATACTTCATATAAATCTCAATATCACATATGCAAAAATAAATTTAGATGCATAAATTAATTCCATGGCTGCCCATCAGGTCATAATTGTACCCTCTCTTGGATAAGGTCGGGATGTAGGTAATCAAAGAAGCAGAGTAGAAGACAAGTACAAATATTTTCAAAGAAGCAGAGTAGAAGACAAGTACAAATATTTTCACTAAAGAATGAAAGCTAAGATTTTTTAGGTAGTATAGAATGGCTGATCTTTTGGTGTATGGATCTGTTGTCAGTGAATATGAAATACTGAAGCACTGTCCAAGTATTTGTACAGGACTGTGGTTGATATATGTTTACAGTGTCAAGAGGGTAAGAGGCAATGATAACTGAAAATTAATTTGTAATTACAATATTGACCATCCTATTGTGGTCCTGGTGTCCATTTATGCCTTTGTCATCTCATCCACCTCCCATCTATTGATTTATCTCTACCTCATCTCTGAACCTCTTTCTCTCCGCATCCACACCCACACCCATCCCCTCACTCTGTCCCTTTAACTTCCATGCCTCTCTCTTTCTCTTATTTCTTCCTGTTCCTCTTTTAGTGTTTCTGCCTTTCAGGTTCTCTCATTTATGTCTCCCATTTTCAGAGTATGGCACATGATAGATCCTCACTATTCTTCTACTGAAATAATTAAAATTTTACTCTACTGTGAGAAATAAGGCCACTGACTCAATCAAAGGAAAGATGTGGAGACTCTGAGCAAAGTAAAGCAAGGCTTTAATCATTGTTCTTGCAAGAGCAGGTGTCTGACAGACAGGCACACTTGCGGCAGTCGCAGCAGACAATTTAACTCCTAGCGTGCAAGTCCCTTCCCTGATTCCTCGTTGGCTGAATACTACAGAGTTTACAGCCATACCCAGATGTCCTCTATGCCCATGTAAGGCAAAAATTAGTCTGATTGAAACAAATATACATTCCCTGAAGTGACACAGAGACTTTCAGTCCCTCCTCCCTGTTCTTTGGCACAGGCTTACTACAAAGCCTGAGAAAATAACCTTGAGAAACAGAGGGGAAGAACCAGGAAGTGAAATGTCTAAGGGTTTGGGATTCCAGGGGATGGGGATGGAAATAGGGGACTCCTATTTCCAATAGATTATAAACCTGTTGTTAACTATACAGTACAGCTTTTATTCAGTATTTCTGAAAATGAATCATCTCCCTTACTTTTCATATCTATGAACTCTTCATCTAAAGGCAAACATGTAATGATCCTAGCTAAAGGTCCAAGGAGAAGGGATACAACTGAAAGGCAGAAAGGTCAGGAGTATGAAAAAGTTGAGAAGGAATAAAAATAAATATCTAAGTCCCAGGTAGCCAAAAGAATCAGGATGCTGCTTTCTAGCAAAGAGGAGGCAAGAAGCATATGGTGTTGGCAAGGATATGGAGAAACAGGAACCCTCTTGGACTGTTAGGGGGAATTTAAACTGGTGCAGCCGCTCTGGAAAACAGCATGGAGGTTCCTCAAAAAATTAAAAATAGAATTACCCTTTGATCCAGCAATAGCACTATTAGAATTTTATCCAAAGGGTACAGGACTGCTGATTCATAGGGCCACATGTACCCCAATGTTTATAGCAGTGCTATCAACAATAGCCAAATTATAAAAAGAGCCCAAATGTCCAACAACTGATGAATGGATAAAGAAGATGTGGTTTATATATACAATGAAATACGACTTGGAAATGAGAAAGAATGAAATCTTGCTATTTGCAACAAACTGGATGGAACTGGAAGAAGGTATTATGCTAAGTGAAGTAAGTCAATCAGAGAAAGATAGATATCGTATGTTTTTGCTCATATGTGGAATTTGAGAAACTTAACAGAAACAAAGAACAAACTAAGGGTTGATGGGGGGGCAAGGAAGAGGGGAAAATGGGTGATGGGCATTGAGGAAAGAAGGTCTTGTTGGGACGGGCACTAGGTGTTATATGTAAGCGATGAATCCTGGGAATCTACTCCCAAAGCCAAGAACACACTGTATACACTGTGTGCTTGACAACAAATTATATTAAACAATGGACAATAAGTTATATTGTAAGAAAGGAAGGAAAAAGAAATAAAGGAAGTTTGCACTTTCCCAAATAAAAAAAAGAAAAAGAAAAAAATTAAAAAATAAAGGATGGTATAACAAAACAACACAAAACCTTAAACTGATCCAAAATAGGCAGGAAACCAGAGAATGGATATGGCCTTTTTCTCCAAACAAGGAATTCAAGGATTTATTTAGGAAGAGCCACATATTCAAGAGTGAACATCTATTCAAGTTCATATCCATACTTACTGGGGACAAGGACGTTAAACAGGCTAGCCAACTGGAGAACTGAAACAGGCCAAACACAGAGAGGGAAAAAGGAAGAAGAGCTATAAAAACTCAGTCATCCTCTATTCAAATTATAAAGCCCAACAAAGGGGACTATAAAAAGAATAAGCAGTAATGGGGGCCCACCAATAATGAGTAGCTTGGCAACTATGGACAAAGCAGTGGGTTGTTTTGGACAATGGTGTTAAGATCCTTATGAATCTAAGAGGAAGACACAATGTTTAAAAGCAAAATGAAGGGGCGCCTGGGTGGCTTAGTCGGTTAAGCGTCCGACTTTCACTTGGGTCATGATCTCGCGGTTCGTGGGTTCGAGCCCCGCGTCGGGCTCTGTGCTGACTGCCAGCTCAGAGCCTGGAGCCTATTTCAGAGTCTGTGTCTCCCTCTCTCTCTGACCCTCCCTTGCTCACGCTGTCTCTCTCTCTCTCTCTCTCCCCTAGAAATAAAATAAAAATATAAATAAATAAATAAATAAATAAATAAATAAATAAATAAATAAATAAATAAATAAAAGCAAAATGAATAATTATGATCATTAGAGTCTCCACCTGAAGGACGATTGTGACACCAAGGACCATACAATCATCGAATATTCAAGCTGAGCTGGAAGGGGTCCCGCTCAGATGCAAACAGCAGACTTAATCTTCTTTTACAGATGAGGAAAGTTGGGCTCAAGAAAGTAAAATTATTTGTCCAAGGATATAAAAGTAATTAAGAGAGCTGGGGTGAGAACCCAGGTCTCAGAAGCCCAAGCAGTTGTGCTGTAAAGCCCTCACCCATGTGATGGGAGCAGCCTTTATAACGGCCACACATTAGTGTTCTCCTTACCCACATCTTCATGGAACACTAACTCTTCAGAGTTCTGAAGAGGACTGTTATGCAAAAGCTATGGAATAGGGCTTAAAGTGGACTAGAGCATCTAGAGGACTTCAGTTGCACTTTGAAATGCAGACTGTACCCAGCAGAATTAGATTACATAAAACACTCAACATTTACATATCCTCTATCTGTAAAGCATTTTTTCCCCAAGATGCTTTTCTGTATATTTTTAACCTGAATCTCCTCTGAGATTGATAAAGTGGATATTATTAGTCCCATTCAAGTTTTACTCCAAGACAGTACGGTGGGGTCACATGTCACATTTCTCATAAGAAAAGAATCACTTGTAATCAATATTTTCCTTTTAAAAATCCCCTAAGTTGCCCAGCATTGGAAGAGATCATTGTTTTGGCTGGCTGAGCACCAAATGAGGTAGTTGGCTTACACAAATGTCTCATGTTATGCAAAACACATGCATCCTTAAACAATAAAGTTGAAATGAACCCAGGGGATGTTTACACTATTGGAGCCCTGAAGAACTCAGACAAACTCCAACAACAGCAGATTCACATCCCACATTTCACCTTCACTGGGAGGGAAGTGCTCTTTGTATGGGAAGACAGCTAAAATCACTCACACCTATTTATTTTTATTCTTCTTTCTGTCTCTCACCTATTCAGTTGACCCTTGAATAGCAGTTTGGAACTGCAAGGTCCTCTTACAGGCAGATGTTTTCCTGATACAGTACAGTACTGTAAATGTATTTTCTCTTCCTTAGGATTTTCTTGATAACATTTTCTTTTCTCTAGCTTACTTTGTTGTAAGAACACAGTATATAATACATATAATATATAAAATATGGTATTCAACTTTTATCTTATTGGTGAGGGTTCCTGTCAACCAGTAGGCTATTAGTATTAACTTTGGGGGGAGTCAAATCTACATGTGGATTTTCAACTGTATGGGGCCGGGGAATGCTCAGTACCCCAAATCCCACCTTGTTCAAGAGTCAACTGTAATTGAATTCTCATAATTTGAACACATATATAACACAGCCCCACTCTAAGTGACTAGTCCAGGTCACTAGTTAGTATCATTTCAGGATCATGGAAAAGTTGACAGAATGTGTTTCTTTGAAAGACAGAATGTGAAATCTCTGAACTTGGAGTCAAGACACCTTGATTTAGATTACTCACATTGATTCTGAAAACCATGGAACCTTGGTCAATTTACCCAGCCATTCAATTTAAGTTTCTTTCCCTGAAAAAATGAGGTTAATATAACGATTTTTCATTTACAGTATGTTATATAGATCAAATGGAATAACACCAGTTAGAATATTTTGTAAAACAGCAAGCCATTACAAATCCAAGAATTATTGTTATTTAAAAATATCAGTTACCATCTGGAAATTTGTCCTGGAAATGTGATAAACTCCTGAGTCTATTACTGGAAGCAAGCAATAAGTACTATTTTACCTTATACCAAAGAACACTATAGCTTTTTATTTATTTATTTTTTTAATGTTTTATTTATTTCTAGGAGAGAGAGAGAGACAGTGTGAGCAGGGGAGGGTCAGAGAGAGAGGGAGTCACAGACTGAAACAGGCTCCAGGCTCTGAGCTGGCAGTCAGCACAGAGCCCGACGCGGGGCTCGAACCCATGAACCGCAAGATCATGACCTAAGTGAAAGTTGGACACTAAACTGACTAAGCCACTCAGGCGCCCCCACTATAGCTTTTTAAAAAACAACCCTGATTAAGGTTGGGAAAAACATATCAGAATAGATACCCTTTGGTGGTTCTCCCAAATCCAGTCAAGGTACATTTAAAGACCCCTCTAGGGCATATCTGACAGCAGATGTGGGTTTGCTTCTTGTAAGGGATAGATGTACCTTTAGTAACCCAGTTTAGCAAATGCACAACTGATTATATATTTTTTTAATTTTTTTTTAATGTTTTATTTACTTCTAGGAGAGAGAGAAAGCGTGAGCAGGGGAGGGTCAGAGAGAGAGGGAGTCACAGACTGAAACAGGCTCCAGGCTCTGAGCTGGCAGTCAGCACAGAGCCCGACGTGGGGTTCGAACCCACGAACCGTGAGATCATGACCCAAGTGAAAGTCAGACGCTTAACCGACTAAGCCACCCAGGCGTCCCTCAACTGATTATATTTTTTAAAACTAGGTATTTGTGGTTTACCTCTGAAATAATTTAGGCCCCAGTAAATCATGTAGGTAACCAAAACAGACAATTTACAAAGTACTTATCTTTCTTTCATTTTCATATCTTAAGTCAAAAAGAAAGATGTTGTAACTATTGAAAATCAGGCATCCCTATCAGCAAACCATCTTGGGTACATTTACCTCACTACGTGTGTCTTTATTTTATAAAATATATACACTTATTACTATACTATTATGCACATTATAAAATACGCCCCAAATTAGAAATTGTAGAAGGACAGGACAATAATAAAACAAAACAATATAGTTTCTAATAATTTCTTCACATCATCCAAAGGATCATCTTATCTGCCCTCTATGATGCATGCATAGCCTTCTTCCACCTCTTGATGTGGACATTCTTTAGAGACAAAGAACTACGTGGTTCTTTGCTAATTAATTAATTAATTAGAGAAGAAATTACTAACTATCCCTAATTATTGACTTAATAAGTCAACACATTTCACCTATTAAACAAAACCAGGTGATATGTAAAATACAGATGTATAGTTGTTTTGCTTTTTTTTTACAAATAGTTTATTGTCAAATTAGTTTCCACATAACACTCAGTGCTCATCCCCACAAGTGTCCTCCTCCATGCCCATCCCCCTCCCCCCACATCCATCAGTCCTCAGTTTTTGTCAGCATTCAAGAGTCTCTCATGGTTTGCCTCTCTCCCTTTCCCCCACCATTTCCGCCCTTCTTCTCCCCCTTGTTCCTCCATCAAGTTCCTCCTAATCCTCCTATACGTGCAAACATATGATATTTGTCCTTCTCTGCCTGACTTATTTCGCTCAGCATAACACCCTCAAGGTCCATCCATGTTGCTACACATGGCCAGATTTCATTGTTTCTCATTGCCATGTAGTATTCCATGGTATAGATAAACCACATCTTCTTGATCCATTCGTCCGTTGATGGACACTTAGGCTCTTTCCATGTTTTAGCTATTGTTGAGAGTGCTGCTATGAACACTGGGGTATGTGTGCTCCTATACATGAGCATTTACAGATGTATAGTTTAAGTGACTGTGACCAAACATGAGAAGTGGTAACACTGAAATTAGATTGCTTGAAACACAACCATAACTGCATAAATGTTACCTAAGTTCTACAACAGCTAGATAAATGGCAGTTAATATTTACTTAAAGCAATTTAACTAAAAATTTCTGTATGGATCTTGTTACAAAATAAATATTATTTATGTACTCTCATTGTTGCACACAGTGCATTCAAACCATGAGGCGGTACCCTCATTTAAAAGAGAAACTCAATAAACCAGACCACTTATATTTCCCAGTTTGATAATAGTACCCCAAAATGTCAACCATTCAGAGAAAGATTAGTTCATTATATTGCTTTATTGAAAAAAAATTACTCATACACAGGTTTGTTATGTATCCTCTGGGCATGAAAACAGTAAGTCACAGAAGATTCTATGCTACTTTTTATAGGGAATATATATCATGAACCACTTAAAATGTGCTGGATCAAAGTTGCTGATCTTTCTATGCAACTATTCAACTTACATAAGAATAAAAATTTAACTGGGAATATGAAAAAATATTTCCTAGAAGAGAAATTAGTATTTCTTCAACTGAAATAGCTAAATTAATCTTTGGCTCAGAATTCCTACCTTTGCATATGCTGGGTTTTTTGTTTTGTTTTTTGGGTTTTTTTTTTTTAATCTTTGTTTCGCTGCTGATTTGGCATATTTTTCTTTATGTCATCCTGAAATATAATCTTTTCTTGACCACAAGAGGCTATAGTAACTATACAAATAGATATGCTCTTGATTTCACTTTACAGAATAGGGGGGAGACTATCTACCAATTTTCTTTGTGTGATAAAACCATGTGTACCAATCACAAACTGCCTAATTCATATTCTAAACCAGAGTGGACCCCAGGCAACGCTGTGAAGTCAGCCAAATTCCACTGTGTCCACTGTGTCCTCCCACCTCCCTTTTCAATGCCTTTTTTCCTCCTGGCGCCAAGTGCCCTTCTGCTCTGTCCAAGTGCTTGACAAAATTCAAAGCACTATTTAAAAAAAATTGTTGGCCTTACCCAAAGGCACCCCTAAGGCCACCTCCATGCATAAGTGGGATGGTGCTCCATATGGACACAGATACAAAGAGAGAGCCTGAATTTTCATAATGAAATGCCACCTGCATCTCTATAAACTAAAATACATGGATTTCTTTTTAATCTGTAATATAGGATATCAGGAATCAATTTGAAAATTCACCCTCAAACTGACCAAGCCAAATGGTTGGTTGAGTCATCTGATATCCTAATAAAGTTTCTAAGAACTATGTTAATATTTTTAGGCTTCTTAAACTCTATTTCTGTATTGAAATAAATAATTTTAAAAGGCAAAATAATGTTTTCTTAACCTATCTCCGCATGGAAATTAGTTAAATGTTATTTTACAGAGAATGTAAATCAAGAAAGCAATTTTAAAATTGTATCTACATCATTTCAGAACACTAATCCACTAAGAAGTGTCCTTAGTTCATATATCTACACCCATAAATCCCTCCCAGAATTTATTGCTAGTCTGTTCATCTAGATGTCCCTACACTAACCAGATGGGACTAGATAACAGTTATGTTTCCCTTTTTGCCTGGTATGCTATGGGACTCAGACTTAAATTTATAATCTCCCACTATGATTTTGAATTTGTCTATTTCTCCCTTTGCTCTTTCAGTTTTGCTTCATGAATTTTGAGATTTTGTTAAATGGTACATGTATAGTGTATGTATTTAAGATCATTAGACTTCTTACCGAATTATACTTTTTACCCTCATTAAATGTTCCTCTTTATCTTTTGCAATAACCTTGCTCTTAATATTTTATCTCACATCACTCTAGCCATATCTGCTTTTTTACCCATACTGATTGTATGGCCTCTTTTTCCATCCTTTTACTTGCAATCTATTTATATTTTTCTATTTAAACTGCACCTCTTGGGGTACGTGGGTGGCTTAGTTGGTTAAGCTTCTGACTTTGGTTTAGGTCATGATTTCACAGTGTGGGTTTGAGCCCCTCATTGGGCTTTGGTCTGGAGCCTGCTTCAGATTCTGTGTCTCCCTCTCTCTCTGCCCCTCCCCGTCTCATGCTCTGTCTCTGTCTCTCAAAAATGAATAAATGTTAAAAAAAAGTTTTTTTAAACTGCACCTCTTGTAACAGATTATATGTGGATCTAGATTTTTATGTCCAGTCTAACAATCTCTGCCCTTTAATTGGAGTGTTTAATTTACTTATATTTAATATAATTATTGACATGATTAGGTTTAAGTCTATCACTTTTTCATTTGTCCCTTGTGGGCCTAAGAGTTCAAGGGCAAGAAATAATCTTACAAATTTTGTGAAGTGTGGAATGTAAAGTTTAAAAGTGTGAAGAGGTTAGGGGCGCCTGGGTGGCTCAGTGGGTTAAGCTTCCAACTTCAGGTCAGGTCATGATCTCGTGGTCCGTGAAGTCGAGCCCCACACTGGGCTTAGTGCTGATAGCTCAAAGCCTCGGGCCTGCTTCAATTCAGTGACTCCTTCTCTTTGCCCCTCCCTCCCCACCTCTTTGAAAGAAATAAATATTTAAAAATTTTAAAGGTGTGAAGAAGTTAGAAGTATGACAAAGGATGTATAAGGAGTCAGGTGTAAAGTGGTACAATAGAGAGTCATTTTAACCTACATTTTAATATGATTGTGTTCTTCATGTACCCCAATGTTCATAGCAGCACTCTCAACACTAGCCAAAACATGGAAAGAGCCTAAGTGTCCATCAACTGACGAATGGATCAAGAAGATGTGGCTTATCTATACAATGGAATACTACATGGCAATGAGAAAGAATGAAATCTGGGCATGTGTAGCAACATGGATGAACTCGAGGGTGTTATGCTGAGCGAAATAAGTCAGGCAGAGAAGAACAGATACCATATGTTTGCATGTATAGGAGGATTAGGAAGAACTTAACAGAGGACCATGGGGGAGAAGAAGGAGGGAAATAGTGGGGGAGAGGGAGAGAAGTAAACCATGAGAGACTCTTGAATGCTGAGAACAAACTGAGGGCTGATAGGGGTTGCGAGGAGTGGAAGGGGGGTGATGGGCATGGAGGAGGGCACTTGTGGGGATGAGAGCACTGGGTGTTATATGGAAACCAACTTGACAATAAACTATTTTTAAAAAATATAATTGTGTTCTTTACTGTCTTTTAGGATATTACAAGGGAGAAAAATTCACCATATGTTATGTTTACCTACTTTCATACCATTTCCAGTGTTCTTCTTTATACTTATATAGATTCAAGGTTCCACCTACTATTATTCCCCTTTAATGGGAATAATGTCTTTTAGAATCTCCTGTAGTGCAGATCTGATGACAATCCATTATTTCAGTTGACATTTATGCAAAAATACCTTTTAAAATTTTATTCTGATGATATCTATATGGATATAGAATTCTGGGCTGACAATTTTGTTTCTCCTTTCCTTCCTCCTCTTAAAGATGGCATTCAAGCATCGTGGCTTCCACTGTTTTTGACAGGATGCAAGCAGTCACTCTGACTTATGATTAAAGTATCTTTTTTCTCTAGCTGCTCTAAAGATTTACTTTTTATCTTTGGTTTTTAGATATTTGATCAGTGGGTCTAAGTATGAATATTTTTGTATTTACACTGCTTGGGATTTTCTGAGTTTCTTAAATATCTCAATTAATGTTCATAATTGAATTTAGAGACGTTTTAACCATTATTTCTTCAAATATTTTTACATCCAACTGTCACTCTCTTCTTTTGGAAATCCTGTTATTCATATTTTAGACCATTAAGCCCACAGCTACCTAAATATTTTCTTCAAACTTTGTCCTATTTGAACTGCAGATTAACTGATTTCTATTAATTATTCTTCAAGTTCACTGACTCTTCTGCCTAACTAATATGTTAAGTTCATCCAATGAACTATTACTTCAGTTGCTGTACTTTTCAGTTCTAGAAGTTCTATTTGGCCCTTTTATTATTGCTTCTATTGCCATATTAAGATTCCTTTATAGGGGCACCTGCGTGGCTCAGCAAATTAAGCATCTGACTTCGGCTCAGGTCATGATCTCTCTGTTTTTGAGTTTGACCCCCACATCGGGGTCTGTGCTGGCAGCTCAGAGCTTGGAGCCTGTTTTGGATTCTGTGTCTCCCTCTTTCTATCTCTCTGGCCTTCTCAGTGCTGCCTCACTCTCTCTCTCTCAAAAATAAATAAACATTAAAAAAATTCTCTCTACATTAAACTTACTATGACTATGCTTTCATTTAATGTTTTGAACATATTTTCCTTTAGTTCTTTGTATATTTTTATGATAGCTGCTTTAAAGTCTTTGTTAAAGCTAGTATCTGGACAATCTCAGGACTAGCTTCTATTGACTGTTTTTCTTTTCTTTTCTCTTCTTCCTTTTTTGAGAGAGTATGTGTACACACAGTGTGGGGAGGGTCAAAGAGAGAGAGAGAAAGACAGAATCCCAAGCAGGCTCCACGCTTGTCAGCACTAAGCCCAACGCAGGACTCCATCTAATGAACCATGAGATAACCATGAGATCATGACCTGATCCGAAATCAAGAATCAGATGCTTAACCAACTGAGTCACCCAAGCACTCTCTTTTTTTTTCTTAAACGATCCCACTTTCTGATATTTCTGATGTAAACTGTTTATAATACCACATAAAAACTCTGAATTCTATTATTTTTCCTCTGAAGAATTCTGATTATTGCCTGGCAGGTAGTTCAGTTACTAACCAATCATCTTAAATTTTATAAGCTTTGTTAGGACAGATCTGTATAATGCCCAAGGATTTCCTAAGGCCCTCTCACTTGGCAAGATCCAGCATTCAAATTCTGTCATCCTTGAGGATCTTTGTCAAGGATTGGTGATCCTAGAGAAAGTCTTGCTCTAGGTCATGTCCTTACTCCTAAGGAATGGCCTTTCCTAGTTTTTGGTTTCTCAGGTAGATACCCACAGTGTTTTCAAGGTGTCAACATAATTTCCTCACTCTGGCTACGCCAGACCTTCAATGTCCTCTAGCACCACACACCCTCTACTATCTGTCTTCTACTCCCGTTCCTGTATCAGCCTCAATCTGGTCTCATCCTGCACTTGTGCAGCCCATCTGCCAACCAAGGAACCATGAGCAGCTTCCACAAAACTGGTGGGGCTCTCCCTCTGAGAAATTCCCTCCAGGTGCCCTATTCCACAGATACCTGCCAATTCACCTGCCCCAAACTCTGATCTCTGCCTCCTCATCTCAACAGGACTACTGTGCTCTGCTTGGGTTCCAGGTTACTGCTCTGCACACAGAGGCAAAAAGCTGGGGTGACTGTGAGGCTCACCTTCGGTCTTACACTGTCTGTTGTTCATAAGTAAAAACAGTTTCCACTTATGTTTTGTTTGGTTTTAGGATTAATTATAAAGGGTTGGTTAGTCCAATACCAGCTCCATTATGGCTGAAATGGAAATTCCTCAGAGTTAAGTTGAGTAGTCAACTAAAGTAAGTAACTCAAAGGGCACCTGGGTGGCTCAGTCGGTTAAGCATCCGACTTCGGCTCAGGTCATGGTCTCACAGTCTGCGGATTCGAGCCCCGTGTCAGTCTCTGTGCTGACAGCTCAGAGCCTGGAGCCTGCTTCAGATTCTGTGTCTCCCTCTCTCTCAGCCCCTCCCCTGCTCACACTCTGTCTTTCTCTCTCAAAAAAATAAAATAATGACATAAAAAATATTTTTAAAAAATAAATAACTCAAGAGTTAGGCAGTTACTTCTAAGTGGCCTTTATTTTGTGAACTCCTTTTTACAACTCCTTTTATGTTGTAAGTACAGTAGTCCTCCCTTATCTATGGTTGTGCTTTCTAAGGTTTCAGTTACCCACAGTTCATACTCAAGTATGATCTGAAAGTAGATGATCATCAGAAGGTCAACTTCAGAAGGCTAACAGTACATCACATTGCCTATGTTATTCACCTCAGTTCATCTCACCATGTAGGCATTTTATTATCTCGCATCATTACGGGAAGAAAGGGTGAGTATAGTATAATAAGCTATTTTGAGAAAGAAAGAGACCACATTCACATACATTTTTATAGTATGTTGTTATAATTATCTATTTTTATTATTAGTTTTTGTTAACTTCTTACTGTGCCTAATTTATAAATTAAACTTTATCAAAGGTATGTATGTACAGAAAAAATAGTATATATTTTTTCAGTACTATCCACTGTTTCAAGTGTCAAATTGTTTTTCAAGCAGGGAATTATAAATTGAAAATAAATAACAACCAAATATAATGTTAATTACATATCACACCAACTGTTTTTAGCAATATACAAAATACATACACCACACAATGCCTAACCACCAGAAACTTATTTCCAAAGCAGAAGGCTATAATGACCATATTAATATAAAATAGTCACAGAGTTTTAGCTCTATGGCTTCAGAACAAGAATGACTACCTTGTCTCAGTGACTGCCTCTATTTATTGACTTACTACCATCTGTAGAGTGAAGGAAGGAGTACAGTGGCAACAGTGAGTGAGCTGACCCATCAAGCTGACAACAGTCAAGGGTACAGAGAAATGCTGTGGGAAATATTTTTATTTCACCATCAGTCATAAAGTAAGACTACACTAGAATTGAGAGGAGGATTGAAGAGCAAAATAATATTTTAGTAACCACTATGTCATTCTAATAATATCAGTACATCTTTGGAAGAGTGGGCAATCCTGGTGTTAGAGTCTGGCTTACTCATTTGTATATTTCAACATTTCTATGTTGCAAAACAGGGAACTGATAAGAGACTTTAAATACTAGGGTCCATATTAGAAATAATGCATCCATATTTACTATTATTAGAAATCAAACCGATGAGATATAATGCTAATTCAATCATTTGTTATATTATAACTATATATGAACAATATATATTTTTTGGATAGAAATGTCAAATGTGTTATTATTCTAAAAAAGGTTTGATACTTAATTACAATCTAAGCAAACTTAGAAGGCCTTTCTAAAATTACAAAGCAGATATAAACCTATTATTTCTTAAATGACCACAGCAAAATAAAATATATACTAGACTTGAGAATATTTTCCAAGCATAGTCTGGAAATGTCAAAGATTGCAATGGTTAAAACTCAAAACCCTGAATCTCTCCTTCATAATTGATGAATGGAAATCACCTTGGGACCTTCTAAATGAAATTTCCTTGGAGTAAGATTCTGAAGAGATTCAAGAGACTTAGGGCATAATTCATATTTTAAGCACATGTGAGAGGCAACCCCCAGAGTCAATGCAACATCACATAAAAGCCACTTTCAAGCAAGCATTCTTCAAGAAGCATTCTAAAGATAACATAACTACATGAATTCCCACAGTAACCAAGATGTTCTTGTTGTAGAATAGCTATTTGTTTGTTTGACTGTGTACTCCTAAGAGACTATTGATTCTAGTTTCTGTCTCTCACTTTCTTTAACAATTGGCCATTACTGATACTTTTTTAGGATTAGCTTGTATATAGAAAGACTGAAAGAAAGGCATTTCATTAGGGATTCAATTAAGATGAAATGTCTGAATACATCTTTTTTTATCCCCCCAAATACATGTTTGCTTCATTCTCTAAATACATATATCTGTGGAAGGTTGTATACAAGGGCAAGCTCACAAAGGGCAGAGGTGTGGAGTATTCACTTTGGATTTACTGTACTGTTGAAAGCTTCTGAACACAAAGAAAGTAAATGATTATCTTCCTTAATTACATTACCTCCTGTCCTTCCAAAAGTATTTTTTGATTATAAGCTTTTATTCATGCTTAAATGGATACCGAAGTACAAAATATTATAAAATATAAATTATTATTATTATTAAGCTTTTATTGGTTTCATGCCATCTATTGACATTAGCAATACTTTAAATTATAATTACACTGAGCTTTAACAGGATAAAGACTGATGTATGGCTGATTTTATTTTCACTCTCGGAACTAATGTCTATCTAAAAAGTTTAACAATGTGTAATGTTTTCAGAAACATACCATGTGATACTTACTGTTTTCTGAAAAGAAATCTGATTCAAAATATGAAAATATTATCAATTCACACCCTAAAATTTTAGTTATTAAAAGAAGTCTCCTTGGTTAAAAAAAACAATATTTCAAGCTTTACAATTGAAATAAAAAATTAGTTACTTTTACTTATTATTTTAGAACTTGAAAAACTCCTAGACATAGAAAGTCTAGCTCAAGTTAACCAACACTTCTATACTGCTATAACATATAGACATTCTTCAGGCTTTATTGTACCTGACTTCTCATTGCTTTGACCTGCTGACTTCTTCACCCCTCCTGGAAACGCTCTCTTCTTTGGCCTCTGGGATACCCACCCATTTGGGTGTCTTCTATCTCTTAACTGTCTTTTCTCAGGGTCTTTTGCAAATTCCTCCCTGCCCCTGCCATAAATATTAGTACACCTCAGAACTTAATCCACTCCTCTTTTCTCTGATTCCTTCTCCTAAGGCAATCTTATCCAATCTGATGGATTCAACTGTCATCTATGGAAAATAGTTCATGCCCAATTTATTTCTCAAATCAAACACCTTCCCTAAGCTCCTTATTGCTTTATATTAGACAGTTCTATCTGAATATTCCAACATGTCTGACTCAACTCATCATCCTTGATGTGTTCCCTATCAGAATGAAGACCATCACCTTCTATCTAGGTCAGAAATCTAATAGAAGTTTTCTCTGATTCATCACTCTCCCTCTACTCCAACTTCCAAACCTATAGATTCTACTTCTCTAATATCTCTTAAATGAATGCAGTTCTCTCCATGTCTTCCACCATCACCTTTGCTTACGTCCATCACTTCTTCTCTGGCTTTCTACCAAAAGTGTCCCTCTTTCATTCCTGTCCTCAACTGATTCTCCATATTTGGTGATCTTTCTAAAATGCAAATTTGTCATGACTTCTCTGCTGAAATATCCTCAAATCTAGATTCCGTAGTATGACCCATAAGACCTTTCTGATTCTAGCATTCTTCTCAGGATACATTTTCCATCTCCTCTCTCAAGTTATGCTAAATTTCTTCCAGTTATTCAAAAATGCCATGTTCCCTTCTGCCTCCAGCCTTGACATATGCTAGTCCTGCTTTCTTGAATATCTTTCTCCTTCCTGATCTTTCAATTTCACACACACAATTAAGCATCTTCATGTCTTAGTTAAGAAGCTGTCCCTCTATTGTTCCCTTAGCATTTGTACTGACCCTGATCTTTACACCTACAACACAGCCAGTTTTCCATCACAATATTGATTTATTCAGCATTGTATCTTTGGTATCTACTTTGGTAAATAGTTATCAAATTGTTGAATACTTATCAATTGTATAAGTGTTTGTCCTCTTCTTGCCCCAACTTTCAAGTAGACACATCTCAGAGCTCCTGAGAAATGACCCATTCAAAAGAGTGATTGATGAGTCTCTGCCTACTCTGAAAACAAGAGTAGGTGGAGATACTAGAAACTCCCACCTGCAGTCTGCTAGAAGCTACCTAGAGGTAAGTGAATGCGCCTCCTCCAACTTCAAGGTTGAACACACTACTGGAAATGCATATGAAATTTCCTAGTTCAAAATTTTTAGCTCTAATAGATGCATCTAAATTATACAATCATTTGTGCCTAGGATGAGGATGGACTATTACAACACTAGAATTCAGTAAAGAAATAATACTGAATTTATTTTCCTGTCCTCATGTAAGGCAGATTCACAAAGCCCTCCTAAAAATATCTACCCAGAACTCACAAACCATGAGATTATGACCTGAAGCTGAAACCAAAAGTTTAATTGACTGAGCCACCCAGGCACCCCACAGCATATATGCTTCTGACTACAGACCAATCCCAGGTTGCTTTCTATTCTTATCCCTACAGATAAGCAGGTGATCAGGATTTGGCTCTACTCTTGGTCAATCTTCAAACACAGGACTTGGAGCCAAGTCATAACTCTGACTTTTATTACAAAGTGAACCTCTAGCTGAGACCCTAATCCTCAGTAAGGCAAAGGATAATGGGCAGATCTAAACTATTTTGAATCTCAAGCCATCTAGAAAATATCGCCAACCACATTCTCTTCAGACACAAAAAGAAATATAACTTTACTATATTATATAGTCTAGTCTGGAGTGAGACCCAGATTCTATTCTCAGAGCATGTCCTATAAAACTTTGGACAAGTCAGTCAAACTCTCCTAGCTTTAGTTTCCACACAGATTATATCTTTTCCAAAGCATTTGAAACGGAGTAATTGAGGGAACAGGTGCAAAGGGCTTAAACAATGTCTGACACAAATAAGGTATTAGCTAGCTTTAATACTACTGCTACCATTCCTTCCTCTTCTGCTTTACAAATCAGAGATAACTGCAGTTAGCAAGGGACTACATCTTGGTTTTCCATGTTCTGACGTTTTTGTATTAAGTGCCATAGGATTGCCCACCACAGTGAAGGAAGCAAACCATATTTCCATATTCCATCAGAAGGATGATGTACCATATACAAGACTCTAGTTCCAAAACATTGTTTCATTCTGATTCAAAATGAAGAGGGTGACCTGCAAAAACATCAAATCTGTGCTTCCTGCAACACGTGAGTTTCTCTGACAGGTGTCTGCATTGCAAACACTGACCACGCCAATGCTAGCTATAACAGATGGCCCAGTTGGCCACATATGCATTTTGATCATTTTGCAGTTTCTCACAGGTGCTAGGAGAAGGTGGGATAATTCTGTGTTTTCTAATGTTTTAATAACCTTGACTTATGTCTTTCCCATGGGCCAATTTTGTTTTGGACCTATATCTAGCTTTTAATATTTGACAAGTGAAGACACTGATAGGAAAAATAAAAATGCTTTTCTAAAAACTGATTTTCCACACGTATAACCATACAGCCAGCTCCTTCCCAGACATCATTAATTTCCTTTCCCTGAGCCATTTTTTCCACTATGTATCATGGCAGTGTTTATCAAAATATCACAAAAAGCTGGGATTTGATTTCCACAGGCTGGGGTTTGATACTACAATGTATTTAAATAACACAGTCATTCCTTTTCTGAAATGAAAAACTACAAAGATCTAATTATTCCTTCCCAAAAGCAGCCAAAGCCGAGCCCCCTTGTTCATCTGTGTTACCTCTAGACTACAAATACATGGATGATTCAAGAAGCAGGCGATTTTAACATCTACCATCACAAGCAGGAAAGGTGGGAGAACACATCTAAGTAAAACAGCTTACACATCCTAGGTGTAATTTATAAGTAACTTTAATTTAGAACTTGAAAAAATATTTAAAGCACAGGTTAGAACTTTGTACATGTAAATGCTTCACATCTTCTTAAAGCTCTTTTTAGCTATCCTCTTATTTTTAGCTCAGTTGTCATGTAGATCATGAATCATTATCATTATAAAGCTACTCTTTCCAATGTAAGAAGATTAAGGCACCAATAATTATGGGCTGCATATAGGCAATGTCCGCTTCAATAGTCAAATATCAGTGCAAGAATCCCTCCCTTACCATCGTCATCATTATCATCGCTTTGTTGTCACCATCAGCACTCCATATACTAGCTCAGTGCACCATGGGTAAGAGTGTCTATGTTTGGGGCGCCTGGGTGTCATTCAGTTAAGTGTCAGACTCCAGCTCAGGTCATGATCTCATGTTTTATGAGTTAGAGCCCTCATCAGGCTCTCTGCTGTCAGCACAGAGCCCACTTCAGATTCTCTGTCCCCCTTGATGTCCGTCCCTCCCCAACTGGCATGCACATGCTCTCTCTCCCAAAAATAAATAAACATTTAAAAAAAGAGAGAAAATATCTAGGTTCAAATCCCTGTTCCTTCTCTTCTTAGCTGTATGACCTGGAACAAGTGGCTAAATTTCTCTGAACTTCCATGTCTTCAACCAGGGACATAATAAACACTCAATAAACATATTTCACTCGTTATTTACTAGCTAGTTTTCACATAGGCCAAGGCCTCTCCCACCTTAAACAAATGAACCAATTTTCTCCATCCCCATCTCCCTCTAGCTACTGTTCTTGTTCTCCTACCTTTCATTTCTTTACTTCCTGCAAAGCGTTTAATCCATTGTAATTTGGCTTCTGCTCCTACTAAAACTAGTCTTACTAAGGCCACCAACCAGCATTTCTCATTGCTAAATCTAACCGATACTTCTAATTCTGCATCTCCCTTGACCTCTACTGAGCATTTGATCCTGATCATGTTGTCCTTATTTTCTTTATTAATTTTGTTAAAAATTATTTTATTTTATTTGAGAGAGAGAGTGGGAGCAAGGAAGAGAGATAATGGGAGAGGGAGAGAGAACCTCAAGCAGACTCCACACCCAGCAGGGAGTCTGATGTAGA
Source organism: Proteles cristata cristata (assembly GCA_017311185.1). Taxonomy (NCBI): domain Eukaryota; kingdom Metazoa; phylum Chordata; class Mammalia; order Carnivora; family Hyaenidae; genus Proteles; species Proteles cristata. Next base: position 1,585,061 of record JAESUZ010005145.1, on the reverse strand, counting down.
GCTAGATCCCAGGACCTGAGCCAAAGTCAAGAGTTGGATGTTCAACTGACCGAGCCACCCAGGTACCCCAATCATGTTCCCCTTAATGCCCTTCTACTTCTATAATAGCCCTGTCTCTGGGCGTTGCTTCTTACTTTTGCTTGTTCCTTCTGATTTCCTGTAAACTCCTCCTCCTCATTCCTTCTAATTTCCTGTAAACTCCTCCTCCTCAACAGGCCCTTCACTGTTGCCATTATCAACATTCCCTGCTTTAGGCTCTTTCTGTTTCAACAAACACGATCCTTTGTGATTTATCCCTACTTAATTCAGGAGCTTTAGTTTCTACAATTATCCACATATACCTTTTTCTGTCACCTTTCTCCAGACTCTTCACACACTGACCTACCTGAATTTCCCTGAATACATCATATTGTATACTGTTTCTCAGTCTTACATATATCATTTCTTCTTTTTTTTCCATTTCTTCTTCTTTTTAACATCCCTTCTCCTTCCCTTTGTTCTTCATTTTTGTCCTTCAAAACTTAGCTCAAGCATGACCTCATTCTCCAAACACCAAGGCACTGTATTTCTGAGTGAAAAAGTCATCTTTGATTTTACATCCTCAGTAGATGCTTCATGGAATAGAGATAAATTTCTCCATGAAGCCCTACCCAAATTACAGAATTATGAACAAATAAACAACTGTTATCGTTTTAAGCAACTAATTTTTGGGTGGTTTGTTAGACAGCAACAGATATACAAAACACTTCCACCTACTAGATTATAAGATTCTCAGAGGCAAAATCATATGGAAATATTGTATTTAACCAAAGCATTCCCTGTTTCATGAAGCTCCCATGAATGAATGAATGAATCAACTAACCAACCAACCAGCCAGCTAACCAATCAGCATTCCCTGGTGCATGAAGCTCCTATGAATGAATGAATTAATCAATCAGTTAATCAGTCAGCTTCAGCCAATCAATCAAAATTTCTTAAATTTAGTATTTTCCCCTTGTTTTGATTAAATCCTTCTTTGAGCCAAAGAACAAGGCAGGCAACAAAGTGGGGAAAAAAATGAAAAAACTAACACTACTTGAATTCATGCTCATTGATGGACCTTCCAACCTAAAGCTCTTGCTCTGATCTGCTTCTATGGCCACAGACTGACTTCCTCTAGTTCCTACTACATATTTTCACTCAGGTATATCCACCTCTGTTACTTCAAACTGAACTTTCACAAATCCTCCACATCAGGGCCCTGTTTGATCATTCTAGTTACATTACAACCACTGTTCATTCTCTAAATTCCAAAGTTATCTTTGATTCCTCCCTTCATCTCCTCATCAATATATGCAGTCCCTGGCTCTACTAATTTTGTTTGGCTACTTTTTTTAATTCATCATTTTATTTATTTATTTATTTATTTATTAAAGAGAGATAACACGCACTAGCAGGTAAGAGGGGCAAAGGGAGAGAGAGAGGATCTTAAACAGTGTGGACCCTGACATGGGGCTCAATCCCATGACCTTGGGATCATGACCTGATCTGAAATCAAGAGTGGGATGCTCTACTGACTGAGCCATCCAGGGGCCCCTCATCACTTCTTTAAAATCCTTCTCTCTCTAGCCTAGTTCAGATTCTATCATCCCACTCCTGGAATACTGTAATATATTTCTAAATATGTCATAATTTTTAAATGTCTTACAATTAAATGCACTGAGAGCCTTTCCAAGTCACAGTTGTGTCCAACCTGAAACTCTTTTATAAATTCAACATTTATAATTAGGTAATTAGGTCTTATGTTTTTTAGAAAAAAATGATGATGGTTTTAATAGCCATTATGCTCTTCCCAAAAGAAATAATATTATTTGTAAGGGTGAAAGTAAACAAACCTTAAAAATAATTTATGTGAGGGGCGCCTGGGTGGCTTAGCCGGTTAAGCGTCCGACTTTCGCTTAGGTCATGATCTCGCGGTTCGTGGGTTCGAGCCCCACGTCGGGCTCTGTGCTGACTGCCAGCTCAGAGCCTGGAGCCTGTTTCAGTCTGTGACTCCCTCTCTCTCTGACCCTCCCCTGCTCACGCTGTTTCTCTCTCTCTCCTAGAAATTAATAAGACATTTAAAAAAAAATAATTTCTGTGAAGTGAATCAATAATACAGCCTATTATTTACCGAGTTTTTGCCATGAGCACTGCCATAAGAATAGTGATAGATGATGTCTGCAGTGAGAAAATGATTTAAACTTGTTTTTATTAGTCTTAAAGTCAAAATGAAATAAACAGGCAAAAAGAAAGGATAAAAAAAACCCAAGCTGGAATGCCATCTCTTTGGTATTCATGAGTCCAACCTCTGTTAATAGGATAGGGAATTCATTAACCATATCAGGAGGAAATGGACAAACATTTCATGCCTGATAAGATTTTTTTCTTTATGCATCAAATTCTTTAAAAGATATCCAACTGAAAGATATTTTTCATCATGGGAAGTTTGGAGAAGGGATTTATCCATATGCTAAAATCTACCAAAGCTATTTCCTGAGTCTGTACTAACAGAAGCTAACCCCAATTAGCCTATTTCAATCAAGGGATTATCTTTCATGTACAAAGTAGTGCCCATCTTGATTTTAAGCTACAGTGAATTATTTGTTTTGCGGGAACATAAAAGTCATTTTGATATTCACAACAGAAAAAAAAATAATTCTAATTAAGTAAATCCCATAACGTTACAATCTTATCTAGGAAATGCTATGAGATAAGGATAGCTATTTATGAACTAACAATTGTGATAACAATTAAGGTCACTTAAACTTATCACTCCCTAATGTAATGTCATTATTTTTACATAATTGTAAGGACACATTTCATCACCAATGATAATTCTATACCCACAATGTATCTGTCTTCCTAATAGATGCTATGGAGTTTATACTAGTCAGCTGACACCTTGAACTAATTTGTTAGCAATCTAGTGGAGATATAAAGTGGACAAGGAGAAATTAAGAACAGGAAGAAATAAATATATGTAGCAAGATAACACAAATAAAGACAAAACAACAAAAAGACAATATGAAGACAAGATGATTTTTCTACTTCATGCAAATGTTGTTTCTATCCAGATTACTATCAAGGGGTCTTTATTAATGATCAGAATAGTTACTCCAAAACCTCTGCTTGTTCCCATCCCTGAGTCCTAGCAATGATTTAATTGCCAAGGAGAAAGCATGTTAGTCATGTTACAAGGTAGATGCTAAAGAGCTGAAATAGAGGTTGGGGGAATTTAGAATTCAATTCCAACCTCATTGGATTTGGAACTTCAATATTTGGAATCCCTAGACAACCTCACAGTTTACACCAATATTGGACACAGAAGTGAGGGTTGGCTGAATACTTTATGATAGGTGGATCTAGGTAAACAGAATAAAGTTGCCTAACTACTGTGCATGAAAGGGTAAAGAATGGAGAAGTCTGCTCCTGATACAGTGTATAAGAATAAACCAAAGATGAGTCACAAGAGAGAAGGAAACTTGCATTAATGGGAGGATACTAACTCAAATGCTGGCAACTAAAAGGGGAATTTTGTAAAGGAGAGCCAAAGTGCTAAGTGACTGTGGCAGTTTGGATGAGAGGAAGGAAAGTTAAATTAAGAGTTGGATATTGCATGAGTAAGAAGCTTCTGTGGTCAGACGTGAGATCAACATAGTCTAGACAAGAAGGACATTCACAGAATGTCATATAGAAAGGAGGAGGTGCTCTGTCTTTGCTCTAATTAAAGTGTTTTGGTGTGTAAATGGATATCACTGGGTTTTCGGAAAAGGATGGTTGGATTTTTTTTTTTTCTTAAATAGTTTATTGTCAAGTTGGTTTCCATATAACACCCAGTGCTCATCCCCACAAGTGCCCCCCTCCATGCCCATCACTTCCCTTCCCCTCTCCCCCACCCCATAAGCCCTCAATTTGTTCTCAGCATTCAAGAGTCCCTTCTAGTTTGCCTCCCTCCCTCTCCCCAACTATTTTTCTCCTTCTACTCCCCCATAGTCCCTCGTTAAGATCCTCCTAATGCACCTATTTGTGCAAACATACGGTCTCTGTCCTTCTCTACCTGACACATTTCGCTCAGCATAACACCCTCAAGTTCCAAAGGATGGTTGGATTTAATCAAACAGCACCAGGACTGAGAAAGATCTTCTATTTCCTTGCTCTACCTTTGATATTCTCTGAAGAGTTCTAGGAAGAATATGTTCATTTCACATCTTATACATAGACATAAAATGGCAAAATAACTAGGGTTGAACTAGCTCAGAGGGTTCTGGAGAAAATCTCAGTGTCATGGATTTACTGTGTCCCTTTTGCTTCAGAAGCTAGTGGAAAAACATTAACTAGCCTCAGACTTCCAGTGTTTCCATTGCCTTATTCTGCCTCATAAAGGTTCTCTACAGCTTCCAAGAATTCTAAGTTCATCATCTGGTCGGTCCCAAAATTTCATACAAACCTTTTTTTCCCCTAAAAAAAAATCCCCAGATATCCCAAACTGACATAAGGATCTGAGCTCTCCTCCACCAACTCATCTAGGAAAAAAAGATATAACCTGGGAACCTGGAATCAAATGTGTTTATGGACTGAAGGTACAGCGATACCTTCAGAAGAATCACGAGGAACTGCTATCACTCTCTCCCCACCTCACCTGGGATTTTCAATGCCTCCTCTCACCTGTGGGGCTTGGGCCAGGACCTCTGAGACTGGCCGCTGAAAGTCACAGAGGATCACAAAAGCTGAAATAGAAACTGCTTTCGTGTTTACACTTCCTTGATGTTAGTACATTGGTAGTATTTGGCAGAGCCTAATCCCAGCTAATCATCTAACAACTTTTCTGACAACCACTTATTTAACATCATGCTAAAGAGATGGCCCCATTTTCTAAATCTATTCATCCACTGATGGAAATTTAGGTTGTTTCCATAACTTTGCTATTGTGAATAATGCTACAATGAACATGGGAGTGCAGATATCCCCTTGAGATCCAAATTTTAATGCCTTTGGATATCCACCCAGAAGTGGGATTGCTGAATAAAATAGTAAACTCTATTTTTAAATTTTTGAAGGATTTCTATACAGTTTTCTATAGTGGCTACTCCCAGTTTACATTCCCACCAACAGTGCATAACTCCACATCCTCACTAACACTTGTTGTCCCTTATTGTTTTGATAATCACCACTCTAAATAGTGGGAGGTGATGGGGAACCTGGGTGCCTCAGTTGGTTAAGTGTCTGACTTGGGCTCAGATCATCATCTCACAGTTCGTGAGTTTGAGCCCCGTGTTGGGCTTTGTGCTGACAGCTTGGAGCCTGCTTCAGACTCTGTCTCCCTCTCTCTCTATTCCTCCCCCACTTGCACTCTGTCTCTCTGTCTCTCTCTCTCAAAAATAAATAAAGATTTAAAAAAATATATTAATAGTGCGAGGTTACATCTATTCATGGTTCTGATCTGCACTTCTCTGATGATTAGTTATGTTGAGTACTTTTTCAAGCCATGTTATTGTTCAGCATTAAAAAAAAGAAGAAGAAAATCCCCGTCATTTGTGACAGCATGAATGGACTGGAGGGTATTATGTGAAGTGAAATGAGCCAGACACAGTAAGACAAATACTGCATGATCCTATCTACCTGTGGACTCTAAAACAGTCAAACCCATACAAGCAGAGACCATGGCTGACGGATGGGGAAATGGTGAGGTGTTGGTCAAAGATCACAAAGTTTCAGCTTTGCAAAATAAATAAGTTGTAGAGATCTAACATAGTAAGAAGATACTCTGGCAGAGCCACTGCTAGCCTATTTTTGGCCTCTACAGAAAGTAGAAAGACACTCCCTCTGGATAGATGAAGCTCCATGGCCCCACTAATTCACAACTGTTTTCTCTTGGAAGACACAGCTCTGCACCAAAGCACAAGACTTAGCAAGCACATCAGATTTCAGTCCCACTTGCCAGGAGGCTTTGGGTAAACCACAAATGCACAGTCGTTCCCAGCAGCTCTGTCCCCCAGTTTCCAGCCACTTGTCCCCTGTCTCTGGATGACTCTCACTGACCCACCCTTATTACTCTGGCTTTCTGGTTACCAGATCTTGAAGTGCCTTGACACTCCCACTTGGCCTACTGGTCACTGACCCGCAAGCCACGACCTCAACATACCAAGAACTCATGAGCTGCATCTTCTTGTTCTGATCCCATCACCCGGCCCTGATTTATGACAAGAGAGAAAATGCAGAGGCCCAAACTGCCAATTATACAAGTTTCTAATTATCCAGGGTGATGATGTCAGGAGTGGAGTGACAGTTTGCACCATTTTTTAACCGTTCTAAGTATTAAGGCCCCAGACTTCTTTCAAAGGTGAAAACAATCTAATCTTCATGTCCTGTAAGCAAAATGCTCTAGCTTTTCTGATTATCACACCTTCAAGAGGTTCTTAGCTTTGCTAGCAGCTCCTGAGCTACATAGAAATGTTGGGAGGAGGAAGGCGGCTGACTCCAGCCATGGGGAGGACTAACAACAGAGAACTGAGGGTCATCACCTTTATTTCTCTTCTGAGAATGTTACCAAGAATTAACACATCACTGAAGAGCTAAAGTGCACAACTCATGGAAAGTGTGAAAAGCCACATAAAATTTTATTCTTCTGAGAGCCTGAGAGGGTTTCATGAGGAAAGGCCTGGTATAAGGCTATTGAAGGAGACTTCTCGGGTTTGTTTGTTTGTTTTTCTCACTCTTCAGTCATTATTGATAGGACCAAGCTCATAAGGAGACAGACACTCCTCTGGGAGACACTACATCCTTCTAGGGGTTATATTATTATTTCCACATGACAGAGACAGTCTAAGAGAAAAAGACAGAGAAAGGCAGACAGACAGAGGGAAATAGGCAAGCAGAGACACTAAAACTACAAATGGGAATGACATAAAGATTGGTAAAGACTCAGTCAAATGATAAGTCTTCTGTAGTTATTGACAGACTCAAATACCTCCCTGTTACAGAGGAATAAGTAAGACACTGTAAGACACTGTAAGACACACTCTAAAATCCTTGTTTAGTGGCCTGAAACAAGAAACATCTTCTCAGCCTCCTCCAAGTGGGTAGCACAACCTAAGAGTTAGTGCCAGGCAAAAATGTGACTTTTCCAACACTGATTTAGCCGGCACTGATTTAGTGTGAACTTCTCTAAGGTCTGACCAACTAGTTACCACCAATTCAATTCTTTTTTATACGCCTTTGACTTCACTCCAGTCCCTCCTGTGACACCTTTGGCAATAGTTTGTACACCTCGCTGGTCACCATGCCTCTGGTTTACTCTCCCCATGTCTTTAATATACTGCAGCTGTACCTATGTCTTAGATCTTCTTAGGCACACAGTAGATAGCACACAGATATTTTTTAAGAGGGTTTCCTTGCTAGTTTAGAAAGAGTCTCATTTCACTTCATTATAGCTCTACTACAATGTGTCTACCAAACTGTAGAAGACTGTCTTTGATTTACACTGTGAGACCCTACTATAAGGAGAATCAAGGCCCTTTTGGAATTTGGGCCACCGAGCACCCTGGATATTTAAGCACTACAGAAAATGGTAAGACCCTTGAGTTCTATTCTCTCTCTGAATCAAAAGGTGGGTGGTAGCAAGTGAAAGTAGAATCCATCAACATCTGTATTTGTCTGAGGAGAAATTAACAATTGATCTAACTGGATGTTCCTTCATTTGTATTTAAAACGTCTTCCGTGGCTACCCTGCCTAAGCTAGAATATAAAATGCTCTTACATCTTCAACACAACACTGCATTCAGTTTAGACACTTCAAGGTTTGTAATAGTGGGATTACATGCATGACACTGGCTTATAAATTGCAGCATATCCCCCAAATGTGCTGATTAGGATGGTGAGTCTCATCTCATTGTGCTACAGGTGGTAATTAATGTCACTGTGAGGCAGGGGGTTTATCTCAATGGCCAATGACTTAACATCAGGTTGGTGGTCTTCCCTTCAGTACAACCCTTGCTGTAATCGTGAGTGTGCTCAACGCCTACATGGATGGCTGCTCTCTTAGAGCTTTTCCTTCCAGCTCTATGAGAAACTCAACACCAATTACCTTCTCCTCCACTCCACTTCAGTAATACTTCAAATTGCACGCTAGACCTTTCCCTGGAATTGTTCCACTTGTGAAGTTATAGCTCACCATATCCCAATTCTGACCAAATACCCCTATTCTTACTACCTTGACCCCACTTCACTATGTATTCATTATTCATTTATTCTTCAAATATCTACTGCCTTTACAACCTCACTGAGCCCTCTGATTCCTTTACTTCTCTTATCAGCCCCCATTTCTAGGGTGCTCCAGGCCTCCATTCCTTTTCCAATCAGTTCAGTTCCATAATGTCTCACATTGTCTGCACCATAGGCACGCTCTTGCCAACACACTAGGTTCCCTGGCTGTGGCCCAGGGGGATAGAATAAACAAGAGAAGGGAAGAATATAGTGTGTTGGGGGAGGCAAAGGTAAGAGGAATAATGTATCAGAATAATGTATCACTGTCCACCAGAAGTCATGCTCACCTGGACACAAAACAGAATTACTGCAGGCAGGCAGCTGTCCTGTCTAGAACTGTATTTCCAGCAAGCCCCTGTCACACTCCAATGTGTCCAGGTGAAGCTATATGACTAGTTTTCACTCACAGAATGTAAGTGGAAGTGATTTTTCATTTCTAGGCCAGACTATTAAAAAGTAGTTGTACCTTCTTTACTATGCTTTCTCCCTTTAATCAGCTCGAAATTGACACCCAAGGTCACCTAAGAAGACTGGGGGAAGGGGCGGGTAGCAGAGCTTCTTTGCCAACCAGAAAGACCCACAATAAGCTGATACACACATGAAGAGACAAATTCTACAGTTTCAGTTCACTAAAATTTGGCAGGTATACATGGCAGCACCTAGCAATTCATTAGGAAATTTAAAGGGTGAAAGCAGAGACATGAAAACAATCATTGAGAGTATACGTTTTATGCTCAGTGGTTTTTTCTCTATGATTACTGCCAATTAGTCCTGCAAGAATTATGCAGACTAATACATTTATGATACTTCGTACCTTAGAATTCTTTTCATATTTCAAATATTTTCTTTTTTTAATTTTTAAGTTTATTTTTTTATTTTGAAAGAGAGAAAGGGAGCAATCAGGGGAGGGGTAGAGAGGGCTGGAGAGAAAGAATCCTAAACAGACTCTGCATTGTCAGCACAGAGCCCAACCCAGGGCTCAAATTCACAAACTGTGAGATCATGACCTGAGCCAAAACCAAGAGTCAGATGCTTAACTGACTAAGCCGCCCAGGTGCCCCTCAAATATTTTAAAGAAAAATTATGAACTTTTCAATTTAAATACACATACTTATTACTTTAAAATATAATTTTAAAATGTGCTTTTTTTGCACATGATGACCAATCACCTGACAATGCCTCACGGTTTCAGTCTTTCACCTAGGGTTGCCATTTCTCTGCATACTTCTTGATGCATTTTCATAAGTCTGTTCTGTTCCTGACATGCTACAAACATAGGCCACACTCTCCTGGATTATGTAAATATGCCAGGGAACCTAAATACTGTCACACTGGATAATCCAAGGAGCAAATGCCACTTACATAATGAATGACTGGATGAAAGGCTATGGGTAGAACACACACTTCAGGCAACAGAGAAGGCACAGTGCAGAGACATGAGGAAAAGTGGGGGCAGGGACAATGGAGAAGAGAAATACAGAATTAAAGGAAGGATGAGAAGGAATAGAGAATTGAAAGAAATGAGCAACCACCCAGAAGCAGGAGAGAAAATAAGTAAAAGCAGTAAAGGGGAACTAAAAGGAAACTATCAACAAAATGAAAGGCAGTCTTCTGAATTGAAGAAAGTATTTGCAAATCATGTATCTAATAAGGGGTTAATATCCAAAATAAAGAGGAATTCATATAACTCAATAACAACAGCAACAACACCAACAAACTCTGATTTTAAAATGTGCAGAGGATCCAAATAGACATTTTTTCAAGGGAAACATATGGATGGTTTACAAATACATGAAAAGATGCCCAACATCAATAATCATCTGGGACATGCAAATCAACACTGCCATGAGATATCACCTCACACCTGTCAGAATGGCCAGTACCAAAAAGACAAGAAATAACACACGTTGGCAAGGATTTGGAGAAAAGAGAACCCTTGAGCACTGTTGGTAGGAATGTAAACTGGTGTAGCTACCATGGAAAACGGTATCAAGTTTCCTCAAAAAATTAAAAATAGAATGACCATATGATCCAGCAATTCTATTTCTGGGTATTTATCCGAAGAAAACAAAAACACTAATTTGAAAAGATATGTGCACCCTCACATTCACTGCATCATTATTTATAATAACCATGACATGTAAATAGCCTAAGTGTCTATCAATGAATGAATGATGAATGGATAAAGAAAATGTCACACACACAGAGGACTATTATTCAGCCATAAAAAAGAATAAAATCTGCTATTTGCAACAATTTGGATAAACCTTGAGGATACTATGCTAAGTGAAATATGTCAGACAGAGAATGAAAAATACTGCATGATATATACGGAATCCCCCAAAAAATCTAACAAAATGTAGATACAGAAAACAGACTGGTGGTTGCCAGAGGAGAAGAGGTTGAGGAAATGGACAAAATGGATGAAGGGAGTCAAAAGATACAAACTTTCAGTTATACAATAAATATGTCATGGAGATGTAAGGAACAGCATGGGGACTATACTTAATAACACCATATTGCACATTTGAAAGTTGCTAAGAGAATAAATCTTCAAAGTCCTCATCACGAGGAAAAAAAATGTTGTAACTAAGTATGATGATGAAGGTTTACTAGACTTTCTGTGGTGATTATTTTGCAATATGTGCAAATATTAAACATGATATGTTGTACACCGGAGCCTAAAATGCTATATGTCAATTTAACATGTTTAAAAAAAGAAAAAAGAAATGAGCAACCACTAGAGACAGACAGAGACAGAGAGAAAACAAGTAAAAGCACTAAAGAAGGACTAAAAAGAGGAATTTAAGAAGGAAGAGTTAAAAGTAAAAAGAAGTGGAACAGGGCAGAAATGGAGGAAAGTGAAGAAAATAAAAGGAAAAGTAAGGAGTACCCATAAAAGTCATCATGCCTCTCAGTCCACCAGCTAAACATTCCTTTCCCCCTCCCCTGTACTCCATCACTGCCCCAGCACCTGTCTCTTTCCCAGGGATGGGTCTTGTGCAGAAACTCCAGGGAATGTCAACGTATCCGTCTACGAGACTGCTCTTTTTCTTAAATAAAAAATGTATTACTAAGTGCTTCCATTATACACAAGGTAACTTAAGATTTTATTTTTTTTAAATCTGGGATGAAACCATTTAAAAAATTTTTAGATTCAAGCATGTATTCCATTTTTTAAAAATGATTTCAGTTCAGCAAGTCAGTGCAGCCCTTCAAGATTATGATTCATTTTCCTTTATTTTCATGCCCAAGCATATGTTAGTATCTCATTTAATACTAAAATCACTAGGTCTTGCCAGCATAATACTGCATTTTCTAGTAGAGACTCAAACTATTATTCTGAAACTACGATCACTTTAGGAAATTCTTATCATGTCCACAAGAAATAACACAGCTCAGAATATACCTGCAATAAGGGTGCCTGGGTGGCTTAATCAGTTAAGCGTCTAACTCTTGGCTTTGGCTCAGGTCATGGTCTCACAGTTTGTGGGATTGATCCCTACATCAGGCTCTGCGCTGACAGCTCAGAGCCTGCTTGGGATTCTCTCTCTTCCTCTCTCTCCCTGTCTCTGTCAAAATAAATAAATAAACTTAATATACTATATATATAAATGTGTACATTGATAAGTAAATTGGTTAAGTGATTCCTCGCCACCAGACTAATTAGAAGACCAGTAAAATGGAGTAAAACAATTAACACTGCACTGATTCTCCTTCCTTCGTTCTTTGAAGACAGTCGTTGAAGACTAAAGTATGGCTGAGGTCTGAATACAAGGGAATGAATTATAAAATTATAAAATTAAAACTCCTATTTCTGATATCTACTTCCAGAATTTTGAGTGTGTTAAGTGTTAAGTACGTGTAGCAGGATCAAGTTTTGTTTACTCGTTCTCATTTATTTCAAAAGAAATTAGCAAACGTATTCTTCATTTCCTCCATAATCTATAAAACCATACTTTTTAAAAATATTTTATTTATTTTTGAGAGAAAGATAGAGACAGCATGAGCAGGGGAGGGTTGGAGAGAGAGAGAGAGAGACAGAATCTGAAGCAGGCTCCAGGCTCTGAGCTAGCCGTCAGCACAGAGCCCGATGCGGGGCTCGAACCCACGAACTGTGAGATCATGACCTGAGCTGAAGTCAGACGCTTAATCGACCGAGCCACCCCGGTGCTCCTATAAAACCATAGTTTTACCAAGGGTTCTATCATCTTCCTATCTTTTGACAATTCAACATTTCATTATTCAGAGACTTCTACATTCTACATGACTTTTTTTTTTTACCTACAGTATACTCTTCACTGCAATGAAGATTTTGCAAAAAAAAAATAAAGTTTTAATAAAAAGTATGCACTCATAAGGGAAAGACTGAGTTTTTAGTTTTTGCCCAATGATTAAAAGATTCCCCAAACAAATGGAATTTTATTTATTTATTTTGAATACTGTATTGTTCCTTTTTTTAATATTTGTTTATTTTTGAGAGAGAGAAAACACAGGCTAGCAGGGGAGGATCAGGAAGAGGGAAAGAGAGAGAGAGAAATCCACTAACAGTGTGGGGCTTGATGCAGGGCTCAAACCCACAAACCTTGAGATCATAACCTGAGCTGAAATCAAGAGTCCAACACTTAACCGACTGAGCCACTCAGGCACCCAAAAATGGAATTTTAAAACACGTAAATCTTCAGGCAGTGTGTATTAAATGCTTGGCACTATCTACTCATTCATTAATCTAAATGAAAAAGTTAAAAAATAGGTTTATTTTTAATAAAAAATGTTAACTTTAAAAAACAGTTTAATGGGTGTGTTTTCACATACTTGTGAAGAACAGTATAATGGTAACTCCTGCACTGACAAAAACAAATAAAATTGGCAGTCAACCTTTTATTTTCTTCTTCATGAATCTCCTGCTACCCATTTCACACACTCCAGTCCTAACTAATAAGCAGAAAAACACAGAGGCGGCTATGGTCTAATTTCATGAGGATATTTTAAGGTTGAGAAAGCCCATGCAATTATTAGGATCAAGAGAAAAGCAAATTAACAAAGCCTCCCATCTTATGTGTTAACAGCAGATGTTTCTAATATTTAGCACCAAAGAAACACTCTTTAATATAATCACTGTCCACCTTAAGCACTGGAATGCTGGCTCAAGGTCACAGTCTTTATCCACTCAATCTCTTTTCTGGCTCAAGGATGTAATCTTTACATGATGTATATGTATGTTTGTTTGTTTAATTTACAAGAGAACTTCATCTGTAAACTTTCTTGACCAACACTGACTTGGCATCAACGCATCAGTTAATTAACTACTAACAGATTCTTCTAGATATGACTGCCACACAGATATTTTATCTTCCCGTTAATTAGTAATTATGCACTGGCAAGAAAAACAGTGTTTCTTTCCAATTATCCCAGAATTCAGTGATTATTTAAACTTGACTAATTAGCATTAGAGGGCTGTACATCTTCTGGGCAAATTGTGTTTGATAATCCCTATTAAAATATACATGGTGGTTGTTGACTTGTAACAAGAAAAAAAAAGTGGCAGTTCAAAGGGTATTAGATACAGCACAAGGCAAATGGGGGCCCATTAAAATTTCCCCAACTGCTCTAATGAGAATGCCGAGGGTCATTTCTGCCTAGTTTACCATCTGTTTGGTCTCTGGCATGTGTCTCTGGTGTGAAGAAAGTGTCCTGAAGCCCATTTGGCTTATCACAGCGTAATCCGGGAGTCTGAAGCAATTTCGGTTGCTTATAAAGCGGCACATTACAATCAGAAGCTTACACACGTGGGATGAAAAACTTTTAAGTGTAAAGACGATGCCACATTAATGGAAAATGTCCTGACTTTTTTAAAACAAGCAGGCAGTGGTTGATGCAAAACTATTAGAAATACTGTTAGAAACTATTAGAAATACATGAACTCTAATATCTGCTTCATACTCACCCAAAGATTATAAAGATTGAAGAACAGCTACTTAAAAAAAAGAAAAGAAAAATAGCTGCTTTTTAGCCTCCATCACTTGGAGCACATAAAAAAGTTAGATATGCATTAGGACAGGCAATGGCTTCCTTAGACAGGACACAGAAAGCAATAACTGTCAAAGAAAAAAATGATAAGCTGAAGTCCATCAAAACTTCTACACATCGTAAGATATAATTGAGGAAAAGTATAGGCAAGTCACAGGTGGGACAATTTAATCACAAAATATATGTCAGATAATGGACTAGTATCTAGGATATATTAAAACTCCTGTAACTCAATAATAACAAACTCAAATTTTTATGCTTATTTATTTTTTGAGAGAGAGAGAGTGTGTGTGTGCCCACGAGGGGAAGGGGAAGAGAGAGAGGGAGACACAGAATCCGAAGCAAGCTCCAAGCTCTGTGCTGTCAGCACAGACCCTCACATGGGGCTCAAACTCACAAACCACAAGATCATGACCTGAGCAGAACCTTAACCCACTGAGCCACCTAGGCACCCCACAACTTTTTTTTTTTTTTTTTACTGTTTTTATTTATTTCTGAGAGAGAGAGACAGCGTGAGCAGGGGAGGTTCAGAGAGAGAGGGAGACACAGAATTTGAAGCAGGCTCCAGGCTCTGAGCTAGCTGTCAGCAGAGCCCGACGCAGGGCTCGAATCCACAAACCATGAGATCATGACCATGACCTGAGCCGAAGTTCGACGCTTAACTGACTGAGCCACCCAGGTGCCCCTCAACTCACCTTTTTAAAATGGGCCTAAGATTTGAACAGATACTTGACAATAAGCACAAGAAAAGCTGTTCAACATCATCAATCAGCTGGGGAAGGCAAATTTAAACCACACTGAGATACCAAACACACACATACTCACCAAAATGGCTAAAATAAAAACACTGATGACACCAAAAGCAGATGAAAATTCAGAGCAACTACAACTCTAAGAGTATGTTGATGAGAGCACTGGGTGTTATATGGAAACTAATTTGACAATAAACTATTTGTAAAAAATAAAAAAATAAATAAAAATAAAAATACTTTTGGTGATTTTATTTAAAAAAAAAAAGTATGTTGATGAGAACACAAAAAGTACAACCATTCTGGAAAAAGGTCTGGCAGCTTCTCATACAACAAGACCAAGAAATTTCACTGCTAAGTATTAATGCAATAAAAAGGAAAACATATATTCATAAAAAGACTTGTACAACTATGTACATATAGCATAGTAACCCAAAACAAGAACAACCCAGGTCAACAGGAATACTACAAAGGACCACTACTCAGTAATAAAAAGAAACAAATTTCTGACACATACAACAAGGAAAAATATTATGCCAATTGGGGGCACCTGGATGGCCCAGTCTGTTAAGTCTGTTAAGCAGCTGACTCCTGATTTCAGCTCAGGTCATAATCCCAAGATCATAGGATCGAGCCCTGAGTCAAGCTCCATGCTGAGTATGGAGCCTGATTGGGATTCTCTCTCTCTCTCTCTCTCTCTCTCTCTCTCTCTCTCTCTCTCTCTGCCCTTCTCCCTGCTCATGCTCACTCTCTCTCTCAAATAAAATTTTAAAAAATATATTATGCTAAGTGAGAGAAGCTTTATACAAAAGAGTACATATTCTATGACTGCATTTATACAAAGTTCCAGAACAGGAAAACTAATCTATCGTGGAATAAAATAAAAATTGGTTGCCTTTGGCAAGTGAAAGTGAGAGTTGATGGAGGAGAGACAGGAGGGAAATATCTGGAGTGAAGATGATATTCTATAATTTGTTTTTTATTTTGTTTTGATTTTTGAAAGAGACAGAGACAGTGTGACTGGGGGAGGGGCAGAGAGAGAAGGAGGCAGAGAATCCGAAGCAGGCTCTTCACTGTAGGCACAGAGCCTGATGAGGGACTTGAACTCATAAAACCATGAGATCATGATCTGAGCCAAAACCAACAGTCGAAAGCTTAACCAGCTGAGCCACCCAGGTGTCTAGTGATATTATATGTTTTGATAAGGGTTTGAGTTAACCCACATTTGTACATTTATCAAATCTAACCTTATATATCCCTAAGAATTGTGCATTTCAGTGTATCCAAACTTCACCAAGCTTGT
This sequence comes from Proteles cristata cristata, assembly GCA_017311185.1. Taxonomy (NCBI): domain Eukaryota; kingdom Metazoa; phylum Chordata; class Mammalia; order Carnivora; family Hyaenidae; genus Proteles; species Proteles cristata. Next base: position 1,568,696 of record JAESUZ010005145.1, on the reverse strand, counting down.
GTGGGCTCACTGTAAAATTCTTTCAAGGTTGATGTGTGCTTCAAATTCTTCATAATACAATGTTTAAAAAATAGATTGAGATACTTCTGTCGAATCCCTATTACATTATATTAAAAAATATCAGTTCAGGGGCACCTGGTTGGCTCAGTCAGTTAAGCATCTAACTTCAGCTCAGGTCATGATCTCACGGATTGTGGGTTTGAGCTCTGCACTGGGCTCTGTGCTGACAGCTAAGAGCCTGGAGCCTGCAACAGGTTCTGTGTCTCCCTCTCTCTCTGCCCCTCCTAGCTCATGCTCTGTCTCTTCTCTCTCAGAAAATAAATAAATTTAAAAATACAATAAAATAAGATCAGTTCATTGGACAAGTTCCTACACGTAATACAAAAACATGTAAATATAACCGTGGTAGCATTTCTTTCACTAGCTCATTTGGTCCCATCAGCCTTGTACATGGGGGAGTAGGTACTATCTCTTTTGTGTTGGATTTTTGTGCTTCCACAAGTGTGCTTATCTGGTGTGTTCTTATTTGTGCATTTATCTAGAGTGTGCCCTAAAATCTGTCTATTCCATTTGAACCTGCTATTATCTTAATATATACCTTAATATAATGTCATTAAGTGCTCTATACACAGATGAAAAATGAGCACTTCTGGGGCACCTGGGTGGCTCAGTTGGTTAAGCATCTAACTTCGGCTCAGGTCATGATCTCATGATTCGTGAGTTCGAGCCCCGCATCAGGTTCTGTGCTGACAGCTCAGAGCCTGGAGCCTGTTTCAGATTCTGTGTCTCCCTCTCTCTCTGCCCCTCCCCTCCTGGTGTTCTGTCTCTCTCTGTCTCAAAAATAAATAAAACAACAACAACAAATTTTTTTAAATGAGCACTTCTAAGTCATTTGTTGTTCATATACACACAAGTTACTGAATGCTTTGGACTGACTTGTCCAAAGGAACCTAACAGGTGTTGTTCTCAAAATATGGTTGAAAAGGTACCTGTAAAAGACTGTAAAAAAAAAAACAAAAAAACACCATAAATATCTAGAATGCTGCACTCAGAATTTTTCACAAGTCTGTTTATGTTCTTGCTCCACTTTAAAGAAACTAAAAATGGAAATGTGGTTTATTGCAGGGGGCTGCGGGGATTAGTGAACTCCACAATCAGTGGACCCATATTTAAAGAGTAGTCCTTAGTTGACATCTGAAAACTAGCAAATGCATTGCTCAACTGTCCTATTTACTATCAAAACCTATACAAATACTCCTAGTTACCCTCTCCCTAGTCCAGACTCTACCCATAGGATGGACTGCCTTTTAAAACAGCATGTTGTTTAATCATTCATAGAAGATAAACAATAAACATGTCTAACCAATTGCTTTCAACTGACTCAATACCAGTACTGATCATGTCAAATAAGAGGGTTTCTATAGTTCCTTTAGTAGGCGAGTGTAGGTGTATACTTGGGGAAGCAAATTTCTAAACTCTGTGTGTGTGTGTGTGTGTGTGTGTGTGTGTGTGTACATGGTTATTTCTATTTTACTATAACCATTTTCTAATGCCGTTATTATTAAAAACTACCACTTTAATGGTAGCATATTATTTTTTAAAAAGTTCTTGATTTGAGTATAGTTGATGCACAACCTAACATTAGTTTCAGGGTACAAAATAGTGATTCACCTTCTCTGTGTGTTATCCTATGCTCACCAGCGTAGCCACCATCTGCCACCATACAGTGCTGTTACAATACCTCTGACCATATTCTCTGTGCTGTGCCTTTTATTCCTGTGACTTATTCATTCCCCAACTGGAAGCCTGTATCTCCCACACCCCTTCACCCATTTTGCCCATCTCTCCATTCCCCTTCCTTCTGGAAACCATTACTTTGTTCTCTATATTTATAGGTCTGATTCTGTTTTTTATACACCTTTTTTGTTTTTAGATTCCACATATGAGTGTAAACATACGGTATTTGTTTCTCAGTCTGACTTACTTAATTTAGCATAATACCCTCTGAGTCCATCCATGCTGTCAAAAACGGCAAAGAAAATCTCATCCTTTTTTATGGCTACATAATAGTTGTGTGTGTGTGTGTGTGTGTGTGACATCTTCTTCATCTATTCATTCATTGAGGAATACTTGGGTTGCTACTATATACTGACTATTGTAAATAATGTAGTGTCAGCATATTATTCCTTCTTACTAATATTCTAGCTTATTTTATCATTATCTTTTATTGATATTATTTTCAAAATTTTCCTAACATAAATAGTGCCCTGTTAAATAGTCACATACATCAACCTTTGTATTCTGTGGGGTTTTTTTTAGTTTATAATAGATTCCTCCAAAGTAAAAGAACTGTGTCAAGATATGTGAAAATTTTAATTGCTTTGTTTATATATTGCCAAATTGTTTTCTAGATAACCAATATATACTCACATCAACAATATATACCTATTCTCCAACACTGGTAGCAGAATTGAGTATACATGATTTTAAACACCTTTGCCAGGTTAAAAAATTTTCTTACTTGAAAAAAATTTAAAGTTTCATAATTGTTTTAATTATGCATTTTTATTAGCAGTGAGTTGAATATTTTCTTCATATTTATTGGACATTTGTCTCTCTTCTTTTACAAATGGTTTGAGTTTTTGCTAGTTTTCTGTTAGGATATTAGGGTATTGATTGATTTCTTTGGCTGAATAAGGCCAAAAGCCTCAGGCAAAATGTTTGTTCATCTTTTTAATTTTTAAAAAAATTAGCATTTTTTAATTAAACAAAGAGTTCTTTGCTGTCAGAAAATTAGAAAACAGAGAGGAAACCTTTAGCTGTTCTAAGATTAAATCATTCTTACAGTCCAGGGATTCAAAAAATCAATTTAGTAAGTGGCACCTGGTTGGTTTAGTTACTTAAGTGTCCAACTCTTGTTATCAACCAGGCCGTGAACTCAGTCATGAGACTGAGCTCCGAGTTATGCTCTGTGTTAACAGTTCAGAACCTGGTTAGGATTCTCTCTCTCCCCTTTCTGCCCTTTCCCTGTTCTCTCTCTCTCTCTCTCTCCAAATAAGTATATAAAAACATTTAAAAAAATAAATTAGTCCAGATGGACTATTCTTCATAGCACTTCACTATTAATCTAAAAATATAGAAGAAAATAACAAGTGTTGTCAAAGATCTACATAAATTGGGAACTCATGTATCACGGTAGGAACTATAAAATGGAAAACAATTTGGCAGTGCCTCAAAAATGAAACAGAATTACCACATGACCCAGTAATTTCATTCCTAGGTCTATACCCAAGAGAATTTAAAATATACGTTCATAGGGCACCTGGGTGGCTCAGTTGGTTAAGTGGCTGAGCCTGCTTGGGATTCTCTCTCTGCCCCTTCCAGCTTGTGCTCAATCAATCAATCAATTAAATGTACGTGCACACAAAGCTTCTACACAAATGTCCATGGGAGTGTTATTCATATGAGCCAAAATGGAAACAATCCATATATCTATCAACAGATAAATGAATAAATAAAATATGGAATATTAAAAAAATGGACAATTCTTTGGCCATAAATAAGAATGAAGTACTGCATTCTTCAATATACTTCAGTAAAGATAAATCTTGAAAATATGTAAAGTAAAAGAAGCCATTCCTAAAGGCCACATACTGTATGATTTCAGTTATATAAAATACCCAGAATAGGCAAATACACAGAGACAGAAAGTAGATTAGTGGCTTCCAGGGGATGGGAGGAAAGGGATTTAGAACTGACCGAATTTAATATGTTCAAGGTTCTTTCTAGGGTGACGGAAATGTTTTCAAATTAGTTGGTGGTAATGTTTGCAGAACACTAAACATACTAAGAATCAGAGGGCTGTCTACATTGAAATGCTAAGTTTTATATTATGAACTATGTCTCAAAAGAAAAGCATATATTTTTGGGGCACCTGGGTGGCTTAGTCAGTTAAGCGTCCGACTTTCGCTTGGGTCATGATCTCGCGGTTCATGGGTTCGAGCCCCGCATCGGGCTCTGTGCTGACTGCCAGCTCAGAGCCTGGAGCCTATTTCAGTCTGTGACTCCCTCTCTCTCTGACCCTCCCCTGCTCATGCTGTCTGTCTCTCTCTCTCTCCTAGAAATAAATAAAACATTTAAAAAAATTAGAAAAGCATATATTTTTAAAATTTTTTTAATGTTCATTTTTGAGAGAGAGAGAGACAGCACATGAGCAGGGGAGGGTCAGAGAGAGAGAGACTGAATCTGAAGCAGGCTCCAGGCTCTGAGATGTCAGCACAGAGCCCAACGCAGAGCTCAAACTCAAGAACAGTGAGATCATGACCTGAGCCAAAATCAGACACTCAACCAACTGAGCCACCTAGGCGCCCCTCAAAAGAAAAGTATATTAAAGATGTAAGAAGTACTATTTAACCAGTATATTCCGAACTATTTTATACTGCAATACACTTTCACCATGTAAGACCTATTAATTTATCATAAGACACTAATGATTACAAGAAGCAGTGTGGGAAAAGGTGCTCATAGGGGAACATTTTAAAATTCATTCTAAGATGTGTCTGATATCATTTTCTTGTTAAAAGTGGGACAAGAAGAAAGAGAGAAAAGGGAGGGGACAGGCTAAGGACCTGAAGGATAAACTTCATCAACCTCATAATTATTCTAGAGCCCCTCATTTGTCCCATTCTCTAGAAACATAAAGCCAAACCCAACTGAGTTCTTCTTTATTAGTAACAGATTTCTCTCCATTGTTATTAGTGTTAACAATGGTATTGGATCACACAGACTAAAAGTTTGAGTAAAAAAGAATCTTCTCATAATGCAAATAACTATTTTAAACAGAAAGCCATTAAGGATAAACAAATGTCTTCCCAGAACATGATCTCTGATAGCTCCATTTATTTTACTCTTAACTTACAATTTACCAGAGTTCATGTGGAGAGGCACTGCTCTGAAGAAGAACCAGAAATAACATAATTAACTAGATAATAGCAACAACATGGTTCTGATGTATGAAAACATGTGGAAGGAAAAGCAGGAAAGAAGTTCAGTCTGAACTTTAACCAAAATATTAACAATTTTGCTATTCTGTTTTACAAAATGGCAACTCCCACACCAGCAAGTATCTTTCCATTCAGACATTCAGAGTCCTGAAAACAGTAATTTAATTGTGCGCTTGTCTCAAAGAGCAGCCTACACATCCATTAGGCCACATGCAAAGCTCAGCATCAGAGGGCTGAATACAAACTACAGAACAGAAGACAAGAGTGGAAACAGAACCAGTATTTGGTGAAGTGCCTTTACTGGAGTCCTACATCTATTTTCAAGTTCATATGCTACATCTAGAGCTATTTTCTAGGTGTAGGCGATGCCAAGAATTTACTTTCACTACTTTTCTAAAATACTTTAAAGATTATTATCAGAATTATTTCTAGGAAGAAATAACATTATAAAATTATTTTAAGTTGTTCTTAGATTAACTGCCAGGAAAGAATCAAGAGTATTTATAAATCAATTACTGTGAATATGAGACATAAACTCTTTTATCATTATCTAGATACCCAAAAGGAGGACTGGAGAACTTCAAGAGGAAACCACACTGCAAGCAAAATAACTGCTAGATCAGAGTCACAATTCCATGTTTATTCCCTTAAACATATACTTCCATCTTTTTTCCTGTTAAAATGGACAGTGTGGCATACTATGGAAAGTGTCATTCTTCTAGAAAACAATGTCTCTTATCAGTAAAGGCCCATGATTCCTAAGTGGTTTTCAAAAATATCATTTAAAAAAGAAAGAGCAAAATATTCCTGATTCTATCTTTATCTGCTAAGGGATAAGACCTCATTTACAGAAACCTATTTTCCAGAATTATTTTTAAAACTTTGACACGTGAGAAAGTATCCACATAAAAACCTATTACCTGTCTTTGTTTGTTCAGTGCTGTTTTGGTGGCAAATATCCTCTTTAACAAGGCTACATTTGCCAGACAGAAGAATCTCTTCACAATCTTTCAACACTGATACAGATACAACTGTAACAAAATAACCTCAAAAATCCTAACTTATATAGCACAGTGGCAACTTCCATTAGAATCTGCTCTAAAAATGTGATTTTCCTGATAGTCTTATTTATGACATACCACTTTACTTTGATTCCAAGCACCTGGATTTGAGCATGAACAAGGAGGAAGAAGGAATTAGAAGAACTCGTCTTCTGTAGGGATACACCTTTAAAGTACCTCTAATGGTTTCAGGGCACATATCTTATCAGGGCTAAATTCCTGAATCTCAAATCTGTGGAGTATCTAGAGAAAACTGACAAGCTCCTTCAGGAGCTATGACATGAGTGAACGTTAAGTGGAGTGTGATTTTTTATCAGTCTAAAGGAAAGAAAACAAATTACTTAATGACTTTTTAACACTAATTTGCTTTTTGCAATTACATAAGAAATTATATGAGAAAAGCATCGAAGTTGAAGCAAGGGCTACACATACGTACCAGGAAACCTTCCTTAATCATCTCACTTGACATAATCAAGTGAATACATTCCTAAGAAATTATAGAGTCATCACTTTGGGAAAGATCTAAGAGAGAAAACAATAACTTAACTATCATATATCATTAGGACACTGACCTGCCCTAAGACGGGCGCCTGGACTGGACAATCTCTTGAACTTCTTTCCATCTCTTTATTCTAAAGAAGGAACTTAATCAATCACTCTCTATCTAAAGGCATTAGTACCTGCCACCTCCAGGGGAAAAAAAAAGGGACAACATGGTAGACAGGATAATAAATGTCCCCAGAATCTATGATGATAAAATATGTGCATGTTTATATAGTTTTACATATATGTATAGAGGTGTAGGTTTATATGCACGTAATACAGATTCAGAAATATCCTCGAAGTTTAAGACAGTAATATTCACTCTCTTGTCCATACAGCACACTTGTGTACATACGTGCATTTACTGATGTCAGCTTTGGTAGTAAAATACCCTATGAATCCTCAAAGATTTATACTGGTTTGTTCATTCAATAAATATTTGTTGAGCACTTGTTATACGCCAGGAGAGTGAAGACGACAAGACTATCTCTCGTCCTCAAAGAGACATAAAGGTTTTAAACAAATAAATTCAATAGATTATTAGAGATGCTGGTGGAGGTCAGGGAAGAAAATGAATTATGGAGGGCAGAGTAGAGAGTTTCATGGAGGTAGGCACCAGGGAGGAGCAGGGAGTAGGGTCAGCAAGGCTAAATAGGGGAGGTGAGGCAGGACAGAGGCCCTAATAGATGGCAGGATGTCCACCCAGCAGAGAGAACAAGCAGGAATTCTAAGCACTATAAACAAAGGCTTAAAGCAGTTGGGACTTTGGAACTGTGTATGGGTTATTATGATTGGTGAAGGGCGTTGTGTGTGTGTATGTTGGGAATGCACTGAAAATGTGAGTTATTATGATTGGTGCACAGTGTATGTGTGTGTGTGTGTGTGTTGGAAATGCACTGGAAATGTGGGTTATTATGATTGGTGCACAATGTGCGTGTGTGTGTGTGTGCATGCACACACGCAGCATGCACATGTGTGTTGGAAATGCGGGTTATTATGATTAGTGCACAGTGTGTGTGTGTGTGTGTGTGTGTGAGGGGTGGAAATGCACTGGAAACATGGGTTATTAGGATTGGTGCACAATATGTGTGTGTGTGTGTGTGTGTGTGTGTGTGTAGTGAGAATGTATGTGACTATAAAGAAATGGCAGGAATTGTTGGGAGTCATAGGCAGGGTTAACAAGAGAGAGGGCCTTCTTTTATTCAAGGTTCTTTTGGTTATAATAGAAACCAGCTCAAGTGGACGTGGGTTGTAAGGAGAGGTTATAAAGCTGAGTTTTATTTTTTGTGTTTTATTTTTTTCCAATGTTTATTTATTTTGAAAGAGAAAGAGAGAGAGTGAGAGCGAGGAAGGGGCAGAGAGAGAGGGAGACACAGAATCTCAAGCAGCCTGGCTCCAGGCTCTGAACAGTCAGCACAGAGCCCCACCTAGGGCTCAGACTCACAAACCATGAGATCATGACCTGAGCCGAACTCAGATGCTTAACTGACTGAACTACCCAGGAGCCCCAAAGCCGAGTTTTACTTATGGCTTTGCAATTTCCTTTGCACAACCTTGGGCAAGTTACTTACCCTCTCTGTGCCTCCGGTTCTTTATCTACAAAATGAGAATAATTAGTAGGATTTTTGTTAGGATCAAAAGAGTTAATACTTGCAACACACCTGGCACATAGCAAGTGTTTGATAAATGATAGCTATTTTTATTAGTGTTTCTTAGAACCCAAGAATATCTGAGCCCGATGGGAAGAAAGCCTAAAATAAGAGCCTGGAAGCTCTGGCACATTAGGCAGCTTTCTATCTGTCTCTCCTTCATCTCTCCGTGCACAATATTCCCCTTTGGGAGCCATTGTGGATGCCCAGAACTCAGGTTAGGGTAAAATCATGCCACACTGGCCTATCTCCCTTGAAAGGCAGGAAGGAGGGCAGAGGAGTAATTCCTTTTGATTTTTAGGTTTAATCATTTTCAGGTCTAAGCCACAGAACAGACTAAACAATTTGATCTTCAGAGGTTAGAGCTACTGTTAAGTCCTGAAGAACATTGGCTGTTCCAGTTGCTTTGCAGCCTCCTTAAACTTTTTCTTTCCCAATTTGTACCACTCTAACTCCTTTTAAGAATTGGGGAACTGTCAAACTTCCAACCACTAAGTAAAATGCAGTATAGCTGTACAGTGGAATATTCTGATACCTGCTACAACACGGATGAACACTGAAAACACGATTCTGAGTAAAAGAAGCCAGACATAAAAGGCCCTATACTGTACGATTCTATTTACATGAAATGTACAAAATAGGCAAATGCATAGAGATAAAAAGCAGATTAACGGTTGTCAAGGACAGTGTGGGGGAACGAATGGGCAGTGACCACTAAACGGGGATGGAGTTTCTTCTGGAAGAAATGAAATATTCTAAAATTAGATAGTGGTGTTGGCTGCACAACCTTGTGAACATATTGGTAATCGCTGAAATGTACACCTTAAAATGATAACATTTATGGTATGTGAATTATACTTCAAAAAAAGTATCTGAGAATATGATGTCAGAACACCTGGTTTTACTCGTCACATTTACACCATCTCGTGTAATAGCCACTGCTAAGCCTTGCTTCCTTACCTAAACACTGGGACAGGGGCTGAGCCAGGCTCTATTAGAGGTCCGTGTCAGCTCTAAATTCTATGGGTAAGAAACTGGGTGCATTGTTCACCATCCAAACTAAAGTCACGCCTCCTCTTCCAATATTCTGCCACTGGAATTATCTTCTCATTCTCTTTGCTCTTTTAAAGAAAAGATTCTTACTTCTTTCTGAGGTTTTAAATAATACCTATTTTTTGCACATATACTAGGCACTTGAATAGATAATTCACTTCATCCACCCAACAATTGTGTGAACTAGATGCCTTTGTTACCATTTTACAAATGCAGACGCAGAGGCTTAGGGAAAGAAAGAAAGTTAGCAAGAAGCAGTGCCAGGGGGACATAGAAGGTGAGCAGTCTAGCTCTGGAGGTCATGTGATGGATCCCTCACAGAGCTGCCTTTCTCCACTATCTCCTCCACTTGGCCCAAATCTCGCCCCTCAACATTTACTTTAGCAATTTTCTGACTGACTAGTTTAACAGTTTTATATTCCTCATATCCACTATTCTAGTGAGTGATTCTTTTTAGTTATTGGGAAATAATCCCTGAATTCCTTGTCATATGTAATATAAAACTACATTATACTCTTTTTTTTTTAATGTTTATTTATTTTTAAGCGAGAGGGAAGGGGAAGGGACAGAGGTGGCGGGCAGAGGATCTGAAGAAGCAGGCTCTGTGCTGACAGCAGAGATCTTGACCCTGGGCTGGAATTAACGAACCAGGAGATCATGACCTGAGCCAAAGTCAGAAGCTTAAACGACTGAGAGATCTAGGTGCCCCTACATTATACTATTTCTTAATGAAGGTAATGTTGGTATACACAAGTGGAATTGAGACCAAATTAATGAATTAAGACCAAATTTAAGTTAATACCCAGTAAATAGGAAAAATTAATGGCAATTTCAGCTCGTCAGCTACGCTCCTGGTACCACTAACTACAGCAATTTGTTTTATTAACCTAAAGTCTTCTTGTTAATTATAGATCACTTAACATATCTAATAAAAGGTCATGCCTTCAAAATCCCTGAATATGTTTAAAATTCCTCAAGCATGTTATGGAAGCATTTCTTCATAAAGAGACAGACCAAATAAATTTAAGAAGGATGTTGAATAATGTAGCTTAATTTAGGCTAGTAAATAAAAAGCATTACTAAACAAGACCCTATTTAATGAAGTTGCTAGTAGCTGTCCCTTCTTCACAAATATCAAGACCTAAATATGTGTATGTAGTATTCATAACATATGTGTGTATCTCAAAGTCACAAGGACAGGACACTTAAGACTGAAATGTAGCTAATGTCCAGGGATGTAGGAGTTCTGGTGACAATTAGTAAAGTTGTAAAAGTTTCCACTGAGTTTTGACATGAAAGATAACCAAAAATTAGTTTAAATAAAGCCTATCTTTTTATTTTTAATGACAATAAAGCAAAGTACTAACAAAAACATGCATCGTGGCAATGAAACATTAACATACAATCTAAATCTACTGGTAAAGTACCCATTTTTATTAACTAGTGACCAACACAGGGTTTACAAAAATTTTAAATGTTTCTTAAAACATTTAAATAATTTGTTTTGTAAATATATCCCTATTCATCTAAAGTGTCAAATCACAGTGAAAAAAAATCAGATCATTAAGTTAAAAAATTCTGATACTGTGTTTTAAAAATAATGTTGAAAATATTAAAATTTTGTTAGTTGCTTAATCTCTATGAAAAGCATGACATGACTGAATATTTAAGAGCAAAAATTTTTTAAAAAATCATGGATCTGTTCATCATATTTTCTGCCCAAACTTGGATTTCATCAACTCTTGCCATTTTAATAATTTTGTAATTTAACAACAATTGTAGCTAGAATTGTAGCTAGAATGCCTCATTTCCTTTTAGAAAAAGATAAGGAAACACATAGAAATTACGGAAGTTTACATGAAAACCTATTTAAATGGCTCACGTATTAGCTGAGCAAAATGATGTAGCACAAAAGTTGAATTTATGGAACATCTAACAATTTGAAGTGTGCCTGCTACTCAGCAGACCTGCAAACCCAGTTCTCTGGTTTTAGAGCCAGAATATTAAAAATTGAGTGAACCGCTTTAAAGCCAGAATACTAAATATTGAGTAAAACACATTTCAGCCTCTGGAAAAGGAATAATTTTGCATGAAAGGATATTCAAATAGCCCTTCATTGAGCGGCCACAAAGAGCCTTGAAGATTTACATGATTGAGCTGGAATTCAATGCCAAAGACAAGAGGAAGCATTTTTGTTCTGGGATGCACAAAGAGATACCCATAATTAAACATCACTCTTCCCTAGGGCAGCATGTTTTCTTATATTGACAAGCAAAATGAGGTATTTCAAATCATGCATTGCTGGCTTACAGTCATCTTTTGCATAGCTATTGTTTTAATGTATTTCTGGCTATTAGGCATTTGTCTATTTTTGGTCAGTGAGGCATGCATTTTAAAGAATTCTGGGTTTGCATAAAAGGCTGTAGTTATGTTGGTGGAATTACATTTATACAACAGTATCTTAAGAATAATTACAGCCTTATTTTGGCTACTCACACACACATTTTATATTTAAAGGAGAGCAGCTATAACTTTCATGTAATTAGTACAATTAAAATTACGTATAAGTGGAAAAAACTTTCAAAACTACCTTTTTAGATTCAATTATATGTTTTATTTTGTCTTATTTAACACAGCTAGTTAAACATAACACACACCGATCCTACTATGTTGGGAAGATGCCAAACAAATCAAGTTTGCTTAACATTCCATCAATCAAGTCAGAACCTAACGACAGATTATGTATTCAATAACTCTTTTGTTCTAAATCAAAGAATGCCACCTTTTTTTCAGCCTGATCCTACTGCAACTACTAACCTACCAAAAAGCAGCAACTCTTTTACATTTTACCTTCTGTAAGAGTTTCCTCTCCTTTCTCACCTGCAACCTACTCAAATTCAATCATTTTCATTTTCTTAAATTGAAAAGAATGTGTTAAACTTAAATACCAAAGATAATAATAATAATTTTCTTTTGTATTTGAAAGTGATCATTTATCTAAACAGACATTTTATCTCCTGCTCTCTATTCAAAACATTGCTTATGGGGGCGCCTGGGTGGCTTAGTCGGTTAAGCGTCCGACTTTCGCTTAGGTCATGATCTCGTGGTCCATGGGTTCGGGCCCCGCGTGGGGCTCTGTGCTGACTGCCAGCTCAGAGCCTGGAGCCTGTTTCAGAGTCTGTGACTACCTCTCTCTCTGACCCTCCCCTGCTCACGCTGTCTCTCTGTCTCCTAGAAATAAATTTTAAAAATTTAAAAAAAAAACAAAAAAACATTGCTTATGAAGATTTACTCTGTTTAACAATATGGAGGTATATAATCAAATTTTCTTTTCAAGATAATTTGCCACTATCATATAAAACCACATAAAATTATTTGGATAGTCTTGGAACTTAAAAAAAGATCTCACTTATCTATCCATCCATATAAAAATCATGTCCCATAAAAATGCTGCTAGGGAGACCCTAGCGTTGGTTATGGAAGTCAAGTTACCATCCATGGCCTTTGTGTTTAGAAGCCTCTTCAGACCATCAAACTAATGATACAGGATTAATAGTAAAAGGAAGACTAAGCATAATGTAATCTAATCAAAACATTCTAATTCAAGAGAAACTGCTTTTACAGCTTTCAAAGCCACCACAGAAAATCTCTACCAGGGTGCCTAGGTGGCTCAGTCCATTAAGCATCTGACTCTTGATTTTGGCTCAGGTCATTATCTCTATGTTTGTGAGTTCAAGCCCTGCATCAGGCTCTGTGCTAACAGTGTGGAGTCTGCTTGGGATTCTATCTCCCTCTCTCTCTGCCCCTTCCTGCTCTCTCTCCCTCTCCTTCTCCCTCTATCTCTTTCTTTAAATAAATATAACATCACATCACATCACATCACATCACATCACATCACATCACATCACATCACATCATATCACATAACATAAGGTCTTGAAGCCCAAGTGTCTCAAATAACTTCTAACAATTGAATTGCTAGCTTTTTGTTTGGCTTACTAAAATCAGAGGCAATAGGACACATAGATTTTATGTGTCCATCTTGGCAAGTGATAGTTATTTCATTCAGCCAAGTCCTCTCAAATCATCTGGGTCTACAAACCCCAGATTCACTCTTCTTGAGAACTGGTTTTTTGCTCCCTAAATGAAGTATGTATAAGTCCTAGACTGGGGAAAGCAGCCATTTCAGTTACCAAGATTTATAATTTTTGGAACACCTAGTTCTACTGAGTGTTTCCTACATGCTGAGGGCTTCACATAAATAATCTCAATTTTCAGTGCTACTCAACATCTTATGAAGCAGGTGCCTTACCAACCCCATTTCATAGATGAGGAAATTAAGCTTAGGTCTCAGCTTAACACGACTTCCTCAGGAAAGCCTCTCCCAACGACATCCCATTTTAATCCAGACTGTATCTAGTTTCTCTGGCATACGCTTTCCCAGCACTCAGTACTTTTCCAAGCTTGCCCCTAGCAAGATTCGTTATTACATATTTATATGGTCATTTAATTAATGACTGTCTCTTCTATTTAATTAATGTAAGATGAAGGGTTCTCAAACTTTAGTGTGTATCAAAATCACCTGGGGTGCTTCTTAGAAAATAATCACTGGGTCCCACCCCCAGAATATCCGACTCACTGAGTTTAAAGAAAGGTCTGGAACTCTTGCTGCTACCAGACCCTGGACTGACTCATTACAACAGTTCCTAGCCCTGGATGAACATCAGAATCTCTTGGGGACCTTTAAAAACACCCAATCCAGGGGCACCTGGGTGGCTCAGGTGGTTAAACATCCGGCTTTGGCTCAGGTCATGATCTCACAGTTCGTGGGTTCAAGCCTAGAGCTTGCTTCAGATTCTGTGTCTCCCTCTCTCTCTGCCCCTCCCCTGCTCAAATTGTCTCTCTCTCTTTCAGAAATAAATTTTAAAAAACATTTTAAAAAATTGAAAAATACCCAATCCCCACACGCTCCCCCGAGGTTTTGATTTAATTGGGCTAAAATGGAACCCCGAATGTTTTATCCCAAATCCTGTATTCTTTTACTCAAAAATTGCTTATCTAAAACTCAAGTTTAACCAGACATCCTATAAATTTTTATCTGTTAAATCTGGCAACCTTACCTGTGAGTCCTGTTGTAACATAACAGGTAGTGTATCATTTATTTTATGTACACATATATTATATACCTACCTATATCATGGGGCCAAATGAGCAGAATTTTTAGACCTAAGAATTTTTTTCTGGAGGATTAGAATTTAGAAGTAGTTACCCACATATTGTAAAAGCTTATCTGAGGTCTTCTAAAAATAGGGCAAATTCTCAATGTCAAATAATTTAATATGATGATTAAGTGACTTCCAGTTTCCTTTAAGCCCTGAGGTTGTGAGTCTCATATGAAGCCAGCAGTGCCACAATGGGGCATCCACATCACTGCTCTGACATCAATCAATGAATCACCTGGGCAGAGCTGCTGCTAGGATTTGGCTCAGAGGAGGCGTCCTTTCATAGATCAAAAGTAGGTAAAAATTATCTATTTAATAAATACCCCAGAAAAGATAAAACACTGAACACATGGCTGCCTCTGATAATACAATTCTATCTTTTTCATATCAACGTAGGCAGTCTTGTGCCATTTTTCAATTTCAGAGTAAGATCAGTGATTTCATGTCTTACATAAATGGATATATTAAATTTGCATTTTTGATGCTGAAAAGGGCCTACTTAATTCCAGCTTGGCACATTTATCGCATAATGGGTAAACTAGGGATTTCCAAATTGAGAATCCTTGGGGATCAGTAACGATCATGTAGCCTTCTGTTTCCCTATGTAAGTAACCTGTCAGGTCTCTGGCTCAAGGACAAGGACTCCATCTAAGTATTTTAAATAATAAAACACACTCTTTCATGAATACTCATAGAATTCAATCATTTCAACAGTCATTACTGTCTTTGTATGCTTACTTGCCAAATTAAACATGACACTTTTCACCTAATCCAGGATTCTAAGCACTGTTTATAGAAGCAGATTACAGAGGAGCACCTGGTCAGCCCAGTCAGTAGAGGTGACCATTAATCATAGAGTTGTGAGTTCAAGCCCCATGTTGGGGGCAGAGTTTATTTAAAAATAAATAATAAAACTTTTTTTAAAAGCCAGGTTATTGAATGCATGAACATCAGAGTAAATTACTATCCCAGCAACTAAACAAGAGAACACAGAAATTTACATAAGCCACCAAGACCAAGTATAATAGCTGCAACAGATGGAGAGGGACAGAATGATTGTCACACCAAGCTTATGGTTGGCTGTACATTTACAGGACTTATTTCACTCCATCCAACTATAAGCAAACAACATAAAAATCACTTCAGATCATTTTCTCTGAAATAATAAATGTCTAATGCTTTTTAAAAAGATATTTCAAAACATAAGAACTATACCTGCATCATTATTGACAATGATTGGTTTCTTATGTCAGGATCACTTACCAAATCCAAAAGCATTGGAACCTCCAATGCTTTGTGAAGCCTGCACACTTGTAGATGTGTATAGTCCTGTCACCAGCAAGCCATCGAAGAAGGTGCTTGTTGAAATTGTCACTGAAATACAGGGAAGGAAAAAGAAACTTCAATTAATACAATTAGAAGAATGAGATATGTTTCTAAAGTGTTAAATATTGTCAAAACAACTTTTACTCATTATTTTAAAAACTATTTTTATACTACTGGTAGTCAGTATTTTCTTTATGTTAGGAATTAAAGAGGAGTAAAAAGTAGCTCAAAATCCCAATGTATGTAATTTCTGGTCCTAAATTTAGAACATTAGTTCTATCTTTCTGCATTCATTTACACGTTCTCCAGCTATATGCAAAATCATCTGAAAATAATGTAGTACTGAATAGCTAGTTTCCCCCACCTCCACCACCACCCCTGAAGGCAAGTCAAAAGCATTGCTGGAGTTTTGGCATTGTGATTAAACACTTTTTTTTTTTGAGTGTTCCATACTGTGGGAAACAATCTTACATCAGCTCAGAGAAGGACAGTGAGACGCACTGTTTTTCTTATTGTGCGTCTACATTTCATAGATGAATCCCCTGAAGTTTTTCAACAAAAGCAGACTAATCTGCATGAAGACAGTTAGCCCTTTTCCTTTTGAGAACAAAAAAGGAAGACCACTGCACATTTTAAGTTTTAGAACAAAGTCTACAAGAGGAATCCAAATGGTTTCATAACCAGAAAATCAGGATGTTCCTGGGAAGAAGGTCAAATTAAACGCATCTGGATGCTACTCAGGTTTGGATTCTTAAAATTTTGTCTTATTACCACCCTAAAAAATGATCATCATTTCCTCCTTGACATAATATTTTCTCCTACATTGGTTTTACAAGATTAGGATGATGCCATTTGTAGGAAGCAGCCAGGAAAAGGTGCTATTATTTTGGCAGTGCACAGTACAAGGCGATCATCATGCTTGGTGGCAGTAAGGAGAATGGCCAGAGTCACATTAACTTTGATGAGAATGTTTAAATTAAACTCCAGGAAATCCAGTGAATAGAGCTGAATGGTCTGAAACATCCACATTATAAGGCATAAAACAAGATTCACAGATCAATAGAATAGCCTGACATCATGCTACCCTCAAAATGGCATTGGATATTGGAGTAAATCACCTTCACATCCTTTAATAATAGCTAAAATTTTGACTGCTGGCACATAAACCACTCAGCCGGGCACTGAGCTAAACAGTTAACATATATTATCTAATTTCATTATCAAAACATTTCTATAGAAAGCGTACTGTTATTCCCAGGATACAAATGAGGAATTTGGGTTTTTTTTTCTTAAATAGTTTATTGTCAAGTTGGTTTCCATGTAACACCCAGTGCTCATCCCGACAAGTGCCCTCCTCCATACCCATCACCCCCCTCCCCCACCCCCATCAGCCCTCAGCTTGTTCTCAGCATTCAAGAGTCTCTCATGGTTTGCCTCTCTCCCTCTCCCCCACTATTTTTCCTCTTCTTCTCCACCATAGTCCTCCGTTAAGTTCCTCCTAATCCACCTATATGTGCAAACATATGGTAGCTGTCCTTCTCTGCCTGACTTATTTCACTCAGCATAATACCCTCAAGTTCCATCCATGTTGCTACAAATGGCCAGAGTTCATTCTTTCCAAATGAGGGCTTTGTTGCACCGAGCAATTAAGAACCTTGTTTGGGACCATCTGATATCATCTAAAAATGTTTGATGCTGTTTACCTGGCATCTCTCTTGTTTTCTGTCTACCTGTACATCGCCCCCTCCCCAGTTCCCACAGAAGCAAAGTGACATGGTCAAACCCTTGTTTAATAACTTATGTCCCAGATTATTCACATGCATGGGGACTATTTGAAGAAAAGTAAAAGCTTCAGAACTCAGTATCACTGTAATTAGAGAAGAAGAGGGCCAAGGAGGGCCAGGAGGTGACCCTATGGTGTGCTGGAGGGAGCCCGAGGCTAGGTAAGGGATGGGATTTGGGTGCTGGGTAGTCATCTGCTACCATCTGTTCTTCAGCAAAACCACCTCCTCTCTTGGAATCTCAATTTCCTCATTTATAGAATCACACCCTAATCATCAGCCTCCTGTTTTGCCTATTCCAGATTTCCCATAGTTGATTCTACCAATGCCTCCACCCTTTGGTTCAGTGAGTTATCCTGACTAAGGTAAAAAGTGCTTAAACTGCTTCTGTGCCCTTATCCAGTAGGATTTAAAATTAAGGTCCTTTCGGTTAAATTGACTAAACTGACCAATGGATTCTAATGCAGTATCTCAGGCTGTCCTTCCCAGCAAATCAGACCCAAGCTTCAGTCTGTGGGCCTGTGGGACCCTGCTTCTACCCACTTCCTCTCAATCCACTCCACTTCTGTTCAGTAACACAGTAGTAATCCTGTGTTAATGCACAAATACAGCCCCTGTGGACTCCTGTCCATTTCTTTATGCATCTACTCTGGTTCTTATTTCTAAGATTCTAAGAAATGTAAGAGTTTATGGGTTAGAGAGTGAGGACATCTCGAATTCAAATCTCATTTTCTCTACCTCTGATCAGTGTGTGACCTTGCAATGAGCCTCAGATTCCTCATTTACAAAAAGAGTAACACTATCCAATTCACTGTAAGAATGAAAAGGAATGTATCTACAGTCTATCAGTGTACCTATCTCTTTAACAAACTACCATGCATATAGTAACTCATCAGTAAAAGTTAGCTCCATTTCCCTGCCCTCTTTCATACCCTAAGCTCTACCTTGTTCTTCTCTTCCAGAGAACCGGAGTTCCATACAGACCTCCTCACATCTGCTGAGGACACAGCCAACATCTGAGTCCTGCTGCCTACTGCAATTCTCCACCTACCCTCTCCATACACTATTTCATTTCTCACCACAGTCCACACTAAGCCTCAGCTGTGACTTCAGCGGAACCAAGATAAGTGGTATCCCCAGCTTATTATTAATTTTCCCTCTCTTCCAGAAGATATTTTGCTGAATGTTAATTTAAAACAGAGGTGAAACTCTCTTGGAGAAAGGGCTGAAAAAGAAGAGAACCATGTGTGAGAGCTCTTGGTCTTTCCTCTATTACCCCTGGCTATTCAGCTATTCATGTCTCAAACTACATACCTCCCAGCAAAACAAAAGCCCTGTTATGTCTACTATGGCAATCAATAAATTCAGCTTGTTGATTGCCAATACATATCTTAGTGATAATTCAATATATTAGACATGGCAGTTAGGAAGCTGCCTGCCTGGCCTGTGACACATTTGGGTACTGAGCATAACCAAGGTCTGCTGTGCCCCTTAGATGCCCATGTAGGCTGCTAATCCCCTGCCAGGTCTCATCTCTCAGCTGCCACCAAGTGCCTCCCCAGACCCAGAAGATGATGCAGATTCTGATCTTAACTCCTCCATACACCACAATGTCTGTTTCAGATCAATTCTCTTCTTTACATAGATTCCTGGTGCTGACATAGCAAGGTCTAGTGAAAACATCCCAGGAATGAGAGGATTGATGTTTAATTATCAATAATAATTTGCTATGTCAGATGAGGCAAGCTTTTCTCTCTGCTTGGTTCTATTCCTAGTAGTAGTGACACGAATACCTATTGTTTAGTAACCTCACAGCTAGGTGGGCATATCATTTCTCAACATGGAGTGTCTCAGAAAACCAAATGGAATTACTGAGAAAAACACTTCTTACTCTTAGAATCTCTTGGCTTTAAGTACTATCCATAAACTCACTATTCCCAAATGTCTACCTCCTGTCCAGATCTCTACATGCCTCTTCATATATACTCCAGGTATATATCAATTTGCTGCTCAACATCCCCACTTCGATATTCAAGAGAGGTCTCAATCTCAACTTGACCAAAACTGAATGCCCACCCCATTCCTCAAACCTGCTTCTCCTACAGCCTTCATCAACTCAGTTAATGGCAACACCATCTTTCCTGCTAAGCCAACTGTGGATTCACCTTCTCCCATCCTCTGCAATAGTCCATCAGTAAATCCTGTTGGCTTTCCTTTGAACATATTCAGATTCTGACCACTTACTACCCTATTCTGAGCTGCCATCATCTCTCACATGGATGATGACTACATTATACCTCAATCTGGTCTTCCTGGTTCTACCCTCCTTTCTCTGGAGTCCATCCTCAGACAAGGGTTAGAGGAATTCTTTGAGAATATACCCTGGATTCACATCACTCCTCTGCTTACAACTTTCTAGCTAAGTCAATATCAAAGTCTTCACAGTGGCCTACAAAATCCTAAGTGACCTTCACCCATTCCTTCTCTGTCCTCATCTCCTTCTGTTCTCCTGGCTCATCCCATTGCAGGCACACCAGCCTCCTTGTTGATGCTCAGATATGTCAAACCTTTGCACCAGCACCTTCCTCTGCCTAGGACTCTCTTCCTTCAGATTATCAGGGAATTATCACCTTCCAGCACATTCTACTGATATATTTACTCACAATTGTTTTTGTTTATTATGTTTATTGTAGGTCTCATCCTGCAGAATGTGAATTCCATCAGGGCAAATACCTTATGCTTTTGTTTAGTAGTGTATCTCAAGCATCTGGAATAATTCCTGACACTTTCAGGTGTCATATTTATTAGGATATTTATCACATATTACATACAATAACAATATATATGTATTAATGAATAACTCATTCATACCAAAGTGGTGCAAGATTGTCTTATCTTCAACTTGTTCCCAGAGGAAAAGTATGTTGTGAATCCTAGACTTTATATGTCAAATGAATCCCATTGGAAAAGCCACATGGGGAAAAAAATACATAAAATTTGGCTATTTACATATTGAAAATGTCTTCCAGAGTGCAAAATTATCAATGCAGGGACCAAGAGACCAACTGAAGACATTTGTTTTTTTTTTAAAAAAAGAAAAAAGGCAGATCAACTTAAGCACACATACATTCTGACAGGCAATGTGTTTATGCACATCATCTACAGAAAGAGTTCCATATTAAAAACTAATTGAATATCATCTATTTCTCTGTTTGCTAGAGTAAAGGGTTTAAAGTTATCTTGGAGGGAAAGAATGGTATTTGCATTTGGAAAACTACTACTGTCTTCTCCTTCTTTAAACACGTGTAATGCATAATCCATATGTGAACTGGTCATCAGTCTCTGTTTTTAAGAAAAAGGAAATGTTGCCCAGACTCTACAGCACATAAGACACAATTCTGATCATCAGGTTCCCTTTACTCAAGAAGATAATGTGTCCATTTCTGCATTTAAAACAAAATCTGACACAGTTTAGATTCTCTGATAAGCTTGCAGGAAACTTCAGGATGTCTGCAGCCTGCATGTTTTTACCCACTAGAACACCAGCAACAAACATAGAACCATCTGAGTGAGATGCTGAAAACTTTACACCAATGCACTCTAACTTTGAAACTACGGCAGGAATACACACCTCTCTGTCCTTCTCTTTCCTTTTCATCAAATGCTTCCACTTATCTCTACTTGCAGCCTCTGGTCAATCTGTCAGGGTTTCCTTAAACAAACAAACTGAAACCTCACAGAAACAAATAATCGTTCCAGGCATCGAGGCTGCTCTGGCTAGCTGTCCTTACCTGGGTAATTTCGCATCATCAGTCACTGCCAGAGTGTTTTCATCTGGGGCCTCTTCCCTCACCTCACCCTCTGGTATCTTTCTGATTCCTTCCTAGCAAGCTTTATCTGACCAACAATGTGCACAAGTTCTTACCTGTCCTAGTACTAGGACTTGATTTCATTTCTCTAATTCCACTGGGACTCACCCTTCAAGCACTATCTGACCTTCTCTAGTCTTAGCTCATCAGTTACGCTAAGCTCATCAGTTATTGCTGCCACCTAGAAAATTGCAATAATCTCTGAAAGCAGAAGAGGGATATGATATTTTTTTAATATTTATTTTTGAGAGAGAGACAGAGCATGAGCAGGCAGAGATGCAGAGAGAGAGGGAGACACAGAATCTGAAGCAGGCTCCCAGCTCTGAGCTGTCAGCACAGAGCCCGACACAGGGCTGGAACTCCCAAACTGTGAGATCATGACCTGAGCCAAAGTCAGACACTTAACCAATCAAGCCAGTGCCCTTATAATTTTTTTAAAGCTTACTATAGTAAACACAGTATGCTGTGTGTATGTATATACACAGTGAAAATATGGCTCATAATAGAAAAAATTGAAACGCACATTTCTGAATGTAAAATTATAGTAAGATATTTATGAACTAGAAGGAAAATTTACAGCTGTCATATTTTTATAAGTTTCTAATACTCTAGTTCAGAATATTTTGTCCCAAACTGCATAATTTAAAGTGTTGCAAAGCTACTGTCATTAAAAAGGTTTTCTCTAGGCACCTGTGGGTGGCTCAGGTGGTTAGGCTTCTGATTCTTGGTGTCAGCTCGGGCCATGATCTCATAGTTCGTGAGTTCAAGCCCCACACCAGGCTTTGAGCTAACAGTGCAGAGCCTGCTTGGGATTTTCTCTCTGCCCCTCTCATGCTCACTCTCTGTCTCTCTCTCAAAGTAAATAAATATAAAAATTTTTAAATGTTTCCTCTAACATTTTATTTATTTTTTAATTTATTTATTTTGAGAGAGAGAGAGAGCATACAAGTGGGGAAGGGCAGAAAGACGGAGACAGAAAACCAAGCAGGCTCAACACTGTCAATGCAGAGACCAACATGACACAGGGCTCTGACTCATTAACCATGAGATCATGATCTGAGCTGAGATCAGGAGTCAGATGCTTAACTGACTGAGCCACCCAGGTGCCCCTAAAGATGTTTCCTCTATAAATATTTTACGAACCTACTTTTGCATAAGTAGAATTTTTAGTTAAAAGATATAAATTTGGCTACACTAGGATAGGGGAGAATTACATAGAGGTTTTGGATTTGAACTACCTTTAAGATAAACAACTCTTAGCACTACCAGTATCTAACTGATACCTAACCAGCCCAGTTAATAAACAAACCCTTCATTCCCTTTCCAAGATTATGAGACAGATGCTTTAACTAATAGTAAGATGGGAAACAAAAATTTAGCAAATATCAATTCATTTTTAAATCTATTATATAATATGAATAATTGCTGAACCTAGGTGGTAGTTATACAGGTGTTTGTTGTGCTAGCCTTCTAAATTTTGTTTCAGAAAAAAATCATATTAAAAAGTTGAGGGGAAGAAAGAAGTTTATTATAAATACAATTGTTATAAATGTACTTAAGATGAGCAAACTAACCGGAACAATAAAATGAACTAAAAAGTAAATAATACATTCAGACTTTAAGACTAAGCAATATATATGAAAATATATGTATATTGCTCTGTGTGTGTGTGTGTATGCTTTATATATATAATAAACCTTCTATGAGCCAAGAACTGTGTTAGAATTATAATATGGATTTTATTAACTAGAAAAGCAAAAAAAGATATTTAGAACTAGTTCCTTATTAGCAAAATGTTTATAAACTCTGACATCCTATCAATTCTAGTTATTTTATGAAAATTAAAACATAATGCAACCATGAGGCAGGACCCACCAGTGATCCATTTTAGACACCAAAGTTTATATTAAATCATCAAATAATAATTTAATGACTTTAAATAGGTAAGCACTTACTTAAACATGTCAGTCTGCCATATTATCTACTTATTTTCCTGGTTTTACAAATTTTTATGATAAATTTATATAATCCCCTCCCCAGAAGCCTTTATTTCCTTAGAGTATACTTTTATAGCTTTTATATTTTTGCATTAAAATGTAGAGAGAACTAGCTACTTTAATTATAGAAGGGAAAAAAAGCAACATCAATATTATGGATTGCAAGTAGAATTCTTAACTTAACCAGTGCATTTTAGAGGAGAAATAAAGCATGTATATGATTACCTATAATCAGAAAGTAAATATGTCTTATCAGACCACATCATTCCCTTGTTCAACAAACATGTTTGTCTTTGTAACGTTCATAGACTAAAATCTTGTCTTCAGTGTTGTTTCAAAGACCTTCAGATTTGACCATAATCAATCTACCCAGTTGAATTTCGCTATCTCAGCTGAAAACACCCTTTGATTCCGTTAAACTACAACATGTTCATTACTTTCCTGTCTCCTAGCCTTTCTTTATAGGGAGTCCTCACCTAGAATGACTTTCCCTGGGTTTTTTTGTTGTTGTTGTTGTTAAAATCTTCCCCATTATTCAGACATAGACCCAAACACCATCTCTCTCACAAAGTCTCTTCTGATCTCCTAGGGAAGCCACCTCTCCCCCTCAATGACCTCGTAGCTCTCAGGGACTGCAAGCACCTGATCAGGCTCCACCTTCGGTGGAGCTCGGCTCAGAGGAGGAATTCAATCAACATTTACTGAGTTCAATCCTACAGAAACGCTTGTTATGACATAAAATAACATAAAAATAAATAAAACAGAATTGAGAATACAGCACATCTGATGTTATTAAAATTGTGATATCTAACATCTTTTCTACAGAGAAAAAAGAACCAGTGTTATTAACAGAGGTATATGAAGAGTGCAGGTTTCTCCTGAAAGGATACAAAAACCCAAAATCAATGCAGCGTTTTACTGTACTCAAAACTCAGAAACGTTTGGGGATATTTATGCTGGATTTTACATTTGGTCATAATAGTGTTCCTTTTGCACACGTATACTTTGTGTGTGAATACGCATACACACATATTTTATGTACATACCCAATTAATCTTCCAATAATTTTGTCACTAAGACACATCATGCCTTATCCTTACTCTGAAGTTACTCTGCAATTTCCTCAAATAAGAAATAAGAAGGGATCAAAGGGCTGAGGAGGTTGTTCATATCGCTCCCACATCTGTGTTAAATTGGCAATGAGCTCAGCTCCGGGAGTCTATGAATATGGATTGCTGGGCTGTGACAGCAAAATGAAAACATGATGTAGCGACACAATTCAATTCTTATCAGTGGCTCAGAGAGTACCTCTGTCTTGAAATGACTAATTACAGAGTCAGTTATTATCTATTAGAGCTTCTATTAACTGTTCCCAACAAGACCCTAATACCATTCTTGCGGAAAATCACTCTAAGATGAAAGTCTGGAAGAAAATAAATTTCGACGTTTAATGCTGTTGCATTTCATCCTAAAGCTTCTGGCCTACAAATGCTCTATGGGTCATTAAATTTTGATCTCTTCAAGTATATTCCATTACTACTTTATATAAAAGACCTTTAATATGTGCAGAAAAGAAACATATTATATAATATACGAAATGATTTTACCATCTTTTTCAAGATGACAAACATCAGAAGACAGCAAACTGCAAAAATGTTGAAATTAAGTATTAGTGATAAGGCACCAAGTGCAGGGTTTCTATTTCTTACCTTTATATATTTTGAAAATGAAAAACACAAGCAGAACTAATATTGTCAATATTAAAAAAAAAAGTTGCCTTGTTTGCCTTTCGAATACAGAACAGATTAAATAGCCCACAGAACAAACGTATTACTCTAAAAATGAAATAAACTGAGTTTATTTGCTGCAAAATTTCATCAACGTGGAATGTTCAACGACTGGCTCTTCTCTAGTTATAGTGCCCTTAGCTCTGGGTGCCAAATGGAGACCATCTAAAAACACATTATAATTTAATTCAAAACCTCTATAAGAACACGATCCCTGAACTACTTCTCATTACATACATTAATTCCATTATGACATGATTTTGTGTAGCTTTCAAATATTAAGCCAGGCATTTCAAAAATAACATCCCCAAACCAACAAGAGCTGAGAAAAAAAATTCATCCCAGTATATATTTAAAAGAAATGACTGGAGGTCAAGATTATCTGAGGAAAAGACATGAATGAACAATAGTGACCTGAATCCAAAGATCTTAAAAATACCAGACCAGAAACAAATGGACTTCGGTCAGCCTTTTGTGAAGGGAAGAGAGAGGTCACACTTGTCCTGTTTATTGTAACAACTACCCAAAAGACTGTGCCTTAAGTGGCATGTGAAAGGTGGCTCTAAGAAAGGGAAGCCATGTCCCTCACACTGGATGGACTGGACTCCATCTCTGGGAGGTCCTGAGATGGCAGGGCCTTGATCTCCTCTTGGAAGACAAGTCCCAGCTACCTGGGCATGGTTTCCTGGGATCACGCCCAGCGGGCTGCTCTGCAGAATGCATGTTAACCTGATGTTTGCCGCAATGGTCATTATCACAGCCCTTTATTATTCGTATTATTACTCCTCTTTTTCATTTTATATGGATTTGTACTGCTCCCTGGGAGACAAAGGAGGCAGAAAGAATGGCCTCCAGGGAGGACTAAATGTGGTATGATGGAGGACAAGGCTGATTATCAAAATAATAAGGTCAAAGAGCCCTGGATCAGCCCACCTCTAAAGCAGGGAGAACAGCCTGGCAAACACTCTCCCACCTTTGTGTCCACCTGAAAAGGAGAGAAAAGCCAGTGCATGATCTGGGAATTGCGACCGCTACAGGAGACAGATTATATGCAAAATTTAATGATGTACTAAAGCATTTTCTAGTGTCTGTAAAAATGGTCTTTGCTAGCTGGAAGAGGGATCCAGCATCTCTGTGGAAACCTATTATGATATATTTATCCAGAGATTTAGATGAACCATACATGGTCTCGAAGTCTTCTCTTCTGGCAGCAGTAAAAAAGGAGAGTGACTGAGGTTCCCCCCCTACCTCCCCCCACCTTAAATTCATCTTAGGAGATAAAATGGGTGTAGTCAAATGTGTTTGTGAATTTATCATTTTTTTTTAATTTTTTTTATTTTTTTAAATTTATTTCTAGGAGAGAGAGAGAGAGACAGCATGAGCAGGGGAGGGTCAGAGGAGAGGGAGACACAGACTCTGAAACAGGCTCCAGGCTCTGAGCTGGCAGTCAGCACAGAGCCCGACGCGGGGCTCGAACCCATGAACCGCGAGATCATGACCTAAGCGAAAGTCGGACGCTTAACCGACTAAGCCACCCAGGCGCCCTGAATTTATCATTTTAAAACGAAGCCCCTTCGAAGTAAGTTTAAATGACAGTGTTTGGTGAATGTAGAGTAAATCTTCTGTTTCTCTATCCCTCCATACTGCCTTTCTCTTCTTTATTCCCTAGGTCCATCTGTCTGTCTCTCTTTCTCTCTCTCTTGCACATACACACATGCACACACAGATGCATGCATGCACACATTCAGCATTTCCTAATGCATTAACATTTGGGGTAAAATCTTACATATCTTATTCAGGTGAAATCCTGGCCCGAGACTAGGAGACCTATGTCAGAATTAGCACCTGAGATGAGATCCTGAATGTTTTTGAAACCTCCCTAAGATTGCCCAATTTAGGCTAAACATGAATTCCTTAACTAGTCATCTTAACTATAAAGAAAAATATAATTTTGCAAGGTTCCATTCTACCTCTAGTACCGATTTCAGTACAGTAATGACGTTTTAATCCATTTTTTACTTTCCTAGTTCTGAATTTTTGAACAATTCCTACAAATAATGATAAAATTGTTTAGTTTCTAGAACCAAAGACATGTATTTTTCTTTATAAACTACTTTATTGTAATTTAGAGAACTGTAGCCAAGAGTTACTAGTAGTAAGTGATGACTTATCTCTGACCTTATTTTTCACGTTACCTTCATATGAGGCTGGATGATACTCATACATGAAAATTTCATATTGTTGGCCCTGCACTTGATAAATTATTAAAGTATTGTGAATGAATGTGGTGTTAGGTTTTCAGCAATTTTTATCCCTTTGTTCTTTCTTTTTTAAAGAAAAGACTACCTTGTCTATAACATCACAACTTTCTGCAATTTAAGCAAAGATTAGCCTAAAAAAAAGCATTTTAGGAGATTTATTACTCCTAACCTTCTCAAAAGAGTCCTAAGAATGTTTTCTTTGACACAAGGATGTTTAATTAAGCTTTTCTAGAATGAGAAAAATCACCTAGTAGGTTCTCAAAAGCATATATACAGGTAAATGTGTTATAGTAAAATACATAGCTGCCTACAGAAAAAACGTGTCATGTTTTTTCAATATAATCAGGAGTTTAAAGACTACACAATCAAAAAGGCCTGTACTAGTTTTGCTTTTATTACTCTCTTCGATTTTTTTTTCTTTTTAACATGAAGTGCCCCCCCCATTTCTTACAAAATGGGGTTATGACTGGGGGTAACTAAAGAAAATTTGAACTCATGTAACAAACCTCAAAATGACTCCTAATAGTTGTTCAAAACAGAAATATATGCTTTGTTTGTAATTTTGTTTGGTTTGATAATATATCATTTTGAATTTTTAAAATATTTTCATATTTGCAACAATTGTATACCTATTCCAGAACATGTCCAAGGGTGACATTGCTGGTACTCATCTGTATGTCATATGTTATACTATGTTATGTATTATTATATGTATTATAACAAAGATATATATTATACATATTACATATATATTATATATCTGCTGTGTTTGTAAGCTGACTAAATCAACATTATTAATAATGGATAGCAATCCTGTTAGACACAGTTATATTGAATGTAACTGTAAAAATATTACAATTTTTTTAAAAGCCTTTTTCCATAGTATTCTCATTTGGCATCGCTGTATGTTCATTTAAATATTCTTAACTAATTATAAGCAACTACTAAAATCAAAGAATTCATTTAAATACATACTGAGTAAATTATACATATGGCATACATATGATTAAACTATAAAATTCTATAATTAACTAATATAGGACAAATATAAAATTCTCATTTACTTTATGGTCAGATCTGATGTTTATGTGTTTACCTTGCTCAACTCATTCATTCACAAAGCAAATAGAAAGTGCTACTACTTGATACTGGTGATATAATGTGAACCATCTGCATATTTACAAAAGTAACATTTGAATAAGTGTTTTGTCCCTTTTCAGAAGAATCTTTGTTCCATATTCCAAAATCCAATTCATAAAATCCAAAATTGCTAAAACTGAAACTCAAAAAATAGTGTTCAATAAGTGATGTGACAGAAATGTTCAGGTACTGACACAGCTAATTGCTCTTCTAAGAAGCTACAACTCAATGCTCTTCCACAATCTTTAGATAAGAATAATAAATAAATAAGAATATAACTTAAATGACATTCACATTGATAGATGGCATCTGATAGTTATTTGATAAATTATTAAAAAGAAATGAGTGCACCGCTAATTTGTATAACATCAAATTGTAATTACATGTATTTCTCCTAGATGTAAAATGGAAAATGTTACAACTTTAAATTTTACAACATGGCATTTAGTATGATGAGTCTAAAAATTCTTCTTGAAATAGCAAAATATCTTGTAGTATAAATTTGCATTTTCAATACAACCATAAGACAATTTTTCCAAGGACACACATAAAGAAAAACTACAGGTGTGAATATTTATCAGGAAATGTCTTGAGACTTAGAATTATAGGAAAAGCCTAACTGATTAGGTAAAAATGTTTTAAATGAAAGGAGTTTGCAAAGGACTAAACATGCTTTGCACCTGTGCTATTCCTTATTTTCTAGTACAGGATTTCTAAGTAAATTTTAATCTAGCCTTAGCACATACTTATTTTTGATTTTTTGATTTTTATTTTTTAGAAAATTCATCTAAATTTTTAAGTTGAAGAGTGCCATGGAAAACTAGAGTTGGATGAAAGGCAGGCTCACATATAGATACACAGTGATAAGCTTATCCATCTTGTTTCCAAGTACCTCTATACAGAAATGCCTATTTAAGAATTCCATGGGGCACCTGGGTGGCTCAGTAGATTAAATGTCTGACTTCAGCTCAGGTCACGATCTCACGGTTCATGGGTTCGAGCTGCACATCAGGCTCTGTGCTGACAGCTCAGAGCCTGGAGCCTACTTCAGATTCTTTGTCTTCCTCTCTCTGCCCCTTCCCCATTCACACTCTCTGTCTCTCAAAAATAAATAAATGGTAAAAAAAAAAAAAAGTTTTTTAAAAAGAATTCCTATAGAATGTAAAATATCAGAATTATTTATCCAACACAGATGGACTCTTACTCTAAAAGGGCTAATCATAATAAATAAAAATGTTACTTTATTATTACCATTTTTTTATTTTTGAGAAAGAGACAGCAAGTGTGAGCTGGATAGGGGTAAAGGGGAAGGGAAGGGGGGGAAAGAGAGGGAGAAAGAGAGAGAGAGAGAGAGAGAGAGAGAGAGAACTCCAAGCAGACTCCACACCCTGCATTGAGCCTGATGTGGGGCTCAATCTCATATCCGTGAGATCATGACCTGAGCCAAAATCAAGAGCCAGATGCTTAACCAACTGAACCACCCAGGCATCCCTAAAATTATTACTTTAAATCAAATAATATTTGGTAGAACTATTAGCCAAACTAATTTCTCCCAAAGATTATTTACTTTTTCAATTAGAGCTTTCAATCACCTGAGATTATTTAAGTTCAGATCCCTAGGTCTCTTCCTTCCCCTTTCACTGCCCTGTTAATTCTGTAAAATGGGGATAAAGATCAGGAATAGCATGTTTAACAGCATTCATGCCAGGTAAATTTTGTGTAGGTGGTCCTGAGATCGACCAATTACAGTGATATGAAATGTTCCAGACTGATACCCCATGGGAAGTAGAATTTCCAATGAAGGCCATCCATGGGACTAAACATTATCGTTGAATTGAGTTGAAACTACATTAAGAATTCCACTACAGTCAAAAGCCACTTTGCCTTTTATTATACTGCAGTTTCCTCCTAGTGCAAATGATGTTTAACAAGATGAGGATATAATGGGACACCTGTTCTTAGGAGACCTCATGCGTGCCAGCAGATTTTCTGTCACTGATGAGGACAGAAACAAATCCAGAATGAGGATGAGCAGCCAAGGTTGCAATGGATTTGGGGAGCACACTGAGGAGCAATGTCAGAGCCTGTGGTGACATTTCTGGAAAACAAAGATCACTCTTTGTCCTGACTGTGAATTAATGATAAAGAAAAGAAGCCAACTAGCTCCTGAATTTGCAGAAAGGCCTTTTAAAAACATTTACCCCAAGTTGCATAGGTTATGAATTCAATACCAAAAACAAAAAAACAAAAGAACAAAAAAAGTGGAGATGAGGAGGTAAGGTTAAATTAGCATAGTATATCTTGTAGGGAAACCCTTTTGGATGCTCTAGAACACTTCTCTGTTTTCTGATTGCTAGTAGAGGTCATTAGAATTTCTAGAATTGATGATGGAAGCAACATAAAGGTCAATGGGCTGTGGTTGCTGGAATATTTCCCATCATTTTCTGTTATCTACGAAACAGAAAAAGTGGCTCAGTAACCACAAGTGTACATTTTTCATATCAGGACTGGAGAGCTGACCCCACTCCCAGTGTCCAGGACCTCACTACCTTTCTCTACTCAAGCTTCAACTCTTCTCTTAGGTACTTGTGTTCTACTTTTTTCATTTGGAATAAGCTTCTTGGTAGAGAAGATAAAAACAAGATCTGGATGGCTAAACTTTTCCACCCCCTTCCAACATCATACCACAGATTCCCATTTTACATGTAGTAGCCATGTTCTATAAAGCCACCACAAACACTGAATTAGCGAATACTGAACCATTGCTCTTAAGGGACATACAGGGTTAGGTTCCTTCCAGCCTCTGGTCACATGTCCATCAGCTCATCATTGCATCAACTTGTTTTATGTGTGTTTCTGTTGAAAGACAACCTTACTTAATGTATATTATTGATTTGTTAACATTTTAAGGCCAACAGCACTATATAACTCATGCCTGAACAAAGCTTATCTAACACACATAGTTTCTCTAAAAGGCACATCACTGCTTTCAGGACCTCAGCACTACCACTTTGGAGACCATTTTAAACAGCAAAATTATCAAACATAGCATAATGTATAAATTTATCTAAATACTTTGTTGTATACCTGAAACTAATAGAGCACTGTATGTCAACTATACTCAAATAAAATTGAATACAGCAAAATTATCAATAAAAAGCACAAAAATGGAACGCAAAATGTGGCACTAAATAGATGGTGAAAAGGACACTTGTTTAGTGTGAGAGCTGAAACAAGATGACAGAGCATTCAACCCCAGCTGGGACAATGCACATATGACAACTCAAGTTTTTCACCTCTCTGTGAATGTCATTTACATGGCTGCAAAAGGACCACAATTATTGATCTGAGGGGTTACAAATAATTTTCGGTCAGTAGGGGTGGGGCACAAATATGGAACCTCTGAAAAATGAGGACTGATGGTATCATCTGTGCCAAAAGCCAAAGGCCCATGGTACTCATTCTTAGGGTTGCCATACAAAGTACCACAGACTGGGAGGGTTCAACAACAGAAATTTATTTCCTCATAGTTCTGCAGGCTGGAAGTCCAAGATCAAGCTGTTGACAGGTTTGGTTTCTTCTGAAGCCCCTACTCCTTGGCTTATAGATGGCCACCTTCGCATCGTGTTTCTTCTATGCACAGACATGTCTGTGTCCAAATTTCCTCCTCTTATAATGATATGAGTCACACTGGATTAGAGCCCATGAAAAGATCTCATTTTAAGTTAATTAACTAAAGGCCTTATGTCCAAATTCAGTCTCATTCTGAGGTACTGGGAGTCAGGCCTTCCAACATATTACTTTGGAGGAGTAAGGACACAATTCATCCCATAACACCATCAATGCCTTTCTACTACATGTCACTTTTCTCCAAGCTTGGACTCCCCAAAAGCATTCCTCGTAGTGTGCTTCTTGGTTGCATATGTCTCTCCTTGTGCCTTTTTTCAACACTTCTTGAAATCCAAGCTGCTCAGGGCTGCCTTTGCTTTATTTCTCATTATAACAAGTTATCATTAGAATTAACAGTTTTGAGACACTTGTCCCTCATGGGTCTTATAAAATTCCCTCTTGGAGCCCCTGCCCAGAGGATGAAATCCCTTGTACAGTTTCTCTGCATCTTGGGCATTTATTATATTAGGAGGCATACCAAGAATTTCTCAGAATTCTATTGAGGCTTCTAAAACCCACCTGTAATCTGCCTTCTGGGCTTACCTATGACTCCATGCTCTTGTATGTCTTTTTATTTCCAAGAACATGAACACAGCGATTGTTTTCCCAGTTTCAGGCTTTTGTTCTCATCATTCTCTCCACACAAAATTTCTATTTTCTGTAATTCTCCCTGTTGAAAGTCTCCCAATTCCTCATCTAAAGGTTACCTCCTTTAGATGTTCTCCATTATTCGAATCACCAATTCCAATGTATGGGGATTTTTTTCCCCACACTACAGGTGTGGGAATTTTCTGACACCACAACAACCAGATGTCCTGCAATTCAACTCCATTCTGACACTATCCATCCAGAGATAGTATCAACTCACAAGTTAAGGGCTCAGTCCTACAAGATTGCCCTCACTTCAGATGCCAATCAAAAATCCAGGTTGTTGCCTGTGCTTCTGACCAGAGCACATATCGAAGCCCTATACATCTGAAGTTCCCACAACCTCTTCTTTGAGTTCAATTAATTTGCTAGAGTGGCTCACAGAACTCAGGGAAACATTTTATTTACTAGATTACCAGCTTATTACAAAGGATGCTAAAAAATACAAATCAACAGTCAGATGGAAGAGATACACAGGGTGAGTTACATAGGAAGGGGTATGGAACTGCCATGCATTCTAGGCATACCACTCTCCCCACATCTCCATGTGTTCACCAACCTGTAAACTCTCAGAACACCATGCTGCTGGGATTGAATGGCAGCTTCATTATATAGGCATGGATGATTAAATCACTGGCCATTGGTAAATGAACTTAATCTCCAGTTGCATGCCTCTCCCCAGAGGTTGGGGGGATGAGACTGTAAATTTCAACCCTCTAGCTTAAGGTTGCACTCCTGGCAACCAGCCCCATCCTTAGGCGCCTTCCAAAATTCACCTTATTAAATTAACAAAAGACCCCTTTATCACTCTCATCACTTAGGAAATTCCAAAGGTTTCAGAGGTCCCGTGCCAGAAAGAGGAATGAAGACCAACTATGTCTTTTTTTTTTTTTTTTTTTTTTTCTGAGAGAGAGAGACAGCGTGAGCAGAGAAGGGTCAGAGAGACAGGGAGACACAGGATTGGAAACAGGCTCCAGGCTCTGAGCTGGCAGTCGGCACAGAGCCTGACGGGGGGCTTGAACCCATGAACCGTGAGATCATGACCTGAGCCAAAGTCGGATGCTTAACTGACTGAGCCACCCAGCCACCCCTGTACTTCTTATTATAACTCACAATATATCACACTCCCTGCCCATTCACGCCTTCATTCTCCCTCCCAAGAGACATAGTCACTCTCAACTATATGAAGCTTACCACCTCCTATCTTGAAATATTTTTGTGTGTGCATGTGACATCATCCCTTGGTAGATTATAAGATTATATGCTTCTTGGAACTAGTGGCAATGTCTTATTCATCACATCCCACACCACCTGAGGCTAGTACCTAACAGATTAAAAGCAAGTGTTCTATAAGTGGATATGCTCTGCTTTTAGTAGAATTTGAATTAGAATTAGGTGAACATAGTTAAAGTCCCTCATGACTACTTTATCTTGCTTTCCTGCCAGCTATGAGAAAATCCTCTTCACTGTCTGCCATCTGGCTGCCTGGTTTGTTGTTGATTCTCATAGGACATCATACTCCTGCCTCCTCCCTGATTCAAAAGTTCTCCTTCTTTATAGCACTACTCTCCTCCCTTTCGCACTTCGCTCAGAAGTGGACCCTGAGGCAGGGTAATGGAAACATCAGCAGAGAAGGCAAAGAAGTGATAGAGGAAAGGGAGGTTGGCCAACAGAAAGTACAATATGAAGGATGCTATCCTATTGGGCAACTGAAACTTAATCCTGTGGGAAAATGTTAGGAAATAGTGTAAAGCACTTGCCCTAAAATGATTCCCCTTGGGGTATTTATACACTGATTCCCAGAATACAGTAGTGAGAGATGCTCCAGTGGGAGTTTATTCCTGCTTGGAGTGCACAGAAAAAAGCCCTCTGGCTCAGAGATGAAGATATGGTGGTTAGAAGCATACTGGAGCACAGTGATATGTCAAGCCTCAAGGTTATGGTTACTGGTGTGTGTCTAACTCTGTAACAACTGCTTCTCTAGGGCAAAAGGCCCTGGTATTTTATAATACTACAAACTCCTACCATAGCTGATTTCAAGGCACCTGCTGCTAGCTCACTGAACCATGAATTGGGAAGAGAATCACAACACACATGATTATTCCACCATACGATATTTTTCTCATAGAGATACAAGAAACACATATAATAGTAAAATCTAGTATAACAGTTAGGAAGTGATGAGTTTTGACTATGTATTACCCTTGTTTTTATTGGTAATTTATAATGTATTTAATGGTAACACTTCCCATAATTTAATTTTGAATAATCACTATGCATAACAACTGGCTCATAAAATTCCTGAAAATTTAAATGGCATTTGTGAGTTGATTGGATATGGGGGGGGGCACTAAAGTATCTGTTGCTGTGTCTGTTCTTTTTGAACAAAGTGTACCCTTCCTATAATGTATTCTAACCATGCATCTTATTCTGTCTGTGGGGCAAAGAGCAGAATTTTCTAAAAGTCCAAGTGGCCTGGACGCAAGCTGGAGACGGTGCCTCCAGCTAGGAGAAGGTACACCCAAGCTCGACTTCCCATAGAGTGGGAGCGAGCTTCCTTCCCTCTGGGGGCCACAATACTCCACGGGCCTCAAGGTTTCCAAAGACTGGGCAGGTGACTTTCCAGACAACTCTAATCTCTGACTGCCTAGCCCAAAGCAGACTGATTATTGCCCCATTTACAAGACTGCTTTTGTTCACTTGCTCTATAAAAAGAGAGAACCATGGGCCTTCACTGAAATACAGACCTGCAGCAAGGGCTCCACAGCACCCTGATCCCTGTCCACCTCTCTTTGACATGATGAGAGACAGCATCAATCTCCGATTTGTAGCTGCTGTCTTTTAAGTTTTACCAGCAATGGCTACTTTTTTTTTTTTTTCAAAGTTTCTATTTATTTTCAGAGAGAGTGTGTGTGAGCGGAGGAGGGGCAGAAGCAGAGGGTGAGAAAGAGAATCTCAAAGAGGCTCCGTGCTATCAGCATGAAGCCCCAGGTGAGGCTCAAACTCACGAACCATCATGACTTGAGCTGAAATCGAGTTGGATGCTTAATTGACTGAGCCACCCAGGCACTCCAACAATCCCTACTTATTAATCCACACCATGACATGGAGAAATCTGTCCCAAACTCTTTCAGGACAGTTTGTGGCCCACCATGTAGGATCCCTCTAAATCTCAGTAATAGCTAGGAAATAAATTATTGCCTTGTATTAAAATTTCAACTTAAAATTCACTCTGTGTATCTTTTCTCTGTGGTTCTTTCTACTTCACATCTGGTATCCTCTATAAAATTTATCGTTGGGTTTTTTTTTGTTTTTCAGATTTATGTAGGCATTTGTTTTCTACTTTCTCATATTCAGTGAGAACCACATGCCTGCTAGACACATTCTTTCTTGTCTTCATGAGATATAGTTTATCCTTTGCCAGGAGCCCATTATTATCATAGCTTAAGCCATAGGCAGAAACCCAAATCCTGTTTTTCAATACTTATCTATATAGCCAGATGATCATATGCTGTACTCCCCTTTCTCTTCCAAATACAGCTTCCAAAGATAGTCCAGCTTCCCAGCTTCAGAACCACAACTTCCAAAGGTAACATGGAAGCTCCATGTAATCGCTGTGTCCATCAAGCAGCAGAACTAGAATATATTGTGTCCACACATTGACAGACATCAGCATCTCTTCTGTTGCTAGGCAACTATGCTGACCAGCAGCACATGTGTGCTCCTGTTATTCCACCTGGTGGTGGCGGCAGCAGTTATGCACTGGCTCTGGGATCAGAATGGCTGGTAACAGCAGGAGAGGGCACATACTAACTTGGGACTCCCATTAATCTACAAACATAAAGGGATTTCAGGATGGCAATGATAAGAGTGTGTGTCTCCTCTGCTCCTGCACAGAATCACTGCATCTGTACTGGGAGAGATCCCAAACAGAACAGCATTTTAACCTACATGTTTATCTAACTCTTTAACATATAACACATACTGGCAGAAATGAAGAGTTACACACATCTCCAATCACAGTGTCTATACAAGAAGAGAAAAGCCATCAGCATGACTTATTTCTCCAGCACAAAAGAGTGATTGGTAAATGTCTGGCTATAAGTGAGTGAAATTTCTCTGCATCCTAAGTGTTTATGCTAAAGGTCACTCCAGTCTTTCTTTTTTTAAATGTTATTTATTTATTTTGAGAAGAGGAGTAGGGGCAGGGAGTGAGGAAGAGTCCCAAGCAGGCTCTGCACTGTCAACATGGAGCCTGACGCAGGGCTCAAACTCACCAACCCCTAAGATCATGACCTGAGCCAAAATCAAGAGTGGGATCCTTAACCTACTGAGCCACCCAGGTGCCCTGGTTCCAGTTTTCTTAATTCCTGGGTTTTCAGTTATTGTCCTTAGTCTCAAATCTGCTTTTTGAAGTAGATGGCATGTATATAACAAATTAAATAAATATATGAAAATTTCTGGTAGAAGTGGGCACTCAAGAGATAAGCAATTAACTGTTAGTCTCTAACCCCTGCTCATACTAACTTTACTAGTAAGATCAATTTGTTTTTAAAATAAGGTTAGTCAGGGTGACTGGGTGGCTCTGTTGGCTGAGCATCCAACTCTTAATTTCAGTTCAGTCATGATCCCAGGGTCATGGGATAGAGCACTGCATCAGGCTCCCTGCTGAGCATGGAGCCTGCTTAAGATTCTCTTTCCCTCAGCCCCTCCCATGCTTGCATTTTCTCTCTCTCTCCCTCTCTCTCTCTCAAGTTAAAAAAAAAGGGGGGAGGGCACCTGAGTGGCTCAGTCAGTTAAGCACCCAACTTCATCTCAGGTCATGATCTCATGGTTCCTGGGTTCGAGACCTGCATTGGATTCTGTGCTGACAGCTCAGAGCCTGGAGCCTGCTTCAGATTCTGTGTCTCCTAACAGGCACCCTCCTGCACTGTTGGTGGGAATGTAAACTGGTACAGCCCCTCTGGAAAACAGTGTGGAGGTTCCTAAGGAAACTAACAATAGAACTCCCCTATGACCCAGCAATAGCACTGCTAGGAATTTACCCAAGGGATACAGAAATGCTGATGCATAGGAGCACATGTACCCCAATGTTCATAGCAGCACTCTCCACAATAGCTAAAACATGGAAAGAGCCTAAGTGTCCATCAACAGATGAATGGATCAAGAAGATGTGGTTTATCTATACCATGGAATACTACATGGCAATGAGAAACAATGAAATCTGGCCATGTGTAGCAACATGGATGGACCTTGAGGGTGTTATGCTGAGCGAAATAAGTCAGGCAGAGAAGGACAAATATCATATGTGTGCACGTATAGGAGGATTAGGAGGAACTTAACGGAGGACCAAGGGGGAGAAGAAGGGGGGAAATGGTGGGGGAAAGGGGGAGAGGCAAACCATGAGAGACTCTTGAATGCTGACAAAAACTGAGGACTGGTGGATGTGGGGGGAGGAGGGGTGGGCATGGAGGAGGGCACTTGTGGGGATGAGCACTGGGTGTTATGTGGAAACTAATTTGACAGTAAACTATTTGTAAAAAATTAAAAAAATAAATAAATAAATAAATAAATAAAAAAAAAAACAGATTCTGTGTCTCCTTCTCTCTCTGTCTCTCCTCTGCTGATGACCCGTCCTTCTGTCTCTCAAACATGAGTAAACGATGGGGCGCCTGGGTGGCTTAGTCGGTTAAGCGTCCGATTTTCGCTTAGGTCATGATCTCGCGGTTCGTGGGTTCGAGCCCCGCGTCGGGCTCTGTGCTGACTGCCAGCTTGGAGCCTGGAGCCTGTTTCAGATTCTGTATGCCCCTCTCTCTCTGACCCTCCCCTGCTCACGCTGTCTCTCTCTCTCTCTCCTACAAATAAATAAAAATATTTAAAAAAAAAATGAGTAAATGTTAAAAATTTTTTTAAAGAAAAAAAAAAAGAAAAGATTAGAGAGATTGCAATTGCAAACCAACTTTGACTGTGGATATGTTTCATCAGGACAACACAGTGTTTGAATAAACTTGCACTTGATGCTACTCAGTGGGGTCAAACTCTCTAGTCTGTACTGTCACCATTACTTCCTATTGTCTTGCCCAGGATAACTTCATATAGGTTCTGGTGGCCCTGGAAGGTATTTGGGTTTGAGAATCTAAAGGCCTATATAATCTCTAAGGTCCCTTCCAATTGTAGAAATCATCTATTCTCTTATTGTATATGATGTAGACACTTATGAAATAATAGGAGGAACCTGGATTTGGCTGACATCAAAATGTAGAGCAAAGGGGCACCTGGGTGGCTTAGGAGGTTAAGCATCTGACTTCAGCTCAAGTCACGATCTTACAGTTCATGAGATTGAGCCCTGCTTCGGGCTCTGCACTGACAGTACAGAGCCTGCTTGGGATTCTTTCTCTCCCTCTCCCCGACTCTCTCAAAATAAATAAATAAACTTTAAAAAAATCTGAAAAAATGTAGAGCAAAGAATAAACAACATGTAGAATTCAGAGTTAATATCCAGGTACTCAGAGATGCAGTGAATGTCCTGGCAAATTTATTTCCAAAAGACGAAAGAATAGCTTAACACCAATAACATCTGGAGATCAGAATTTTAACATAGGGATTAAGACACACATGTTAAAACGGCCTCACCTTAACAGGCTCAGAGCTGTAGGTGATTTGTCCATATTACATAAAGCATAGCACAATCTGCCAGTCCTGGAAGTCTCTGCTCAGAAACAAGGCTCAGGACAGAATTAGAGGCAAATGGAGGTACATTTGGTAACAAGAAGCAGACCACCCACCTCATCCCCATTGACCCTCACTTTTGTGAATGAATTCTATCTTGCCTTATTAAAATTCTATTGCCTCCATGCAAAAGCCACTTCGGAAAACACCAGTTCCTGAAATTATTAAAGATTCCTATATTTTATGTCTCCCCAATATGGTAATAAATAAATCAAATATATTTTTAAAACCTAAAACAACCTTTTAAACTTTTTAAAGCTTGAAAAACAACCTTAATAATAATAATTTTTCCATATACTGAACAACAATAAAGCCTTTAACATGTATAATTTTAATTCCAATTTTATATACAATCCCTCTTAAATTTCAGAAATGAACATAGATTTTTCTCTAAAACAGTAGTGTGCATGCTTTGAAAAAGTGATCATAAAGGGAAAACTTTTTTCTTCACTTTCCCAATTTTTAATGAGCTAAAAAATCATTACCCTTAAGTTTAATAAGCTTTAATATCCCAAAGAAATTTTTTAAATGGGGTGTAACTTTATAGTTATATTTTAATTCCTATATAAAGTAAATAATAAAGTAAATGCCCAATAAACATATGGAAACATTAATCTCAGTAACAGTCAAAGAAAACTCAAGCAGTGGTCAGATACCACCTTCTAGCTACAAAACAAGCAAAGTCACACATATACACACACAGAGACAGAAAACCCGGTACTGGAATATGGCCACTTATAAACTCTGGTGGATTGGTATAATCATTCTGCGGGGTAATTTGTCAATATGTATCAGGAGCTTTAAGATATTCATACTCTTTGATCTAATAATTAGACTTCTAAAAATGTATTCTTAAAAAAATCAAAAATGTAGCCAGAGATTTATGTTAATACTACAATCTACAATAATATAATGATGAAAAACTGAAACATCCTGAAGTCTAAGATTCAAAGAACAGTTACATAAATTTGTGTACACCCTCTTGAAGATCTATCACACAGCCAATAAAAAGCTTGCTTCTTGAGGAATATGTAGTAATGTGGGAGAGATTAAACAATAAGATTTTAAGTGGAAAAAACAAGATGCCAAACTCTGGGTAACATTGGGATCCATATTTATCAAGGCCCTGCTTGCTGATCTGGGTGAAGGTTCACAGGTGTGTTCAGTTTGTGAAAATCCAATAAGCTGTACATCTGTGTTATTTATATCTTTCTGTATGCATGATACACATCAATAAAAATTTGTTAAAGGTTGATTTATTATGTTTTATATGAATACCCAATCAAAAAATGGAATGAAATACAAAAAAGAAAAAAAGATTTTAAGATCTAGTATTTCCCTTGGGTAATTTGTTAGGGTTGAAGAAAGGCCTATCTAGAAAGCAAAAAGTACTTTTTAGAAAGCAAAAAGGAGCTAGAGAACTTAAATGAGATAATTTACATGAACTTTTCAGAATACTGCCTTGTACATGTTGTATATTAAAAACTGTTAGATTCATTAATAATCCTTTAAAACTACCATTGAACAGGTCTTGAATTCTTACTGAGAATGAGGTTACTTACTGAAAGCAATCAGTTTTGCTTTCAGTAAGTAATCTATCTAAAAACACAGATTTGGAGAGGATACTATGCTATGGTACCAACCTCTCATTCCTTGCAGCACCCCACAAAGCTCTAAGGCTAGCTGGGAGCACCTTGAGGCATAATCTCTTATCTGATCTCTGATAACATAGCCAAATCTTAAACCTTAAGGATAACCAAATTTTTTTAATTTGTCTCCAGATGCAATGAAATCACTCAATTTGGTGCCACGTGGCTGGGTGATCGATAATGGATTTAGAGAAGAGATATCTAAAACCAAAAATTTCCACAGCTGACTCTGTTAATCATGAATTCTTACAGGATATCAACTGTGAGTAACATTTCCTTC
Organism: Proteles cristata cristata; assembly: GCA_017311185.1. Classification (NCBI taxonomy): domain Eukaryota; kingdom Metazoa; phylum Chordata; class Mammalia; order Carnivora; family Hyaenidae; genus Proteles; species Proteles cristata. The sequence continues at coordinate 1,527,029 of JAESUZ010005145.1, read as the reverse complement.
CTTTGTTAACTGTTTTTATTTTAAGATTATGCAACCTTTGATGGACACTTTGGATTCAATCCTAGCTTAGAAACTTCATTGCTAACTTAGTAATAATCTCTTTTTCCAAAGGTTAGGCATGACAGAGGTTAGTTTTACTCAAACATTCAAAGCCCAAATCTTCTTCTCTGGATGATATCACTCCCCTGGTCATCTCTCCTTCCCTTCCTGCCCCCATACCGTCAGGTCAAACTATCCCCTCCTAAAAGATCAGACTTCCATAACTCACCATGGGAGAGTTTTCATACTGCTGAAAAAGAGAAAGACATACTGAAATTTCTACTGCATTTACTCAGACCATAAATCCCAGACCTCCTGTGTTTCCTCTAAAGGGTGGCTCAAACATTTTTAGACAAACTGGAACTTATTAAGACAAATACACATTGTCAACAATGTCCAAAGGGCACAGAAGAATTCAAGCTCTCTCTTCCCTTTAAAAGGAGATTGGCTTTTTCCTCCTTTAGTCAAATTCATAAGTAAAACCTCCATCTAGAGCTAATGATTTCTTCTCTTGTCTGGATTGTTTATTTTGTTTTTATTTTATCAAATTGGTGATATTTTAGTCTCTATCTCCAGCCGTACCTAACCAGACATTTTTCACTTATTAAAACTAAATTTTTCTGATTATAAATACAATACCTACTTATTCCAAATTTTTGAAAAAAAGTTTGATGTCTGAAAGTATAACAAAATAACCTGAAATACCGTCATCTAGAAATCACTACTGTCAAGGCATTAACTTTTAACCAAAGGACACGTGTCCATTACTTCCCTGATAATTAAAGGTCTCATAACTTAAAAAGAGAGAAGGAAACAAACCATAAAAGGCTCTTAAATAAGGTGAACAAACTGAGGGTTGCTGGAAGGGAGGTGGGTGGGTGACGGGCTAGATGGATGAAGGGCATTAAGGAGGAGAATTGGTGGGATGAGCACTGGAAATTATATGTAAGTGATGAATCACTAAATTCTACTCCTAAAACCATTATTACACCATGTTAACTAACCTGGATTTAAATAAGTTTTTAAAAACTTAAATAAATAAAACAATAATGGTGGCAATTATGACAACATCAACAAGAAACAAAGAGCTCATAACTTTCTAAAGCTAAAAAGGTACAGCTGAAGCTATGAGTCCACTGGTAACACTACCAGACTGTGTCAAAGATCCAAAGAACACTAGGTCACTGGGACAAAGAGAAAAAACTTGGCAGGCAAGAGTAGCTCTTTAAGTAAAGTTGATGTGTGCACTTCACAATATAAAAATATATGTATATATGTTAAATATATAAATAGACACAGTATTTGACTTAAATATCATAGCTAAGGCTTAAAATACAATTTGAATTACTATAATTGACACATCTGAAGCATAGATCTATTCTAAAAAACAAAAACTAGATTTTTAACTATAATCCTTATGAAGGAATACATTTCTTAACCCAGTGATTCTCAAAATGTGACCTACAGAATATAACCTATATAGGAATTCATTTAGGGAACTTGGTGGTAATGTAGATGTTTAACCCTTATCAAAGATCCAAGAAAATAGAACTTCTAAGGGCTAAGGAGGAGTGGTGAGGAGGAAGACCTGGGGAATCTGCATGTTTAAAATTATTCCAAGTAATTCTTAAAGTCCTAAAATTAGAGAGCCACTGTTTGTTTCTTAATAAATAGTATGGCAACTGCAATTGTTTTTAGAATCAAAACTCCAAAAACCAGATTAAGGGGCCTCTCGGTAGCTCAGTTGCTCTTGATTTTGGCTCAAGTCATGATCTCATGGTTCATGAGATCAAGCCCCATATTGGGCTCCATGGGGATTCTGTCTCCCTGTCTCTCTGCCCCTCCCCCTCACTCTCTCTTTCTTTCTCTCAAAAATGAACTTAAAAAAGGAAACAAAAAAAACTTCAAACACCAGATTTACATTTATTAGTGTCACTGTACAGATTTGGCCAGTAGTAACTGGATACTTGATATGATTTATTTATGAGAACGACTTTCTCCTAAATTGAACAAAATCAAAAATACCAAAAGAGATAAAGAAAAAAAAGAACCATATCACTTCAACCCTAACTTTCCCCTTTCAAAAGAGAAAGGGTTGCCTCTTACAAGAGAGAAGGTAGGCTTTAACCTTGGTCATGATGGAAGTTAGAGGGGTAGGTACCAAGTTGGAGACAAAATGGGGACACAGAGCACAACTTTGATTAAAGTTGTGAAAGAAGCCCTAACCCAAAAACACATTTTCATCCTCACTGCCAGCCTGTTAGGATAACCACGGAAAGTTTTGTCCATGAGATTTAATGAAGGGGAAGCCATGATGTCTAGTGGCATACGAGTGGAAATTTAATGAAACTTTCTTGAGGTTACACTCAAGTGTGAAAATTTCGGGACCATACACTCCTGAAGATTAACTACACCAGCCACAGAACTAAGTACTACATGAGTTCACAAAAATTTAAAAAGTCTTGGGGCACCTGGGTGGTTCAGTTGGATGAGCATCCTACTTTGGCTCAGGTCATGATGTCACAGCTAGTGAGTTCAGGCCAGCATCAGGCTCTGTGCTGACATCTCAGAGCCTGGAGCCTGCTTCAGATTCTGTGTCTCCTCTCTCTGCCCCTCCCCTGCTTGTGCTCTGCCTCTCTATCAAAGGTGAATAAGTGTTAAAAAAAATTAAAATTAAAATAAAAAACTTGTCAATCCCCTTGTACCTCTACCTGGCAGTGCTTCCAGTTTGTGCCCCCAAAACAGAATTACAAGAATTATTTTAACAGTTAATCACAGTCACAGAAAAAGAAGACAAGCTGCAAATAGCAAAAATCTCTGAACTACACTGTCAAATATTAAGAGCTCCTAGTGTGGTGGGACCAGGGAAATGCACAGCAGGACAAAATTCATTGATGTGAGATAGTTCTTCCCCCATCTCCAACCCTGCCAAAGAAATCCTGGAAAGCTATTCCTTTCCTTAGGACCAGTTTTGATCATGAGTACTTACCCTCCACTATTACGAAGTGAGATTACACTATGATTCTGTGGCCTTCTCAGACAGTTTCCATCAGCTAACCTAACCAACAGGGGAAAGTCAGTCTCATCTGTATTATTACTTTGGACTTCAAATCTGATTGTTTACTCCCCTCCCAAAGATTCACGGCCCTCAAGGCCTTTACTTGTGGTCTCCCCTGACTAGAATGCTCTCCCTTCCTGTTCTCCCCCTGACCAGAGGTTACTCTGCCTGAAAGTCATATCATAATTGTCTTCCCTCAGTGAAGCTTCCCTTATTCCCCTGCAACCAAGCTGTAAACTCCATTAAATATTCCCATAAAATCTCACACTTCTCCTACTTAGCACTCATCATATTGTAATTCAGTAATTATTTGAGTATTTGTTCAATCCCCAAATTTTTCATAGACCATAAGCTTCATGAAGGCGTGACTGAGTCTTCTTCACTGCCGACTGCTACCCAATGCTGAGCACATAATAGAGGCTAAGCAATATCTACCAAATGAATTTTAAAAACACCTAAAAAATTAAAATCAAGGTAAAGTTATCACTAAGGTAACTTTCACTCTATTAAGATTACACAAACCTAACCTTAACTAGTACTTTTTTTTAAATGTTTGTTTTTTGAGAGAGAGAGAGAGAGAGCACGGGGCAGAGGCAAAGAGAGAGGGAGGCACAGAATCTGAAACAGGCTCCAGGCCCTGAGCTGTCAGCAGAGCCTGACAAAGGGCTCGAACTCATGAGCCATGATATCAAGAAAGACCTGAGCTAAAGTTGTAACCAACTGAGCCACCCAGGTACCCCTCAGCTATTACTTTTAAAAATAATTATAATGCAAAATGTTTAACAGATATTAACCTTTAATTTTTCATTCTGTTCTAACTTACAAAACGGAATGAGAAATGGTGAGAAGTTCAAAATAATATTTACCTAAAATAGAATGAATCATTTTAGAACCTTGGCCTGCAAATAAAAATGGTAACTAAGTAGTCTTAATGGCGACCATGGTTCCAGTCAAATAATATCCAATCAAGGCAAGATATGGGTATTAAACATTCATGAGCTGCTCAGAATATTATGAATTAATCAGTGCTTCCTCATTTAAATGTTTAATATTTAATGCTAGTACTTCTACAGTCTCTTGAAATTATTATACTTTACTATGTCCCTTACAACTGAATAACAATAAAGTTGATATATAATATCTGAGATTCCTGGTTCCATAGTGATTTGTACATTAGAGGAAAACATGATTGTAGTGTATTAAGCTTTTGATGAAATTCTCAACACATTTATCTCAGATGCAAAGAGATAATATAACAACAAAAACACTCATAATAAGAAAGAGTAAGTGCTTGTGGGATGTGATTGCCTTTCATTCATGATGAATTATTTGTAGAAGCTTACTAAAAATGTGGCTTTCATGAACTCCCCTAAACGAATGTAAGCGGTATGCTAAAGGCATTTTAGATAATACAAAGTATTCCAGCTTGCCTGTCAGTCTAGTAAATCTTCTAAACACTAGCTGTGGAAATAAAATATCTTCCAAATGAATTAATTTATTCCAAGTCCTCTCAGGCACCTGGCATTTAAAAATTCAATAATAGCCACAATGTTTTATTCTTACATATACTCTATCACTAGAAATCTCCAGGAAATTAACTGCGCCTCACTGTATCTTACAACATACTCACTTCCTTTAACTCTATTAGGAAAGCACCTTTGTGGATTGAATACAAAACAATGGCAGCTGTTATGGGTTGAACTGGGTACCACCTCTAAAATTCATATTTTGAAGTCCTCAGAATGTGACCTTAATAGGAGACAGGGTCTTTAGAGAGGTAATCAAGTTAAAGTGAGGTCATTACTGTGGGCTCTAAACCAATGTGACTGGTGTTCTTATAAAAAGGGGAAATTTGCACCCTTAGACAAATGTGCATACAGGGAAGATAATGTGAAGAAACAACAGAGAGGAGACAGCCATCCACAAGTCAAGGGGACAACTCTGGAACAGACCCTTCCCTTATGGTTCTCCAAAAGAATCAACCCTGTCCTGGGGATTCCAGACTTCTGGCCTCCAGAACTGTGAGATAATACACTTCTGTTGTTTTAAGCTATCTAGTTTGTGGTACTTTGCTATAGTTGCCATAGAAAACACAAATACAATGACATAAGTAAAATACTGCACATTATAACAGAAATATTCCATTCATAACATATGTAAGAATTAAACTTCCCAGTGAAGCTGCAACTTGACTTTAATGCATATATTAACATGAAAAATTATTATATATCATATATTATTAATTGTGACTTCTTATAATGTCAATGTTACTTAGGACGCTTATAATCACTATGGTACTTGCCCTCGGAAATTTCTTTTTCCACATGGATGTAGATTTTTAGCATGACATTGCCTTTGTCCTTTTCAAACTAAATCATTTCTATTTATAGCAAAACTAACTCCAGCAAAGAATGAAGTATAAAATATGGTCATTTTCATCAGAGGAATGACACTAATTTTCATTAAGTAAAGCAAATTTAGAACAGATACACAAATGCATAAACAAGTATATCTACATGCATATTAATTGCCTTGCACTGTTGATGCCATGACCATAATCATTAATCCATTAAGAATATTCAACAGGGGCGCCTGGGTGGCTTAGTCAGTTGGGCGTCCGACTTTCGCTTAGGTCATGATCTCACGTTCGTGGGTTTGAGCCCCGCGTCGGGCTCTGTGCTGACTGCCAGCTCGGAGCCTGGAGCCTGTTTCAGTCTGTGACTCCCTCTCTCTCTGACCCTCCCCTGCTCACGCTGTCTCTCTCTCTTTCTCCTAGAAATAATAAATTAAAAAAAAAAAAAGAATATTCAACAAACCATGTGGAACATTATTAACCAGTTAATACTTGCATGTATTATGTTTTAGTGCTTTATACTAAAACTACATTTTTGTGAATGGAATTACATTCTAGGTGCTATCAAAAGTCTTCCAGGTAAAGAGTATTTGGTGAATATACACACATACACACACTTCCTTGTTTATATAATCAGTGTATCTATAGGTATATGTACTCCATCCTACCTCAACTGATTTTTTTTTATAATTTAGGCTTTCATCTCAAGTTTGCATAAACTGGACTGCATATTCACTTTTTTAGTTAGTTTAATAAGTTTTAATTCTCAAAACGACTATATGTGAAAAACCCAAAATGGACAGTATTATTTACAATCTGAAACTTCCACTAAATGAAAAGTAATTTCCCCAAGATCACAATTCAAAGTCTAATGCGAGACTAGTCTGTTCACATAGGATGGAAGACAGTGATACTCTAGATTATAACACTTTCTTTCATTATTAGTGGAAAAATTAACTACTATAATGGTTTAAGAATATAAACTTGAAGGTAACATTTTTCTGCCTGCTTTGCACCTCACACATACTCTGTATACAACATTTACCTACAAGATGCATGGTTATTGCATTTCAGTAGTCTGCATTCATACTGCTATATCAAAGTGCTAAACAATGCAATTTATGGTAGTATTTTAGCACATATATTTTTTCTTTTTTTTAAAGTAGGTTTCATGCCCAGTATGGAGCCCTACATGGGGTTGAACTCACAACCCTGAGATCAAGACCTGAGCTGAGATCAAAAGTCAGATGCTTAACCAACTGAGACACCCAGGTGCCCCTAAAACATACGTGTTAAAGGAAATCATGTTCTCAAAAGTGGCCAAATGTAAAACAATTAATAGTATCAAATTCCATTGAACTAAGATTCAAAAAAATAAACCATATTCTAAAATAAAATTTCAAGGTGACTGGCTGGCTCAGTCAGTAAAGAGTGTGACTCAATCTCAGGGTCTCAAGTTCAAGCAAGATGTGTGGCATAGAATTTAGTTTAAAAAAAAAGATCATAAAATAAAATCTCAAGAAATGTATGGAAAGTAAAACTACTGCTACATTAATTCATGATAAACTGAGATATGGAAAAATTAAGAATATAAATTTAGTTCTCCAAAAGAAGGCATATAAAATGCTAAATTTAGATGTTTTCTTAAAGTGACTCCTGAGAATTTGCCCATATGCATGCAAACATATATGTTTTAATTGACATATAGTCACCATACAATATTATATTAATTTCAGGTATACAACATAGTGATTCAACATTTATATACATTATGAAATGCTCACCATGATTAAATGTAGTTACTATCTGTCACCATACAAAGTCATTACATTATTATTGACTACATTTCCTATGCTGTACTTTTCATCCCTGCGATTTATTTATAAGCATAAATTTGTACCTCTTAAATCTCTTTCACCTATTTCACCTATACCCTCATCTCCCTTTCCTCTGGCAACCACCAGCTTATTCTCTGTATTCACGAGTCTGTTTCTGTCTTTTATTGTTTGTTCATTTTCATTTTGGGTTTGTTTTTTTTTTTTTTTTTTTAATTTTTAGAGAGAAAGAGAATGAGCACAAGCCAGAGAGAGGGGCTGAAGGGAAGAGAGAAAGAGAATCTTAAGCAGGCTCCATATTCACCATGGAGCCTGAAGCAGGGCTAGATCCCACGACCCTGGGATCATTACCTGATCCAATATCAAGAGGCAGATGCTTAACAAACTGAGCCACCCAAGCACCCCTTATCTGTGTGATGTTTAGATTCCACATATAAGCGAAATCATATGGTATTTGTCTTTCTCTGACTTATTTCACTTAGCATAGTGCCTTCTACATCCATCCATGCTGTCACATATGATGAGATTTCATTCTTTTTTTTTTTTTTTTGGCTAAGTAATGTTCCATTGAATATATGTACCACATTTTTTTTTATCTATTCATCTACCAATGAAGGCTTAGGTTACTTCAGTACGTTGGGTAGTACAAATATTGCTGCAATATACATAGAGGTGCGTATATTTGAATCAGAGTTTCTGTTTTCTTTGGGTAAATACCCAGAATGGAATTACTGAATATGGTATTTCTATTTTTAATTTTTTTGAAAAACCTCCATACTGTTTTCCAGAGTGGCTGCACAAATTTACAATCCCACTAACAGTGAATGAGGGTTCCCTTCCTTCACATCCACACCAACACTTGCTATTGCTTGTCTTTTTGATACTAGCCATTCCAACAGGTGTGAGGTGATACCTCATTGTGTAACACTGTTTGAAATCAGGAAGCATAATTTTCCAACTTTGTTTTTCAGAGACTTCTGTGGCTCCACACAAATTTTAGGATTATTTGTTCTAGTTCTTTAAAAATAATATTGGAATTTTGATAGGGATTGCATTGAATCTGTAGATTGCTTTGGGTAGTATGGACTTTTTTTTTTACCTGCAGGTTAAACCTCAGTTTAACCCCAGTCCTCTCCGAAGTCTACCAGTAATCAGATCTCAGAAATCTGACACCACTTGCACCAACTCATTTATCAACTTATCAGCTTCTAACTTTTTTTAAATGTTTATTTATTTTTGAGAGAGAGAGAGCATGAACAGTGGAGGGACAGAGAGAGAGGGGGAGAGAGGATCTGAAGCAGCCTCTTGGCTGACAGCAGAAAGCCCAATGCAGGGCTCCATATCACAAACTGTGAGATCATTACCTGAGCCAAAGTTGGACACTTAACAGACTGAGCCACCCAGATGCCCCAATCAGCTTACCAGCTGTTAACAGTCAAGTGCCTTTAGGGGTGCCTGGGTGGCTCAGTCGGTTAAGTATCTGACTTCAGCTCAGGTAATGATCTCACAGTTCGTGGGTTAGAGCCCCGCATCAGACTCTCTGCTGACAGCTAGCTCAGAGCCTGGAGCCCATTTCAGATTCTGTATCTCCCTCTCTCTCTGACCCTCCACTGCTCAGCCTCTCTCTCTCTCTCTCTCAGAAATAAATAAAACATTAAAAAATTTTTTGAATTAAAAAAAGTCAAGTGCCTTTAACTGTAAGCAAATAACACCTTTGGGTGTTATAACAGTCTTTGGGTTATATCTAAATGAAATAGAGAGGGAAGACTCATATTCTAGAGGGTAAACATGTATTTTTGAGGGGAAATAAAATACTATGTTCTTTAATTTAAATCTTATAATTGCTTATTATATAATTATCATATAGTTACTACTTTAGGTACTTTACATGTCACCAAATTATAGCCCTAATAAATCACACTTGGGCAGATAGATGTTATGTTCATCTCAATTTTTTCTATAACAGTTTGCTCTAAGGAGATATTCTTTTCATTCCAGCATTTAGCCTTTATTTTTCTTTCTTTTTTTTTATTTTAGAAAGAGACCACATGCATGCAAGGGAGAGGTGCAGAGGGGGTGCCAGTCAGAGACAAAGACAGAGTGAGAGGAGTATCTTAAGCAGGCTCCACACTCAGCCCAATGTGGGGCTTGATCTTATCACCCTAAGATCATGACCTGAGCAGAATCAAGAGCCATTCGCTCAACCAACTGAGCCACCCAGGTGCCACCTGAACTTTCCTTATGAAATCTTCCAACACTCCTTATCATGAAACCACTTTCATTATGTCCTTTGTCTGTGTTTATGATTTAGCTCTCACAAGCATCTGTGTCCTAGACCTTCTTTGACTTTGGAGCCCCTAAATTTAAAAGTCTAATGGACTCTGGGGTGCCTGGGTGGCTCAGTTGGTTAAGCACCAGACTTTGGTTCATGATCTCACAGTTCATGAGTTTGAGCCCTGCATGGGGCTCTGTGCTGACAGCTCAGAGCCTGAAGGCTGCCTGAGATTCTGTCTCCCTCCCTCTCTGCTCCTCCCTGAATCATGCTCTGTCTCTCTCATAAATAAATTAAAAAAAAACACTGCAAAAAATTTTTTTAAGTCTAGTGGACTTTTAGTCACATGTTTGGTCACCGGTTTTTAAGTCTAATGCACTTATATTCACATGTTTGGACACCAGATAGTCAAACATCTCTTTGTTTTAAACAATTGTTAAGTTAATCTTAAAGAAAACAATTTAGATTTGGTGCTATTGCTATTTATTGTTTTCTAAGGTTTGTTTAAGATCAGTGGTTGTGTTGTTGTTCCACTTTGTTTTGATTTTGTTTGATAATTGTTTGATGAAGTTTAAAGCAACGAAGGGTTGAATAGAAGAATCAGTGAGAACCTTAAGTCTGATTTTTCACAGCATCCTATAGTCTACTTGCAAAGTTAGGAAATACAAGAAACTGATTTTTCTAAAGTATGTTAGTTATGTACAACTCCCTATGACTTTGCTAACATGTTGTACATTAGTCATTTTAAAATAAACTTATTTAAAATTTCACCCTTTGGTATTTAAGCAATCATGAGTTAACAACTTGCTCTCAACGTTTTCCAATTTCCAACTAAAATGAATACTTTTATAAACTCTTCTTTAAACACACTCTCTCTCTTTCTCTTTCTCTTCTGATGTAAAATGGACACTATAAGAAAGTCTCTAAAGTCTTGAAATACATCATCAGAAATTACCGAAAATGTATAAAGCCATATGAAGCAAACAGAGACACAAAAACCCAGTGTCTCTCTATATAAAATATTAGAGAGATGTACACTAATGAAGCATACACAGCAGCTGTTAACGTTCAAAAGTTCAGGAAAAAATTTTTAAATCATTATATTGTTTAAACAGCAATAATGCTGAGCAATACCACAGTGTCTTGGATATTTTCATAGGATGAAAGAAATATTCTGATAAAAAATCTTTTTGCTTTGAAAGAAAACCCATCTTTAAATTCCATCTTACTGAAGAACAGTATTTTAACATGGAAATGGACTCTGGTCTCATTAAAAGGTGTCCCTCTCTCCTAACCGCTTGTAAAATGAAATCACAGTCTTCAACGATGTCACAGCCATCATTACCATCCAGCTTCCAGTGGGCCTCCCAGTGTGGACCCATCACCAAGGCCTGTTTCCTCCCTTTCTCTTTCTCATCCTTGTGTGTTGATCCAAACCCCAAGATCCCTACTGACTTCAAAGGGAGATGTTCTCTAAGATCAGCACCCAGAGGGAGGAAATCAGGCAAGTAAAAGCTTCCAAAGGAAGACAAACTTTTTTTTTTAATTTATTTATTTAGAGAGAAAAAGTGGGGGAGGGGCAGAGAGAGAGGGAATCCCAAGCAGGCTCCATGCTGTCAGCACAGAGCCTGATGCAGGGCTAGAACTCACAAACCATGGGATCATGACCTGAACCGAAGTCAGACACTTTTAACCAACTGAGCCACCCAGGTGCCCCCGAAGACAAACTCTTGAAAATGTCCGAAACTCATAGCTACTGTATATAGTTTATTGAAAAAGTTAAAATATTGCCCTACCTAAAGCTTACAATAATGAGTTGGAGGGTTATCGGTGTGTGTTTGGTTTTGAATCCACATGCACAGCTTGCTGAACTCTTTCTCATAAATCCAGGAGGACACAGGACAACTTAGACAATGTGACTCCATCACTAACAACGTTCAGTTTTCTCCACAGCTTCACTAAAAGCAGTTTGAATGTGCTCTTGACAAATCATGTTTTGGCAGTGTTCATATTTTTCAGGCACTAGATGAGGGAAATACATACACACACACACAACACAGAATTTTATATAAAGAATATTAAATATACCAATCTAAATACCCATGGAAATGTGATCTTAACTAGTAGCTACAGTGGATTTATTCTGGTAAAAATAAATAATCAAAACCTATAGGCCTTATTTAATTTAGGTCTTTCTTACACGTCTTTTAGTTGTTAAGTTTGCCAAACATCTTATGGTGACTGGCACCTAACCAAACACTTTGGAAGAGAATGATGTGAGTGTGTATTTGTGTGTGTGTTATTTACTCCTATTTTTCTTTATGGGGAAAAAAGAATATTATTCATATATCCTTTCTGTCAATCCAATGACATTCATTTCCCAACTGTAGATGATATGAATTAAGGTCTGAAATGGTACAGACCAAAATACACATGAAATACTAGAATTCCCAAATACTCTTGAGAACAAAGTCTGACATGGAATAGAAAAATGAATAATAAGATGTAAAACTGATATATCACAAACAGACTTATTAATTCGATTCTAAAAGTGCTTAAATCTAGGTAGGCAAGAATCAATTTTTGAGGTGCTCTGGTAAACTACTACAGAAATAATGAGTTATAAATCTGGATACAAGCTAAATCTTCAATATTTCAAAAGCACACAGACAGAAGTAAGTGTTTCCATGTATATTTTATGCTGATTTTTTAAGGACAGTAATTTCAAGAGCCTCAGAAAACAATTAGCAAGATTGAAAATAATTTTTTAAAAAAGCTTTCTTAGCTGAAGAAAAAAAGCAAAGGGCTATCCTTTATAAAAGAGATTTCAGGTAATGGCAGACCAATCTACTCATCAAACACAGAAAAGGATACCAGCCAACAGCTGTGGCCTGCTGTTCAGCCCTTAAAGGTACCCAGTACTTACAGTTTTCAAATACTATACTATTTCATTCAGTCTTAATCAGTTTCCAGTCCTATCTTTCCATAGCCATGAGACCTTGAGTAATCCAAAAAAATCTTCTAGACTTAGCTTAATAATCTGTATAATATTAAGTAGATTCAAAGACAGACAAATGTTTTCCAGTCCCAAATCTCTTATGACCCTACAATGTTGTTATGAGATGTTTTCAAATATTACCATAAACAGTTATTGAATTCCTTTCTCTACAAATTAAAAATGAATAAAAATAATAAAATGTCTGATAGAATTTAGGGTTATTGTCTCCATCAACAGAGGAATGGATACACCTTGGTAATTCCTTGTGATTCTACACCATCTAAATTAAAACAACTCAGTTATATTCAGTGTGCATTTTTAACCTAAGGACCCAAAACTTTCTCCAATTCTAAGAAATTCTCTGTTATTACCCCTTTGAATATTGCACCTGCCTTATTTGCTGCACAGTCTCCTTCTCAAACTCCTATTAGACAGGATAGTGTTGTTGCTATGTTCTTGCATAGGTTTCTGACTCTGCTCAGTACAGATTCACGTCTCTACCGGTATATACAGCAGGCGTTAGCTTCTGTTTCTCTCAAGTAACCTTTTTTTCACCCAAAAGCGGGAACAAGAAGCCTACTTCCACATCACCTGTCAACTCTGATGGGCAAAGATTTTCAGACACTCATGTAGGAATAGAAAAACTCCATCCTAGCTTTGGACTTTAAGCTGTGAACTCAAATCCATCTCTCTTTTGTGTTTAGAGACCTGATTCCTTGATTCAGACTTTAAAATCTTAGTTCTTAGGGGATAGGTTAGGGCCAGATGGCCCTATGGGTCACTGTAGCTTCTAATCTTTATGTCTTCAGGTCTTTTCTTGTTGCTAAAGATTTCCCCTAGTTTGCTTTTGAGCTCAACTGTATACTTTAGAAATTGCTTCCATCATATTTTATCCAGCATTTAATACATCTGGAATGGTATCAGGGTTTTCCCAAGTTAGTTCACCCTCTACCTATTGCTCTATCTACATTCTACATAGACAATAAAATGCTACCATGCCTCAGGCACATTTGATGGTTCCTCGGGCACATTAGAAAATTCAGTTGCAATGTCATTTCAGTTTATGCTGCTGTTAGTCATCAGAGTCACACGTTTATCTAAAAGAGCACTACCTGAAATGAAGAGACTCCCTGAAAGACATAAGACCATGGTAAAACTGATTTTAATATCAGAACTAAGTGTTCAATAGGGAAAACAAGTAACAATATTGATGAATCAATTTACCACAAAGGAAAGGAAAGAAAAGGCCAGGATAAAGCCAAACAGAATTTAAGAAACATGACCAAAAATCTAACTTTTAATCGGCACAACATAAAAGTATCTGTCCTTACAGAACAATTTCTGGGTATAACAAAAAATAATCTTATTAGAAAATCTCTCCTTTGGGCTAGTTTTGAAAATTTTTTAATTATGAATCATACTGATATTATGGAATACAAGCTTTGGTTAGAAGCTTGGTTAATGAGAGAAAGATATGAAACTGCATTAGAATAAAACCATGTTTACATCTTCTCCCAACAGGGATTATTAGCAAGGATTTAGGAAGGCTTAGAAGTGCTAAAATTTCAACACAAATTTGCAAAGGAGGGAGACTCAGAGGATGAAGCTGTAGATGGCATGTGCTGTTGTCCCGGACCACAGTAAAGAAGAATAAAATCACTGGAGTGTTAACAGAGAATTGTCCTGGCAACTTTACAACTTGTTCTTAGAAATGACAGTCAAAGAGGAACATGAAAAGAAAAACAGGGAGGAGGGCGGTGAATGGGATGTTTTTGGTGTCTTGGGATTCTCTTAGAGGGAAGATTAATATTTCAAATTGGAACAGGAAGCACAAACACAGGTAACAGGATATAAGAAATTTGCCATAAAGCAGGAAAGAAAACTGGCAGCATGCAGAAAAGGATAAATGACTCGTTGCAGAGGTATAATTGGAGGGGCACTGGGTTGTTTGCCTTGGCTTCATTGAGCCATTCTCATTGGAAATATCTCTGGAATTCAGTTCCCCTGAGTCAAAAGAAAAAAAAAAGTGCTACTCTGAAATCTGTCTCAAGTGAAAAAATATTTTTTCAAACTTTTCTCAGCACTCCAGAAGAAAATTAATAAATGAAGAGAAACAAAATATTCTTTTTATATTTAGTTTGCTGAACAAAAATAAGGGGAGTTACTGTAATTATCTCAAGGACTGAAACCAGAACAATGACTGCTAGGTTTTGACTACAATATAAAAGTACCTAATCCTGGGAGGGTTGATTGAACCATAACGGTAGTCCTTTACACATGTGTAACATGTCATAAAACACTGCCACATGTCTAATCTAAACCTCAGATTTAATCTTAGAACACAGAGACACTGGAAATTGTCTGATCGCTTTTGTCTGCTTGTGAATCAAGGCCCAGAAAAGGTAAGTTACTTACCCTGGTTGCATGTGTACACACACACACACACACGCATGCACACATGCCCTCTCCCCATGCTCACCAGCATGCCCCCCCATAAACACCCACACACACGCGCACTCTGACCAGCAGCACCTTCCTGTGATACCTGCTCATCTCACCTTGTCCAGGCCCTCTGTATCCCCTACAGCCCCTCCCACCCTTGAATGAATTTGTATGAGTTTCTTAATGCTTAAATATTTTCATATGGGGCTTTTAAGATGTCACAGTCGCTCCGGGATTGTTGGCTAAGTAATGCTCATCACATGTTTACAGAGAGGAAATACACTAAAGCTGCAGAAAATCCTCATGAAGGCAAAATATGTACATTAACATGGATTTGAAAAAGCATTAGTAATAGTCTGGAGAATAATAGCATATAGTCCAGTTGACCTCTGAGCACCAGAAAACACTAGAACAGCACATCCCGTTAAAGTGCCAGCAAAGAGTTGGATCCTTCCAGACTCCCCTAAGCAGACCCCACCTCTCCTAATCTGGCTCTCCTAATCTGTATGCCCTACAAATTACAATGTGTGTCATGGGATAAGCATGAGTTCTGAGGCCCTGGAGCACTAATTCCTAAATTTACTAGCCCTGCTGGTGTGACCCAGGGTAAGGAATTTAAGCTATTTATGCTCAGGTCCTCATTTATGCAACGTACAAAACAGTATCTACCTCACCACATTCATATAAGGATTAACTGAATCAAGACAATGCATCACCAAGCAGTGCCTACATGGAGTAAGAAGTCAATGATTATTCTCTCCCCGAAAAGTCAGTCACTTTCCACTGGCAATTTGGGAGTGCATTTGTCCTCCTCTGTCATGAACAGGACCCCATGCCAGTCACTGCTCCTGAAACTTTAAAACTCTTGTGGAGATTTGGCTCCCATTAATTCAAGAAAAGATAGTAAGATCCTTGGGCCAAGATTCCTGAAATAGGAGTTAAAGTTTGATTTGTGACTACTTTCCTGCAAATTTAAAGAAAATCCACATGTACAGAAGAATACTTCTGTCCAATATGAATGAAACAGCCTGACAGGTAGTTTTCGACCATGCGCTGTTCTCTCAGCCCAATCATCTCCCCTCCCAGCAGCAAAGAACACATAGTAGGAAAATCTTCACTGTTGTGAAGGTCTCATACATGTTTTTGATTTCAGTGACTGTGTGTGTGTGTGTGTGTGTGTGTGTGTGTGTGTGTGTGTGAGAGAGAGAGAGAGAGAGAGAGAGAGAAGGCACAAAAAAATCAAACTGATAAAAAGGGATTATTATCAGAATGTGGGTCTGTGTGCATGAGCGTGTGTGTGCACTTTTGGTCTGATCTTATGTTTGGACAAAGGAAACACTAGTGTCAGAAACCTGTGAATAGCCATACACAAATAACTCATTATACAATAGCTCTCAGAAATAATATTACTGATGGGCACCTTGGGTGGCTCAGTCAGCTGAGTGTCTGACTCTGGTTCGGGTCATGATCTCATGGTTCGTGGGTTTGAGCCCCACACTGGGCTCTGTGCTGACAGTATACAGCCTGGAGCCTGCCTCAGATTCTGTGTCTCCCTCTCTCTCTGCCCCTTCCCCACTCATGCGCACACTCTCTCTCTCTCAAGTAAACATTAAAAAATAAAAGAAATAATCTTACTGAACCCAGATTAAAGTATCTGAGCTTCTCTACTACCAAACTGAAAATTGAAAAAAATCAGAAACATTAAACTTCATATTTTAGAAAGAACCAGAGGTCTAGAGATCATTTAGTCCAAGAAAGGGATGTCTGAGACTACTTACTGCCACATTGTACAGACAAAAAAATTAAGTCTGAAAAGAGATTTAAGTCACACAAACCTCAAAACACACAACCCATTAATTTTTCGCGAATCACTCACTGCTCCTTTCCTTCCTGCCTTACTTAGTAAATTCCATGGACATGGACTTCTAACCATACTCCCTCCTTATGATACCATTTACATACAGATACACTCATAGTTATAGTCCCAGTCCAGACCTCTTCCCCAAATTCCAGACTTCTACATCCAACTATCTATTAGCAATTTCTACATGTGTCCAACAGTTTCCCTGAAATTTTAACATGAAACTGAGCTCCTTACACTCTGCCTGTACCTCCTCTCCCATCTCAGTAAATGATAATTCCATTCCCCAAGTCGTTCAACACAGAACTCTTGAAGCCATCCCGACTTTTCCCTGCCCCCCCACCTCATGTTATCTTCAAAACATTAAAATATGATATACCATGGTCCAATTCTTCACCAATTTGTCAACCATATGGTTACCATGGCCTCCTGTCTCCTCTCTGTTTCCTTTCCCCCTCTCCTACAATTCATTCTCAATTCAGCAACACAGAATGAGCCTTTTTTCAATGTTTATTTATTTTGAGAGAAAGTGAGTAAGTGAGGGAGGGGCAGAAAGAGAGGAAGAGAAAAATCCCAAGCAGATTTCAAGCTGTCAGCATAGACCCCCAACATGGGACTCCATCCCACAACCATGAAATCATGACCTGAGCAGAAATCAAGAATTGGAGGCTTAACCAACTATGCCACCCAGGTGCCCCCCAGAATGATCATTTTTAAAGGAATAAATTCAATAGAGTTGCTCCTTTGCTCAAAACCCTTCAAAAGGTTCCCTTTTCACTCAAGTCCTTACAAAGGCCCTTAAAGCTCTGTATTATTGGCTCTGTCTTTCCTCCATTTTCCTTCCCTCCCTGCTGTCCCACACAGATGCACTCTCCACCCCTGCTGTGACTCAAATACCGAGGTGGGCTCCTGTATACTTATTTTTGTTTGTGCCTGGAAAGTTCTTCCTCCAGATAAGCTACAGAGCTTACTCCTTCATCTTCTTCCAAGTCTTTACTCAAAAGTCATCTTCTCTAGGTGAAGCCTTCTTCCCCACACCCCACCATCCGACATGCCCTATCCTTCTTTCCTGCCTTTTTCTCTCCTTAGCTTTATTTTTCCCAGCTAATCTTCTATACTTTTAATTTACTTATTAATTTCTGACTCCCCCATCTTGGCTATATCCTCCATAAGGGGAGAAAGTTCCTGACATATTTGATGAGTGAATGAATATATCAATGAATTAAATGGCAGAATCCCTTCTAAATAAAACTGGTTCCCAAAGTAGGATTAGAGTGGTGAAATTTTTTTTCTAAGAAAAAAAATAAAGCTTATGTTAAATATGCCTACATCTACCTATGCCTGAGTATATACGTGCATGTATTTGCTATAAAGATCCACATGAGTCAGCAAAGTTAACACTCTACTCTGACCCCAAATCCTTCCTTATATATAGAAAAAAAAGTGTTGTAAACCATTTCCCAAAGGATTAGAAATGGCCGAGCCAACATAACTAATAAAGAACACAGATTTAAGGTACTTTCTTTGTATACAAGCTAATTTTACTCTTTAGAAATCATGAACTCTTATGGATAGCTGGTTTTCCAAGGTGGAGTTTGCACAGAGGGGTATGTACATTGCTAGGACTGATGAATTTCTTTAAACACAAATGTGGACTATGTGTTTGATCAGCAAAGTGCTAAAGAACAGGGGAATTCAAAATGTTGCTTGTGCAAAAAATACAAGAACAGAAAACATGTTTGTTATGGACCCCTGCGTTTCTGGCTAGATAAGGCAAATGGATGACGATTTTGAGAGAAGCCAGAATTAAGATGATCCTCTACAACTGTCCCAGTTCCTGATGGAGAGCGAATCCATTTTTTTCTCAAACTGTATGATTTGAGTACACTTCCGATTTCAAGAAATTTAAAAATCATCTTTAAAATTTACAGTTGGCAATAATCATCTGAGAAATATTTTGACCTATTCTTTGCTTTACTCGTGGAGCAAATAAACTGGGGCTTAGAAATCACAAATTAATCAATTTAGGTCCCTGCCCACCCTGTTTGCAATTATTTATATTCTTATGGCAGCTCATAAACAATCAAATGGGCAAGATAAGACTAAAAAATAAAGAAAGAGATGCTAAATGATTGAGTAATGCACTCACCAGGAGCTAGGCAATTCCCTCATGCATAATGGAAAGCGGTGTAGTCTTATAAGCTCAAGAGCAAGGCAAATATAAGCATAATGTGCTGCTGAACTAGTTTTTGAGTTGTTTTTTGTGGTTTGGGGTAAGGGGTGTTTTGTTTTTCTTTTGTGGCTGTTGCTGTTTTTGCTGTGAGACAAATGCATCAAACATCATTCTGGATTGTGAGCCCCAAGCTCTAGAAATCATTCCGCTGGACCTGAAATCTGCTCAGCCGCCTACTAACTCTATGACCTTAGAAAGCGATGTAATTCTCTTCATGCCTCAACCTCTCATGTGTAAAATGTGCGTAAATATCACTTCAAAGAGCTGTTGTAAAAATAAATGAGAAAATGTATATTAAATTCTTAGCAAAGTATCTCTAAGAAGTAAATATAACCTACTTTTTAGTAATGGTAGCATTTAAATTCTCAGTCCCCCAAATCCCCAAAGATACCATTGGAAGGTATCTTTCTGTCCCTCTCCTCACCACCACAGAATAAAAGTTAGTTCTTATTTTAAAACATTTAGGTGCGGAGACTTTCCCAAAGTTGTCTTTCTTCTTTCTGAAGAATTATCTTCCATCCTTCTTTTATTTTAATTTTTTTAGGTTTATTTATTTATTTTGAGAGGGAGAGCACTAGCATGAGTGTGAGGAAGTGTAGAGAAAAGGAGAGAAAGAATCCCAGGCAGATTCAACATTGTCAGTGCAGAGCCCAATGTGGGGCTTGAATTCACCAACCTGAGATCATGACCTGAGGTGAAATCAAGAGTCAGACGTTAACTGATTGAGTCACCTACGTGCTCCTTCCTTCCTTTTTGTCTTTTTCTTTCCTTTTTCATTTCTGAATTATTTTATTTAATCCCTAATACCAACTACCTATAGCTGGTTAGAGAAAGCAATTGCCTTTAGCAAACAAACAAAACATCTGCAATCAAACATACTTCCCACTCCCCTTACTATATCCTCACCCTCCTCCCTGCTCACTGCCATCCTTCACCTGAACTCAACTACACACTGGCTCTTTCTACTCATAATTAGTCTCATCCTCTGAGCCCCTTTCACACATTCCTCTTAACACACACACACACACACACACACACACACACACACACACACACACCTTTATAACTCACCACTCTTTCCTTTCTCTTGTCACGTTCCTTTTTCTTTTTCCCGCTTTCTCTTTCTTTTCTTTTCTATTTCTTTCTTTAAATTCAAGTTAGTTAAAATACAATGTAGTATTGATTTCAGGAGTGGTACCCACTGATTCATTACTTACATATAACTCATAGTGCTCATCACAACAAGCACCCTCCTTAATGCCCATCCCCCATTTGGCCCATCCTCCCCCATCTCCCCTCCAGCAGCCCTCAGTTTGTTCACAGTATTTAAGAGTCTCTACGGTTTGTCTCCTCTCTGTTTTTTTTTTTTTAATGTTTATTTAATTTTGAGAGAGAGAGAACACACAGAGTATGCATTGGGGAAGCACAGACAGAAGTCACAGAATCTGAAGCAGGCTCCAAACTCCCGAACCCTGAGATCATGACCTGAGCTGAAGTTGGATGCTTAATTGATTGGACCGAGTCACCCAGGTGCCCCATCTACTCTCTGTTTTTCTCTTATTTTTCCTTCCTTTCCCCTATGTTCATTATTGTGTTTCTTAAATTCCACATGAGTAAAATTATATATTTGTCTTTCTCTGCCTCACTTACTTCACTTAGCATAATACACTCTAGTTCCACCCACATTGTTACAAATGCAAGATTTCATTCTTTTTCATTGCTGAGTAGTGTCCCTTACACTCCCTGCTTGCCCTTACATCACCAGCAAGTGTGATGTGCCTCTAATGACACAAAGTCATAGCCCTGAGGTACCTAACTAATAGGAGATGTCAGCTCTGAAGAACATGCTCACAAACACAAAAGAGAATAGAGGACATTTCCCAAAAGACATTTCAAAGTAGATTTCTTTAGGTATTCCACTTGGAAGTCATTATAAGTGTGTGTCTGTGTGTGTGTGTGTACGTGTGTATGTATGTATATGTATGTGAATATAATATATTTAATATATTAGATAGATGTACTAATGAATTCATGAGTCTGTCATTACCAAAACACAAGCAGACAAGTAAAAATTAGTCTGAAAGTCACAGAATACCTTTTGAAATGATAACAGAAAGGATAAAGTATAAAAATAACCTTGTGGGCACAAGCCTACTTCAGCACTGCTATCCCCAGGCAGGTCACATGGGTTGCGGTAGGTGTAGCAGTGGGTGGGGGATAAAAGGAGGTCTTCTATCTCCACTGTTTAATTTCTTTTAAAAATCTGAGCACATGTGGAAAATACTATATCTGTTACATTCATCTGGGTGACAGTACACGAGTGTTATATCATACTTTTTATTTTCTTTATGTGTCAAATATTTCACAATAAATACAAAGGAAAGAAAAAGGAACCCTGTCAAGTGTGTGTGGATCTCTCTCTTCTTTCAGATAAGGAAATGGAAGTACAGACCAGTTATGAGATTTGCCATTCATTCAAAGTTGCACTAACATGGCAAGTTGTAGATACAGGACTCACACTCTTCATCTATTAATAACTAAAAAAGATGTAGATACTAAGTCCTTAGTCCTGGATACTGTGATAGAAGCAAATGAGAATGGAGTACATCTTTACCTCTGTAATCAGTAGCAACCTAAAAAGTGTAAGTAATTAATCTCCCCAATTGTGGGGTGAAGCGGACTAGACAATATGAGTTACATCCAATTGGAGGACCAAGCTATAGCTCTCTTCTAGATCAGAGCTTGCAGACGGAGGCTCTTAGGGGGCTCTCCTAGTTAGCATCAACCACCACCACATGATGTCACCTAAAGCAATAATATCTCATCTACCGAGGTGACTTAAAGTAAAATCTCCAATTATCACAATAGTCACTCCTAAGTCCACTAAATAAATTATTTTAATCAGTGGCAACTAAACTGGGAGCTGTGTATAGGTTTAGAAACTTTCAATTTGCTCTCCTCCTTTAATTATCCAAAATTTAATAGTAAAAAGTAGGAGTTCCTGGGTCGCTCAGGCAGTTAAGTGCCCAACTTTAGCTCAAGTCATCATCTCATGGTTCATGGGTTTCAGCCCCGTGTCGGGCTCTGTGCTGACAGCTCAGAGCCTGGAGCCTGCTTCAGATTCTCTGTCTCCCCTTCTCTCTGCACCTCTCCTGCTCATCTTCTGTTTCTCTCAAAATAAACATTAAAAAAAGAAAATAAACATTAAAAAATGTTTTAAATAAAACCATGGACAAAGACATAAATTTATCTTCAGCCATTACTGCTCTAGTCTCCAAGGCATTCTCAAATACTTTAATTTCTTAGAATGCAGAATGTAGGACAATGGGAAGAATAATGCTGAGCAAGACCATTCTGATAGGGGACATAGCCAAGGACTTGAAACCAGAGACTTGGGCGTGCACACCAGCTCCATATAGGTAATGAGACTTTAGAGAAGTTACCCACTCTTTCTGTACTTCAGTTCTGTCATCTCTAAAATAAGGATAATACTGCTACCTCACAGATTCATTGTGAGGAACAAATCATTGGTATGAAGCCACAATGAAAACTCCAAAGTGTTATAAAAACCTAAAGTATTATTATATATATAGAAATGTTCTTAAAAATACATTTTCATGTGAATGCACTGTACTTTTGAAAACTAACAGCCAGAGAACCCTTATTTCTTCTATGGACTTTGGGGCCAAAATTTTCAAACTGTCTTATAATGTCTGTTTTTCATTCAAAAATATAGGAACTTTTTTTTTAATGTTTTATTTATTTCTAGGAGAGAGACAGACAGCGTGAACAGGGGAGGGCCAGAGAGAGAGGGAGGCACAGACTGAAACAGGCTCCAGGCTCCGAGCTGGCAGTCAGCACAGAGCCCGATGCGGGGCTCGAACCCACGAACCGTGAGATCATGACCTAAGCGAAAGTCGGACGCTTAACCGACTAAGCCACCCAGGTGCCCCTACAGGAACTTTTTAAATGGTGCTTATAGGGGGCACCTGGGTGGCTCAGCCAGTTAAGTGTCCAAGTTTCGGTTTTGGCTCAGGTCATGACCTCGCAGTTTCATGAGTTTGAGTCCAACATCAGGCTCTGCACTGACAGTGAATGCCTGCTGGGGATTCTCTCTCTCCCTCTCTCTCTGCCCCTTCCCCATTCACACTGTCTCTCTGAAAATAAACAAATACACTTTAAAAGAGAGAAAATGGTGCTTATAGATATATTCATATGATATTGAACACAAAGTACATTAATGTATAAAATTAATATATCAAAAGAAAGACTGAAAAGAACCCAGAATTTAAAATCAATGAATTGCTTTGGTCCACATGAATAAAACGGTTGCCCTGAGCACTATCATCTATACTTGGTAGAAAATACATTGTAGCCTTTTTTAATGACAAAGTAAATAAATAAAACAATATTATAGTGTTATGCTCATAAAATCAAGTCTTTGAATAGAAACAGTATAATGAAACCATCATTTTTATGTAATTTAAGGACACCGTCCTATATTTTGATTCTTGGTCTCTTGGTTTCTTAGAGGCCAGAGCTCCATTCTAAATAATCCATGTGGGCTCAGAAAATTAATCTTGACATTAATGGCAACAATAACACATTTTATTCACATATTTTCCTACTCACCTGGCTGGATCAACTCAATTCCCAGACCTTTTCTCTTTATTGCCAGCACAGCAGAGCCCTTTGTTTCATGTAAAGCTACAGAGTCTAGAGCACTTTTGTGAACAATATTCAGTATTTGGAGAAAAAATTTATTTTATATGAAAAATTAAAATTTTAAATTAAACAGCTATTTAATTTCATGAACTAACATAAGAACTTATTTGACCTAAGTCAATATTCTTTGCTCTTTTCCTATTCCCCACATTGGAATTAATCCTACCTGTATCTATGTTTACCACATCAAAATCACAGACTTAGAATTTATTAAGAAAAATTAAATCATTCATTTTGCTCATAGCATATGACAATGAGGACATAAAAATTTTTAAACATCCATTGTGATTCTTTTTATAATGTATAGATGAATGCTTCAGATTAGACATAAACATACCAGAAGCCAGGCTATAGAACTTCCATTATTTTCCTAACGGAGGTATTGAATGAATAACAAGCTGCCCACTTTGGAAAATTTGGTTGCCCGAGAGTAACTCACACAGAAAAATAAAACGCAAAATGAATCCACAACCTAAGAACTTGCACATCTTTCTGAAACGTCTTCCAAATGCCACTCTCGCCACCATTTCTTCATCAGCTCAGATTGCTGGCTTGATCTTCTGTTTTGCCTCTACATCCAATTAATCAAGCCTCCACATCCTTCCTCTGTAATTCCCTGTAATCTTTCCCAACCTCCTCATTGCCAACACTCTGGTAATAACTAATATATATTAAGTGCTTACCATATGCCAGATAGTGGGCTAGGCCCTTTACATGCACATACTCAAAGATGAGTGCTGTTGTTCTGCAGAAGATACTGAAGCTTCGTAGTGGCAGAAGCAGGATTCTAACACACTCAGACCAACAACTAAGCTCATGGTCTTATTCACTCTCCTAGATGTCTCCCCTGTTATTATTAGACCAGCCTAGCATCTGGTCTCCCTTCCTCAGGCCTCCACCACTCAAGTGCACTTTCCACAGCCCCGGGAAACTAAAACCCTTGCTGTGGATGTAAAGCAGCCTCACCAACCACCAGCTTATCAAGGCAGCTGTTTCCACTTCCCCAGGCAATCCCAAAGCTGCATACCCACCAGCTGTCCTCAGATAAAATAGGCCTTTTCTTCACTCAAGGTCCAGTAGTCTCCCAGAAAACCAAATAGGCTTTCAAGATACAGATCCGGCTAATAAACTTCCAGTGGCTATGGGCTGCCCACAGGCAAAAGGAATGCCTCAGTCTGACAGGCAAGGCTCAAGCATCAAGCCAAACTTGCCAAAATCAGCCCTACATCCTGCTTTTCTTTTAAATAACTCCTCACCTCCAGCAGGACTTTTACTGTTTACTAAACCTTTCCTACAAGTCAGCAGCACTACTTCGCTTGTGTCCCTCCTCAGAACTAAACTAAACTACCATTTACTCCTCCTTCCCTTCCATCAGGATTCTAAGCCTCAAGGTCTATTCTGAACATCTCTGATTGCTCTCAATCAGAAGGGTTTCTCTTATGTCTAAAGTCTAATAGCTCATGTGGGTGATGCCACTTTCTGGTCATATCATTTATTGTTTGGTATTTGCACTTGCCATTTGGTTTTATTTTCAAATATATATATATATAATTTCAAAAATATATATGTATACATACACATATATACATGTATATGTAGTTTACAAATTCCAAACTCCTTACAAACATTTTTATTTCATTGGCCAAAGAGAATACTTTCTATAAAGCAGGCCCCCAACAAATGGTTATTGATTTTAAAGGAAAAGAATCTCTTCCCTCAAATAAGAAAAAAAGGGATGTTAACTATCACTGTATGATGTTTTCTATGTAATCTTCCAACAAGTAAGTCGTTACACACAGCTAAAGGCAAGGGGAACATCCTAACATTCTACTTAATGTAAATTGATAAATGAAAGAAGTACAGGAGAACATTGGATATTCCAGATATGGTGCCTGGAACAGGAAGTGCCCTTTCATCAACCGGTTTGACATCCAGGTCTGCAGGCCTCAGAGGTCACTACCTAGGACTGGCTGGTGCCTCATGAGAAACCAGTGAGGAGGAACAAAGGAACCCACTGTGTGACAGCAATGAGTGGCTAGCCCTACTCTCAGATGTCCTAGCTGAAAACTCGTGTGGACAAAGCCACCAAAAACCTTTTCCATTCATACTTCACCCAATGCCCCCAAGATCAGATGGGCTCATTACCCCAAGACAGCGTGGATAAAGTCTCTGCACCCATAGTGTTTTCATCCCAATGTGGTCAATTACAAACTACAGATTCTAATAAGACAGAAAACAAGGAAACACTGGAGAATTGTTTTTAAAAAAATAATAGTTTAAATATTTATACAAATATAAATATTTATATATTTAAATATATAATGAAAAGAAAAAATGTGAAATAAATTTACAAAGGTAAGTAAAGGTAAAGAAGATGAAATTAAATCTCTTCAGAGATCCAACAAGGCAAAGGATATTATTGTTTCTTTGTTCAAATTTAACCATCTAGTAATTCTTTTCACTAAACTCTTTCTGTAATTTGTTTGCAAATAGAGATAATAGGCACTAGACTACTAAGACCTAATTAGAAAAGATGGGAGGGAAAAGATGGAAATGCTCAAACACAAATGCTAAATAATGTTGAATTTTTACATTCTGCCTAAAAACAAAACAAAACACCCTGCACCCTTCTGCCACCAAGTGTGGATACCAGGACCTGATCCCAAACGGTGGGGGAAAGAATTAAGCACAAAGTCTCATAACACTTAAAAGAATTTGATATGAATTGTCATGGTTTTATTGAAATATAAAAAGCCAAACATACCAAATTCAATTAAAATTTCAGGATAATGGGAAAGGAGATAACTGATTTAGTTTGACATTTTGTAAGTTTTAGTGTCTCTCTATACCTCCACTATCCCAACTGTAAAATGGGAATAATACTAGTACCTACCCTGTGACATTCTCATAAGTTATTTCCACCAAGGGTTCATAATGGGCCCTGCACATAGTGATGAGAGCTCAGCTAATGCTGGCATGTTTGCTGTCTTCTCTGTTGTGAGTATTCCTAAATCCTGGATTTTCCACCCATAAAATAGAAGCATTTGTACTCACAAAAGAGAAGCCTATAAGACTAATAAGCTAGAGTTTTGAACCCCCACCCCTATTCAAGTATTCCAAAATTTCAGTGTACTATTTTTGCCTTACTGACCTGTTGGAAATAAATTTATTCAGCAACATGTAAAATTAAGTTAGTTGTTTTGATCCCTTTCTGGTTTGTATACAGTGTGCCTTCTTCCTCCATCCTGCCCTATTCATTTCAAATGCCTTAAATAGGACTCCTGGGTGGCTCAGTAGGTAAAGCATCCAACTTTGCCTCAGGTCATGATCTCACGGAAATGACTCCACAAGAGTGCTAGAGCCTGCTTCTGATTCTGTGTCTCCCTCTCTCTGCCGCTCCCCTGCTCAGCCTCTCTCTCTCTCTCTCTCTCTCTCTCAAAAATTAAAATAATAATAAGATCAAATGCCTTAACAATGCCTCCTAAAAATAGGAGAAGTCAACCCCCCAAAATATTTGTAAAAATAATGAGAGTTCATTTAGATGCCTATATATGTAATATGCAAAAATCAGTATCATTCCTATGTACTAAAAATGGCCAGTTAGAACATGTAATTTAAAAGATCACTCATATTAGAGAATACTTAATAATCAGTGGGAGGGACACCTGGGTGGCTCAGTTGGTTAAGCAGTCAACTTCAGCTCAGGTCTTGATCTTGAGGTTCATAAGTTCAAGCCCCACATCGGACTCTGTGCTGACAGCTCAGAGCCTGGAGCTTGCTTCTGACTCTGTGTCTCGTTCTCTCTCTGCACCTCCCCTGCTCACACTCTGTCTCTCAAAAATAAATAAATGTTAAAAAAATTTTAAGAATCAGTGGAGAAAAATGTTCTATCCAATAAATGGTACTGGGGAAAACTGGTAGAATAAACAGGAAAAAAGCAGATCAATACCATTCTTCTTAGACATGAATGAATTCTAAATAAATTTGAGAGTTAAATGCAAAAACTAAGCATTTTTCAAGTTCTAGGAGAAATGATACAAGAACGTTTTTAATTTTTTTTTTCATTTTATTTGAGAGAGCGAGCATGCACAAGTGTGTGGGGGGGTGGAGGGGCAGAAAGGGAAGAAGAGGGAGAATCCCAAGCAGGCTCCAAGCTGAATCTGGAGTCCAATGTGGGGCTTGATCCCATGATCCTAAGACCTGAGCCAAAATTAAGAGTCAGACACTCAACTGACTAAGCCACTCAGGTACTCATATATAAGGATGTTTTTGTAATCTAAGGGTTCATGTGACTTTTTATACGTTTAACACTGATGTCAGAAACCATATAGCAATAGCAGCTAACACCGACCAGCTTACTGTGTACAAAACATACATTATCTTATTTATTGTCATATCATTTTAAAGTTAGTTTTCCTTTTACACAGAAAAAAAGGGCCTTAGAGAGATTAAGTAACTGTCACAACAGTGTTTATAGTCAATCATTACTTAATGACTCCTTATATGTTAATTCACTTACTTGCTAAAATGTACTTGTAACCCCCAAACCCAAATCAAGACTCAAGGTGCTTTCACAGTGATTCATGGACATAAACAAAATGACAACAATTTTCAGTCACCCGACAGACACATTCCCAGCTGAGGTCAACACTCTGCCTTCCTATTTAAGCTCTTATATTTTAAACACATTATTTTCAAGATCTATTTAGTGCCCCATTTTTCACATTTTTCTGCTTTTTGTTGGTGACTTTACAGTTTAAAACGGCCCAAAACCACAGTACTGAAGTGCAAGAATGCTATTATGTGGCTTTTGAAGAAAACACATTCATGCATAACTTACAATGCTGTAGGCCACGAGCTCAATGTTAATGAATCAACAATATATATTAATTAAGTATCTTTAAGTAAAAACACACTGAGGCGCCTGGGTTTTTCAGTCGGTTAAGCGTCCAACTTTGGCTCAGGTAATGATCTCACGGTTTGAGAGTTCGAGCCCCGTGTTGGGCTCTGTGCTGACAGCCAGCTCAGAGCCTGGAACCTGTTTCAGATTCTGTGTCTCCCTCTCTCTCTGACCTCCCCTGCTCACACTGCTCTCTCTCTCTCAGAAATAAATAAAACATTTAAAATTTTTTTAAAAAACAAGGTTGTATATTAATCAGTTGGTGAAAATGTGAGCAGAGGCTCATACAAATCTAACTCTGTATTTTCTCTAGGAACAATGGTTTAGTGTTTGTTCAGTGTTTACAAAGACTTTGTAGAATGTAACTATCACAAATAACTAGAATCAGCTATAAAAAAAAAAAATTACAGTGCCAGGATTAAAATCCAGCCATGTCTGATTCCAGAGACTGTACTACCAAACACTGTCATCCTCACTCTGTATATAGGAAACAACTGATAGGCCTGACTACATAAATCAAAAGATAAAGGACAAACTGGGTAAAAATATGGATAAAATATATTACAATTGATTTACCAACTTCAATAAAGCTTTCTTCAAATCAAATGAAAAAGAGGAACTCTAGAAAAAATGGGCAAAGGATCAGACAGATAATTCATACACACACACACACACACACACACACACAAATCAGTAATGAGATATAAGAAAAGTATTTGATCTCCCTAGTAATCAAAGAAATAAAAATAATCATAATATGCTATTTTTCAAACCTGTACATTTGGCAAAGACTAAAAAGAATATCACCCAGCATTAGTGTGAGTGTGCACAGAGGCCGCTGAACAAAATGTAAACTAATGTAAATCTTTATGGAGGAAAATCTGGCCTAAGGTTATCAATATCTTAATGCTATTAATAAATTCTGAACCTGAAATTTCAGTTCTAGCTATTTACACTGTGAAAGATTTTAGGCATCAGTGAGAAATGAACATAAATGAAAAAAAATTCTGCAATGTTGTACCCCAAAGGTGACTAGTAGAGGAAATTAAGTGTATGTATCTATACAATGTAATAATATGAAGCCACTAAACAAAGATGTAGTTCTGCATTTATTGGCATGGAAAGATACTGAATGCATAGAGCTGAGTGAAAAAAGCTGACTGTGGCAGGCTTAGTTTGATCCCATTCATGCATGCTTGTATATATGTGGATAAAAACATACCCTGCTTCCAAGAGATCAGATTTAGAGATTAACTGAAGGGCTCAGTTCTGAAGACAGTATCGAAGAAGATTTCACTGGATCTTATAACTCAACTTTTAAATTTTTCTCACTGAGTATTTCTTGGAAATACAGGGCAGCACTGTCCCACTGAGAAGCAGTGATTAAGCTGAAATGCGAGTGAGGCCTGGGCAGGCACCGTGTCACAAGTACTGGCATCAGTCACCTGACTTCTGTTTCGAACAGAGGGCTGAGACATCCGTTGAGAACTCCTGAAGTTTCATATCACTAGACTTAGGAAAAGAGAAGGCCACAATGAGATATAGCATCACTGTCAGACAGAGGCTTACAAGAAACGAGAAGATGAGAGTTGAGAACAACAGGGGTAGTTTGAGGGCCAAACAGGAAAGAACGAGAAACCTGCACAGTTTGCATTTCTTTAATGTTCACTTTCTGGCTTTTCTTTGATAAAGAGGTAGATGCTTCACACACTGCTAATGTCTGTAGGCATGAGATAACATCTATGCGCTTCAAGATTAGACAGAAATGCTTTAAGATTGGCATCTGAAAAAAGGTACCATCAGCAAAAGAGTACATTCGTGATGTCAGCAGTTTCCCTGATCTCCTGGTGTTTCACAACTGAGAATATCAAAATCCCAAAAAGAATTCTGTGCAGGACAGTGAAATAGGCCCTGCAGAAAAAAGCAAAGGTCCCCCGAAAGGCTTCAGTAAAGGTACCCAGCATTTTCACTTAATCACTGTAATCAGTAGCAATAATTCAATCCATATGGAGCATGGGACAGCACTTCTGTCCCATTTCAAGAGCACTTCTGACAGCAGCTAAGACAAAACAGGTAATGGCAGAAAGTTACTGTAGTAACAGAGAATGCCTCTGTGGCTCTAGGGGAGCCTCTGACACACACGAAAAGACACATAAACAAATGAGATCAACACAATTAACAACGTATGCAACTTATTATAATCCACTACCTAAAATAAAATAAAATAGGGGCGCCTGGGTGGCTTAGTCGGTTAAGCGTCCAACTTTCGCTTAGGTCATGATCTCGCGGTTCGTGGGTTCGAGCCCCGCGTCGGGCTCTGTGCTGACTGCCAGCTCAGAGCCTGGAGCCTGTTTCAGTCTGTGACTCCCTCTCTCTCTGACCCTCCCCTGCTCATGCTGTCTCTCTCTCTCTCTCCTAGAAATAAATAAAAACATTAAAAATAAAATAAAATAAAATAAAACAGGGAAAATGTGTCAAATTTACCTTGTCTCTAAGTAGAAAGTCTCTCAAGCACAAAATCAATGGGAAAACAAAAGAAAAATATATCTATTTTTATTAATTTATCACTATAACCTACATATAAAAATTCATGAGAAAAATAAAAATAAAACCACAACTTGGGGAAAATCATTTTGCCAAAATTTAAAAGATGTGCAAGATACTCATCATAGTGTATCACTGAAAACAAAATGACTATGACCAAAATGTCAAACGCACAAATGTATCAATTATGCTTCAAGCACACACAGAATATTATGCAGCTGTTAAAACTATGTTTTTGGGAAAATGCCAATATATTGATCACATAATGTTAAGAGAAGAGAAAAAAATATATAAATCCTATTATTATAAATATAGATCTATTTACTCACAGGGGGAAAAATCAGAAAGTATATCAGAAAGTAGTATTATTGTCTGTACTAGACATTGTATTGTTCTTTTTTTTAATGTTTAATTATTTTGAAAGAGAGTGCAAGCTGGGGAGGGGCAGCTGGAGAGAGAGAGACAGAGACAGAGAGAGAGAGAGAGAGAGAGAGAGAATCCTAAACAGGCTCCACACTGTCAGCACAGAGCCTGACATGAAGCTAAATCTCACAAACTATAAGAGCATGACCTGAGGCGAAATCAAGAGCAGGACACTCAACCAAGTGAGCCACCCAGGGGCCCCTGTGTTGCTCTTTAAATGTACTATCTCACTGAAGTTTGGCAACAAACCTATGTGATAGGTACCATAATCACTGCTATTTTTCAAAAGAGAAAACTGAGACACAGAGAGGCGAGGTCAGATGCTCAAGGCCACATAGCTTGAAAATACAAAGTCCTGAAATGAACTTGGTCTCCTGAGCTTCTATGCCATGCATCAGCACAACTCCCTAAGACGTAAGTCTCCTCTGATTTCAAAGGCTCATAAATTAAGATATCCAAATATGTTAGAAATAGACTGGGAATTCTTTTTTAAATCTTCCCCATAATACAATTCTCATGATCAACAACTGAAAACATGCACTTGACAACTATAAGCTTGGACCCTCTGATCCACTCGACTTAGAGGATCTCAATAAGTGACAATGAATGAAGACCCAGAATTCTGAGCTGCTGTTCCCTTGGTACAGTCATCACTGCCCAAATAGATTTCTCTTACAAGATTAAATCTTTTGAAAACTTTGAAGTTTTTTTGTATGTTTTTTTCTATAAGGTTATTGCCTATCTGCTGAGTACAGAGCCAAGCTATTTTGGTCTCTGTTCTTCCCATTATTTATTCTCATTCAAATGAAAATTTAAATACAAACTAGCTACCCATTCATCAAAATTGCTTCAAATTTATTTATGGTGCAGCAGAGAGGAGCTTCTGGGAATAAGAGCCTAAAGTCTATTATAGTTTCTATTAATAATTGTAGTCACTAATTGCTATGAGAACTTTTTTGGATATGCTAACATATAGTTAAAGGAAAGCCAGTCCAACAGACTCCTATAAATAGCATTGCGTGGTCTCACAAAAGTCATGAGAATTTTGTAAGTTTGGAGGGTGGGAAAGTAGAGACATGTTTTTCAGATTTCTTAAACATTGTTATCATGGACTCAAAAGACCAAAATTTAGAAACTGTACTCACAAATCCTTTATAAATAATCCTCTCAATTGCCTTAATTATTTTAGAATGACCACTTTCCTAAGATAGTTTTAACTATAAATGAGATTAGACAGGGTTCCCAAGGGCTATATTTGCTCACCGATTCATTAAGTCAAAATGTATAAAGCTCCTGCTAGGTGCCAGACACCATTCTAGGCACTGGAAATAAAGCAGTAAACTAAACCAGCAAAAATCCCTATCTTGCTGCAGCTTAAAGGCATTATGCTGATGCCACGCAGCAAGCAAACAAGGTAAAGAACAAAATGTTAGATGATGAAAGTAGCTATGAAGAAAAACAAAGCAGTTCGGGGGCTATGGAGTGCCAGGGAGAAAAGAGGCCCTGTGAGAAAAGTTCTCACTGGGAAGGTAATATTTGAATATGGACCTGAATCAGGAAGGGAGGAAGCAAGGAGCTATCCGGGGAACAGCAAGCTGGACAGGGGAAGAGCAAGTACAAAGGTTCTAAGAGGAGACTGAGTCAATATGTGTTTCAAGAACAAAAAAGAGGGTTTAACGGTTTCAGTGGAAGAGTAATATATGAAGTCAGAGAAGTAACAAGAGGAGCCAGGCCAGGCCAGGGACTTTCTTTTTCTCAGAGAATCATAGGGAGCAACAAAAAGGATGGACAGAATTATGATAGGATTTACCATTCGAAAGAAGGTATCTTTGTGGGTGAAAATGCTAAGCTGACGGGACACTGGTAACAAGCAAACCACAGCTGTTCAGGCAACTTGCCATACACATAACTCCAGCGGCCGTAGTTACGGAGCGGAGGACTGACATGATCCTGGTTTTCTGCTGGATCACTCTGGCTGCTCTTTTAAGATAAGCATGAAGATTAGGAGCCTGCCATAATCCAGGTGAGAGGTGTTCGCCATGGCAGTTTTTGAGTGTTGTTTTAGTGCAAAGCCAACAGGATTCATGGATGGATCAGAGGGGGATGTAGAGAAAGAAGGTTTGGGGACTAAATGGCTGTAAGACCTCAGCAATAATGGACTTGAAAAGACTTGAGGAGGAGCTATCTTGTGGGTGGCAGCATTAGGAGTACCTGAAGAACGGAGTAAAACATTGGAGTTCAGAGAGTCATGTGGGAATCACTAGCATATAGATGGCCCCTAAAGCATCAGAATGGTATCCTTAGGGAGACAGGGCAGATGAAAAAGAGAAAAGGGTAAAGAACAGAACCCTGAGACCCTAGTATGACGGAGTCTCGGGGAGGAGAGGAAGACACAACAAAGGATGAGAAGGGGCAGCCAGGGAGAGAAGGAGAAACTAGGAGAAGGTGAAATCCCAGTGGCCAAACGACAAAAGTGTGTGATCAACTGTGATAAGTGGTGCTTTGGTACTGGCAAGCGGAGAACAGAGAGAAGCATTCTGACATGTTCTCCATGAATACAGGGATGGTTTACCTATACTGATGCATGAAAGGAGAGGCATGCACTCATTAATTTACCTCCAATACTCCCTTGCAGGTCACTCACAGAATGTAAGACACCTGGGGGGTATGAAGTGAAGAGGGGCATACACATCCCAGAGAAGCTGGGCTTCTTGTACATGAGTAGGTAGTCTCTACCTCACTGTGAGGCTTCCAGAAGAGAACTAGACATGTTCGCAAAGCTACAAAAGCATGACAAGTCACTTTTAGGCTAGATCTACCTCTCTTCCTCCACAAAAATCACTACACTTTTCACATCTGATGAAGGATGCTACAGCACCTCAGGGAAAACTGCTTCTCCACGTGGCCTGTGTTATTAACATCACATTTACAAACCCTGAGGTTATTTCACATCTTTTGTTCTTAAATGTATATGCTCAACACTGTGGCAGCTATCTGTTGTTGTGTCTGTCCTATGCCCTCTCCCTCTTCTTTGGGGTAACAGCACCTCAATTTTCCTCTGGAAAGTTATCACTCCCACCCAACAGCCATCCAAATGTGATGGCCATACCCCAGGTAAGCCAGTGAGATTTGTGGTCCCAGAATTAGAATTCAATGACACAAGAAAGGAGAGTGCTTGAAGAGGATTCATCCTAACTGTGGGGCCAAAAGAGCCTCAAAATAAGAAAGAAAAAAAAAAAAAAGTAAAGAAAAAAGCCAGGAAATAATAGTCTCTTTACCACCTTGATTCCTTTAGCAATTGACCATTTCTAACATTTGGATTTTCCTTCCATTCTGCAACTTAACCCACTTTCCATTAATAAATTCCTTTAGCCCAGGTTAGCCAGAGCCAGTTTCTACATCTGGCAACCAGAATACCCTGTACACCCACCATTTTCCAAACTCTGTGGTAGCCAATAAAACTCATAAATTTTCAAGTCAGGTCCATTTTTCAACCTAAGTAAAAATGAAGGTTTTTCTTCTTTATTTAAATCTAAGTTAGTTAGCATACAGTGTAATAATGATTTCAGGAATAGAATTAAGTGGTTCATCACTTACATATAACACCCATTGCTCATCCCAACAAGTGCTCTCCTTAATGTCCATCGTCTATTTAGCCCTTTCCCCCAACCAACACCTGCCACCAAGCCTCAGTTTGTTCTCTGTATTTAAGAGTCTCTTATGGTTTGTCTCCCTCTCTGTTTTCATCTTATTTTTCCTTCCCTTCCCCTATGTTCATCTGTTACGTTTCTTAAATTCTGTATATGACTGAAATCATATATTTGTCTTTCTCTGACTATTTCACTGAGCATGATAGACTCTAGTTCCATCCACATGGTTGCAAATGGAAAGATTTCCTTTTTTCTGATCGCCGAGTAATATTCTGTTGTATATACACACCACATCTTCTTCATCCATTCATCAGTTGATGAACATTTGGGCTCATAAAAATGAAGATTTAGAGGACATTATTATATTGGCATATTCTAATAACCATCCTGAAATTCTGATTGTAAATGTTTCCTTCACTGACAAACATTTCTAAGGAGAAACATTCTTTTTATTCATTGGAAATATTTATTTGTCTTTAACCAAGTAGTGGATTTTTTTTATGGCTGTTTGATCAGGACAACAACCAAGCATGTACCTCATTCAAGATTTCCTATTCTTCTTCTATTCTGCGGGGCTTCCGTGGTTTTCATTATTTTGTGGAAATGCTTCAGAACAACTGATATAGTGGGGACAGGACAAACTTGTTTAGACAAGTCATTCAGCCATTCAGGTCACATCAGTGAGTATTATTTTAATAATTGTGAAGATCTTGATCTCCAGAGCATTTACATTTTACTTCAATGAATATAGACAGGTATCCATTGGGTACTCATTAGGGATACCAATTTTGAATTTTCATTGATTGTAGTTTTCTGTATGTTTAAAATATTTCACAATTTATTTGGAATTGAACTGCCTGCCTCACAATTTCTATTAAGAGGCTGACACAAACCATTTGTTCGAAAGAAATATTCTCAAAGGTTTAAAGCCGCACCAGGGCAGATCACCAGGGGAAGCAGTCTTCTGGCTTCCTACCCCACACTTGAGGCTCACAGATTTGCCCACTCGACCTACAACTTGACACAGCTCACCAGGGAAGGCTAACGGGAGAAAGGATCTGGTTTGTCTCACCTGAGGAAAGGAAATGGGTATATGTGGACCTTCTCTACACTTTCGGATAATATCTTTATAAAGATACTGTCCTTTTGTGAAAGTCCAATGAGGCAAATGCTTCTCTCTTAGTGAAAGCACAAGCCTCCCTTCAGGCCCTCTGAGAACCTCCATGGGTTCCCTCCGATTTAGTTTCCACCAGGGGTCATTGGATCTCAGTTTAGATCTGAAGGCAAACTTTGGGATAAACTATGATGACAGTAACAAATGAGGACATATTTGTATTACTAATATAAGTACGAGGCAAAAGCAGCTTCTAGGCATTAGACACTGATGGTCTTACAATCTCTCATGTGTCACACTCACCTGGTTGCCACAAAGCCTAAGGCTGACCTTTGCCCTCTGTGAAAGGAGGTGAATTATTTGAGAACAAGGGCAGAGATGATCCTTGACAGTTGCTCTTTTTTTCTTGTTCGAACGAGCACAACAGAAAGTGGTTTTTAAAGACCGGATCCATGAATGAAAAATAATTCTACAAAGCCAAGTGCAAAACAAACATTATGCCATTGGTGTTATTATCACCATGTACGCAGACATTGGACTAGTGAGCAGGTTAGACACCCAGGTTAGAGCTCTGGGTTGTCACAAGGGCTCAAGGAGTGCCACATCACTCAACTTCCCAGGCCGTCCCTGCACACTGATAACACATAAAGGAATTTCCTGAAGAAAGAAATATATTACAATTACATGAACTTCAATAAAAAGTATTTGAAATGTCTCTCTGCCCAAGTTTAGAATTCTCCTCTTATATTCCAGTTCTACTTCAGTTCTATTAGTGAGTCAGGGAACAAAGTTGGTGTTTACTTAAAAAACTTACTAAAAATTACATTCATCAAAATGTTAAAAGTACATCTGAACAAAATTTGCAAATCACATTTATATATTTTTGTCATCATACTTTGAAGGCATGTTAATTCTTTCAGGTCAACAGTATACTAAGTGATATCTTTACTTTCTGCTTTATCTGGAAGATAATGTCTTAGACAATGAATGTTTAGGACTGAAATTCTGACCTTGTTTGGCATAGATATCATCTTTCTGCTTTAGGTTTTCAATCTTTTTTTTTTTAATTAATTAATTTATTTATTTATTTGAGAGAGAGAAAGAGAGAGAGAGAGTGCGCGCGCAAGCAGGGGAGGGGCATAGAAACAGAGGGAGAGAAAATCCGAAGCAGGCTCCACACTGTCAGCACATAGCCTGACTCGAGGCTTGATCTCACAAACCATGAGGTCATTACCTGAGCCAAAATCAAGAGCAGACCCGAGCTTAACTGACTGAGCCACCCAGGTGCCCATCAATCTTTATTTTAAATAACAAAATTAGTTTTTACTGTTCATTGTTTTTTCTTTCTTAAAATGTCTCTTACTGTTTTGTATTATAATCCCTTTCCTAAAATAAGTATCTTATCTATAAATAAATGCACACCAGTTAGAAGCATGAATTCTGGAACAAGACAGACAAAACACTTTGCCTAGTAGCTTTGAAATCTTGGGAAAAACACTTATCTCTCTGTGACTCAGTTTCTATGTCCATAAAAGGAGAATAACAGTACCTAACTCATAAAGTTGATGTGAAAATTACATGATATTACATGCCTAGCATACACTAAGTGCTCCTTTAGCGTTTGCTATTAATATTGTTGCTATTAATTTATTTCTAAGCCCTTGAGAGCTGCCTTTTATATTTTTTGATAGTATCAGTGCTTGGAATGGAAATGTGAACCTACTTTTTTTAAAAGAGACTGAAACCCACTAAGTTCTGTATATTCCTCCATCACAAACACGGGACATAGAACTTTTTCTTTTTTTTTTTTTTTTTTTTTTTTTTTGCAGTATGAGAATGCAGGAAGTGTTTATATGAGAAAAGGAAATAAGAAAAGAACTGGAACTATGATCATAGGATATTTCAACATTCATAACAAAGGTGGCCTAAACAAAAAGATTACATGTTCCTGAAGGTAAGGATGAGATGCCTGTTTCCTCTGTCAATATGTAGCAAGCCAGAGAAATGACAATGTTGGATTTAGTCCTAGAGGCTGAGCCAGACATAACAAACAAGGTTAACGTTGGGGCAGAGCTCACATTCACAACCATGTCACACATTTAAGTATCTGAAACATCAACAGGATTTATATATTGTGATGCTGCATTTTAGGGAGAAAGGATCATCAGGAAACAAAGTTTGGTGAGGGAAACTAGCATAAACTGTCAGTTATAACAAACTGTAGAAATTGGAGGTCAGGGACAGGTTACTTGCTCAACGCATTACTAAAAAGTCAACATGAAATGCACTATTTTTGCTACTTGCTGAAGTAGCACACCTTAAGGGGTATTTTTAAAAAGTATTATCAGAAGTGTCTTAGAAAACGTCCTACTTCCATCACAGTGGCCACAAACAATTCTACGGGAGGACGAGAGCAATTCAGAGCTTGATACAAGAATTGTGACTGACCTTACAGATAATGTAAACTGGGTCATCTGGACCTTCACAAGAAATAATTAGGACTACATTCACCTGCATATAACAGGAACCTGATTAAGTTTTCTTAAGATACAAAAAATTCATAAGAGGTATTCCAGGGCTGGGAGAGCTGCTCAAAGGTACAAATAAAGACTAAGTCTACTTCTAAACTCCTAGTCCATTCTTACCATGTGACCATCATACTCAAGGTCACAAGACGGCTGTACCACACCCTGGCTAGAAGAAATGGGTAAGAGCAGAGAAAAAAGCAAGTATTTGCTGCATTTTTTTAAAAAATCATCTTCATCAATTTTATCAATAATGTTTCTAAAGATACCACCCAGTAGACTTCCATGTCATCTCACTAAATTTTACAGCAAGGGAGCCTTGGAGGCATTTTTAACTAGACATATAGTTGTTCTCAACAAAACCAGTTAGTGAGAAAGGGAGTTTCAGTAATGACTATGTAGACAACAAGCGGGGTGTGTGTGACATAATGAGGCATTATGGAGTCTAGAGACAGGAGAGTCTTCCTCCAATACTGTCTAGGGAAGAAGATGTCACCCTACCCAGCCAATATGAATTGATCAGAGAAACTTTCCTAGAGGCTGGAATCTGCCATTGTGATCATCAAACTCTAAGCTCCCAAACAACCTGCTAATAGCCATCTGCCAGCCATAAAAACTTTGCTCCCATGGACAGACAGAATGCACTGGACAGCCAAAGCCTTTATCCTGACAAGTATTTTTTTTTTATTATAAATGAAATGACCTTCCACTTACCACCTAACCACTTGTGGATCTAAGTTTCCTCAATCAGTCCCTGAGGACCTGGTGAACTCTGGATTCACTATCAAAACCAGTTACTCTCAGTTCTAGTCTGGCTGAAATAGTTTTGTATTTCAAAATTATTTTACATGGGGTTGTAGACATAAATATCACAGGATTTGACAAAATATATTAAACTGATGCCAATATTTACTTACCTTGGCATCTTTCCCAGACTACACTTAAATATACAAAATTTGGTTGTTATGAATTAGGAACTGGATAAATTAATAAAAGTTTTGGGTGGACTAGAACCACACCAAGTAACTCTCAATTCTAGGCAAGTCATATATTTATTTTGGCTGGGAAGCACTTTCTGATCATATATATTTGGTGATGAGTTGATTTTTTTTTTCACTTTTGTGATTCTCCTCAATAACTCAATTTGCAATTTCTCTTGAAATGTACCACATATTAACAAGGCATAAAATGAACATGCCTGAGTAAATGGCTCCTATCTATATATACAATGTTTCAAATACTCTTATCTAATGTTGGGTGACTGTAGCAGATGATAATAGCTACTATCTGATAAGCACTATGTGCCAGGTACTTTATTTGCATAACCTTATTTGATTATAGCAACCCTGAAAATTAATATTATTATTTCATACCTCAGAATGAGGAAACTGAGGCTTGGGGAGGGCAGAGAATTGCTGAGGGCTCATGACAAATAAGTGGCAGAAAAAGGATACACACTGGCTCTCTCTGCTGCCAAAGCTGAACTCTCTAATACATACATGAGTGTGCTCCTTGGACTGCTCTTTTTAGTGTTAATAACACTGAACTCTCAGACAAGGAATCTTTGATGTTTTGAGCTGGAAGAGACCATGCTACAGAACAATAAAACAGATCTTGTTCAAGAAAGATTATGGTACTCAACCCCAGAACAACACATCTCCCTTCTTAATTCCCAATCTAGTGTTTGCTTTAAACCAAGGTCACCATTCCCTTTTTGACCTGTCTTTGGAGCTCCAGAAACCAGTAAGATGGCATCATTATTTCATACCCAGGCAACTGCAATTAGGAGCCTTGGCAGAGAGACCAGCAGGTAAATGAGATGATTGGAAGTGACGGAGTTCCTCATCAGTTTACTGGAAGAGAGTCTATGCACTCAAGCATTCAGACATCTCCAAATCGAGTTGTCTTTTAGATTCAAGCTAATTCAGTATGCCATTTTCTAATTTCTGTAACTACTCCTCCTGTGTATGTTTCTGTGCACAAACTTTGGAATCTGCAGTTTGACCAAGTAAGTGACAGTGAGGAAAGCAGCCAATTCAGAATTAAACAGCAGGCCTTGGGGGTGGCTCCATCGGTTAGGCATCCGACTCAATCTCAGCCTGGGTCTTGATCTCAAGGTTTTGAGTTCAAGCTCTCACTGTGTTGGGCTCCAAGCTGGCTGTGAATACTACTTTAAAATAATTTTAAAACAGTGAAATAAAAACAATAAAAATAAATAGCTACAGGTTTGAAAGCTCTTCTGAGAGAGTTTACAGTGTAGGAGGAAGCATCTACTTTTCTTTTAGGAATAATTAACTCATAACTTTTTAAAAGGACAAGTGCATGTCACAGAAAAATAGCATTAAGTTTTTCAGAGAATAATATAAAAAGCTTACTCATCCATTTCTATGATTGCAAATATCCAATGAGAAAAATAATGCATATAAATGTACTGATGTTTTTCATCAGTCAAAGGAGAGAAAAAATAGAGATGGTGACAGAAAATCTGAAGGGGCGTAGGAAAAAGAGAAAGAAGAGGAGAAGTGTAACACAGGAAAAGGAAAGGAAGAGGGGAGGAGAAGCAAGTCCCTGTGATGTGGTAGAGGGAAGAAAGAGAGGAAAGACAATAAGAAAATGTAGGAGGAGGAAGAAAAGGGAACAATGGGGAAAACAGGTGAGATACAGATGGGAGAGAGTGGGCAAAGCAGGAAAGGCAGAGAAAGTGGCTTCTGAGATGTATACTCATCACTGATTGGTCAACTACGATCTCGCCTCCATGTCACTTAGTATTGTGGGCACCAGCATACATCGGTGGCAAACACTCATGAGTTATATAGTTGGAAAGAATCCTTTAATCAATAACATTTAATTTATTCTGTTTTCCAAATAACGTTTTATTTTTCTCAGGAAAGATAATTTAGTATCAAAAGATAACCTCGGTTTTCAGCGTTTACTTTGAAATATCAGAGTTCCTAAAACTCTCTTTGTGGCATTCAAAAGCTATCTCATTACCTTCACTTTGTTTTTTGAGTGATGAGAGCTGACTTTAGCCACAAAGCAACGTCTGTACCTTTGTACTGAGCCTTCCGCACACTCCACATCTCACTGCTATATTGCTTCCTACATGGGGTTGAATAAAGAAGGAAAAAAATATGTATAGTTTTAGCAAACCATACATTTTAGCAATAATTGGTTAACCCGTAGGCACAGCATTCCACCCTTTAGAAGCTCTGGCTTCAATGAGATGGGGCATAGCAGGTACCACGGCGAAAACTACTTTCTGAACTACACAATTAAAACCAAACAGAGATCACCTCATGGGGTATTACCTGACAGCCAAGAATATGTATTTTTAAATTCACCATTCCTGTGTTTAGACAGTCATTATGAAATTTTCACACTTGAAAATTCAATGCCAATTTCTGAAAATGTGTTTTTAACACTCTTTTGCTTAAGCTTGAAAAGAATGATATTATACAGTTTGGTTGTTTAATAAATGATTCTAAAATGTGTGGGGTGGATTAATCATCCAAATGTTTCTTGAAACAAAAATATTTATATAAATTAATTTCTCTTTTTATATGTGTTATTTCTTTACTCAAACAAAGCCTAAATAATTTCTCTTTGTTCATAGTGAACCTGCCATTCTAACAGAATGCATTCCTCCTTCCTTCTCTTCCTGACAGAGTGTAGGGCCATCCATTTTTGCTATTTCTATATTACATAAAGAACTTAAAATTTCTCTAAGAACTTAATATTTTGTGTGAAAATATATACAATTTTTTTAAGTGCCAATGTTCAAAAAGTACTGGTTACTCAATTTATGCTTTTCAAATGTAAAAGCTATTTGAAATACTAAGGGTTCAATGCATCAGCAACTATTTGTGAACATTAAAGGCACAGTAAGTGTCATTTGAAATAATTAGAAAAACAATTATGGCTTAATATGCAACACATTCTAAATAAATTGATAATGTAAGGTTCCCAGGCTGTTCTATAAAGCTGATCAATTCCAGGGAGGGAAAAAAATAAGATGGTTCTTAAATAAATTATTTCGAATGAAACTAATTTATGAAAAAATTTGAAAGTCAATAGTATGGACTTTAAAATCTTCTTAAAATCACATATTATCTACTTTTTAAAGGTGTAAAGAAAAATTATGGGAATAAGACAGTTCTACCAAAAATATATGATTATAATGATACAACTTTATTTTATTCTTTAGTATTTTCAATGAAAATACAAGTTATAGTTTAAAGATTCACAAAACTTGGAGGGAAATACTCTAATTAAATAATTTCTGGTAATGAAGAAAAAATATCTGCCTAAATGAGATGTTTTCAATTATGAGCCTACAACTTGATTTAAGTCTTGATTTTTTAACCTTACATGTGGAAATACACTAAAGTAAGATTTATATGATTTATGAAACAATCTTTTAAAATTTTTTTTAATATTTTTATTTATTTCTAGGAGAGAGAGAGAGAGAGAGAGAGAGAGCGTGAGCAGGGGAGGGTCAGAGAGAGAGGGAGTCACAGACTGAAACAGGCTCCAGGCTCTGAGCTGGCAGTCAGCACAGAGCCCGACGCGGGGCTCGAACCCACAAACCGCGAGATCATGACCTAAGCGAAAGTCGGACGCTTAACCGACTAAGCCACCCAGGCACCCCTGATTTATGAAACAATCTTAACCACTTCAGTAAAATATGTTTGAAATGAATTGCACAGAGCGAGATGAAATATATAAGTAGAGCAAAATGCTTTAAAATGGTCAATTTTCAGTCACATACAAATAGGACACAGCTGCAGTTCACTTATAAATTGCATTTAACAAATGACCCCAACAGTTTAAATATGCTGATTTTGGAATCTGAGACAAGTAAAGGACAAATAATGACAAACCTGATCGACAACACAGTTACCTTACCACTATCATATTACTTTAATTCAAATGATAAAATTATTCCCTTGAAGGAATTTAATCTGGAGTGTATTACCAAAAACTATGTCTGACATATATATCATTCCTATATTTGAAAGGCCATTATATTGCACTGCCATTGAACAGTGATTTTTAAATAGCAACCAGTTGATTGCAGAACACATATATTTATAACAGTAATATTGTCGACTGTTATGACAAAGTGGTCCACTTTCTCCGATTATATCTTTTCTTACGTAAATGCTCAGTTTTAGCACAAATTGATTTTCCCAATCACCCCACAATATGATTAAATAAATAACAGAATGGAAATGTTGCATGGAAGAACCAC
This sequence comes from Proteles cristata cristata, assembly GCA_017311185.1. Lineage (NCBI taxonomy): Eukaryota > Metazoa > Chordata > Mammalia > Carnivora > Hyaenidae > Proteles > Proteles cristata. Next base: position 1,482,806 of record JAESUZ010005145.1, on the reverse strand, counting down.
CATCAGTGATCCTGGATTTACAAAATACAATAAAATCCTCCATTGCTAATTCAGTTCTGCTTAAGACAAGTTTTCCCCCCAATCAGTATTTTAGCACATTTCTTCACTGTAAGGGAACATTTGCCCCACCTTATGCCTTCTTAAATAACAGAGATTCTAGTCTATTTCAGGATTCAGATAAAATGTCTTACTCAAGCTCAGGCACTTTCCACAGACTCATTTACTTATGCTTGGCTTTGATAGTTGCTTTTTCTGATGTCTGACCTCTCCTCTCTGAGGGTAAGTAAGTAAAGCCAATCTTGTGAGTAGGCGGGTTCTTATTACATGACTGCAAGGATTTCTAAAAGTCTTTCTAGCCCAAAATATAGTATCCGTCTGCTCTGTGATTCTAAAATTCTTCAAAACAAAACAAAGAAAAAAAAACATCTTTCCACCATTATAATTAAGACTGTGGGACCATTCAATGTTGATGAGTCATCCTTACTACGAATCAGCTGGGGGAGGAAGTTGCAAACAAAAAAGGATAGGTAGATACCTGAGGTCGAGGAGGAGGAAGACGGATTATGGTGGGAAAGGAAACGTACAGACATCAACTCAACCTTTGCATGTTTCACAATACTGCCCAGGTCCACAGGAGAGGGAGCAGTGAATCGCCAGGCATGGCTGGGAAAGAGAAATGGCTCCTGACTAGACCATCTAGGTTTCCATTTCCTATCTTCCCATTATTCACAACTTTCTACCAAAAAAAAAAAAAAAAATCAGGTTTGATTCTGGAAACCACGTTGTGGAAACTGACCATACTTTGGGACTTGTGCAAAAACAATAAATTCTAGGGGGAAAGAAGTTTCTGATCCTGAGACCTTTCTAATTCAACATGATGGATGCGGGACCCCTTTTTGCTGAGCTTCTGGAACGTGGTATACTCATGCAAGGGCACCATAGTTCATTGTGACTAACAAGGCCATCTCAAGAGAGTCGTAGACAACAGAATTCAAAACATACAAGAAGATGAAAAGAGAGGCACCAAGTGACACCCTTTAATAAGGAGATGAAAACTAGTAGAAATAACCAGACACTATTTACAAAGCTGCCAAAACTGCAAACACATGGATAAACTACTTAACGTTGGAAATAGATGACAACTGGTAGACAAGCCAGCTTCAAATTCTTTAGTATTATATTTTTGTTTTTCAAAAGATTTTCAAAAAATCTTTAAAGAACGATGACACATACAGAGACCCACAATTCTGAACCGCTTTTATGCTAGACTGACGTTTGCCTTTCCATTTCACATTCTGAGCTCTGTCACACAGCTCAAGTCTCAGAGGGCAGCTGACCTCATACTGTGATCTACAGTCACGTCCTGTGTTAGGCGCCCTTCTTTTAGGTAAAAAGTGACAACCATCAGCTGTATGCAAACACCATTCCTCTAAAGGAGAAGTCCAAGGTAAATCATAGATAAGACTGATTTTTCTGCACATAATTGCTGCCTTTAAAGATTGAGAAATAAAGGTTAGAAATAAGATCTCAAGCTAAGGTTTTACAGATTTCTGAGCTTTAAAAATTTTGGCTAAATGACCTTCTATTTTGGTCTCATCAAATGAGCCAACTAAAAATGTATAATAGGTTAAGTTTACCTATTATTAGTTCAATTCTTAAAGATGGTATATAATTAACTTTAAGTTTTTAAAAGTCTAAAAGAAAAAGAGACACATGTAAGCCTCATTTCATTTCTAAACAATTCTTCTACCTGTAGAACATTTTACAGGGAAAAACTCTTACTGCAGGCCTGCAGCTACAGCCAGCTTCAGAATCTAAATATTTGATAAAACAGGTAACAGAAATTCAAAATATGACATGAACAATTCTCAAAGTTTATAATAATTTGATATTCTAGAAGTTACATAGTAAAATTCCTCTATCTTTCCTGATGGCGGAAAAGAGGTAGAGTGTAAGGCTTCCCCCACAATGTCAAACTTAAAGAATTACTCTTTATTCTTACTCTATATCATTCGTTCCTTTTCAGACTTAGGGATGTGATTATGGTCAGTCTTTGGCTGACTTATAATTGCTAACTTTATAGCAAAAGCAAATGCTATGTCATATTTTAGTACTTTTAAGTTTTCTACAATGATACCTTACAAAGGATGCAGAAAACAGAAGGAAAAAAAAAACAGTAACAAGGCTTTGTTATCACATGGCCTTCCATCACAACCTGGCAATTTTACCTTTTAGCCCAGCTTTGGCTCACTTACCTACCACTCTCACTTAGAACTAATCACAGCCAAGCCCCTTTGCTAAGGGTCAAACCAAGTGACAGGCTCAATCAGTCTCTAGGTTAGGTATGGGTTGCCATCATATTGGCTGGTCTTTCCACTTAAAAGATTCTCACGACCTCAGAAAAAACACCAGAACGTTATTGGGAAGAGAATGAGCTAAAACACCTTACTATAAAGAGGGGACTAGTTACAGAAAATTAATTTTCCGAAGTCTAAAATTCCACCGAATTAAGACACCTGGTTTTAGAGACAAGGCTACCACCATGCCACAAGAAAGTTGTAAAAGCACTATTTTAATCTCCGGAAGGCATTTATTTACACAAAACATCTGAAAGCAGATATGAAGGCGTGTTTTTTAAAAATACGGAACTTAAGGACTCTCCTCATTCTTCTATGTATGTTTATCTGAAACGCCAGCTGCTGGGTGGATTATCTCCTGCTATGTCAATAACTGTTAACCTACAAGACAGCAAAACTATAATATGAGATTACTACGCAATAGTTTCTATTTGATTGAGTGTAAGTATTTTTGCCTTGAAATTCTAATCAAGTAAGTGCCTGCTATGGCTTAGAAGCTCCTTGTAAGTGAAATACTCAGAAGTGACAGAGGAAATAACAAAATGGCCAATATCTTTTTTTTCTTCCCCTACATACACGACTTACTAGTTTAAAACAGTCAACCTACAAGCACCATACAAAATTCTATTTCTGGGAGCTAAATTTTACTTCCTCAGTAATGTTTAATTTTGATGAAGGCCTCCATAATAATGATCCTCTTTTAAAAGACATCTTTAAATTATAAGGGGCTTCCAGCCCTTACCTGGAAATTAAAGCTGTTTAGGTAAAAGACAAAGTCATCGACACACAACCCAGAGACCACTTGAAAAACAAGCAGCATGTTAAAAAGTAAGAGGAATTTTTAAAACCCATCTATTACGCACATTTTAAAGGACACCTTACAAAGAATAAAGAGCTGGAAGCAAGCCGCTCCATTTCAGGAGGGCTGTTTGACACTGGATGAAATGAGGGACCCCTGGCTGGAGAGCAGCGGGAACTTCGCAGCGGCCAGGCGACTGCGCGGGGCAGCCGGGGACCGCGGCGCGTCAATCTGTCACCAGCCCGTCCGCCAAGCCCAGCGCCAGCCCCAACGCCACCCTTCAGGGGAAACCGGGAGCAGGACAAAGGTCTGGAATCCAAGCACTGGGGTTAGGGAAACAGGACGCGCGGATCCACTCAGCGCGTCGGCTGCAAGGACGGAGTGAAGGGGAACGACGCCAGCCCCCAATCCTCAGGCGTTTCCCACAAGAACCGGCTCATTATGAGCAGATGCGTGAGGGGAGTGTGATGTGTGGCAAATAAATCCCAACTCGCGATTCGAGCCTCACTAACTTTGTTCTCTGTGCCTTCACAGAGCGCTAGGTTGAGGGGAGGGTTCTCTGGGCTCTCGAACGGCCCCTTGGAAGAAGGAAAGGGATAGAAAGCTGCGCTCGCTGGTGCACCGGGCCGGGCGGCGAGCGCGGAGCCGCCGTGGTACCTACCATGGTATTCTTGTCCCGGTACGTAGTAGGTGGGGTTGCCCGCAATGTGCAGGGAAATGAGCACCTCGCCCTGCTCCCCATCCCCTTCCAGCTCCCCGTGGTGGGTGCACAGGAAAAAGAAGGGCGAGAAGCGGGGGTAATAGCCCACCGCCGCGCGCGCCCTCAGCGTCGCCCCCAGCAACAGCGCCAGGAGGAAAGTCCGCGGGGCCCAGCAACTGCGCTCCATGCCGCCGCCGCCGCCGCCGCGCGCCCGGAGCGCCGCTCGCTCATTCAGTTTGGGAGGCGCCGGGACGGAGGAGCCACGCGCAGGGAAGGCGAGAAAGCGGCGGACGGGAGCAGAGAGGACTCGGGAGCGGAGCCCCGGCGGGAAGTTCCGCAGGAGACCGCGGCTCGCAAAGTTTCTTTGGGCCGGCGGAGAGCGGGACCCGGGCTGCGGGCGCCGAGAGCGCGTTGGCCGCCGCCTCCGTGCGCCGCCGCCGCTGCCGCCGCCGCCTCTGCGCGACGCCCCTCGGCCAGGCCTGGGAAAGCGCCCGCCCCCCTCCACACCTTCTTAAAGCCCCGGGCGCCGAGTCCCCCCCGCCGCAGCCACACGTGTCCCGGCCGCTCCCCCGCCCCCGCGCGCCGCGCGCGCCCGCCCGGCCCCCGCCCTCTCCGGCTCGCTCGCCCGCACCTCGCGCGGTGCGGGGAGGACGCCTCCCGGGGCCCCGGCGCCTCAGCCCAGTTCCCACCCGGAAGGGCCGCGGAGGGGCGGGAGCCGGAGGAGGGGGTTAGTCAGGGGGTGCTGTCGGGGTCTCGGGGCCCGCCAGTCTACAGTAAGGGACAGAGAAACCTCGGAGTGAGACCACCTCCCGCCCAGCTGCCTGGAGGAGCTCAAGGAGAAGACCATCCCCTTTGGCCCTCAGATTTCCCTCTTTTTCCAGACAGGAGGCGCGGGGGAAGGAGAGAGGTGGCGGGGCCGGCGCTAGCGCCGGCTTCTTTGTCTGCGCCGCCTGCGCCCCGCGCCCCTCGGGGCTCGCCCGCCTCGGAGCCCGGGCGGCCTGCACTTGTTCTGGGGATCCGCCCGCGGCCCCGAATCGCTAGGGGCCCCTGCGCTCGCTTCCCATCCAGGCCTCCCGGCCCTCCCGCTGCCCCCCGCCCGGCTCCTCGCCGCAGCGACTGAGCCTCATCTGTAGCCGGATTTTAAATGAGATTAAGCGAAAGTGGAATTGGCAGCCTCGAGTGGCGCCTGGAAATGGTGATTTGTGCTGCTCGGGCGTGGGGAATTGTGTGGCAGGAAGGGCTGGCGGAGCTGAGCCCCGACAGGCGCTCTTCGCTGGACTGTTCTGTTATTCATTGCTGCTGGGTTCTTCAGGCGGAGAAGGTTGTAATTTTTAAAATCAGTGTTTATTTCCTTTAAATGTCGTATACGACCAATGTCCCTGAAATCGGGGAAGGGAAAAACGTTCTGGGGAGATGCTGGCAGTGGTGATTGAAGCGGGTGGTAATGAGCTGCTGCACAGGAGACTGCGGGGTAGCGAAATAAAAAGCACGTTTTTTAACCGAGGATGGCTAGCAGGAGCCCTGCGGCATCCAGAGATGGGGAAGCTGGGTTGCCAGGTGTTAATGCCCTCTCCCACCCACCCTTGGCTTACCACCAAGCCCAGATAAACCCCCACGTACAGAAATGAGTAGATTATAAAATTGGAAAGAATGGTGCCTTTGCCTATTAGGGGGAGAGGGATGGCGTGAAAGGCAGGGTCCAAGGGGAGACTTCAATAGTCATTCGGTTGCAAGAGGAAGAGATTGTTTTTCTTCCTCGTATCCAAACCGCGTTCAGACTGGCAGAAAGGGCCCACTTCTGGCTGCCTTCTGGTGTTCCTTCCTTTGATCCCGGAGGGCTTGACTGCTCTGCGTATTTGATGTAATCATCGTTACCACTGCAGCTCTGTGCTGGGTGCAGGCTATATGGTCTTGTAGGTACATTGCTGCTTTTAATACTCACGCCACCCCCAGAAGCAAAAATTCTCCCCATTTCACAAGGGAAGAAATAGTCAGAAATGTTAATTTGCCCGGTATCGGTAACAAAGGCTGGATGCAAGACCACCTGGCTGCTGGCTCTGAAGGCTCTCACCCAAAACTGCCCTGCAACCACCTACGGCCTCAGCTAGAAGGAGGATTACCACCACCACCTGTTCACGGCAGGCAGTGTTGTCCTGGACAGAATTACAAGAAGCTCACCCCACACCCGGCATGACTGTTACCATGTCTTCCTGTCCAGGGTTGTGAATATGACCTACCACAAAATGAATCACTTCTAGAACGAATCCAGAACTATTGCTCATTTTTACCTAACACTTTTAAAATGTTTATTTATCATGTGTGGGAGCACCATCCCAAATACTTCATAGACTAAACTTTTAATCCTCATAATAACTTTATGGGTAAAGTACTGTTAATATCCTCATTTTACATATTATGAAAATGTAGCACAGAGAGGTCAAGTAACTTGTCCGAAGTCACACAGCTGATAGGTGAGAAAGCTATGACCTGAACAGTCTAATTCTAGAGTCCCAGGACTTAACCACTGTAAACCACTTCTAAGGAATGCATGTTGGTGTTCTTAGAGGGATGAGAAAAAGAACTAATGTTTATTAATATCAGATTACTTCGTTTAATTCTTACATGAGCCTGTGAAATAGATATAATTATTCTCACTTTTTAGAAAAGAAAGTTGAGATTCATAGAAGTTAAGTGATTTGTCAAGGGCACTCGGTAAGAAGAGGAGCCAGGGATCAAGTCTGACCGTGTTTGTTCCCAAGGTTGCTGCTTTAAATAAATTGTCTTTAGTAAAAGCACTGATAACTGGTCCAGGACATAACTGGCACTTAATTCCCAGAAGGTCACCAATTCCCAGAGCTCCCCCTCTTTCTATTGAATAAGAAGTACTCTCTTTTGCATCTCTTACCATAGCTTTCTTAACATTCAATTTATGTAACCGAGTTTATTTTCCAATCTTTTCCTCTTTTTGTATGCTTTCTTAACTTTAATATAACATTACCTTGCTATGTGCAATTTGGTGACTTTCATACTCTTAACTACTCAGGCTCAAATCTCTGACTTCAACCCTATGGTTGTTCATTAACAGGCACAGAGACTGTTTAAATAATGAGTGGTGTTGAGTTGCTTAAGAGAAAGGAAGATAGATGCTGGTATACCCCACTTAGCAGTCCTTTTCACAAGCATGAATACCTGTGCCCTTAAAATAATAGAGGCCCAAGTTTACACATCTCTGATACTTTCATGGCCAAACCCAGTTCAACAAGCTATTACTAATATATTTTAATAATCTTAAAAATAAATCAGTAAAATATGCAAGATCTATATAGGATCACCATGAACATTAGATATTAGCATCTTTGGGGATACCTGGGTGGCTCAGTCACTTGAATGTCAGACTCTTGACTTCAGCTCAGGTCATGATCCCAGGGTAGCGGGATGGAACCCTGCATCGGGCTCTGTGTTGAGCAAGGAGCCTGCTTGTGATTCTCTCTCTCCCTCTGCCCCTTTTCCCCACTCATGCATTCTCATTCTCTCTCTCTAAAATAAAATAATATATATATCAAATATAAAAAGGAATTAGCATCTTCCTAGTAGAGCAGTTTAAGTCTCAATATATTGGAGGCAAAGTAGGTTACAATTCAAAACTCCCTGTTTCCCAGCTCTTGTGCTAAGCCTTAGATATTATTTCTACTTAGTGAATCATACTAAACATCTTCAAGAATATTTGGTCCACAGAATCTATAAGTCTTCAATTTTCTTGAAATTCTTTTCAAGAAAAATTGTCTCACATCAAAAAAATCTGCAAAAACTAAAAGGTAGTGTCAGGGGTGAAAAATGAGTAAATCTGTGGATAAGGGAATTTAAAATGGGGTAAGATTCTTTTTTAATTAAAACTGCTCTGAGTGGCAATTACTCTACAAAAAATATTACACTTAAGCATTCTTAGCCTATAAATCCTTTCTTGCTAATAAGTAGAAATTATTGCCCAGTACTGAATCTGAATAATCATAACACAATGGGAAATATATAGATTATATATTTATGTATATATAATAGATCCACAACTTTCAAATCATTGGGAGAGGATGAATCCAGATAAAATACAAAACAGAAGTTGAATTACATTTAAAAGTTGCAAGAGTTCACTCACTGTCTGCCTTTCACTGATCTTTTGAGTCCAAGTAGCAAACATTTCGATATGTATGAGAAAGTAAATCTCTACTCTTATTTACTATGTAAAAATCAAGCAGAAGGTATATAAAATTATATCTATATATGGAGAAAGTGGACAAATGGGAGTCAACCAACTTTTTAGGCTCCAAAATAGTAATAAAAGTCCAAATAAAAGGAAACCTTTCCCTACATAGAAGTAAACTTATAAAACCTATTACTTGTAAGACAAAGTACAGCCTGAAGAAGTTGAGACTCTTAAGCAAAAGGAAAAAAAAGGGGGAGGAAGGGGTGCTTAGGAAATGAAATTTCACTGGGGAAAGACTGGCTCTGATATTCATGTCCTGCCAGAACATGCCAGAACATTTACTTAAAATGCATCCCAAATTTAAATATGAAGATGAGAGAAGCCAGGGGTCAATAAAAGGTCATTATATCATAAAACTTCTGAAAAATATCCTAATTCCTCAACACTAAATATCTCCCTTTCCAGGAATCTGTGTAATCTGTTTTCCTCTCTCTGGAATGTCCTTCCCATTTCTTGTGTCCTAAGTGCACACCCCCAGCCTTCCTCCCCCACTTCACTCCTCACCTGGATGCTTTCAACTCCTCTGCCCCATCTACATTTACACATGTTTGCTTCTGAGAAGATCATTCCTGACCTTGTCCCCAATCCTAAATTAGGTTCTCTTGAGCGGCATCATCCATTATGGTAGACCCTAACCTACACGTGTCTATTTTCAAATTGAAATTAAGCAAAATTTAAAATTAAGTTTTTCAGGTACACTAGGCACATTTCAGACATTCAATAACTACTTGTGGCTAATAATTACTATATTGGACAGAACAGATGTATAGTCTGCGATGGTTAATTTTATGTGTCAACTTGACTGGACCAGGAGATGCCTGGTCAAACATTATTTCAGAATGTGTGTCACAGTGTTACCAGAAGATTTAGCAATTCAGTTGGAAAACTGAGCAAAGTAGATGTTGATGGGCATCATTTTAATCCATCGAGGGCCCTAATAGAATAAAAAAAAAAAATAGAAGAACAAAAAATGAAGGGAAAACTCACTCTCCCTTCCTGCTTCAGCTGACACATCTATCTTCTACTGCCCTTAGACATCTGTGCCCATAATTTTCAAGTTTTGGGATGCAGCTCAGGATTTACACTGTTAGGCCTTCTAACTTAGACTGAATTATATCATGGACTACCTGATTCTCCAGCTTGTAAATGACAGATTGTGGGACTTCTCTGCCTTTATAATGACATGAGCTAATTCCTATAATAAATCTCCTCTTATATATAACTAGATATATAGCTATAGATAAATAGATATAGATATATATACTATTGGTTCTCTTTCTCTGGAGAACACTGACTAATCCATAGACTCCATCATCATAGAGAATTCTCTTGTACAGCACTGCCCTAGATTGAAAGGATGAATGAATGCCCAATCACTAACACATGCATTCAATCACTCAGTCATATATATCAAGCATCTCCTATGTGCCAAAATGCTAGATACATTAGATAACAGCAGTGAATAAAGCTAATACAGTGCTTGCCCTCATGGAGTTTACAGTCTAGTGTTGGGGGTCGAATAGTCAACAAAAAAACAACATAATTCTTGACACTAGTAAATGTTAAGAGGAAATAAAACAAGATGATGTGGTAGAGAGTAACTAGGGCAGGTGGCTTCCTTTAGATTGAAGAGACAGGGAAAACTTTTTTGAAGAGCGAAATTGGAACTGGAACTTCATGAATACAGTAGAGCCCGCCATGTGAACAATCCCACCAGAGCACGCAACTAATATGAAGGCCCTAAAGCAGGACCACGCTTGGGATGGGCAGCATGAGAAAGAAAGAACAGAATGGGACAAGGCCAAAGAAGCAGTAAGGACCAGATCATGTCAATATGATGGGGAGATTTGGGTCTAGGAGTCACATGATCCAAAGGAATGACTTAATTTTTAAATGTCAAAATTTTTGAGAAAAAAATATTCTTTTTTTTTTTTTTTACAAATAGTTTATTGTCAAATTAGTTTCCACATAACACCCAGTGTTCATCCCCACAAGTGTCCTCCTCCATGCCCATCCCTCCTCCCCCCTACATCCATCAGTCCTCAGCATTCAAGAGTCTCTCATGGTTTGCCTCTCCCCCTTTCCCCCACCATTTCCGCCCTTCTTCTTCCCCTTGGTCCTCTGTTAAGTTCCTCCTAATCCTCCTATACGTGCACACATATGATATTTGTCCTTCTCTGCCTGACTTATTTCGCTCAGCATAACACCCTCAAGGTCCATCCACGTTGCTACACATGGCCAGATTTCATTGTTTCTCATTGCCATGTAGTATTCCATGGTATAGATAAACCACATCTTCTTGATCCATTCGTCACTTGATGGACACTTAGGCTCTTTCCATGTTTTAGCTATTGTGGAGAGTGCTGCTATGAACATTGGGGTACATGTGCTCCTATGCATCAGCATTTCTGTATCCCTTGGGTAAATTCCTAGCAGTGCTATTGCTGGATCATAGGGGAGTTCTATTGTTAGTTTCCTGAGGAACCTCCACACTGTCTTCCAGAGGGGCTGTACCAGTTTACATTCCCACCAACAGTGTAGGAGGGTGCCCGTTTCTCCACATCCTCGCCAGCATCTAGAGTTCTCTGATTGGCTCATTTTAGCCACTCTGACTGGCGTGAGGTGGTATCTCAGTGTGGTTTTGATTTGTATTTCCCTGATGAGGAGGATGCTGAGCATCGTTTCATGTGTCTGTTGGCCATCTGGATGTCCTCTTTGGAGAAGTGTCTGTTCATATCTTCTGCCCATTTCTTCACTGGGTTGTTTGTTTTTCGGGCGTGTAGTTTGGTGAGTTCCTTGTAGATTCTGGATATCAACCCTTTATCTGATATGTCATTTGCAACTATCTTTTCCCATTCCGTTGGTTGCCTATTAATTTTCTGGGTTGTTTCCTTGGCTGTGCAGAAGCTTTTAATCTTGAGGAGGTCCCAGCAGTTTATTTTGGCTCTTGATTCCCTTGCTTTTGCGGATGTGTCAAGTAAGAAGTTGCTGCAGTGGAGGTCAAGGAGGTTGTTTCCTGCTTTCTCCTCTAGGGTGTTGATAGTTTCCTGTGTCACGTTCAGGCCCTTTATCCATTTTGAGTTTATTTTTGTGCATGGTGTGAGAAAATGATCTAGTTTCATTCTTCTGCATGTTGCTGTCCAGTTTTCCCAACACCATCTGTTAAAAAGGCTGTCTTTTTTCCATTGGATATTCTTTCCTGTTGTCAAAGATTAGCTGGCTGTATACTTTTGGGTCCACTTCTGAGTTCTCAATTCTGTTCCATTGGTCTATGTGTCTGTTTTTGTGCCAATACCATACTGTCTTGATGCTGACAGCTTTGTAGTAGAAGCTAAAGTCTGAGATGGTGATCCCTCCCGTTTTGGTTTTATTTTTCAGGATTACTTTGGCTATTCGGGGTCTTTTGTGGTTCCATACAAATTTTTGGATAGTTTGTTCTAGTTTTGAGAAGTATGCTGGTGCAATTTTGATTGGAATTACATTGAATGTGTAGAGTGCTTTAGGTAGTAATGACATCTTTATATTTATTCTTCCTATCCATGAACATGGAATGTTTTTCCATTTTTTTGTGTCTTCTTCAATTTCCTTCATAAGTTTTCTATAGTTTTCCTCATACAGATCTCTTGTATCCTTGGTTAGGTTTATTCCGAGGTATTTTATGGTTTTTTGTGCAATTGTGAATGGGATCCGTTTCTTGATTTCTCTTTCTGTTGCTTCATTGTTGGTGTATAAAAATGCAACCGATTTCTGTACGTTGATTTTGTACCCTGCAACTTGGCTGAATTCTTGGATCAGTTCTAGTAGGCTTCTGGTGGAGTCTGTCGGGTTTTCTATGTAGAGTATCATGTCATCTGCGAAGAGTGAAAGTTTGACTTCCTCTTTGCCAATTCTGATGCCTTTGATTTCCTTTTGTTGTCTGATGGCTGATGCTAGGACTTCCAGCACTATGTTAAACAACAGTGGTGAGAGTGGACATCCCTGTCGTGTTCCAGATCTCAGGGGGAAAGCTCTCAGTTTTTCCCCGTTGAGGATGATGTTAGCTGAAGGCTTCTCATAGATGGCTTTGATGATGTTTAAGTAGGTTCCTTCTATCCCAACTTTCTCGAGAGTCTTTATTAAGAAGGGATGCTGTGTTTTGTCAAATGTTTTTTCTGCATCTATTGACAGGATCATATGGTTTTTATCTGAGAAAAAATATTCTTTTAAGTTTTCCCTAGAGTTTAAGTAAATATCCAGCATGATATTTAAATGTAATTGTCTCTAGTATACTTTCTATTATAGTATAGCAAAACACAGTAATTAATTCATTTACTTGGCAAATATTAATAACTATTAAGTGCAAAGCATGGTGTTGAGGTTCTGGGGAAACTGGTGAACAAGACATATACAATTCCTGCTCCCTAAAGCTTACATTTCAGTGAGAGAGACAGATATCAACAACAATTACTATAATCAATGACAGAGTTATAAAAGTGACGCATTCCTTAAAGGAAAATAAAGGATCAGAAGGAAAAAAGAACAGTGGAGCCTTAACTGAGGAAAAGGCTGAAGTTATGATCTATGAGTAGTTAGTATGGTAAAAATAATGCTGATGAGAGGGGTGCTTGGGTGGCTCAGTTAAGTGTTTGACTTCACCTTAAGTTATGATCTCATGGTTTGTGAGTTCAAGACCCACATTGGGCTCTCTGCTCTCAGCACAGAGCCAGCTTTGGATCCTCTGTCTCTTTTTGTTTCTGCCCTCCATCTGCTCACACACACACTCTCTCTCACTCACTCACTCTCTCTCTCTCTCTCTCTCTCAAAAATAAACATTTTTTAAATACTAAGAAAAGGAGAAAAAAAATATTTTGGGCCAAAGCACCTATGTGTAAGAAGGAGCCTGTGTGGAGGAAAAACTGGTAGACAGAACTACCCTATGACCCAGAAATTTATCCAAAGGATACAAAAATGCTAATCTGAAGGGGCACATGCACCCCATGTTTATAGCAGTGCTATCTACAATAGCCAAATTATGAGAAAGAGCCCAAATGTCCAATCACTGATGAATGGATAAAGAAGATGTGATACACACACACACACACACACACACACATACACACACAATGTAATATGGCAGACAAAAAGAATTAAATCTTGCCATTTGCAACAATGTGGATGGAACTGGAGGGTATTATGCTAAGAGAAATGTCAGTCAGAGAAAGACAGATTCACATGATTTCACTCGTATGTGGAATTTAAGAAACAAAAGAGATAAACATAGGGGAAGGGAAACAAAAATAAGACAAAAACAGCGGAGGCAAACCATCAGAGACTCGTGAATACAGAGAACAAACCGAGGGTTGCTGGAGGGGAGGTGGATGAGGCAGATGGACTAAATGGGTGATGGGTATTAAGGAGGCCACTTGTTAGGATGAGCACTGAGTGTCATACAGAAATGATGAATCACTGAGTTCTACTCCTGAAGCCAAGACCACACAGTATGTTAACTAATTTGAATTTAGGCAACAACAGCAATGAAAAGTGATAGATTGAAGGCCTGAAAGAATGTCAGTACTGGTAGAGTAAAGAACATCAAGGGAGACTGGCCCTGATGAGCTGTGAGCACAGCAGTGGGCAGAGTGGGCAAGGCCTTGTCAACTACAGCAAGGACTGTGGTCTCCTTCCTGAATGTAGCGGTGAGGCATGGAAGGGATAACAAGCAGCGACCTATACCAAGGTCATAGTCATACATTTAGAGGCTCATGTCGGTTACAGTAGATTGGAGAGCCTGACGGTAGATGCAGGGAGAGGATTCAGATGTGGTACAAGTAGCTCAGGTGAGAGATGATGGTCTGGGAGGAGAAGGAGGGAGAGGGTTGGAACTGTGACTATTTAAAAGACCCACAGCCCTGGGTGATAGACTGAATCACTGGACACAGGGCTAAGGGGAGAGAGAAGGTGATGCCCAATTTTCAGGCTTTTGCAGCTTGGTGACTGTTGCTGTTCAATAAACTATTTTTAAATACCTTTTATTAAGTAATGAATGAAATTGAATGAAGTAATTAATGAAATACCTTTCATTAATTTTTAATGAAGTATAAATAAGCACAAAAAAGGTCAACAAATCATGAGGATAGAGCTCAATGCATTTTCACAAAGAGAAGACTCCCTGTGAGCAGCATTCAGGAACATTAGGCAGAAGTGCCTGTAACACCTGGGAACCAACACTAGTCCCCAAGACATGGAAGAGATTTTAAGCAGGGACATAATATGTCTTCAAGATGGTTAATTTTGCCTGCTTTTACAGTTTATGTAAACAGAGCTATGCAACATACATGATTTTATATCTGCCTTCTTGGGCCCAACATCATGTTTGTTAGAATCATCTACGTCATTGCATGTAGCAATAGTTTGCTCATTCTTATTACTATATAGCATATAGTATATATACTATACATATACATACGTATACTATATACTACATACATATATAGTATACTATATATATATATATGTATTGTTGGGATCACAAATTATTTATCACAAATTATTTATCTATCATTGTTAATGGAAAGTTTGGCTATTTTCAGTTTGGGACAATTATGAAAATGTGGTTTAAAATTACTCTTGTGCATGTCTTTTGGTGAATATATGCATACATTCAGTGAGGAGAGGGAGCATTGGATCATGGAGGAACCTCTTTTAATACATTGCCAAACTAGTGAGAGATACATACAAGTCTGTAGATGTATAAAATGAAGTGAAAGCAGGAATCTAAAGATAAGCCACTAAGTGCCCAACCCACCCAGGACTCTGACATCTCCCATTTCAACAGACCTTGAACTTCCATTTTGATGGCTATGTGGGATGTGGAAATAGGAGATAAAACTTAGGATCTGCCCGAGGCAGGAGAGATGATAGGATAGTACTACTAAAAGCGGAGTTTGCAGATGTATCCACAAATTACCTGTTGCCAATCCATGTTGAGATATGTGCAGAAATTAAGAGTATTTAGAAACATTTATAGTAATTTTATAGTGCAGTAACATCTAAGTAGCATTCCATTTTTCTAGTCAATAGTTTTGATTGTATTTTATAAAAATATCTGTCTGTGA
Organism: Proteles cristata cristata; assembly: GCA_017311185.1. Classification (NCBI taxonomy): domain Eukaryota; kingdom Metazoa; phylum Chordata; class Mammalia; order Carnivora; family Hyaenidae; genus Proteles; species Proteles cristata. The sequence continues at coordinate 1,467,598 of JAESUZ010005145.1, read as the reverse complement.
TGCATCACAGATAGTTTCTATAGCATTGTGAAAGGAAACTCATGCATAAAGCTATGACTGATCCTCAAATCTAGACCCCCAACAGAAAGGTGAACTAGAAATATATTATTTTCTCATTTGTTTCAATCTTAGCCTAGAGTAATGATGGCAGGGACATTCTCTCACCAAAATTTGAAACCATAGTCTGGCTCTCAAGGATATGTGGCCCAGTTCATACCTGTTTGATTTGAGAAACCTCAAGCCAATGAGTGATCCTGGGTTAAAAGTGCTCCCCGGCACCTAGAAGAAACAAATTCAAATACATGTTCTCTATGAAGGGAAAAATAAACCTCCTTTAAGTCAGGCTTCAAAGAATTACAACAGATAAAGGTGCATTGAACATATGTTTGCAATCATATGTGATTAATCCTGTGAAGAAGCAGAACGCAGTGAATCAACAGAAACAGAAGATAACCAGAATCAGACTCACAGAGACTTCAGATATTGGAATTCTCAGCTATAGAATACAAAATGTGTATATTTAATAAATGTAGAAAAAGAAAGTGTTTCAAAAATACAACTAAGGTGGAGCACCTGGGTGGCTCAGTCAGTTAAGCGTCCACCTTCCGCTCAGGTCATGATCTCATGGTTCACGGGTTCAAGCCCCATGTTGGGCTCTGTGCTCACAGCTCAGGACCTGGAGCCTGCTTCGTATTCTGTGTCTCCCTCTCTCTCTGCCCCTCTCTGACTCATGCTCTGTCTCTCAAGAATAAATAAACACAAAAATTAAAAAAAAAAAATACAACTAAGGATAGGGGACCATCAAGAATGACCAGGCATTGTCAAAGTGAAAAACCTGATACCTAAATTTAGAACTACATATTCATCAGTAGAACGAGGTATGTAGTATTAGTATGAGTGAATTTGGTGAAACATTACACTTGATTGCTTTTGGTATGCCTTAAATTCAGATTAATTTTATGTTTTATGTATTCATAATTGTTGATTATACCAAAATTCAATTATAATGAGGAGAAAGTACTCTAAGGAATGGCAAGAACGTAAAACCAAAGAAACGAAATGGGTTAAGTTTTGAAATGTCAAAAACTATGTGAACCCAATACAGTAATGGGAATCCAAAATTCTGACAGTGTCATGACGACAAAAGAATTAAGATAGCCAAAAAAATACAGGTGATAAAAATGACAATAAAAGAGATGAGAAAAACTACAAGAATCAGTTCCCTCCTGAAGAGGAAATTTAGATGAGAAGGAAGATGAATATATTAATAAAGGAATATATAATATAAATAAATATAAATAAAATATAATTTGTATGATCTGCATGAAGGTCTGAGGCAGCTTTCAATTTGATAAATTTTGTACTTCTATTTTTAATTTTTTTAGGGACCCCCCTGCACTGTTTTCCATAGTTGCTGCACGTACTTATACTCTCATCAATAGTGCATAACTGATCAGTTTGTCCACATCCTCACCAACACTTGATATTTCTTGTCTTTTCAATAATAGCCATTCTGACGGGTGTGAAGTGACATCTCATTAAGGTTTTGATTTGCAATTCCCTGATCGTATCTGTTGACCTCCTGTTTGTCTTGTTTAGGAAAAAGTCTATTCAGATCCTCTTCCCATTTTTAAATAGATTGGCTTTTTAATATATTTTTGCTATTGAGTTGTAGGATATATTTTGGATATTAAGTCTGTATCAGAGAAATGATTTGCGACAATTTTCTCCCATTTGGTAGGCTGTCTTTTCATTTTGTTGAAGTTTTTACATATTTTGAAAATTAAGCCCTATTACACACTACAGACAAATTAATTACTAATATGAAGTTTTAACTGTGGAAAGCCAAATTTCAAAAGCCTTGGAAGAAAATGCCATGCTAGATTTGTTTCATTTGCTCCTCATCAGATCTATTGTCCACTAGTAACCATTTTTAAGATGCTGACCTATGTAGATGGCATCCACAATGTGCCTGTGGCCTCTGTTTCTGGGTGAGTTTGACCAATAGAGAGACTGAGAAGCAGATCAAAGACAAGAGAAAATGAGGTTAAGAGTCTTTATAAGGCTGGGCTTAAGGTGAGGTTAGTGAGGCATTATTCTCTGAAATTTGCCTCTCTACATTCTTTCCAGTCTTGCCTTCTGGAACGCAGTTCAGATATAAACTACATTTTCTCACTCACTTTTCCGTATCTTTTAACCTCTTTGTTATATTTCCTGTTCATTTGTCTTTCTGTGATGCTTCTGAGAGAATTTTTTTTTTAATTTTAATGTTTATTTATTTTTCAGAGACAGAGTGTGGGTGGGGGAGGGGCAAAGAGAGAGAAGGAGACATAGAATCTGAAGCAGGCTCCAGGCTTTGAGCTGTCAGTACAGAGCCCACAAAGGGGCTCAAACTCATGAACCCTGAGATCACAACCTGAGCCGAAGTTGGATGCTTAACCCACTGAACCACCCAGAAGCCCCTGAAAGAATTTCAAATGCATCTTCCAGATGTGTCTTCCAACACATTAATTATCTCTTTCCACTTGTGTGCTTAAGCTACCAATGACCTCCCCATTGGGTTTTCTTTTTTTGTGTGTAATGTAAAATTTGATGTACGTTGAAGGAAAGTCTGAAATACAAGAAACAATACTGTACTATATACTTTAAATTTTGCTAAAAAGGTAGATCTTTAGGGGTCCAACTGGTTTGGTTTGGGTTCAGGTCATGATCTCAGGGTTCGTGGGACCAAGCTCCTAGTGCAGACCCTGCTTGGGATTCTCTTTCTCTCTCTCTCTCTCTCTCTCTGTCTGCCACTCCCCTGTTTGTGTGTGTGCTCTCTCTCTGTCAAAATAATAAACTTTTTTCTTAATATGGATCTTATGGTAAGTGTTCTTATCACAGAAAATAATAATAAATAATGAGAGCATATCAAAAAAATAATGAGAGCAGGAAGAAACTTTTACAGATACTAGACATGTTTATGGCATAGATTGTGGTGATGATTTAATGAGTATATACTTATCTCCAAACTCCTCAAGCTGCATATGTTAAATATCTACAGGTTTTTGTATGTCATTCATAGCTTAATAAGGTGATTTTTTTAAAAAAAAAATTGTGAGCAGAATGGTAATATGAAAGAATAATAATAATAATAATGGATAAATGTACATATCAGAAATTTTAAAATTAAGTTATTCATATATAAAATTTGAGACTGTAGAGTGTTTAGGAGGAATATACTAACTACAATCTTTATCAATAAGAGTTTAAACATCATGTTCAAAACATGCGTGTATGTGGGGTTCAGAGTGCAGAAGAGTGACTGCAGATGGGGCAGGAGTGGAAGATGCAATGAGGCTGTGCCACACTTGCCAAACCCAAGATAATAGGAGAATGGAACATGGACCAATCTCAATCACTCAAGCACAAATCACAAAAAACCCCACAAATTCCAAGCAAGCTACTAGTAAATAAAATTCAGCAAAAAATTAAAAAGATAATACAGGATGACAAAGTTGGGTTGACTGTATGACTGAAAGAATAATTTGACATTAGAAAAGCTCTTCACTATATTAACAGTTAAAGAAGAAAAATTAAAGAATCATTTAAAAAGCTACAGGCAATTTGACATCTATTTATGATGAACCAAATGAAAATTAAAAGGAACTACCTTAATCTAATGAAGGGCAGTTACCAAAAATTCTACAAAATGTTATTGCTTTGTTGAAACATTAAAAACACTCTATTTAAGATCAAGAATGAGACAGATGCCATTTAACACTGTAATAAAGGTACTAGTCAGTGAAATAAGACCAGGAAAAACAGGAAATAAATATATAAGGATTGAAAAAGACCAAACTGAATTCTTGGTTGGCAGTTAATTTCGTTCACTGTATTGAATATATTACATTGTCTCTTGGCTTTCATTGTTACCACTGAGAAAACTACTATGACTTAAACTGCTGCTTATTTAAAGGTAATCTGTATTTTTTATTCTTGCTCTTTTAAGACTTTTGCTTTATCTTTGGTGTTCTTGAGTTTAACTATGATACTTCTTCGGCACAAAAATCTGACTTTTGTAACTCACCTATTCATTCTAACAGTTTGTATATTTCACAAGTGATTTGACTACCTACATGGAAAACAGGGGAAAATATAAAATAATACTACTCAGAGAAACACAAGAACAAAATATGTTCTGTAGGAAAAAGTTAAAGCAAAATGTGAAGCTATATATGGATAAAATTATAGAAGAATTCTCCCAAGTTACAAACTCTAGAAAGTAGTAGACTGCAATTCAAACCTAGACAGAATGTCCCTTAGCATCTAGCCAGTACACTATCTTGCCTTGGGCTGCAGAAAGGGGAAACACCAGTGTTTTAAACCAGATGAAAATTTCACAATGAAAATTAAAACAAGATACCATTTCATACTTACCAGATTGCTAAAGTTAAAAGTCTGACAATAGCAAGTCTTGGTGAGGCTATAAATTACAAGAACTCTTACACATTGCTACTGGAATATAAATTGTTGCAATCATCTGGAAAGCAATATTTTTTTTTTTAGGTGAAGTTCTTTGTTTTTTTTTTAAATAGTTTATTGTCAAGTTGGTTTCCATATAACACCCAGTGTTCATCCCAACAAGTGCCCTCCTCCATTCCCATCACCCCTCTTCCCTCTCCCCCTCCCCATCACTCTCAGTTTGTTCTCAGCATTCAAGAGTCTCTTACGGTTTACCTCCCTCTTCCCAACTATTTTTCCCCTTCTTCTCCCCCATGGTCCTCCATTAAGTTCCTCCTAATCCACATATATGTGCAAACATATGGTATCTGTCCTTTTCTGCCTGACTTTTTTCGTTCAGCATAACACCCTCAAGGTCCATCCACGTTGCTACCACATAGCCAGATTTCACTCTTTCTCATTGCCATGTAGTATTCCATGGTATAGATAAACCACATCTTCTTGATCCATTCGTCACTTGATGGACATTTAGCCTCTTTCCATGTTTTAGCTATTGTGGAGAGTGCTGCTATGAACATTGGGGTCCATGTGCTCCTATGCATCAGCATTTCTGTATCCCTTGGGTAAATTCCTAGCAGTGCTATTGCTGGGTCATAGGGGAGTTCTATTGTTAGTTTCCTGAGGAACCTCCACACTGTTTTCCAGAGGGGCTGTACCAGTTTACATTCCCACCAACAGTGTAGGAGGGTGCCCGTTTCTCCACATCCTCGCCAGCATCTAGAGTTCTCTGATTTGCTCATTTTAGCCACTCTGACTGGCGTGAGGTGGTATCTCAGTGTGGTTTTGATTTGTATTTCCCTGATGAGGAGGGATGCTGAGCATCGTTTCATGTGTCTGTTGGCCATCTGGATGTCCTCTTTGGAGAAGTGTCTGTTCATATCTTCTGCCCATTTCTTCACTGGGTTTGTTTTTCGGGTGTGGAGTTTGGTAAGTTCCTTATAGATTCTGGATATTAACCCTTTATCTGATATGTCATTTACAACTATCTTTTCCCATTCCGTCAGTTGCCTTAGTTTTATGGATTGTTTCCTTTGCTGTGCAGAAGCTTTTTATCTTGATGAGGTCCCAATAGTTCATTTTTGCTTTTGATTCCCTGTCTTTGGGAATGTGTCAAGTAAGATTTTGCTGCAGTTGAGGTCAAGGAGGTTGTTTCCTGCTTTCTCCTCTAGGATTTTGATGGTTTCCTGTCTCATATCCTTTATCCATTTTGAGTTTATTTTTGTGTATGGCCTGAGAAAATGATCTAGTTTCATTCTTCTACATGTTGCTGTCGAGTTCTCCCAGCACCATCTATTAAAGAGGCTGTCTTTTTTCCATTGGATACTCTTTCCCGCTTTGTCAAAGATTAGTTGGCCATACATTTGTGGGTCCAATTCTGAGTTCTCTATTCTATTCCATTGGTCTATATGTCTGTTTTTGTGCCAATACCACACTGTCTTGATGATGACGGCTTTGTAGTAGAGGCTAAGGCCTGGGATGGTGATGACTCCCATTTTGTTTTTCTTCTTCAATATTACTTTGGCTATTTGGGGTCTTTTTTGGTTCCATACACATTTTAGGATAGTTTGTTCTAGCTTTGAGAAGAATGCTGATGCAATTTTGATTGGGATTGCATTGAATTGTAGATTGCTTTGGGTAATAATGACATTTTAACATTATTTATTCTTTGGATCCATGAGCATGGAATGTTTTTCCATTTTTTTTGTGTCTTCTTCAATTTCCTTCATAAGTTTTTGATAGTTTTCATCATACAGATCTCCTATATCTTTGGTTAGGTTTATTCCTAGGTTTTTTATGGGGTTTTTTTGTGCAATTGTCAATGGGATCCGTTTCTTGATTTCTCTTTCTGTTGCTTCATTGTTGGTGTATAAGAATGCAACCAATTTCTGTACGTTGATTTTGTACTTGCAAATTTGCTGAATTCATAGATCAGTTCTCCACTCTGGTGGAGTCTGTTGGGTTTTCTATGTAGAGTATCGTGTTGTCTGCGAAAAGTGAAAGTTTGACGTCTTCTTTGCCAATTCTGATGCCTTCGATTTCCTTTTGTTGTCTGATGGCTGATGCTGGGACTTCCAGCAGTATGTGAAACAACAGTGGTGAGAGTGGACATCCCTGTCGTGTTCCTGATCTCGGGGGGAAAGCTCTCAGTTTTTCCCCATTGAGGATGATGTTAGCTGAAGGCTTCTCATAGATGGCTTTTGTGATGTTTAAGTAGGTTCCTTCTATCCCAACTTTCTCGAGAGTCTTAATTAAGAAGGGATGCTGTATTTTGTCAAATCTGGAAAGCAATATTTCAATATCTAGCAAGGTTGAAGCGATACAGTAATTTTGCCTCTAGCTATACACCATAGAGACATGCCCAATGGGTACAGAAGGATATATAGACAAGAATGCTCATAGCAATATTGCTATTAATAGCAAATACAAAAATGAAAACCACCTTTAACAGAAAAATAAATAAATAATCTGGTCATACAATGGGCAAATTTTCTCACTGTTTAACCAGCTTCATTGAGGTTTAATTTAAACACCATACATTCCATCCATTTTATTTATCATTTTAGCATTCATTAATGATGTTTAGTAAATTCGTAGAGTTGTGTAACATCATCACAATCCAACTTAAGAACATTTTCATTACCCTAAGAAAGATCTCTCATGCCCATTGCAGTTAATCCCTTCAGCCCCAGAGCCAAGTTACCACTAATTTATTGTGCATCTATATTTATACTTGTATTTAATATAAATGCAATTTTAAAATTCAGTCTTTTGTATCTGGATTCTTCCATGTAGTATAATGGTTTTGAAATTCACCCATGTTGTAGCATGTATCAATAGTGAGTTCCTTTTAATTGTTAACGTAGTATTGTAATGTATGTATAGGCCCATTCACTCTCTTGGCTATGAAGAGCCAAGAGGAAGGAAAGCTACTCATTTCAGCCGGAATGAATTTCACAAACATAAGGTTTAACATAAAAAACAAGTTGCAGGAGAAAACATCCACTATTAGAGCACTAATAGAAAGCTTACTTACCTCATAAACAGTACCATTGGTTATTCAGGCATTCATACACAGATTGTAAAGTATGAAGCAATGCATGAGAATGATAAACAACAAACATGGAATGGTAATTACCTCTAGGAGAGAGAGAGAGGGATTTTCCAAGACAAGGGTAAAGGAGCTTCAACTTTATTTGTAATGATACAGGTACACAGGTATTGGTTGTATCATATGTTATTTCATATATTTTATGTTTCTAAGGTACTTCCATATGTATGAAATATTTCATAATACATTTATAAACCCTTTGAAATGAATTAACTCTTTTGAAAACACATAATTAGGGGTGCCTGGGTGGCTCAGTCAGTTAAGCATCCGACTTTGGCTTAGGTCAAGATCTCACGGTTCGTGGGTTCGAGCCCTGCCTTGGGCTCTGTGCTGACAGCCAGCTCAGAGCCTGGAGCCTGTTTCAGATTCTGGGTCTCCCTCTCTCTGACCCTACCGTGCTCACGCTGTCTCCCTCTTTCTCAGAAATAAATAAAACGTTTTTTAAATAGTAACTATGAAATTTCTTTTAATTTACTTTATTTTTTTTAATTTTTAAAATGTTTTTATTTATTTGTGAGAGAGAGAGAGACAGCATGAGCTGGCGAGGGTCAGAGAGAGAGGGAAACACAGAATCTGAAGCAGGCTCCAGGCTCTGAGCTAGTGGTCAGCACAGAGCCTGATGCAGGGCCAAACCCAGGAACCGTGAGATCTTGACCTGAGCCAAAGTCGGACGCTTAACTGACTGAGCCACCCAGGCGCACCAATAAAACATTTTTTAAAAATTTTTAAAAAGAAAGAAAACACATAATTACAGAAGCATGATAGCTTCTACTTAAATAACAGCTATAATATTAAAATTTTAATGCCCAAAATATAACTAAAATACTTAAATGCTTATACTCAAAATGGTGAAAGTAAAAAATGGAAGTGAAAACAATGTCTCTTCTCATCTATCATTACCAGTTGAGAATTCATCTAATTTTTGAAACTAGCTTAAAAATGTTAGAGATGTTTAATATTCATTCTCTTCATATTTTCTTCTACTTTTCAATTGTTTGAACTCTCTGGACTTTCCCCAGACATCTTTTCAGATAACTTTAAAATTTCATTTCACTCTTATTTGTAGATCAAGGGTGATAGAAACATTTGGTTGTAGGCAATGGAGACCGCAAGTCAAATTAGTTGAATCTGAAAAAACCTAAGTATTGGTTGAGATAACCCAAATGTTTAAGGAAGTTCTAGCTTCAGGCACAGCTTCAATAATGCTGCCAGAACTCCATGCACTCTCTCTCCATCTCCCTGTTCTGTTTTTTTCCTGCAGTGGTATCACTCTCAGGCACACCTCTCAACATGGTAGCCTTTGGCAAGTCTAGGCATACTTTATCATTACAGGACTGAGTCCCATTGCATTGGCGTAGTATTGTGTACCAATCCCTGAACAGCCACTGTGATGGAAATGCTGATTGGTTCAGTCAAGGGCATGATTTTTAGAACGTAGGGTGAGTGAGTGTAGGCACACAAAAAAACCACACAGACTATGAGGGAGGAAGGAGGGGTCTGCAAAAGAAAATGTACCAAAAGAAGGGAAAGTACATGCTACATACAACAACTAACAAATGTTTGCCACATCATCTGAAGATTGAAATGTCCTTCCATGTCCCATTGGGGGTTCATTCTGGTATCATGTACCTTTGTAGTAACTGCAGGCTATCTGACATGTCTGAATGAATTCTTCTACTTAATGAGGATTGCTGATCAGGGCTGGTTTTCACAATATCAGCATTCATGGTAAGAGAAATTTTAACTTGATCAAGGAAAGTCTGGACCATTATAAAATAGAGGCAAGGACTCCCAAATTCTATAAAATTTAATAATATTTACAGTGTTTCCTATTTAGATCCTCAGTTTGCTACATCTGTGACAAAGTCCTATATGAATACCATATAATTCTGTAAATCTTCCCAGTAAGGTTAAATAAAAAAGAAGGATTTGTTTAATACTGTTGGATTCAATGCTGTGTACTGATGTAATGGGAAAATTATTCAGGAACATTTCATTCTTGAGAAAATATTGCCCACATTATCAATGCCTCAACATACCTGGGCTTATAAAAAACCATAATCCATACTTTCTGAGCACATGAACTTGTTGGCAACTTTTCACCACACACACACAGACACAAAAATTGTTTTGGAATTCAACAGCTAGTAACAGTGCTCAAAAAGTTAAGCTTTCTGTAACAGACAAGGATACAATTGCAGATGATATTTACCCACTTTCTTCACACAATAGTCAAGTTAATTTCCTGAAGAGATTCTCTGTTTATGAACATTATTCCTATTCAAATAAGTAGCCAGAATTTTGCTCATAATGGACCAAACTGAGGAAGATTAACAAATAGTGATTCATTAACTATTATTTACCCACTGTATGCCAAATGTTCATGCTAAGCCCTGAGGATGTAAGAGTGAAGAGAGGAGTTTGTAGTTTAATGGAGGAAACATACAGACAAGTAATTGTAATAATGGATGATCAGTATTTTGATGAAATGAATAATATGCATTGTAATACTTAGAAAGAGAATGAGCAAGAAAAAGAATTAATTGTGACGGCAGAGATGTTGGCAAGGCTTTGATGGGGAATATATGTCTTGGGAGAGGCTTAGGCTAAGTCTTAAGAACAAATAGGAACCATCCCTGTACAAAGGGTGGGGTAGGAATGGAAAGGGCAACTCAAGCAGAGTCAACAGAGAAATGAGCAAATATAATGGGTTTAGCTAACCAAAAATAGGCAGCAGTAAAGGAGGTATGTCACTGAGGAGGTAGGCACTTCCTGGTAAGCTTTGAGAAGGGTACCAACTAAAATATATGTCAAGTACTCACTGAGATTTCATTCATGTAATTGCAATTAATTTTGCTCTGAAAGCATTTTAATATGTTAACATTCTAGGGGGTGGTTTGGGGAGAAGTATTCACCCACATTTTAGCGTCAGTTATTTGAGATGTTTCCTGCTCCCACATTTGGTCTAGATCAGGGGTCAACAGATTTTTCTTGTAAAGTACCAGATGGTACACATTTTTTTACTTTTTTGAACCAGACAGTTTCTGTTGCAACTACTCCTCTTTACAGTTGCATCAGGAAAGCAGACATAGGCAGTTCATGAATGAATGGTTGCAGCCCTGTCCCAGCAGAACTTGATTCACACAAACAGGCAACTTATCCAAGGTTCCAACTAAGCCAAGAGCTTGGGATCCCCAAAGCCTTCCTAGCCATGCTAACCCCTACCAAAGCCTTAAACTTTTAATATCTGCCTGGACAGACAGCCCTCTCATTTTTCTCCTAAATTGCCACTCAACAGAGGCTGTATAAGACCTCAGTGTATTTGGAAAATGGTGCTGAAGAGAAGAAGGGAAACCCTGCTCATCTCTTCCTGATTCGTCTGCTGCCCTGGGGAGGCAGGAGCCACAAATCCTGTGCAGATAAGTGGCTTCTTTCCGCCCAGGGAAGGCCTCCTTTTCAAGTTTTCAGACTTCTTTTCTTTTTTATCGGTCTAGCCTATGCATGGCACTTAAGTGCACATGGGAGTGATTTTGGCTCTGTGCAGGTTACAGCAAACATTGCATTCTGATTCTGAGTTGATTTCCCTCCCCTCACAGCCTCCCCCAAATATAGTAAATCAGAGTTAGGGTTTAAGCCTAAACATAAAGTCTATTTAACATGTTACATAGATGAAAATATAGCACTATTCCACTGCTAACAGTTCTGTCATGTTTAGTAAAAGCGTGGGTCATGGACCATGAAACTCACTCTGAAAGGCATAAAAATATTTAAGAAGGAGGAATCCCAAGCCTTTTGGGAAGGGAGAAAAAGAACAAAACCAGCTACCTTTAATAATTTATTTCTCATTCTTTATCCTCTTTTGCATTTGAGAAAGTCCTTAAGGCTCAGAGGGGACTTGGTTCATGCCAAACAATTTATGTCTATGAATTCCTTTTTTGTGCACTTCACATGTCACAGACGCACAATAATGCCACCATTACTTGCCAGTTGCATGAACTTTGATCTCAAATGGGTCATGGGTCAGCTTCAAACAAAGCACTAAATGTGAAATGATAAGCCACTTCCATGCCTATGATATTACGAGATTTTATTTTTCACATAGTGGGCACAATGACACATTTCTGTTCTTTAGCTTTCAGTTAATGACTATAATGTGGATAATCCTGGAAGTCAGGGACAGGTCCAACAATTTCGTTGAAGACAGAAACTTCTCAGCATTACACAATCCAGTATAATATATTGTATTTCCTAATAGTTTAAAGGACATTTCATTGTTCGTTGGTATTAAAAGATTTAATCAAAGAAAGGCATTGACAAAAATTTGCCTTATAATTGAGAATTATAAGAACCTGGTCACTGGGTTTTTAAAAGTTTTTATTTAAAGTCCATTTAGTTATCATAGAGTGTAATATTCATTTCAGGTGTACAATATAGTGATTCAACATTTCCATACATCACCAATGCTCATCATGACAAGTGTAGTCCTTATTCCCAATCACATATTTAACATCCCCCACCCCCCCATGTCACCTCTGGCAACCATCAATTTGTTCTCTATAGTTAAGAGTCTGTTTCTTGGTTTGCCTCCCTCTCTCTCTTTTTAAAACTGGTCACTGTCAAGACCTGGTATCTAAAGTTGTTACTGAAGCTGCAGGTATTAATGTAAAAAGTAGTCATAATTTAACAACCTTAACTTAGCCAAATTCTCTGTCATTTATATAATTCCTACTGGAAGTGTTAAATATCACACATTTTACATTAAAATGTGAGGCAGGTATTCATAACAAGACCAATGCTGTAGCTTCAATATTGAGATATGTAATTGAATTTGGACCAATGATTTTTAGTGCCCTGATCCAACTGGTTATGTCAAGTAATTGAGTGTTACAAATGGTCTCCCCTATGACTCAGCAATAGCACTGCTAGGAATCTACCCAAGGGATACAGAAATGCTGATGCATAGGAGCACATGGACCCCAATGTTCATAGCAGCACTCTCCACAATAGCTAAAACCTGGAAAGAGCCTAAGTGTCCATCAACAGATGAATGGATCAAGAAGATGTGGTTTATCTATACCATGGAATACTACATGGCAATGAGAAACAATGAAATCTGGCCATGTGTAGCAACATGGATGGACCTTGAGGGTGTTATGCTGAGCAAGTATTACAAATGGTGACTACAGAATTAAAACTTCAGATTATAACTATCTCTAATCAAATCCCCAGTCCTTTTGCTAACCCTATAATGGTTCTGATTACTCCAGAAGGTTTGTGAGTTTTGTCTTATAAGAACCCATAAACCTAAGAATCCAATAATACAGTTCTGACTCAATTTAATAAGTCTACTAACTATAAGTTATATGCTCATTTTTAAGAAATTATAGTTATGATTATTTTTAAAATATTATTTTAGTACTTTATGAATTATATATATGACAGTTTGGCCAAATTGAAGCCCTTAAAATCATCGATCATCATTATTATTTTGCACTAGTATGCAAAATATGAGCCACCAATGTGTGCAAGCATGTCTTCATAGCGATAAGTTTCATAACTCTTAGATTCCCAGTTATTAGATTTTGTTAATTGCTTTCCTCTTAATAAGTTCTTTTTATTAAGACTCACAAAATTATTTATGACATTGTTCCTTTTTGTGGTAAAACTACTTTAGTTCACCAAACTACTGCCTGCATGATGGGCTTGCAAGTTTTAAAATTCCTGTAATTATTCTAGATGAGCTCTGTCTGAAGTGTTTGAAATATTAATGATCCCCAAAATCTTCCATTTCATAAGAGTTTCTAACTTAATTTAAGGTACACCCAATGAAAACCACTAGCGGCTTCCCTTTTAAGTAAAGGTAGAATTCACATGAAAGGTATTAAGCACTTTATGTTTTCTCTGTTCAATAGGATTAATTTTTAGGGCATCATAGGTTGAGAAAACTGGCAAAAAAAAAAAAAGACTACATTTTATGCTTTTATAATGCATAGCTCTCAGATACTGCACTGAAATACTTTCAAGGTTAAAATATCCATATGTTTGAGATTGGCCATCAGATGTGTCATATATAGTATGAGGATTGAGTATAAGGATTTTCTTACATTTTTCAAGTGTTTTTTGAGAAAGACAGAGTATGAGTGGGGGAAGGGCAGAGAAAGAGGGAGACACAGAATATGAAGCAGGCTCTAGGCTCTGAGCTGTCAGTACAGAGCCCGACATGAGGCTTGAACTTATAAACTGTGAGATCATGACCTGAGCCAAAGTTGGACACTCAACTGACCAAGCCACCCAGGCACCCCGAGTTTAAGGATTTTCTAACTCCACTTCCCTGAAAATAAAGTCTAGCACTCTGTCTCATTTTGCAGAAGCCTCTCCAATGGGTAAGCCATGTTTCTCCTAAGAGTCATGTAAAGTGCTCAAGAGAAGATTTTCTCCAAAAATTAGCATTTCACAGGCTCCACATGAGGTGAGGTCAGAAATGCTTCCCAGGCAGAAGGCCCAGGGACCAGGCACCCCACACGGAGGACAGCACATTCCTCTGTGTAAGGGGCTCATGCTCTCTGACCTCAGTGGAAAAGCTGATCCATACACAAAGGGACAGAGGCCAGTGAGTTAGTGAGAGCAAGCAGCTTTGCCTGCTGATACTAAGGCCTAACTTTGTATGTCAACAAGCAGCACTTTCTGGGCCCTCAGGAATGGATTTCTACTACAGCCCTTCTTGCTGCCTCTGTTAATCATTGAGCTCTCTTTCTCTGAATTTAAGAATGAGTCATGGCTTTAACTCTAGGGCAGCCTGATAAAGGTCCACCATCAATGGCCTGCTTAGGATTTCCAGGTCAAAGGAAAGGTTAAAACGGGGAAAATGACAACTGCCAACTTAAGAGAGGACTGTGTTACTGTTGAAAAATAATGTTGACCTCAAAATGACCTTCAGTAGAAGAGTGTTCCCTTCTTATGGATAACCGAGCTTAGACTAAGCTCTAGCATCTAAAAGGAGGGGACAACTTTTTCTATCCACCACATTTTGAGCTTTGCTAATATTCAGTGTAAGCAGGGTGATCTTGGTCGGGACATCTGATGTCCTGATCTCTATATATAGCAACTGGTTTACTGAAGTTTAAAGTGAGCATGTGTGATTGGTTCTCCAGGGGAGAAAATCATATGTAAATATACAAAGATTTTGAAAGCCCTGGTTTGGTGACTGCATCACCCAATGCTCACCATTGCTGAAACTGGATATGATTGTGTTGCCTTGCAGGCATTTATTTTACAACAGTCATTTTAAGCCACCAATTGCCAGTGTTCTTTAAGCGCTTGAAGCCAAAATGACATGGAGTTTTTACCCCCTTTGGCCAAATTAGATATCAAGGAGAAAATCTGATCTTACGGAAAAAGAAAATTACATTTCGAAGATTCAGTAATCAGAATGATTTTCTTAATTATCCTGCCAGATGAAATTTTAGGACCTCAAATGAGAGAAGAATATGTCAAATTAGGTCAATGTGTGGTTTTATGGTCAAATATATTGTTTGACCTAATTAGTAAATTTTAAAAATGTATACAAGATGAAGTTTGGGAACGGAGGAAGCCCTGAGGCCACAACCCTACTTGCTGCCCCAAACTGTAATGAGCTTTCTATTGCTGCTGAAATGTATTTATTTTGTAAAATGTATTTATTTTGTAAACTGCTTCTTATCGAATGATAAACTCTTAAACAATGGTCAGAGAAAAAAAATACAATCAGTGTTAGGTAGATGACTCAGCAGTCTAGCAGTCTAAGTTTGGTAGGTTTCAAGCCACAGATTTCACATTTTCATAACCGTTAAATAATTGAGAAAATACTTGCATACAGAAGTAATCATTGTATTTTATCCTTAAAATAAACCCATGAGGTTGGTATCATCTCTCCATTTTATAGATGCCAATGGCAAGGCCCGGCGAGTTTAAAACTATTCAGCAGAGATTCATACAATCCAACAATTATTGGTTGAGTGCCTACAGTCTTCCAGGCACAGCTAAGAAAGAAACTTGGGCCAAAATCTACTAAATACACCTATTGTCAGAAATATGGTTACAGTATTTTAATCAACACAGAGGAGTGCAGGTTCCAATCTATTTAAGCTGCTACATGAGTTGAAATCTTTTTGTAGTCCCAGTATTGTGGCAAGCTACCTCTGACAATCTGATAGCTAGAACATAATGGCTTTGTCTAGCCTCTGAAATACTAATTATAGGCAAAATGGTGAGGTGTAGCTGTGAGCCGGATGTCCCCTTCCCATCTCAGGGCCTTTCTCTTGGCTTGCTCTCCTTTCTGCCTGTGTCTCACTTTTTTCTATTTCAATTAACTCTTATTTGAAACGCAATCTTTCTAAAAGTGAGTTCTTTAAGGAAAAGGAAAAAAAAACTTGATTAAGAAAAAAGAAAGAAAGCAAAATATACGTGGATTTAAAAAAAAAAAAAGAGATTTAGGGGTGCCTGGGTGGCTCAGACAGTTGAGTGTCCAACTTCACCTCAGGTCATGATCTCACAGTTTGTGGGTTCATGCTGGAGCCCCGCGTCCAGCTCTATGATGACAGCTCAGAGCCTGGAGCCTGCTTCGGATTCTGTCCTCCTCTCTCTCTGCCTTTTCCCTGCTGGAACTCTGTCTGTCTCTTTCAAAAATAAATAAACATTAAGAAAAGATACAGATTTAACCACAGATATGGAAGAGACTATAGAAATTGTGGGGGAGAAATCTCTGCAACTCAAGGCAATAAAATTGAAAATCTAAGTTTATTGATGGAGTAATTTTTCAGCAATATATAAATTAACAAAATTAATCCAAGAAAAGAATGAAAATATATACAGACCAATAATCGTAAAAGATAACTGAAGATGTACCTTTAAAAAAAATCTACAGACGCAGATGGCTTTACAGATACAGTTAGTCTTAAAATACTGACGAGTCACGTCTTTTAACGTACTCTAGCTCATAGAAAAATGCATTAATCTCTATTTTATCCAGATACCCAACACCTTATTAAACTGATAAGAACAGATACTACACTTGATCATAGCCAAAAGGCCGAGAAACGATAGCCAACACCTTATTAACAAAATCCAATGGGTAGTACAGATGAGAAACTTATAAATCAATTTTTTATGAATATAGATGCAAAATTCTAAGTAAAATATTATCAATCTAATGCAGCAGTAAATAAAAAGAAAAACAATTTGAGTTTATTCTAGACACACAATGATACTTTAGTATAAACAGTCTTTCAGGACAATTCATTATACCAACAAATTGAGTGTGAAAATGAGCATTCTTATAATTGTAATGATAGTATACTAAAACAAGATATATCAAACTACACCATACATTCCTAATTTTAAAATCCTCCAAATAGGGGTGCCTGGGTGGCTCAGTCAGTTAAGTGTCCAACTTCGGCTCAGGTCATGATCTCATGGTTAGTCAGTTCGAGGCCCGCGTCGGGCTCTGTGCTGACTGCCAGCTCAGAGCCTGGAGCCTGTTTCAGATTCTGTGCCTCCCTCTCTCTCTCTCTCTCAGAAATAAACAAAACATTTAAAAACTTAAAATCCTCCAAATAAAATAGAAGTGAGGCGAAAATATGACAGAGACTGTTTGCCACAACCAAGAGCCAGCATCAACTTAAGCAGTAAAACCAGAGCCATTTCTATTGAAATTAGGAACAATGTGGAATACTCACAATTACATAATTCAACATCATTTCAGAGCTAATACATGGAACCAAAAAAAATTCATATAAATATTGGAAAAGAAAAACAAAACTATTCTTTTTCATCACAGGATGTGATGACAGACATGGAAACTGAAAAAAACTAGTTTAATAAATTCATAGTATAAAACTTAGCATGCTGTACACCAGATGCTCTTCAACATGTTTTATAATTATTAAGTCATTTAATCCTTATCCCATTCTATGAATTAGGTACTATTATCTCCCCATATTTAAGATGATGAATCTGTAGTCCCAGATCACACAACCAATAAATAATAAGCCTAGATTTTGAACTCAGAGTATCTAGCTCCAAAAACTGGGCACAACTCTAGATTTCTTCTTGCATTATTAACAAGGAAAATATACTTACAACATATATTGTCAACAATTATACCATCAATATACAATGAACTCTAAAAATTAATAATAATATATATGCAACTCAATAGAAACATTGCCAAAGGATATGAATGGCTACTTCACAAAACAGTAAATTCAACTGGACAATAATCATTAACAATGCTCAAACTACTAGACAAATACAGGTAAAAGCTGTAGGCAAATTACAAAGAATGGTAAAAATCAAGTGCTGTCAAGGATGTTGGAAAACATTCACACTCAGATATTCCTGGTGGTACTTAAGGATGAATTGTCAGTCTTTTGAAATCTGGTCATACGTAATACATGAAAATGTGATACACACATATGCTTCTACCCACAAATTTCACTTTTGGGAATCTATCTTATCAAAATAAAAGCATGAGAATATAAGACTACTGCATATTTGTTACAACATTGCTGTAGTGGCAATTAATTATGAAATATCTGCTCTGAGCAATACTATGTAGTTGTTAAAAAGAAAAAAGTAAGATTCTCTATCTGTTACCCTTTAGGGATGTCCACATATTGTTAGGTTAAAAAACAAATACCAAATACTGTATAGAGTATCCTCTCATTCTTACAAATCAGACATTATAAGATAATTACATTGAGAAAGGCTGTTAATATCAGTTTCCCCTGAAAGTAAAATAAAAGAGGCAAGTATAGGGAAAAGACTATTATTCTTTAAATGTGTGAATTGTCCCACTTTTAAAAAAATTTAAGCTGAAACTTAATACAGCAGGGGTGCCTGGCTAGCTCAGATGGTAGAGCCTGTGACTCTTGATCTTGGGGTCATGAGTTCAAGCCCCACATTGTGGGTAGAAATTACTTTAAAAAAAAAATCAAAAAACCCAAATACTATACTTGCGAATGCAGAGAAAATTTCTGGGAGATACCCAAGAGTGGAGTGGAATCTGAGTATGGTAATGGAGGAAGCTTTTTCTCTTTATACCCTTTTGTATAGTTTGAATTTGTTTTTTGAGCAAGAAATATGTAATTACTTTTTTAAAATCTGATAAACTAATTCCATTGATTGAAAGTAGTTTAATGTTACTCTCCAAGGGATATTTAAATTTTAATAGGTAATTCAGAACTTTTTATCTGGGAAGAAGTCAGGGCCAATATGAGAGAGACTCCCCACTTTGTGCCATATGGAGCCATTGACGTGGTCTACCCACTCACAATCCTTTAAAATTATTTCTTGTCTTGGGGCACCTGGATGGCTCAGTCAGTTAAGTGTCAGTCTTCAGCTCAGGTCATAATCTCATGGCTTGTGAATTCAAGCTCTGTGTCGGGCTCTGTGCTCACAGCTCAGAACCTGGAACTTGCTTGGATTCTGTGTTTCCCTCTCTCTCCCTGCCCCTCTCTCCCTTGCACTCTGTCTTTATCTCAAAAATAAATAAACATTTAAAAAACGTTTTTTTAAAAAATAAATAAATAGTTCCTGTCTCACATGTAGAATTCGGTTCTTGAATTTAAAAGCTTTGAACTGTCAAGATTTCAAGGAAGCTTGGAGGGGCATATTTAGCATTGGGAATATAATCCATGAAATGTGGAGGGAAGAGATTGGTAAATCTAGCATACACATCTATTAACACTGTTAATACCACCCTACCACATGTCATTTTGGTATCAGGCTGATTCACACATCAGAAAGGAATGAAAACCTCTGTGTGTCAAAATTATTTTTTGTTTACATGTCTCAAGGAAACCTGAGGTTGGTGATTTTACTTCACAAGGACACTGGGAAAAGCCATTTGTGGCTATCTAACTTTATGCTACGAGCAGAAGGTATACATTGATCACACAAAGAACAGATGGTGATACTGAGAAAGTAGGTATTCTGCTGTTATTCCTGGGTAAGTCTAGCAGGCAGAGATTACAATAATCAATAAAAAAAAAGTCAATTCCTTATAGAAGGCATGATGTAATATCTGAATTGGTTGGATATGGGGAAGCACAAAAAAACACTTAAAAGTCATTATTTGGAAGTCCTCAAGTTCAATTTTCCTCTTTTCTTTTTTATTGTCTTAATAAATCACACATAAAATAAATACTGTTGAGGGGGAAAATAAATTAACTGAGGCTGAATGTCAGGTTGAGTAGGAAATTTTAATTGTAGAATAATGGATATAGATGGATATAGATGACACTTTTTAAAGTAAATTTATCACTTCCTTTCTTCCATCTCAGCTTCTAACACAAAGTGATAATTGCTTTAAAGGCAAAATAGTTCTAGATACACTGATATGTACTTTTTTCCCAAGGACTATAAGTAGCAAATTTCAACACCTGATGAAACATGTTATTTCTCATCTCACTTAACAAATTCGAATAGGCAGCTAAAAGTCTCTTACAGGGTATTCATTTATCTCAGTACAAAATGTTTGAGGTTGAAATCCGGCCCAGAAAATGGAGCAGAAAGATCAGGAAAAGGAAATTATATAACTGTCATCATAAGTGATATTCTATTCTGCTGGACCTGAATCATACTATTTTCATCATCAACGCCTATATTTCCTTCTCAAAGAAAAAAAAATAAAGAAATAACTAAAACTTTAGAAATCTAAATAAAATATAGACAAATCCTAAATCTCTTGAATGAACTCATTGTGAGAGAGTTAAAAGAAAATAGAAAAAATATACTATATAAGGGTGTTTTCTTTTTTTAAAAGAAATGGAACAAACACTTGCAATATTCACAGAATGGACAGAAGATAATTGTGGTCAATTCTATTATACTTCTACTCCTGAGAAAAGATCTCACAGTCCAGGAAATGACTTCTGAGCTCCTTCCTGGATGTGGTAATATGTCCCAGTGAGCCTTATTGTCTATTAAATGTCCTACGCTCACAGTCTAAGAGTAGATATGCATTTTTATTTATTTGTATGTACCACACCTTTTGTTCCAAAACAGACTTTTAAAAATAGCTTAAAAGGACATATAAGCTGCAATAAGACCTCATAAATTAAAAGGACAAGCAAAGAAAAAAGGAAAATATGGCTGGGAACATAAATGGAGCCAAAAATAAGACCAAAGAAGATACCTTATAATATCCTCCACTCTTGCCACAGATTTGGCGCGAAGCTCTCTAGCAGTGGTTGAGAAGAGAAAGACATCAAACTCAAGTCTATCCTTACAAAGGGAAAAAAATCCTAATGAAGCTGCAGCTTTGGCTTAAGTTATTTTATTTGTAGTAATAGTAAAAGTATAGCAAGGGTAGATCTAACTCATATAATGCTTAGTATAATTTCAGGTAATCCTCTGAGCACATTACATATATTAAATCATTTAATTCTCCCAAAATCTAATGAAGTAAATAATACTATTACTCCTTTAATATAGATCAGGAAATCAAGGAACAAAGAGGTTATGTATCTTGCCTAGGAAGGGATAAGGTGAGATGCTACTAAATGTATACTTAGATAAACAAGGTATAAACTTTACTTGCTAATGGTTTTTATATACTCACCGATAGGAAACAACTTCGACTAAATATAAACAAAGCTACAAAATAAGCAAGATAACTTCAGTTTTCTATAATAAACGATCCTTTTTGAAACTAAATTCTGCTTGCAACATTACCATGGAATCGAGTGTAATGATGAAAGTTCATATAAGTTTGGAGTACTACAACTTGATGATTCAATTTTTCCTCCACTTTTCTCTAATTAGACTGCTGAAAAACCTAGTTCATATGGCCTGTTGTGATACTGTTTGGCCTTCCTTTGGTGAGAAGACATTCTCAATATATCATGCACACTAGTGCTGTTGTTGTTTTCTCATGAGCTGGCAGCAATTCAAGAAATACCACTTGGCATCAACTTTATTGGAAGCACAAACTGGAACTCAGGCAGTGAAACTGTGGAGGAGTGTTCAATTATAAGATAAAAAATGATCCAAAATATGCTTATATTAATTTGTTTTTCTAAAGTGTTGTTTAAATAAAAACACAACATTTAAGCATTCTTGAGAATAATTCTCATGTCCTTTCTCTTGGGAAACACTTTTTTTTGGAGAAACACACTTGATAATATTCTTAATTTAAAAAGTTAATTGCTTCAACTATTACTGATCTTCATCCTAGAAGACATTTGTTTCTCATGGGAGGGGGTGCAATATAAAAAAGCACAGTGTGGAATTAAATCAATAATGGTTTGGGCACTTCTACCAAAAAAGGCAAGGATCTTGAAAACATAATTGATGATGTCACACCAATCGGCAACTCAGTAAAAATAACTGCAATAATCTGGTTTGATTCAGGGGTATATTTTTAGGTAGAGAGAGGTCAAGCTTTGGGGAAAGACACTTGTGGCAATGAACATAGAGATGTCAAATACCTGGATTCACCAATCATGTGTTGCTGGTTGAATATGAATCCATGGACTTCTTCAACATCAAGAATCTCTTGTACAGAAAGCAAAAGAGCCCAATAATGGAATGTGAACCTGAATGGACACATTCCATTTCTATTCACAGATGACCTGAGAGAACATTCCTTAGAAGTATGCCATCCAAGAATATATATTTATATAATGTCCTCAAGCTTAGAAACCAGCAAGATCTTAAAGACGCATTATTACTTTATCTGTTTCCATTTCTGTACTCTGAACATTTAGGTTGCTTTCAAACTGACTGAAGCAATAATAAAATATGTTATGTGATGTAATAAAAGTCCAGTGGAGGCAGGGCTTCAAAGTGAGCTGATTTAGCAGCTCAAAGAAGTCCAGGCCCCATGTTTAGTCATCTCACTCCGTCTCACTGTTTTGCCTTCCACAGCGTGCACTGCTTTCTACAACAGGTTTCTCCAGTGATCAAAGTGTGGTTGTCAGTAGTAATAAGGGTATAGGATTCTTCCTTTATATCATCAGAGAGCAAATCAGGATTTTTCCCCCAATTATGCAATAAGATTCCTTCCTTACAGATTCCTGACCTTACAGCCCAACGGAGGTCCCATTACAAAAACAGTGCCATGAGCTGATTGCTTAAGTCAGGTTACATAACCAACCTAGGTAAGAGACATGAGGTCATCAAATCATGGTGACAGTAATCAGCATTAACTGGTTAAAGCCCATGCAGAAGTTGGTGGTGGGGTCACCTTTCCCTAAGTCACATGGGCTGCATTTTGTGGATGCCTGTATAAAACCGGGGTTCCACTGCAAAGGGGTAAGTGGGGATAGGATGCTGGGTAGGTAATTAACAGATCCTCTAGCAACAAAACCTTTTCCTGAAAATGTCCAGGGAAAAACATTTTGTATTATGCGTTGGTGTATCTTGGATGGGCTATAGGGGGCAGTAGTGGCTCAGTACTCAGTAAATTTCCACCATGTAGTGAGGGACACTTCCCTCCAGAGGTATTTTTCTTTAAGGGTCAAATATCACTTGGTATTACTAAATCATACTAGAAATAACTGATACTTTCATTAAAGAAAATCACAATTGCCTAGAGTCAAAGGCACTGATATATTGACGGGTTCCTTTTATCAGTATCTCATTATAAGGCCTATCTGTACCTTTGACTTAACATGCAGAATGATTTGAGTTAGCAAATCATTGCACTTGATGAACATATTCCCCCTACCAACCATCCACCTGCTATGTACTATAGAATGGGTGAACAAGCAAAAGATACTTCTATGTATTTATTCTATACAAAGAAGCATGATTAACAATGAACTCAAATGTTACAAATATTCATAAAACAAGCTAATAAACATGTCAAGTTCTGATTTAATCAGGAAGACCTCTTAGATGAGTTAGACTCTGAGCTGGAGATAAATGAAAAGGAAGATAGAGAGGGAAGGTATTCCAGATAAACAGGATCCAGTGGACAAAGAAAGAAGTCTAAGTAGGTGGTAACAATCTGGAAAGACAGTAGTGGATAGGAGCACACAAGAAAGGACCATGGGACTAGTTCACTGGTAACTCGGGTTGGATTCTGAATTACTCGGTAATGAGAAGCCTTACAAAGAGATAGGAAGGGAACTAACATTTGCTGGTTGTCTCAAATGTGTTGGCTGCTTAATATATTTATTTTTTTCAATCTTCTCAAGAGCCTAGCAAAGTGAGTTTTATCACTATCATCCTCTTTTTATGGATGAGAAAACTGAGGACCAAATAAATTAAGATCACGGCTAGTAATTGGCAGAATTTTAATCCAAATCTGTGTACACCAAAGCCTGAGCTTTTTCCCATGATCCAATGTCTCCTGTTGGAGGAGAGAATGATATAACAAGAATCTTAGCATTCAGAATTGATTTCAGGCTATTGGAGGAAGACTTGAGAGAGGGTATTCCAATAATCTAAAAGAAAGGGGATGGTGGCTAGCAGACAGAGCTTGCATGAAATGGTTGATTATGGAGATCTAGATGAGATAAGGTACAGGTTACTCCCACCAGTTACATATGTGAAGCAAAGGATTCCAGGCACTGTGCTTGGCTCATTGGTGAAAGGATTCGGTTCCAACCAAAATAGAAAAGACAAAATATCAGGAGTTGATTGTCATTGCCATCAAGAATAGTGACTGTGCCAAGTAACATTTGGAAGATGTTTTTATATGTAGCCTCTTGTGTAATATTCCACAGAGATTCCTCTCACTTGGAACAGAACTACATTTCAAATTTTCTTAAAATGTACTTAGTACCCAAACCAGTTGGAATTTGTTTTAATTTGGAAAAGGACTGAGTTAAATTTCCTTTTTTAAAATAGATTAATGATACAAAAAAGATATTTTAAAATCTAAAGTATCTTACTCTAAGTTTAGGTCTAAACAGAGTATTGCTTAAGGTTAATTGACTAAGAAAACAAAGTAAGGAGTGAATATTCACATTAGAATATAATCTGTGGTGGTACTCCACGAAATAGCAAGTTCTCCCCGCCAATTTTAAATACATATTCAGCTCATATTCTAAAGTCCTATCTTCTTTTGACTGCATATGTTACAAATGAGATTGGTTCGCAGATCTGTTTTCCTCAATAGGAAATGTCAGGGCAGAGATCACCTTTTAAGAAAACTTCTTTAGTGATTTAGTCTAAGAGGTAAATGCTTGTTGACTAATAGCATGTTTGTTAAATGCAAACTGAACATTTTATATTAGTATTGTTGGGAAGGAAAGACCTACTAGTTCCTTGGCTTTTTTGCTGCGTGACCTCAAACACGTTCTTTAACATTCTGAACATTATCAGTGATGCTGACTGAATAGCATTCTGTGCAAACATGGCAATGTAAGTAAAAAACAAACAAAGTCACACACCATATAATTTATTTTATTAAATAAATTAAATTACAACTGTGCAAATATTTTAGACAGCATGCTGTTGAGGACCTTAGCCATGTCAACAAAGCAAACTTTGATAATTTACTCTGAGGATTTGATAGCAAGTAAGAGACCTTCTCCCCTAACACATTCCATACTCCAACTGTCTTATAAATTCAGACTGGCAATCCTCAAAAGATTCCTTGTTTCTACTGAAATGAGGTTTAATAATAATAAAAAATGAGAAAAAAGACCCGAGAAACTAATACATGCTTCTAGAATATCAGAGTTGTTTTTTTCTGACTTTTGCTTCTCTGTTGACATTCTCTTGAGCAAAGAAATTGACTATTTCTTTAGATTTTTGCAATACATCTACTCTGTACATTTCAAGTCAATGGTCATATAACTCCCAAATGACTTAAGTAAGTTTTGGACTAAAAACAAATGTCAGTGTTAAGAGTATGAGAAATAAAAAAGGCCTCCACTGGGGGAAGACTGGAGGACACAAAGAAAGAGAATGATGGGGGTAAGCTAAAAACTATGGTTTTAGTCTCCACTTGGAGGTTAGAAAGGTAGGTGGGAACAGGAAAAATAAGAAAGGCCATAACTCTAGAGCATCCAGCAACAGTCCCTGTAATAAATTTTAAAAATGTGCTCCCCTCCAACACAGAGGCTTCTTTAAACCTCCATCCCTTTCAGGTGTGATGCAAAAAAAAAAAAAAAAAATGTATTTCTTAGACATTGTCTACAAGAGCTACTATGGTGCACAGGAACAAAGAATAAAAATAGAATTAGCTCAAAGGTCAACGTTGTTTACATTTAGGTCTAGGCCATACCACAAAATCACTACCTCTAACCTTACCCTGAGTCCTTACCGATTGATACAGCAGAAAAATAGAAAAGGGAGGAGGGGGGAATGAAAACTTTCGGCTTTCAGAGTCCTGCCTGAAACTGACAGCTTTTCTACCATTTACAAATGAAACGAGCGACAAACCAGCCATTAGAACAATCAAGTTTAATGCAGGTGGGATTTTAATAAACATTTTTAATAAAAATCTAGAGACTTTATTGACTATTCAAATGGTTCTCTGAAGACTTATTATTGGACATTAAAGGCTTTACTAAAGGGGCTCCCTCCCCTCTCCGTCCCTACCTCAAGGATGTTTATTCTGTCTCCTGGTTCTCTGTGTAAGGAAAAACAACAGTGTACTTTTTCAGAGCTCACGATCTGTAGTCACACAATTGTAGGATTGAATCTGAGGCAACTGCTCACTAGCTAGGTGGTTTCAGGAAGTGACCCCACCTCTCCATGCCTCAGTTTTCTCATGTTTATGTAGACTGAACAACAGTACCTGACTTATCCTGAATTATCAGGAATGTCGCCGAGCTCAGTACGTGACATGTGGATTCCTATAAATGCAAAGTAGGAAATCGAGGGGCTGCTAGCTTAGGAAAATGGGCTCACTTTGAAAGGTGCACCGGCATGTGGGACCCAAAGATATATGGTGAGCCCCCACCAGGAGTTACTGGATGGCATAGGTCTGTTATTGGAAGGGAACATGGGAAGGGACAGCCCCACCATGTCCCAAGAAGGGCAGAGAGGATGCAGTGTGCCCAGAAGAGCACTTCCTTGCGTAGATATTTGTGTGAGCAATAGATTGCTTTAAAGTTTTCACTTCCAACTTTTAAGTCTCTTGAAGGACTGCTTGCAAGTGAGCTTTACGAAGGCCAGCCCTTGCCTTCAGGGGTTTGAGGGAATGGAGCGCTGGACTTTGGGGTTTAGCAGAACATTAAAGTGATTGTACATCTCTTTCCTTATGCAGTCCCCAGGCTGAGAGGATCATCCCTCATTTTAAAAAGCTTTCATTTTTCAGGGCCCCTTGGTACCTCAGATTCATTTTATATCTGACTTTTATAGCTGTTATTTATTTATTTTTTGGGGTAGCCTACATTTATCTTTTCAATGCTTTCCTTTTGGGCATTGTTTTTTGAGGGGAATGCATTTCAGGTTAGAACCCAGCTAATATGCACTAATGACAAGAATGTCCACTGTGAGTTTTTGAAATTGATGGATAATAAGTCAGCAGACTATTTTTTAAAATCTTTTAAAAGACTACTTTAACAACTATTTTTAAAAGGCAAGGATACGGCTTTGCAACATGTACCTTAGTAATTTATTTTAACACATGTAATTTAAGAAATGGCAACATGTGGGATGTTCTTAAAGCCTTTTATCAGAGCCTCTATGAATAAGCTTTTATTGTAGTAAGCCCACAGGTTCAACTTACCATGTTGAAGACAGAGGTTCCAAGAAACTAACAGAATTATCCAAGATCATTTAATAAATTGTAGCCAATCCAAACATGGGAGTCCAGGCCCCTTGACCAGTGCAGATTCCTTTATGTGCATCAGAATGATTGAAAAGCTCTTCAGACATAGAACTTTTCCCATCCCCACCCTACAAGAATCCATTTCAGGAATGTGGGAAAGGGCCCAGGAATATTCATTTTTATACATGTTTATACATACTATCTTTTTTTTTAATGTTTTATTTATTTCTAGGAGATAGAGAGACAGCGTGAGCAGGGGAGGGCCAGAGAGAGAGGTAGTCACAGACTGAAGCAGGCTCCAGGCTCAGAGCTGGCAGTCAGCACGGAGCCCAACGCGGGGCTCGAACCCACCAACCGCGAGATCATGACTTAAGCGAAAGTCGGACGGTTAACCGACTAAGCCACCCAGGTGCCCCATATACATACTATCTTTAATAATCCTGGGGCTCATGGTCCATGGACCACACTTTGAAAACCATACTTTTTTTTAAAAAAATTTTTAAATGTTTATTATTTTTGAGAGAGAGAGAGCAGAGGCAGAGCATGAATGAGGGAGGGGCAGAGAAAGAGGGAGACACAGAATTCAAAGCATCCTCCAGGGTCTGAGCTGTCAGTACAGAGCCTGATGCAGGGTTTGAATTCATGAACTGCAAGATCATGACCTGAGCTATGTCAGGTGCTTAACCAACTGAGCCACCCAGGTATCCCTTGAAAAACCATACTTTAAATCTAGTTCAGAGCTCTGAGACAGTGAGTCTAAAACATTTTTGGTTTCAGGAGCCATATAAACTTTTAAAAAATATTGAAAATCCCCAAAAGCTTTTGTTTTTTGTAGATCATGTCTATTATATGTATTGTATTAGAAGTGGGAATGAAAATGTTTTTAAAATATTTCCTTATAAATTCATTTAAAAATAATAAATCTATTACATGTTAACATACTGGTTTTGAAAAATAACTATATTTTCTAAACCAAAGGGGAAGAGTAGCATAGTGTTATATTTTTGCAAATATCTTTAATGAACTGGCTTAATAGAAGACAGCTGGATACTCATATCTGCCTTTTTGTTCACTGTCATAATATGTTGCTTTCGGTTGAAGTATATCAATAAAATTCGGCCTGGTACAGATACTTAGTTGGAAAAAGAGGCACTATTTTAATAACTTTTTTATATACTTGGGAATATTCTTTGATACTACAGCAAAACTCAACAGGTGGAAGTTTCTTAAAGGTTATTTGCAATGTGGAATCTGAAAACATATTAATGAATGTTTTATATTCTCTTACATTAAAATCTATTTGTCTTACTTGCATTTTGACTATTCTTTTTACCTATTCCTGATTTGACATAATGTGTTAGTCATTTGGAAAAATTTTTTTCCCTGAGTTATGCAGATCTTCCAAATTCTGACATATTTTGCTATACAATATTTTTAAAAAGTCAGAAAAATCATTAAGTTTTGAGACATTGTTAAACTCATGGTGGGAGATATGATCTTTTCAAAGTCCTGGTTTTGATCTGAAAGCTCAAATTCACCACTGGCAACAAATATCTAAATTTAGAAGAGGTACTCCTGGGTGACTCAGTTGGTTAAGCATCTGACTCTAGTTTTTGGCTCAGGTCATGATCTCATGGTTTGTGAGATTGAGCCCCATGTCAGGCTCTGTGCTGATGGTGTGGAGCCTGCTTGGGATTCTCTCTCTCTCTCTCTCTCTCAAATAAATAAACATTTAAAAAGTTAGAACAAAGGCTTGCTTGGTTCATTTTTGCAAAGTGTAAAAGGCCATATTTTATATGTCAGTTGTTCCTTGAATTAAAATAATGTTCCATTAAAAAAAGTGGTTAGTTCAGTTCACAAGTCAAACAATTGCACTTTTGCTTTACCTTAGATTTTGGTCTTCTATGAGCACTTCCCATTTTGTTTCAGAGATTTAAAAAACATAATTTCAGAAAATGAATATTTTTATTTATTCTTTTTTTTTTTTTAGAGAGAGAATGCATGAGCAGGGGAGAAGGGCAGAGGGAGAGAGGGAGAATCTTAAGCAGGCTCCATACTTAGCACAGAGCCCAACACAGGGCTTAATCCCATAACCCTTGGATCATAACCTGAGCTGAGATCAGAAGTCAGAAGTTCAACTGACTAAGCCACTCAGGGACTGCAGAAAATTAATAATTTTGACTGCTTTATCAGGGACATTCTTAATTTAAACTAGAGCTTGTTTAACTATAAGAGCAAAACAGTGAAGAATGACTAATACAACTTGGTACCATTGCTTTGATTTGGGTTAAGGTGTCAGTAGCTTGTTTTTACACTCTCAAGGCAAATGTCAACACTGCCAAAAAAAAAAAAAAAAAGGCAATAATGTCTTATTGTTTTTAATGAAACTATTTTTGACCTTGTGGACCTCGTGGACCTTGTAGAAAAGTCTCCAGGACTCCCAGGGTCTATGGACCACACTTTGAGAACCACTGTTCTAAACAAAACTGCTTTGCCATTATTCTAATATAATCCAGCCTGGGAAATAAAAGCACAAATTTAGCAGGTTGTCCTCATTTTTATTGGCTCATCTTTCCCCAAAGAGGTAACATATGAGTACAATTAATTATCCAATCATTCTCATGAAGCCAGCTAACACCACCACATATCCTTGTAGAGCTGACAAGTTGGGGACTATGCAATATGGGAGAAAAATCCATCACCATTTATAGAATGGATGATAACCCAAGTGTCAAATGATTCCTACAATGGATGGAGGATCCACACACTACTGTTTTGCTCTTGGCTCACTAATTAGTGAGGCATGGGGTGCCTGGGTGACTCAGTCAGTTAAGCGTCAGACTTCAGCTCAAGTCATGATCTCAAAATTTGTGGGTTCAAGCCCCGCGTCAGGCTCTGTGCTGACAGCTCAGAGCCTGGAGCCTGCTTTGGACTCTGTGTCTTCCTCACTCTGTGACTCTCCCCACTCACGCTCTGTCTCTCTTTCTCAAAACATAAACATTTAAAAAAATGTTTAAAAATACTAAGTGAGGGATTAAAAAGAGTTTGAGCAGGGGGAAGTTTAGGTCACAGTAGCCCTTGAGGCTATTCCTTCATAAAGGAAAATATACTCCTTAGCTAGGCATCAGTGTGTACCATAAGCAATACAGAGCAAAGCCTTCACCCATGGGCAAAAGTATTTGGGGGGTTGAGAGAACTGATATTGAAAAGATAATGATGTGATGGGGGAGAGATAAATAAATTTCTCTTTGCCCCTTAGGCCTTCATCTGCCAGGAACTGGATGTTACTTTGTATGGCTTTCTCCCTTAAGGCACAAGGACAGAAAGGTACTTCAAACTGAGTAAAATCTGAATAAGCTAGACATCTGCCTTCTAGTTGTAACTTTCTAGACAGCTCAACCTGCTGAGAGCCTTTGAGTCCCTTCCATCAGACACAACTTCTCATAACAGGCAAATTTTTTTTTAAGATTTTAATTTTAAGTAATCTCTACACCCAGCATGGAGCTCAAACTTACAACTCTGAGATCAAAAGTCGTGTGTTCTACTAAACTGAGCCAGCCTGGTGCCCCATAACAGGGGAACGTTAATATGTATTTTAGAAATTAAGAGATGTTTAATGAGTTGCAATAAATTTTCAGATATTGCCTTCAGTCCATGGGTCTCTGGTTAGGAGAAAAGGTAAAAGCCCTTAACCCTGGTGGTTTCTCACTTCCTCATTAACTCATTGTATGCTCTTGAACAGGCCCCAAGTCGTCCATCTCATAGGTATAATTAGGAGGACTAGACTCTAGAATGCACAACATTCTGGAGTTGTTAAATCTTTGGACAATATTATCTACTTCAATCCCCTTTTTGTAAAAGCAAATATAGCTATTTCTAATTTACCACTTACTACAGCCAATTGTTACCTAAGTGTTTTGTACATACTAGCTCATGAAAGAGACAGTTATTGATATTATAGTCAGTTATGCTAGAACGTGATATATATGTTCCTAAAAATCACCACTCTAGGCAAAATCATGCAATAAAACAGGTTTTATGGGAAAGTGGGGTTAGGGTATAATAGGGAAAACTTTTCAGTGTCACATTTTTAAAAAGATAAAAACCTAATAAAAGTGGTATCACAGGGGCACCTGGGTGGTTCAGTCAGCTAAGTGTCCAACTTCAGCTCAGGTCACAATCTCAAGGTTGGTGGGTTCAAGCTCCCCACCTGGCTCTGTGCTGACAGCTTGGAGCCCGGAGCCTCTTTCAGATTCTGTGTCTCCCTCGCTGTCTGTCCCTGCCCTGCTCCTGCTCTGTCTCTTTCTCTCTCTCTCTCTCAAAAATAAAATAAACATTAAAAGTGGTATCACAGTGTTATAGATGTGAGGTAGTTAAGAGCTACATTAATCACTACAATACACATGGCACCTTACCTTGAAAAGGACGTGAAACTTGCTTGTGGGGGTGGGCGCCTGCACTCCTGCCACTGCCTGCCTGCTCCCAGCTCACCACCCTGTCTGCAGAAAGCAAAAAATTTACAAGAAAAACGTGAGAGCGAAGATCAAGAGAGAAATCGGACAGAGAATGGAGAGGAAACATACAAAATAGGCTGAGAAGGAAGAGGAAAAATGAATGAGAGGGAAGGGTGTCCGACTGGATGGACGGAGTGGGGCCTGAGTGACTGTGGAGTGTGAGGAAGGGGTATCTGCAATCCCTGGGCAGCTGCACGGATGCAGCACCCTGTCCTGGCCAGCTGTGAGAGTTTGTGTGTTCCCCTGGGGCTCGGCTCAGCTGGATGCATTTTCCTGCATGCCTCCAGGCAGGACACTATGCTCACCTTCTTTGAATAAATTCATGTTTTCTTTTTAAATATTTATTTATTTTTAAGACACACACACACACACACAGAGGGAGCAAGCTCACCCCACCATGAGCAAATCAGGGAGGAGCAGAGAGAGAAGGAGACAAAGGGTCTGAAAGCAGGCTCTGTGTTGAGATTATGACCTGAGCTGAAATCGGATGCTTAACCAACTGAGCCAACCCAGATGACCAAATTTATGTTTCCTTGACAGGCATCATAACAGAGTTGACTGTATCTCCAGCTTATGGATGAATAACGAAAAGAGAAGAAAGGCAAATTATGGAAGATTAGACAGTTAAAAAGAGGCAAACCCAGCACTTGAACGGGGACTATGAGCACCAAAGGCTACGCTCTCACCCACGGTACCAGCGTCCTTCCTAAACTCAGCAGGGAAGCCACTTAACCTATAGCCTATGCATTTCAGCTCCTAAATCTAGAGATCTCAATGCAGGAAAGGAAGCAAAAAGTGAGAGAAGGTGGCAGCTGACACACGGTTCAGAGGGAGAGAGGGAGAGCAACCAAGCGATCACATAACTGTGGCTACTGTTCATCCACCATAAGGCAAGTGGATTTATTCCCAGTATTCTACTCCAAGACCAAGACTGCAAAGCTGAGTTCTCCAGGCTTCACAGTCCCAAATGCTTTTTCTAAGACATTCTCATTCTCCTTTACTTCACAACTAAAAAGTTTGTGTGGGGCCCCCTTAAAATTTTGGAAGAACATCGGAAGAACAAGCATTTTCTTTATCAGTACCAAGTATTTTCTAGCACGACTGGGAAAGAGGGGAGGCATTACTCAATGCACCAGCAGTGATATATACTGAGAAGGGGCAAAGAGAGCCCAGATTTGTAACACCTGCCAATTTTGTGGAGTAAAGACTCCCATCATGGCCAATTTCAAGCTACTAAGATTTACAACCAACTTTCAAAAGTCCTGAATATTTAGCATTCAGTTCTTCCAAGCCAGTAAGCAGGCTCTGGCATGAGCCTGAAAGCTCCCTGGCTCCCAGTGTTAATGGGAACCGGGAGCAAGGATGGACTCCAAAACAATCAATAAGCAAACAGCCACAATTATAGCCAAGCCAAACAAAAGGATGAATCCCAACTCCACAATTTACAGAATAGTACACTGAGACCCAGAGAGCTTATTTAATTTCCAGTGACCACACAGTATAATGACTAAGTCTCTGGTGTTTGTACTCTTGTTTCATTTGATAGTCTAAAGCAGGAGTTCTCAAATGTTCGCCCGCATTCAAATCACCTGGAGGACTGTTAAACCACAGTCACTATTCCCTACTTCCGGAGTTTCAGATTTAGGAGATCTGGGTTGGAGTTCTAGAAGATTCCCACTCCCTTATGTGCACAGCCTGCATAATCATAAACCAACCTTTCAGTTGGGTAAGACTAAGTATGTGACGGGATTTTGTTACTATAATTAAGCTATGTTACAAGGTAAGAGTGAAGAGAGTTTGCAGATGTAATTGAAGGTCCTAATCAGTTGACTTCAAATGAATGAAAAGTGATATTATTTTGTATGGGCCTTAGCTTATTGGTGAGCCCATGAAAAGAGAAAGGAATGGAAAGGAGGAAATGCTTTCCTTCAGGGAGAACTGGGAAGGTTTCCTGGATGAGGGATTTAATTTGAGCCTTCAAAGTAAGCAAGGTCTCTCACCAGTAGCTTGCAGGGCAGTGAGAGTATGTTGAACTAAGGCTAGAAAGTATGAAGGTAGAGGGGAATTTGGAATTAAAACCAGGTGCAAACAATAGCTATAGAGAGAGGTGTATTTTGACTTCCTAAGTTTGAGACTTTCTGTAGATCTTGCTTATGGAAAAAGGCAGCTTGAAGGTTGGCAGGGAGGTCAGGGACACAGATAGGAATATCAGAGACAGCTATGCAGAAGCCATATTTGAAACAGTGAACATTAGTGAGGTTACCAGGTAAGAGAATAAAAGGGCCAAAGAAGAACCTTGAAGAAGAACCACATTTAAAAGCCCAAACAGTGGGAGCGCCTGGCTGCCTCAGTCGCAAAACATGTGATTCTCGATCTCAAGGTTTTAAGTTTGAGCCCTACGTTGGTGTAAAATTCCTTACAAATAAAATCTTAAATTAAAAAATAAAAAGCCCAAGCACTGTTTTCTTAGATATAGATTAAAAACAGTCAATGAATCCCTACACCTACATGGTTAATATAAGTCCTATACTGAGACCTGAGACCTAAAATCTGACATATTTCTGACCTATGGTGGACTTTACTCACTTCTAAATACTCAGTGCATTAAAATTTAAACTAGAATGGTTTTTTTTAACTTTTTTATTTGAGAGAGAGAGAGAGCACATGAGCAGGTGAGAGGGGCAGAGGAAGAGAGAGAGAAAGAGAGAAAGAGAGAGAGAGAGAGAGAGAGAGAGAGAATCTCAAGCAGACTTCACACTTAGCATGGAGCCTGACACAGGGCTCAATCCCACAAGTCTGGGATCATAACCTGAGCTGAAATTAAGAGTTGGATGCTCGGGGCGCCTGGGTGGCTTAGTCGGTTAAGCGTCCGACTTTCGCTTAGGTCATGATCTCGCGGTTCGTGGGTTCGAGCCCCGCGTCGGGCTCTGTGCTGACTGCCAGCTCAGAGCCTGGAGTCTGTTTCGGTCTGTGACTCCCTCTCTCTCTGACCCTCCCCTGCTCACGCTGTCTCTCTCTCTCTCTCCTAGAAATAAATAAAACATTAAAAAAAAAAAAGTTGGATGCTCAACTGACTAAGCCATCCAAGTGCCTGAAAACTAGAGTTTTTTGAAACTTATGTCATACAGTGGTCCCTGGACAAGGAACATCAGTATCACCTGGGGAAAAAAATACAGGTTCTTGGGACTCCAAGACTTAAAGTTTGCCGGCAATCTGTTTTAATAAGCCTTCCTGTAGATTCTGTATCACCGTAAAGTTTGAGGAGAAACACTGAATTTGGAAAAGAATGGCCATAACAGATAGACAGACACTCAGTACTGGTTGCAAAGAGTAAAAGAAGGATTGTCTGATCTAAGGAATGTTGGCTATCAGGTTATCAGAAAAAAACAATTTAAATATAAGATCAAACAGAGTCATGTTGATAAAATATTCTTAGAACAGACATTACTTTTCTGAATATGTGTTGGTATTTGATCATCTATCATCAAAGTCAATGTTTATATAAACATTGGGAAGCAAAAATAATTTAAAAAGACCAATGAGGTGATTGGAAACCATGAGCTGATGATTATCCTGTAGAGTGCTATAACTAGGCAACCCCAGATTTATTGTAATAAGATGAGAGAGTAGACACAAGTCACACCTCATGGATCATGATATTTCCTCACCTCGTTCTCCAGCACATCCAACTGAGATATAAAGCCCAAGAAATTCTGAAAACCAATTTGCCACACATATACATAGGATAGGACACCTTTAAATGGGTTATCAAGGGGTGCCTGGGTGGCTCAGTCTGGACGTTAAGCGTCTGACTTCGGCTCAGGTCATGATTTCACATTTCGTGGGTTTGGGGCCCCACGTCGGGCTTTGTGCTGACAGCTCAGAGCCTGAAGCCTGTTTCAGATTCTGTATTTCCCTCTCTGTCTGACCCTCCCCTGCTCACTCTGTCTCTCTCTCTCTCAGAAATAAATAAAACATTAAAATAAATAAATAAGTTATCAGAACTGCACTGTCTCCTTTGTGAGTACACGAGTTAAGTCATTTACTTACAGAATCTCTTTGAAAGTTTGTTAGAGAGAAATGTAAAACCTTATCAGTCTTCCTCATATATTGCTGCTGCTGATTATTATTTTCAACATTTTGTATCAGACAGTGCTTTTGGCTGCAAGTGAGAGAAAACCCCCACCCAGAACAATATATGCAGTAAGGAATGTAAGGAGGGTCTCAGAGGTAGAACAGGGGCAGCTCTAAGCCCAGCACCTCAGGTTTCCAGCTCCCCCGTCCTCCTTTGTGCATTGGCTTCATCCACAGGCTGGCAGCAAGATGGGTCCAGCTGTTCCCATTATCACAGCCACGCATGACAATGTCCAAAGGAAGAAGAGGGACCAGTACATTCTTGCAGGTCTCTTTTAGCACCAAGAAAATCTTTCCCAGAACCACCACTCCCCGCCCCAGCCAGCAGACCTCCGCTCTTGTCTTATTGTCTAGAACTGGGTGACATGCCAGTCTTATTGACACAGTTCCCACTAGATGGCTCCAGCAAATCTCTGGGGGATTTTTTCAATTAAGAGGAGTGGACCATGCCAGATTCGTGGACCCTTAGCTTTCTATGTTTCTCCAGGATATTTACCAAGTGGAGTTGGCATTTAGGCATTTTAATAAAATTATTGAATATTTTTTTCCTTTTTCCATCAGTAAAGATAAAGTCAGGCACAGTAAGGCTAAGTGTATAACCATGACTAGCTGAAACTAACCCTTGGGGTGGAATAGATACTGGGAAGATAATCACTAGTATCACTACAAGTAACAACCTTCATGAGCATTTACTATGTGAACTTCTATTGTGCCGGAAACTATATAAACCCTCTATAAGTATTACATCGTTGGAAAATAAATCCAGAAGACACGTAATTTTATTATGTTCATGTTACATGTGAGGAAACTTGGGCTAAGGTGGGTGAATCGCTTCAAATTACACACCCAGGAAATGCTGAGCCAGGACATAAGCCTATAGACCACTCTGGTATATGGAGAGAACGCACTTAAAATTACTTTGTAAATCTGAATGTACTGTTCAAATATCAGGACTATCATCAAGGTAAGCATGGCATAAACTTCAGCAACAGGGGAATGGAAAGATAGGAGAGGAGAGGAGATACCGAGTAAGCATGCCTTTGGTTGCTTTAAATGCATGCAACCTATTAAGCTCTAAAAATTGTATCCTAAAACATGGAAAGAAGCTGTGTATATGACTTTCACAATGTCCTAAAG
Organism: Proteles cristata cristata; assembly: GCA_017311185.1. NCBI lineage: Eukaryota > Metazoa > Chordata > Mammalia > Carnivora > Hyaenidae > Proteles > Proteles cristata. Next base: position 1,430,487 of record JAESUZ010005145.1, on the reverse strand, counting down.
GTAAAAAGCACCGGAAAGCTGAAGAAAAGCAAGTGCCTGAATTTTCAAGAAACAAAAAAGAGTAGCTTGTGAACCGAATAATAACAGCTTATATTTATTGAGTGTTCCTGTACACCTGGAACCGTTCCACTGATTTTGTGATGTAGAATTATTATTCCCTGCATGGTATACATGAAATACTGAACTCATGGGGCTTCTGAAAGGATTAAATAAGTGGTTAGATAAGTAAAGTGTTTAGAATAATTCCTGGCACATAGTAAAACCCTCCATAAATGTAGGCTGTTATTGTTATGGGGAAACCAAAGTTCTCTGTTTTGTGCCTGCAGTGTGCCATCTTTATTTAATTAATTCAATTTGTATTTATTCAATTTATGGCTGTCACCTGCTTTTCCAATTATTTTCCATTAACAATACTTGGTAGCAACAGCGTGTATCAAAGGAGAGCACAATGTTAACAGACTTGCAGGTGAAGAAAGAAGCAAACAGA